>CAJVGC010000590.1:32715803-32826509 GCA_910822075.1 Senecio squalidus
ATCTATATTACGTTACCTATTTATCTGTGTGGTTATTTGTCTTCGATCTGCAAGTAGGTCATAATGAATTGTACTTATAAAATTCTGCAATTTTGTTTCTCTTTACGTGAATTGTTTTGAATTTTAATGAATGTACATTATAAATTCTATATTATGGTATATTTTAATATTATGATTTTGATAGTACTTTAGTATTTTATATATATTATGTATGTATGTTTGTATACTTATATATGTTTTATATATTTTTATATATATAATGTATGTATGTTTGTATACTTATATATGTTTCCTTATATTATAAAAATTGAACACAAATAAATATTAAAACATGAAATAAAATTTAAAACTCAAACAATATAAGTTTTTATTAATAAAAACATAAAACATATAAAAATACAACAAGGAGGTTGTGGTAGAAGATGACTGCCCGTTCCACACCTGGTTGGTTGAGGATTCCTGACTGGTCTTGTACGTCGGTCTTGACCAGCGACGTCGTTTTGTGCGTTGGGTGGCTGGTTGATATCTATGTTTTGTGATAACCCAAAATCACCAGAACTTTGAATTTGAACCGTACTATTATCAGCATAGGCAGACCGGCGTGCAACCATGTCAGTATCCGGGTCTCTTTGGTAATTTGGTTGTACCCAGTTACTGTGCTCCCCAGACATATTTGGTGACAACGAAAGCCACGCAGGGGTTTCAAGCAATTCATTAATTATGTCTAGGCTATCATGATTCTGGGCACCACTTGCTCCAGTATCATGCTGATATTGGGAACCACTTCCACCAGACTGAAACTGTTGCCCGTACTGGGAACCACTCCCACTAGCCTGAAACTGCTGCATGTACTGGGAACCACTCCAACCAGCCTGAAACTGACCTCCGTAATGGGGTTGAGACCTAGTGTACCCTTGAGGACTTGGTGGACGTAGATAATAAGCAGGTGGGGAAATGCATATTGTTGGGACCCGTAATTCATCCGGTTCGGGTTATGTCCATATCCCATAGTTTGAGTAGGGATTTGAACAAAACCCTGGCACATCTCGCTATTACCCACTCCACTGTCGATTGCACGTTGTGCACGATCGTGGATTTCCTTCAATGCTTCGTTCTGCAAAATAAATTTAAATATAGAAATATAATATATATATATATATACTATTAAAAATATATAATATATATAAATATTTGAATATAATATAAAAATTTAAATTTAATATATTATATAAAATAAGTATATAGATATTACTTGATTTTGTTGAACACCACCCCATTCTGGATACACGTTTGAAGCGTATTGTGCAGTCGGAGACGTGATAAGTAATACAGTGGGTTCGTAGTGTCACACCCCGCTAAAGCGGAAACACGGGTCGTGAAGAGCGAGGATGTCATCGCACAAGCATATAGATCGATAACAAAATTTATATATTACAAAAACACATATTTAAAGTTTACAAACGATAATAGTTTAAGTTTACAAAATATTTATAACAAGACTTCTGAATTCAACCACCCAAACCATTCCCGATCTTGAAGTCTTTAAATGCAAACCCGCAAAAGCTAACCACATGAATAGACGTCTCCACTACTTACTCGTTTCCTGAAAACACGAGTAAAATGTTAACTACGGGAGACGTAGTTAGTGAGTTACAGCATATTGTAAAAGCATATAACGTTTTAACGCATCAATCACAGGTATATGATACGAATAAGTTTTATGTATATAGGTATCGACCACATAGTGTACGGCTATGTGGCGATCCTATTATTGCCCAGTGATAAAAGGGTTACGTTGCTAAGCCTGTAGTTTACCCGATTAATAACTATGCACCACTGAATCTTAGTGGAGAGGGTATTTGCAACTACCCTAATAGCGCTATCCATAAATTATTAACAATCATTTCCAAAGGGATTAATAGCAACCAAGTGGTAACGGGACTTAAAGTGGCTATCCGTCAATATGTTAGATAATTCGATAACATATGACAACCATAAGCGTTCACTGGCAATATAAGTATATACCGTCATTACCTCAGCGGTGGAACATTCCACATGTATAAGACGATATGCAAATAAGTTTGAGTATCAAGCATCGATATGTATAAGCATATGATTGACATAACGTTTTAAGTATATGACTCGTATTTTCACCCCAAAATGTATATAAAATGTTTAAAAGAGGGGTTGTGTAACTCACTGGTTGCGAAGAATCTAGCGTGCGCTCAGAAAACGCTCGACAAATGCTCAGAATCATCGGAATCCTATTTTATACCAAGTAAGTTTCATTATTTATTAATTATTATACTCGTTAGTCAATGAGATACTTATGTTATAAAATGTTTGTATTTGGTTTTACTAAAATCGGGCAACGCTTCCACGCTATAGTTTTGAAATCCAATATTATCCAAACACTTACCCGCTTACAATTTTTATAACAATATATACTCAAATTTTACGAACAAAAAGATGTTTTATATTGAGTTTGATACGATTCTGGACCTGAAAAATACCAATTTACAATTTTCCAAACTTAACCAAACTCAACCAAATTTATCCTAGTATCATATAAATTGATAATAACTTATAAATAAGCCCTTTTAAACGAGTTTTACCTGGGCCTATAAGATATGGCTACGAATAACTCCGAAATAAACCACCTCGAAATTAACTTTCGCTTATACCAAAATGATCCCCTCGACACCAGGAGCACAAATATGCTTTACGTTTATTTATCCGACGAAAAATAAACACCGAATCGCCGCCGAAAGTTTAACGAACAAAGTTTTCTTATATTTTCTTTCTTTTCTTTCTAAATCACGCCAACACACACACACACACATATGTATTGGTTTCCTTATCCTTAAGTAAGGGATTTAATTTCCATATTTTCATAAATAACCCTTGATTTTGCCTTAATAACAATTTTTGCCTAAAATACAAAATTCTTTACAAAGTTAGTCCTTTTTAACTATAACTCTTTCCATGCTAGTTCTTTTTACTTAAAAAAATTATTATAAATATAATTCTTTAAATATTTTCGTTATCGTTACGTACATGCGTTGTTCTGATTTACTTCTCGTTTGATTTGCAATGAACTTAGACAAGTTCATTATATTTTTCTTAGTATTAGAATTCATTTAATGATTTGATTCCGATTTTCGGTTCCGATTCCAAGACACACACGTTTAATGTTTAAGCAACGTAAACTAAGTTTTAAGACGGTTGTCACACGTAGAACCACTGCATATAGCCCGGTAGAACCCCGCCTCCTTCTGGTCTAGAAAATTGATAGACATTCAAATGTCTACTGCTCCAACACCCTACCTCCGTTGATTTCTTCTCTAACCAGTCCGTACCACTTCCACCCGTAAGCTTAGCTTCGTGAATTTTCTTATGTTGTCGAACTGTAAATAAATACAACTCCTCGGGGAACCCCTTGTACGTATCCAAACTGTCTGATACTCTGTTAGGTACATGGGGTTCGACAACATTCCAATAGACGAGCCACCCACAGTATGCCCATAATTCGCGATGATTGGTGCAATCATCCGCAAGTGACCCCAAGACCGCTCTATAAGGACACCATATAAATTTCCCTTTTGTAAGGCGGTGAAAGCAACACGATATGTAACCAACACATTAGTCGGTGTCGCAGTGTGACTAAAGTGTTGATTCCACCTAATATTCAAAATAATACTCATAAATTTAATTGTAATATTCATAATCTAAATTAATCAAAATAAGACTCATAATAATAAAAATAGAATGGTATAAGTATTACCTGCTGCCATAGCAGTGTTGGTATTCAATAGGTAAATCCCCCAATAAAATACCTGAAGCAATCTGTGGTATTCTCTCCCAAGCCCAAAGTTGTAGCAAAATTAACGGCCCCTGAATACCTTTCACATCCTTCTTCTCGGCAGCATGACACAGTTGTCGATACAAAAATGCCAATACTGCAGTGCCCCAGCTTTTTCTACAAGGTTCAGAGAGCTTGTCTATGTTTTTTTTAAGAAGTTTAGAGAAACATCATTCGACCGTGAATCGCTAAACAGGTTCCCACGCAAAAGAGCTAAAATATATACTATAACTCTCTGTTTATAGCTTTTCTTACTCTTCTTGCACCGTTTTTGAATTTCCTCTATTAAAGTATGAATCTTTACTCTACCAGCTTCAACTTCATCAAGGTCTGGAACAAACCCCAAATAGCCATCACAGTCGCTAAGCCATTCATCTTGAATTTTGCACTCCCATTGTCGAGACACCACCGGTCCGTTTATCGGCAAAGCCCACAGAACTTGTACGTCCATCAATGTAACAATAGCTTCAACGACTGGGAAGTGGATGTATGCGTCTCAGGACGCCACCTTTCAACCAACGCGGTAATTAGAGTGTGGTTTAATTTGTGTTACTCGTGCGTAATACACCGTCAAAACCCGCACTTATTATCCACCGGAAAATTTGACTAAGTTGGTGTGTATATGTGTGTGTATGTAATTGATAATGTGTATGTAAGGTGTGTATGAATTCTTAAACCGATTGAATTATAAAGACACCATAAGCTGAAGTTGCACCTCCGACTTATGACGTGTCAACATGTTATTGGTTGGTGTGTTTTGTCCGATAGTCTGCATGTGATGGCTTGCAGCTTTTGACCAAAAGTCGGCACTCACACCTCCGGCTTTTGAGGTGAGTGGAAAGCCGACGTGTAAAGGCATTCAAGTACTAGATAGACGAGTGAGTGGAAATCCTACGTGGCTACAGAGGTGGCATAAGCCGGCGTTGCCAACGCGGCTATACCAGTTTTCTAAAACTTTTCCGGTGCCGTCCATTTCCACTAATTCCAGCGAGTAGATGTCAATTCCGACCAATTTTTCATTAGATGGTAACTCAAAGGTAGCTTTAGTGGAGGATCGGTTTTAGTTTCTTGTTTTGTGTTTCGAGCAACAAGAACATAGCCAACACTTATAGGCATCTGCTGGCTATGGGTTGGTTGACAATAATGACCCAAAACGAAGAAACCTTGGGGTATTGACATCGGTCTATAAAACGAAACACCACGATCCATATGTATGATGTAAGTATATACATGTTTGAAATCTTTAACCATTGCGACCTCTAATTCTCCAAGGTTTATCCTACGCGAAGCAAAACCTTGACCTACAACATATAACACAAATTAGTTAATTAAGACTCGTTGTTCTTGGATAATACACGACTACATCAAAAATAAAGAAACAAAAATAAGAAAATATAAACAAAAGGTTGAAAAGAAAGTACCTTGAGGCCATTGAGGAAGAGGAGAAGGAAGAAAATTGGGTTTTACTTGTCTAAACATCTTTGAATATTTCGATCGATCTAAATGTCTAAATTTCAAAGATATATAACTACTAAGCAATGTGGAATTTTTAAAAAGAATCCTAATTCACATCTAAATCTAATAAACTGTCTATTTATTATTAAATATAATTTTTATTTAAAAAAATTCTTATTTTGATTTTTATAAAATTTCTAATTAATATTTATGGAGTTTGCTAACCATAACTTGAGTTATAAAATAAATACGGAGTATAAATTTCATGCATCAATTATTACAAAACCTCAACCCAAATGCACTAGTCATTCTACTTACAATAATTGTTTAACACTTTTAAACATATAAACATAGTTTCAAACATTATGTTTAACATTTTCAAACAACCCAAATGCACTAGTCATTCTACTTACAATAATTGTTTAACACTTTTAAACATATAAACATAGTTTCAAACATTATGTTTAACATTTTCAAACAAGCTTTTTCAACATTCTACTTTTTTTTTTATATTTTTTGTTAAAAATAAATAAATTGTAATAATATTTATTTATCTTCATATTAACTTTTGAAGAGTAAATTACATAAAATCATTAAATATCATTACGGTCTCACCCAAATAAATTGAATAACTAAGCCATTGATACCTCAGCAAAATATTACGATCGCAAACACAAGTTCAAAATCAATAACAAGCAGAATTACCATCAAACGTTAAAGTGAAAGGATAAAGAAATGACATTACAATAGACAAACTTAATTTATGGGTAAAACACCAACAATATTACTAGCCAACATTCTAAGATATGAACTATCACGCTTCCATGAGCCTCAACCGCAACAAACCACCCTCGTTATATCCTTCTGCTATAATCTCGTGACTATTTTCATCCTCGATAACAATTCCATCTGCATTAAATCTTATAATGCCTTCATCAAGACGACAAAAGGAAACAATGCACTTGATGATTGTGGGCATATGAAATACATTTGTAAGAGTCCAAACTTTTCCAGTGGTCAAACGAAGCACCACTGTGCCAGTCCCGGCCACTTCATTGTAGCTATTACTGCCCACCACTCTTACCACATGATTAGTCAACGGTTGATAGTCCACAAACATGTCCCTAGAGTTACACACGTGCACTGAGCATCCAGTAGACAAGTACCAACCTCGACGCCTCATTTCGATTAAAGATGGGTCCTCGGTAGTCATCAAGCTGATTCTTTCATTAAGAACCACTCTCCCGCCATGTGAATTGTTCATTTTTCCTATCAACTGATAAATCTGATTATTACTAAGAAACAAGAAATCGAAACTTAAAACGCAACATCAAATATAATGATTAATAATGACGGTAAACAAGACAACAATATTTAATTTCAGTAATCTATGTGCACAAAGGTTATAAGAACTTTAATACACTAGAAGCAACTTTCGCCTCATATATCTAGCGAACAACAATAAAACATGCTATATATGAAAATCAACGTATCATCCGGTACTCATACAATTGTTCTAATTTTGAAAAGTGCAAAATCTGAAAAAAACAAATTCAAATATATATAGAATTGGGTGTTTTAGTTTGTACTTATCTAAATAAAATACATAATTAAACTAATAAAAGCAATAAAATTGGGTGTTTTAGTTCCGAAAGAATGACCGATTGAAGAATATCAATTTTAACTATTAAAAAAAAAAAGTAAATTAACTAAAAGGTCCAATTGTGAAAAAGAAAAATAAAGAATATTTGTAAACTAAAAGAGAGAATGATGCATTTACTTTTCCCTAAATTTCGATTTTCTTATATGTTTATTACACATTTGGCTGGTTCTATGGTGAATAGTACCATGTCTATTAGAATTCAATCAAGGTCAACTAATTCTATGAATATCGGAAAGACACTACAATGTATTAGGTACGCAAAAGGAGTCCTCCTAGACGTTGTTCACCTCAAATTACGCTTTAAGAACCGCATAATTTACGATGATTTATTCTAACGACATCACATCAACGAGTATCTATACTTATCCTATTATTTTCGTAATATTATGTTCATTATAAATTTATAACTACTACTGATCTTAACCTATCTTGAATAACAGTCACTATAACTGTAACTACCCAACAATCTATAATTACCAAAACGTTAAATAATCATAATCATAAATAACTAATAAACTTATATTAACGTTAGTTATGGCATAAATCTATTAATCATATTAAGTAGAAATCACAAATAAATATGGATTTACAAATAAGAACTAAAATCCAAACGTGTATGTATATATATATATATATATAGTAATTGGATCGGGTAAGAACGACCCAAAGTATAGGAACGCTAAGAACCAATGCTGGTCGTCCGATTTAGGTGATGATCAGTAGTAACCACTTACTACTGATCAGTAGTAACCACTACTACTGATCAGTAGTAAGTGGTTACTACTGATCAGCACTGCGAGTTTTGATATAAAATTCTTAATTGGACGGCCATAATTTGTTGCTGATCAGTAGTAAGTGGTTTCTGCTGATCAGTAGTAAACATTGGTTCTTAGCGTTCCTATACTTTGGGCCGTTCTTACCCGAACCTCACCCTCTATATATATATATATATATATAATCAAACGATAGTCATGGATACTGAAACAAATTAGCCCACGACTACGGTTGCATAAAATAAACAACGATTTAATCACAGAGACATTTTATTAATACAAAATATGAATGAAGCAAACGAACCACTTCGGTCGGTAGGCTTCCTTCAATATTGTTGAACTTCTTGTTGTTGCCGCCTCCTTGAATGTATTCTCCACCTTTTTAATAAAAACTCTCTTTTCACAATTATAGGCTGTAGACCCACGCATCAATAATAAAAAGAATGGGCTTTTTTTGTTTTTGTTTAAATCCCCTTAGAGCATCCGGTGTGGTCAATTGTGACTTGTTGTGGCTTTGAGAACGAGAGACTAATTCGAGAACGAGACTTAGTCTCTGGTTATTACTCCGCCTCTATTCGTTGTGGCGGCTCGTTCTCATCATGATTCTCACCATAACGAATCATTTTGGTATTTATTTATTTATTTATTTTTGTCTCTAACGGCCAAATAAAAAAATAAAAAAAACTTTTAAAAACCCAAAGGCTATAAAAAATGTCGTCAGAATTTTTTTTTGTTTTTTTTTGTTACCTATTTACCCACAATTTCACCTATAAATACGTCCCCATTTTAACCAAAAAATCACACCATTTCTCAATCTCATTCTATCTTTATATCTACAATCTCAATCTCATACATTTTTCAATCGTAAAAATGTCTTCGCAAAAAGGTGGCATGGTCAACGTTCGAGTTGCCTAATAGTAATTGTCAAAGTAAACAAACACTAGCTGCAAGAACAAGTTCAACCTAATATCGATAGAGACCCTGATCCGACGATGGTAGAAAAAATGCAACTTGTCTTACGTTTAGTTTCTAACGCTTCAACTGAAACAACTGCCTTTAACCGAATCTCAAGCCGGTCCAAAGTGATTTCCGCCCTTCCAACTGAAAATTCCGACACTTGGAGGGGCGGAAATCACTTTGAATGGGTTTGGAATTCGGTTAAAGGCAGTTGTTTTAGTTGAACCGTCAGAAACTAAACGTAAGACAAGTTGCTTTTTTTCTACCATCATCGGATCAGAGTCTCTATCTATAAAAGGTTGAACTTCTTCTTGCAGTTAGTGTTTGTTTACTTTGACAATTACTAATAGGCAACTCGGACGTGGACCATGCCACCTTTTTTGCTCACCTCCTCGGGCGTCGAAGACATTTTTATGACTGAAAAATGTATGAGATTGAACAATACAAATTATTAAAACTAAAAAGTAAACAGTTTTTAGTTTTAATAAAATCTTATATTTATCTTCTTTAAATGTTTAAAAAAAAACTGGGGGTCCCATATCTCCCACAATCACCCACAATCACCCACAATCATCATTATCACACTACCAAAAAACTCAGAATCATGATTCTCAATGCCACGTCAGCAAAAGTATTACAGAATCACGATTATCATATCGTGTGCTCTTAGTCGGCCCTTGCCTTTACGTACAAACAAAAGTGAACCCATCGGAATTTTAGTTTGACAACATTTATATGATGGAGTTTTAGGATTTAATTTTCTTTCTCATAGACGCTGACGTGATTCAATATTATTCTTCAACCAATGTTTTAAACAAATTTTATTGTTTAGAAGTCAGAACGGTCAAGGTAAACACAATATAAGTTTAACTATTTTTTAATATAAAACCCGACAAAATAGGCACCCAATTAATCGATACTTTGGCGATTTAGAAATGAAACCATTTTCCACATCAAAAGACCAAGACCCGACATTTTAGGAGATAAAGCCAAGTTATTTTCTTATACTTGTATCACGAATAGAGGTAGCAAGGTTGCACTTGGCTCAAGTGATTGGTCCGGTAACCTTTATAACACTCGTCTTAATGTTTAAATTTTAATGTTTAATTTTTGTTCCTTCTTATATAGCCGCTAGCTTCTTGCTAATGTGCTTATTTATATAACTTTTCGTCGTTACAAAAAAAAACTTTTTTCGTTTACAAGCGAACGTGACTCTTATATTTTAACAAAAAATAAAAGGATATCAATCCAACATCATAACCATTCCTATAACTTCTCTTACAAACCCCCGACAACTTTTGCACATCTTTAACATATTCTTAACTTGCCTCTCTTAATATTTCAAATAATCGATATGTGTTATATATCGGTTAGGATAATCTACGAATTATGATGTGATTAATTTTTATGTAATTTTTCTTATTGTATTAAAATTAGTATTACTTGAAGATTAAGTTTACTTAGGGATTAAGTAGCTTGGAAACCAAGTTAGAGTAGGCTAGGGATTCCCCCTCACCTTAAAGAGTGATGGAGAGTCATTAATCTTATACCAATTTTTCTTTTCGTTAATGAGAGTCGTCTAAATGATCTCAACTCTCGATTTCTTTTCTTCTTTTTTGTTTGATATCCTATACCATAATTAAATATTCTTGTATTCTATGGGTTCGCTCAGGTTTGTTGATGTTAAAATTCCAACATATAGATATCGTTTTATCTATGTGTAAGAAAGGTTACGAACCCCTAAATTGGTACTTGTAGTTGTAAACTTGTAATAATAGTACCCATAAGTATTTGGCTCTCGTGAATAAAAGACGGCGTTTGATATATTAGTTATAAGGCAATATGATAGTCATAAGGCATTACGTTTGAAATACAACTAGAAGAAAACACCAACTTCAGACATGAACGAAAATATCGACTTTTGTAGAGAATCCCAAACATTCATTACTCCAGTTAGACATTTATTTAAGAATTAGTCTAAAATTACATGAATGACATAAGTGATTGCCACTATGTACAAAAAAAGAAAAAGAAAAAAAAAAAAGCATATTCGGATAAATAAAATTGAAAGAAATTGGTCCTCCGTGAGTTGGCACGATGACAAATTGAATTTGGATAAAACTAACATCAAATGTGACAGATAGCAAGTTCAATTCTCACCGACTGCACATTCATGTTGAAAACATTTTACCAGGGCAGAAAATGAGTCTTTACCAAGAAAATATTTGAAAGAAATTGATATACAAGATTGAAAAGAGGTATATGCTATCTAAGGAAGAAGACCAATGTAGATGTTGGGATAAGGGTTAGAAAAATAATTTGTTTGTGATTGGTTGAAGTGATGAAGAACAAAATCCACGGCTTCAATGAACACAATTAAAAACTCATATACCAACTTCAAAAATTGCTTACATATTTCAACTTTCTGAATCATGTCATCTTCTTCTATTTAGTTTTTACATCCTTAATTATATTAACCTCTATTTCTCTTCCTCTGTTTTGAGTATACAGGATACACACACGCTTAGACTGCTCCCAGCCGTGCGTTAACTACGCCTTTTGGCAGACCCATAACGCCGTTAACGGCTGGGAGCACGACGTTATGGCGGCGTTGTGGTGGCGGTGTTGCCTGAGAAAAGCCGCGTCGTTGTTGTTGTTGTTTTTTTTTTTTTTTGTATAATACCGAAATTTGAATTAAATAAAAAAAAAAACCTAAACTAGCCGTTATTTTCAAACGGTAACAAGATTTAATTTTTATTTTTTTTTTCCTATAAATACCCAACCAAAACACAAAATTATCTACACCAACTCATATTCTTTCTCTCATAAACCACAATCTATTATCCTTTTATTTCTTAAAATGGCTTTCAAAATGAATTTGACCGATTCCGACCCTTCCGACGATGAAACAATTTTCTTGATGGCGAAGATGGCCGGAAAGGCTTTTTACGATCAAGATGAAGCTGACGAAGCCATCGAATCCTCAAACGCTCGGGTTAAAAGAAGATTTATAAGAAGAGATCGAGTTGGGGCAAACAAACGCCTAATGGAAGACTATTTCAACGAAGATTGCGTTTTCACGCCGGAGCAATTCAGACGAAGATTCCGGATGAGGAAGCCGCTATTTCTTCAAATAGTCGACGGTATTCTTAACTATTATCAAGTTCCTCTTCCTAGTCACTTTAGCTATTTTAAATCCCGACTTGATGCTGCGGGCAGACCTAGTTTTACCGCTATACAAAAATGTTCTTCCGCCATGCGTATTTTAGCATACGGAATCACTTCCGATGCATTTGATGAATATCTACACATGGCGGAAAGTACATCAATGGAGGCTTTAGATAATTTTAGTAAATGTGTTGTGGATTTATATACAAACGTTTACTTAAGAAAGCCAACACAAGAGGATATTCAACGTATTTATGCAAAGCATGAAGAAAAACATGGGTTACCTGGGATGCTTGGGAGTATTGATTGTATGCATTGGGCATGGGAGAAATGTCCAATTGCATGGAAGGGCCAATACACACGAGGTGATCATGGCTACCCAACCGTAATGCTTGAAGCGGTTGCCTCGTATGATTTGTGGATTTGGCATGCTTATTTTGGTGTCGCGGGCTCTAACAACGACATCAATGTTTTGAATGCCTCGCCTCTATTTAGGGAACTCCTCCACGACAACGCTCCACCTTCTAATTTCGTGGTAAACAACAATGCCTATGAAAAAGGCTATTACCTCGCGGATGGAATCTATCCAGAGTGGGCAACATTTGTGAAATCATTTTCTCATCCACCAGACGAAAAGCGAAAGAAGTTCAAAAAATTTCAGGAAGCTGCAAGAAAAGATGTTGAAAGGGCATTTGGCGTGCTACAAGGGCGATTTTGGGTGTTAAAAAATGCCTCAAGATACTACGAGGTAAACAAGTTAAAGCGAGTCATGTATACTTGCATCATATTGCATAATATCATCATCGAAGACAATGAATTTAATATCAGTGACTGCGAGGAATACTATACTCCAATACCACGAGAACAACGAACTTCCCACGAAAGGTGCCAACTACAAATCCGAGTAACGAAAGAGATACGAGATCGTGATGTACACCATTGTCTTCGAAGCGATCTCGTTGAACACATTGCTACGCTTCCTGATGACTATCGTTTCAGAGAATGATTTCTATTTATCTATATTATTATGTATGTTTTAATTTCGGTTTTTAAAATTTTAATGTAATCGTGTTAAGTTTATTAATATATTTTGTGTTTTAATGCAATTAATTTTTTTATTTTGAATGTATTAAAAATAATATGAGAAAAGGAAAGAAAATGAAAAATAAAAAAGGTGGTGGGTCCCAGATTTTGGTGTTATGAATTGGGGGGTTTAGTGGTGTTATGTTATGTTGGTGTTATGGTGACGTGACACCCATAACACCACTTTTCAGTGTTATGAATGGGAGTGGTCTTATAGTGTGTGGTAATGGTCAATAAATATTTGCTACAAAATATGGCTTTTGGAACCCATGAATGGACATCATATATGATATGTCTATATTACTCTTCTTAATTAATTTTGTAAGAAACTTATGGTTTCGTGCCAAAAATGCATTGTTTATTCTGAGTGGGCTTACTGGGCTTTTGGGCTTCTAAGTGAGTTAAGCTTACCGCCAGTCCAGGAATCCGTCTAAGTCTTATATTCGTTTTCCACGTGTATTTTTTTCCTAGCTTAGGTGTCCTTCGTTCTCTTCCAAATTTCCGGCCATCTTTGCATTGCTGTTTTTTTCCGATTTTAGTGTTGTTTTTTCGTTATCGTAGGTATGTCGCTTTTCATTTTTGCTATTTCGTTGTGCTTCTGATTTTCGGTTTTGTGATTACCTGTTGTTATTGCATATGTTTTAGGCGCTTTATCGGTCATTATTACCGTTGCTGTCTGCTGTTGCAGGTGAGTCATTGTTACTATCTTTCGATTATGTTGCTTTGGATCAGTAAAGTAGTGGTAATTTTTTGTATGGTTACCGCTAATTTTGGATTTTGTTAGGTTTTATAGATGATTGTCGCCTCCCTAGATTGTTGTTTTTGCTTATCCTGAAAATTGGTTGTTTGCTGAAATGTGGGGTAGTGGATTAGCTGTTGGGGTCACCTGGCCTGCGGTCTCTACCCCGGTGTCTAGCCGACGAACGCGAGTTCGAAATGTTGTCACACGTTCCACTTCTGTTGAAAATTGCCTACCAACGTATTTCGACTGTGGCGATGCGAGTAGCTACTACGGTCATTGCGGTGCATGGTTTTGGTATGACGAAAAGGCGTTGAAGAACACCCGTTTAAGAAATCCGACTTATAACCACTGTTGTAGAAGTGGTTCTGTGGTGTTACCTTCTGCGGTTGCGCCGCCTGCTCCGCTTCTTGCTTTTTTATGATGATTCACATTTCATGCGTAACATCAGGGCGTACAATTGCATGTTTTCTATGACCTCATTTGGCGGTAAGGTTGACGAATCAGTTAATGTGCGTAACGGACCGTACGTTTTTAAAGTTTCTGGTCAGATATCCCATTATATCGGGTCACTGTGTCCGCAGCCTTTTAATGTCCCAAGGTTTCTACAACTGTATATATACGATACTTCCAACGAGGTCGAAAACAGACTTCGGTTTTTCCGTCCTTCCGAACCTGCAGATCAACTGAAACCTGAAATTGTTGATACTCTGCGCCATTTGCTATCGTCCTGCAATGGATATGTTCGTGTATTTCGCAATGCTGCTGAAATTGCTGGAATGAACAACATAGTTGACTATGAGGTTAGGTTGTATAATAATGTCCCTGATCATCGTTACGGGTTGCCGCAGCATGGTACTTTAGGCGCGATTGTAGTTGGTGAGGATGCAAATGCAACTGCTTACGACATAATTGTTCGCTCCAGAACTGATTGTGCACATCGTATCAGTAAGTTGCACCAGTCCTACATGCCGTTACAGTATCCGCTGTTATTCCCGTACGGCGAGGTCGGTTGGTCTCCAGCCTTGAAATTACGATCTGCTCCAGGTCTTGTGGGCAGGGCGTTGACAGTTAACATGTATTACAGTTTCTTGCTACATAGTCGACGTGATGTATTTTCATTGCTACTGCGTGGGGGCAAACTTTTTCAGCAGTTCTTGATAGACGCGTATCTTTGTGTGGAAGACAGCAGACTCGATTATTTTCGCAAAAATCAAAATAGCCTGAGGTCGGAATACATCGCTGGTGTCTTCGATGCGCTGTCGAAAGGCGATTCTGTGGGTCGAGAAATTGGTAAGCGAATTTTCCTACCTTCCTCTTTTGTCGGTGGTCCCCGTTACATGTACAAACACTACCAGGATGCTCTTGCCATTTGTCGCGTGTATGGGAATCCTCAATATTTCATTACCTTTACGTGCAATGCAAGGTGGCCTGAAATTACGAGATTTATGGACGCACATGGTATGGGTCACCCGCAGAATAGGCCGGACATAATCTCCAGAGTTTTTAATATGAAGGTCGGCCATTTCATCGACTTTCTCAAAACAGAACAGCCGTTTGGTGTCGTTACTGCATGTAAAGATTTTACGCCCTTCTTTGTGTTTCTTTCGTATTTCATTTCTTCAGACTTCTTACCCATTGCTCTGATCACTATTTCCTTGCTTCAGATCTTTATACTGTTGAATTCCAAAAACGTGGTCTACCGCACTGCCACACGTTATTATGGGTTAACGAATCTTCCAAAATAAGAACAGCTGCGGAGGTCGACAAATATATTTCCGCTCAACTTCCAGATCCTACAACAGAGCAGGCCCTGTACGCGACCATAACTGCATGTATGATTCATGGACCCTGCGGTCCATTGAACCCGGTTGCGCCATGTATGAAGGATGGGAAATGTAAAAAAAAAATTCCTAAACCATTTGCCTCTGCGACCAGTTTCGACAAAGACGGGTATGTGCATTACAAACGCAGCAGCAGTACTACACATACGATGCAGGATGGGATTCAGACAAATAACGGTTTTGTAGTCCCTTATAATAAGCATTTATGTGGTCGTTTTGACGCACACATCAACGTCGAGTACTGTGGTTGGAATATGATGATAAAATATTTGTTCAAATATATTTCAAAGGGTGTGGAGCGCGTTTCTTTTTCTTTACAGAGGGCAGAGAATTCGACATCCTCCGTTCCTTCGTCCTCGGTTTCTGCTACCACTCCTTTGCCGAATAATCAAACACAGACTGTCAATGAGATCGAACAATTTGTAGATGGTCGATTCATATGTCCTCACGAGGCTGCTTGGCGTTTACTAAACTTTCCAATACACGAAAGACATCCCGCTGTGCAAATATTACACGTGCATTTGGAACATATGCAGCCTGTCACATTCAGAGACAATGCAGAATTAGACCGCTTAGTCACTGCCCCTAGCTTTGGTAATTCCACTCTTTCACGATGGTTAGTCGGAAATAGATGGGACAAAGAGGGTCGTCAGCTTACGTACATCCAGTATCCGAAGCTGTTTACATGGAACACGGCCAAAAAGGATTGGTTTCCCAGGGTCAGGACTGGTGTTTCCCCGGTCGGAAGAATGGTATATGTTCATCCAACGGCCGGTGAATTGTTCTACTTAAGAATGCTTTTGTCTCACCAAAGAGGCTGCTGTTACTTTGTCGATATCAGAACAGTAGCCGGTGTCACCTATTCGTCATATCGTCTTGCTTGTGAAGCGCTTGGCTTGATAGGCGATGACAAGGAGTGGTTGACTGCGTTTAACGAAGC
Source organism: Senecio squalidus (assembly GCA_910822075.1). NCBI lineage: Eukaryota > Viridiplantae > Streptophyta > Magnoliopsida > Asterales > Asteraceae > Senecio > Senecio squalidus. The sequence continues at coordinate 32,732,288 of CAJVGC010000590.1, forward strand.
TGCGGTATGGGCATCGTCTCCAGAGTTGCGTAATCTGTTCTGCAACTTGCTTCTGTTTTGTGAGGTTGGTGATCCTGCGGTATTATGGGACCACGCTTGGTCTAAAATGGGAGATGACATCAGGCGTATGTTGTCAGATGCTACACCCTCCCGAGATTCAATCATACCTGAGGAAATGTTGCAGCACTACATTTTGTTCGAGATAGAAAGGTTATTGAACGCGGCGGTTCCCCCAAAGTCGCTGGCATCATTCAAACTGCCACTTCCGCCGTCAGATCTGGTGTCATCATCGACAAATCGACTGCTGTTAGAGGAAAGATTATACGATACAGCTTCTCTTGCTCATCAACATTTGCAAATGTCTTCAAAATTAAATCCGGAGCAGTTAAAGATTTACCACAGAATACATGCTGACGAATCGCTACAAAAACAGACATTAGCATTTATATATGGTCATGGCGGAACCGGGAAAACTTTTTTGTGGTCGACAGTAATAGCTTATCTTAGATCTCTCGGGAAAGTTGTCCTAGCTGTAGCTTCATCAGGTATAGCATCTCTGCTTTTACCAAACGGCAGAACAGCCCATTCCAGGTTTAGTATTCCTATCAATCTATTAGATTCATCCGTTTGTAACATAAAAAAAAAAACACACCTGTCGGAACTGTTAAGACAAACCTACGCAATCGTTTGGGACGAGGCAACCATGATGGACCGTAGATGCTTCGAGTGTGTAGATCGAACATTTAGGGATGTGTTGGATGAAAAAGATAAGCCATTTGGGGGAATTTCTATGCTTCTGGGTGGAGATTTTAGACAGACGTTGCCAATAAAACGTAAAAAAGGTCATGAGGATATAATGACGTCAACTCTCCCAAATTCACAGCTCTGGCCTCATTTTACATTATATAAACTGTCGTGCAATATGCGTCTTTCCTGTACACCAACTAACAGTTCCACAGAGGCAAGGTCAATTGATTTCGCACAATGGTTGTTAGACATCGGAAACGGCGTTGCCGGTATCCCGGATGCTGGTAATTCGAGATATACCTCTATTGTCGAAATACCGGATAAACTTCTGATCGTAGACAACTACTCCGGATTAGAACAATTGATTACATTTGTATATGACTCCGCTGTCCTCTTTAGCCCAAACCCGGATATTCTTCGCAGTAGAGCAATTGTATGTCCAAAGAACTGTACCACAGACGACATTAATTCGATGGTTTTGAACAAAACTCCCGGAACAATTACTTCTTACTATAGTTCTGATTCAATTACACCTCACACCCAAAAGATGTCCGACCTGGATCTGCTATACCCAGAGGAATACCTTAACCAACTAACCTTTCCCAGTCTCCCGCTCCATAAATTAGACTTGAAAAAGAGCGTTCCGATAATCCTTCTACGAAATATGAATCAAAAAAACGGCCTTTGCAATGGCACCAGACTAATTGTTACACATCTATTGCCTACAGTTATAGAGGCGGTTATAATGACAGGCACATGTATAGGCCAAAAAGTTTATCTTCCGAGGATTAAATTTGTCCACCATGATCCAGAACTTCCCTTTGCCCTAAATCGAAAGCAGTTCCCGTGTAAAGTTTCATACGCTATGACTATCAACAAGAGTCAGGGCCAGTCCTTACAACGTATTGGGTTGTTTTTGCCTGCTCCGGTGTTTGGCCATGGCCAACTGTATGTAGCTCTGTCACGTGCAACCTCTCCAGATTCGATTAAAGTACTAATACAGGATGATCAGGGAAATTGTCTGCGATATACAAAGAATGTTGTTTACAAAGACTTCCTCTCACACGTCGAAAGCCTGCACAGTGCATAAGAAACTCATATGAACGCGTAAATATATACATACAAAACTACAAATTTATTTGCATCATGACACGCATATATAAACTACAACACTTACATATTTGTAGATTCAGGCTTCGTATTTATACGCCCGACTGACAATCATTTTAAAAGTATGTTGCCATGATTACAAGTTTTACAGATTTTTGCAGAACACAGTAAAAATGTAAAAATGCAGTTGCGTATATCTTTCTAATGTCACCTATCTTATCACAGGAGGAAAAGATGGTACTTATTGCAGAACTCGAACACGGCGGCGCAGGTCCACGCGTAGAGGTCAGGATCTTACGAAAGTGGACGCCACATTTCAGAAACAAAGAGACGTGGTTTTTAGCGATAGACAAGGAGGTATATATTCTGCACACATCGCTCATTTTGCGAATTTGTAAAGGTCGTTTATATATACGTTTACGTTATCAAAACTTATATGCATAACATTTTGCTAATAACAGGGAGATATGATCGCAATATTAGGCCAACAGCAAGGCCAACAGTTTCTGGAATCAAGGTTAAAGACAGGTAAGTGCTACGCTATAGAGCAGTATTCGTGTTCAGAAACCGCAACAAATCAAAGGACAATCCGAAATACAGTACACCTAAATGTTGGCGAAGCTTCACAAATCACACCGTTAGAGGACAGAAATGAAATACCAGAATCGTCTTTCGATTTCACTGCCATAGACGATTTGCATTCCTTTGTTCAGGAGCCAACATATTTCCCAGGTATTTAAAATTAAGCATTTTGTTACATTTACTATACCAAACTAATGCACTTACAAACTACAGATTTCATAGGAAGGCACAAAAGGCACGGGTTCAGTAACAAAAAAAATGGTGACCGTTTTCTCATACTAACATTGACAACCATGACGTAAGTATAAAAAAGTATTAAATTCAAGCATTAGAACATACAGATAGCAACAACATTTTACAACTCTATGTGTAATAGTGGGCAGGAGATCACCGTTACAATGTGGAAAGAATGCATTGAAAATGCTGAAAAAGTCAACCTATCGGCACTCACCAACGCTACAACTGACACTATAATAGCAATCACAAACGTGAAACCAACGATATACGCAGGTAAAATATTGAAAGTAAATGTACATTGACCATTGTTACATTCCTGTCGAAATAGTTACAAATCTGTTATATAGGTTACAAATTTTACATCTTTAACATACTGCAGATATTCTAAAGCTGTCGTCAACTGATAGTACGCACGTGTATCTGAATCCGAAACTTTCTGGAGCCATAACGGAACACACACAGTCTTCAACACCAGTCCAAACAATCCAAAATACAAACTCATACACTATCATGACCTTAGCGGAACTTCAGGATAAGCAATACGACAGCCTACAGGTACGTGCTTATACCCATTTTCGCATAGTTCACCATTACATACGCATAACTGTATAACTGAGTATCTGTTCGAATGTGCCGCGTATGCATACCAATAGCGGAAAACAATAGCAGTTGATGCGAGAATCGTAGATACAAAATTCGGCAACTCTTGGTACACAGCCACGTGTGGATACTGCAAAAGCCAGATTTCGAAACTCAAAGACACATGGTTCTGCCCCAACCATGGAAAAAACTGCGACGCGAACTTTTTGTATGTTTACATACATTTAAAGGTAATATTTTTACAAACAACTGCCGTACACTAATGTCACTAAACTATTTACAGCTACAACGTAAACGCCACCCTCTCTGACGGAACAAGGAATTTGGACGTTTCTTCCACCGACTTATGCATCCAAAACCTTATGGGTCGTACCTGCAAACAATTAGTGCTGGGAGAAGGTTACGAGGATCGGAAGTTACTACACCCATCTTTCAAAACACAAGGAATGAACACATACAGATATCATGTCGAGATGACAAGGAGATCAACTCCTACCAACATCAGATTTGTGATCGTTAACAAAGAGGCGACACCCGTTGAATTACCGACCCCCCATGACATAATACCAGTTCCCGATAATACAGAGCTGCTAACAAATGCACCTGAAACAAAACTAACAACTCCGCCGCCACAAAATCAAACTACACCAACCACTGAAACGCCCTCGATTCATACAAATACTTCGACATCAGAACAACGAGAGAAATCTGCAGTTGCAAAACGTATCTGTTTCGCATCAACAGGTAATACCAGCAGACATCACCCACCTCTTTCTATTGCTATACACATACAAATGACCATTGCTTTAAACATACAGACACTACCGAGAGTGCGCATACGTCAACCGAGGCACCAGACAAGATTCAACCGGAGCACAATCCACTTTCGCAAACCATCGAAACAGAATCCGCTGAGGCAACAGGTAATGCCAGTAAATAGATTACTAGCTTCCACTGACATGTTATTTGAAAAAATCAGAAAATACAGGCACCGCAGACACTTTCCAAGCAGCGACAAACTCGGAACACTCCGCGGAACACAACCGAGGAACAACAAAAGTAACTAAACGCTCTACCACAACCAAACGCAAAGCCACAAAACCAACAGGTACCTACGTTATAGAAAAGAAGCCTTATACCGTTATTCTAACGAAAATTGTCACACTTTGCAGACGAACTCGACAAAATAAACCCAGGAAAGCGTGAAAGATTTCCATAATAGGAAGTCGGGAATGCAAATCTTCGGTATCATGTCTGAAGAAAAAACAACTTTCATAACCGAAGATGACCAACTCTGTAAATTAAGTAGGAACTAACACTGCCGCAAACCCAAAATCTTTTGTAACAAATGTGGGAAGTCTACGTATTATGTGTGAAAAAAATTTAACTTTCGTAGCTTAGGATGGATAATTATGTAAGTAAAGTAGGCACTAACGCTGGCAGGAACCCGAAATCTTTTGTAATCAATGTGCGCAGTGTACGAAACTCAAACTACTCTTTTGCTAATCATAACTTCCAGCATCGTTTTAATGATAGTATCACCCTCCAACTAATCACATAGCAAAAGTGCGTCGATGCCAAAAAATTAGATAAACAACAATCCCACCGCATACATTGTCATTGAAACGATACGACACTTAAAAAAAACTTCCAAAAACGATAAAGACACTATAGAAACAAGCCCAAACATACAGCCCAACAAAAAAAACAATAAACCTAAACATCTCCAGCTATAAATACAAACACAAAATAAACAAACCCTAAAAAAGTTCGTCCATCCCCATTCCAAACCCTAAATCGACTGAATCCAGACCTCATCGGATACAACTCAGCCATATCTTTCGTTAACCTAAATTCCCCAATTCAGAAATACATACACGAAATCGTACAAACCCTAACAAATATACAGTACCCCCAAATCGGCAAACGCCATTTCCGGTCCGAAATTAGACAAAGCCAGGGCTAATCGACCTGCAGGCCGCCGACGAATCTCATCGAAATAGAAGATCCGAGAGATTACTTTCAACACTGCTTCACCGGAAGGTAATAAATCTACATCTACATCCTTCAAACATTAACACCTTTCTTTATAAATTTCTAAACATTCATTACCAAATAACAGTGTCCATCATCTGCTGAAATACCGTACCCTTCCAATAAGCAACAGGCTTACACAGGTTGAAGGTCGTGTACACAGGCAGCTAGGGTACTCCTTTTAGCAGTTATACAGCTGCATGTAGAACACGACCTTCAATATGTATAAACCTTTAAATGAATGTATGCAGCAAGTTTGTACAATTTACACAAATCGAGGTCCCATTTCTGCAACCAGCAAGATATACATCCAACCAGGTACGTCCATTCAAGTTCTACTCTTTATTTCACAAAAAAAAAGTAAATATCAGTAGCAGATGAAAACAAACTCCAAACATAATACCTCAAGTGGTATGTAAACAGGCCGCTTCTGTTCCTCAACATCTACACATCGAAAATTTCCAGACTTCCTAGGTTCCATACCTCGATATTTTCGATGCGCAGATGTTGCGGGGCCGAAGCGGCCTGTTTACATAACACTAGAGTCAATATGGTTAGAGTTCATCCTCATTCGCAAAACATAACGATTTTGCTGCAGCATTGTCAAAATGAACATTAGCAACCATCGAAACTTGGGAACAAAAGATAGAATATATAGGTGAAAAGTCTTTTTACCTACAATTCGATCTTTACTACTCTGTTCCCCAGTTTAAATGCACGCTAATCTTCATTCTGACTACAGTGCAACAAATTCGTTCGTATCCGAAGAACAAGTTTTATCTTTGAATTTTCACTTCCAATACAATCTAACCAATTTTCTTTTCTTTCTTTGCAAAACTGTCTGGGACTATCAACATACGAAGAAACACGATCAACACTTACAACTCGCGAAAGCCACATACTTCGGCACCATAGATCACAGACAACGCACGAAGCAATCAGCAGTTCCAAAGAAAACATACAAACCCGTGCAACGCACGGGATATCTTCTAGTTCATATTATATATACATACATCAATAATTTAGCTATCTTTGTCTACATTTGATGGATAAACACGGGATAAAATTGTGAATATTCTTTTAGAGCATGGGGAGTGATAACTTGAGTTTGAGTTGTGGATGGTTGAAGAAATTTTTGCTAATGTGACATCCACAACTCAGGTTGTGGATTTTTTGATAGAATGATAACTTGAGTTGTGAAAGTTGTAGGACCCCCAGTTTATTTTTATTTTTTTTAATAATTAAATAAAATAAATATAACATTTTATTAATAAAAATTAAACTACAAATAACTAGTAATTCAGTCAATTCGGATTCGGACGATGACAAATCCGTAACATCGGGATCGATTGAAGAATGTGAACTCATTTTTTGTTGTATATATATTTTATATAAAAAGATTGAGATAGATTGAGAAATATTGCGGGTTTTGGTTAAGATTTTATGTTATATTTATAGAGGAAATGTGAAAAAGAAAAAAATTAAATAAAAAATAAAAAACAAACTAGCCGTTACCATCCTAACGGTAGTAATTAAAAAATCAATTTTTTATGTGTTTTTGAAACATTACCGTTGAAAAAGAAAAATAAATATAAATCACCACGACTCGTTAGTCGGAAAACGCTCACCACAACAACATCCCACAATAAAGCATGCCAGACTAATAACGCTCGTTATGGGGTGTTAACGAGCCAAGAACAAGGGCCATAATCCTTCACTCCTTGTGCTCTTATATTATCTTATTATAATCCTCCACTCCTTTTATGTTATTATAACCCCCCATATGGGTCAAAATATCTACTATCAAAAGTCATCACCTTTTTTCATGTAGGGTATACAAATAGTTAACTCGAATTACTCCGAATTTTTATAGCTAGTTTTTATATAATAGAAATATATTTAAATATAAATGGTTGGAGTTTTTCTCTTTTCAGATTATCCGAGAAAAAACATGTTTTTTGAATCATATGTATGTAGTCCAACCAGGATATCACGTTACCGTTTTCAAACTCAATCTATGGCCATCGTCAAAATGTTTAAAAAGTAAGGTTTGAATCTATGATATTTTATGAGAATATCGGGATGTTTTACCACTAAGTATTTAAATATATTTATAGATAAATAATTGTTTTTTTTTTTCTACTCCTTATTTTATTTTCAATAAATGTCCTATTGACAATATTCAAAATTAAAAATGTTCCCAAACAAGTAGAAAAGAAGAAACATAGGTGTGTAGAAGGTATAAAGAAACATGGAATCAATTTTTGGTACGATTACTGAATACTTATTTTCTATTTGGTCATTTTATTTGAAATTATTCAAAACTATTTATTGTTAATGGATAATTTTAATGTTCTTTTTTTTTACCTTTAAGTAGGTACTAGTTATTTTTTCGTTTAATCCATTTATTGGTTTAATAAAATATCAATGGGAACTATATTATAGATTTACGTAATATATGGATAATTATATTTAATGTTAAATATATAAAAATAATTATATTTAATGTTAAATATATAAAAATCTAAAAACATAACATATATAAAAAGTGTAACTAGGTCAAATAAAACTAAAATTTTATAAGAACCGTAAAAACTAATTTCTAATCACACGTTGATGATACACAACTTTAAATATATGCATAAAAATTCAAACTTTGATTAAATTAATGGATATAATTCACATATGATCAAATCTTCAGTTTATTTATCAATAATGAGTGTCTATAAATAGTTATTATGGTTCTTATTAAATTTTAGTTACTATATGATATGTCCCCTATGAAAAGGATATTAAACATGTAAAACAAAATAAGTTGCGTTGACAAACTATGCCCTTTGTTTATAGGCATGTAGTTTCGACTTTACTTTTAAATTTGTAATTATGCTTTTACAAAGCATGACGAAAGTATTTTAAGTGTAACCTATAACTTATGTAAGTAGTTGGTTTATGTGAAGATTGATGGGAAAAAAAATGGAGTTTGTAGTATAAATATGTTACCGGCCAATAAGTGTTGAATACTAAAATTAAAAAATATATATTATAGAATGTTATTTTTTTTTTATTTTTTTGTAAAATGTAAGAAAATCTCATCAAATACTAAAAAAGAACAGTTAAAAACAAGTGAGTCGTATTTAAGGCACATTAATTCAAAGTTTTATCTAAATGTTTCTGATCTATTAATTTCATCTAAAAACACGTTTCTAAAATAAAATATCGAAACAACTCATGATTAACTAGTCATGAAAGAGCACGTACACCATGATTTAGAAAGAATAATATATCTTGGTAGTTTATAATGAACTTTTTAAAACTCTAAATCTTGTAAGCAACCAAGTGTTTTGAGGCTTATAGAAATTAATTTTTGAATAAGTATATTATAAATTGATCAACCAAATTAAAACTTATAGAAAGGCTTATAAAAATTGGGGAAAAAAAAACTTAGATAAACCTTTGGACAATTACATAAAATAGTAAGATACTTCGTCTACATTCTTAATTTTAAAGACGTACAACTAACTTTTCCCATAATAGTAATTAATTTGTAAATAATTGCAATTGTAGAAGTCTGTTACCTAGGAACGAGATATATGTCGATGTGTTGTGTTTTTTTAACTTAAGTGATTTCTTTACTTTTTAGACTTACGACATCATAAATTCATTAATTTCAATGTAAAAATAACCCGACAAGTTAACATATATCCCGTTTCTAAGTAACAAATTTCTATAATTATAATTATTTGAAAGTTAATTACTAATATTAAAAAAATTAGTAGTATGTTTCTGAAATTATGAATGAATACAAACTATCTTTCTATTTTAGGGTTAATGCACTCGAGGGTCACTCTACTATTCCAAATAATCCGGTTGGGTCATTGAACAAAAAAAAAAAATATAACACTTTCATTGTACTATCAAAAAACTTTAAAACCACCACTTTCTATTTGAAAACGGATTAAGTTCATCCCATGGGTCCATTTCAACCGGCTAGGAGAAGGTCACCTTCACACAAACACCAATTACATCCAGTTTGTTAGTACACATCATATCCATGTCATTTTCTTTTTTTTTTCTATTAAATCCACATAGATAAATTGAAACCCCACCATCTTTATCCCTTTTCGTAAACATTTTATCCCCTTTCATAAACAAACACATAATTATACAAAATTAACGTCAAAACCCCATAAAAATCACCATTACCAAAAATACACACACTGCCCGCCGGTGTAATGACTTGTTTTATTAATTATTTTTAAATAATTAAATATGAATGTTTGTTATCTTGTTTTGTAGTTTGTGATGGTGATATTGAAGGGATCAGTGCCCATATCATTTGAGAGGAACAAAGAAGCAGCAGCATATGCAGAAATAATATCCATGGGAGGCATTACCTCTGAAACACAGAAGAAATTAATATTCCAGTTGGGTACCATTTTACTAGAAAAATTATCGATCATAGAAATGAAAAAAAACAAACAAACCTGGAAACATTATCCCATAAAGGGCCTTTAAGATTCGAATCACGAAAAGCAGTATCGGCCACCGGTTTCCACCGGAAACATTATTTCTGACCGGATTTTAATCAGAGCTAATGTTTCCTGTTTCGGCCACCGGTTTCCACCGGAATTCCGGTCAACCAGTTCAAACCCACCACCGCCGCCGTTTTCACGATCTCTCCGTCGCAACCTCCTCCTCCTCTCGCCGCCGTGATCTCGTCGCAACCTCCTCCTCACAAACCACTTCCGTCTCTCAGCGACGTAAATGTCTCCAGCTTCACCCTATTCTCTTGTTAATTTATGCAATTTTATGTCTGATTTAAACTTTCTTTATTGGATTTATTCTAGTTTTGGCTGATTTGGGAACAGAGACGAAATTTAGAGGAAGCTTTGATGTATGGTGTTTGTTTAATTTAGATAATTCAATTTAGATGTGGCTATTGTTTTACAGTATCGTATTTGGGTTTCTGTTTATAAACAAAGATGACTCATTGTCATGTAGATTATAAACAAAGATGAGTCATTGCCACTTAGATTATTTAGCCACCTCATCCGGTAAAACTAACTGGTAACCTGAATATTTTTTTTTTTTTCAATAACCTTTCTATCAAACATGGCCTAACCATACCACATATTGCTCCCCTTTGGTGAACTCGTTAGATTTGTTTTATTTATGAGAATAAAACGTCCAGTGGATGAAACTAAATCAGGCTCTCTAAATGTACATATTACAAAAGTTGCACACCGCCAATTTTGTTCTTGTGGACTTAAATGAAAAGAATTAGTGTAACCTAAAGTTGGGTCAAAGTTGTTGAAATATAATGTATTTTTCTTAAATATATTTTTTTCAAATGTATATTTTATATAACGCATAATTTTTATATTTATTTGGGTAAGTATACTTTAAAGACCATTATTACATCAACAACTTAATTAACCTATCTTTTGGAGTCACTACTTGACCGAGACTTTATAGTTTTTGAGTATTTGGATTTTTGAATTTTAATTGAATATTTGCTCTACAGATTGAATAGATAATTAATTTTAAAAGAACACGTACCCAAATACACATATAGAAACACTAAGTTATATTTTAGTAAGTTATTTAGAAATGTATCATTTTACTGCGAAATCTATAGTATATATTTGTCTCTAATGTTGTTGTATATATCCATATTTATGTGGTTACGATATAAGTTTTCATGTACATGTTTATAAATTTTTTCGATTTTTAATTGCTTGGATACAAGTTATAGCAATTATTTAAAAGTTAGATATAATTAATATCCCTACTTAGAGTGTGGATATATATACTAAAGGTTTTAAATCAAATTAAAACATTTCTAAATATACATCCAAATATTATTCAGTATAAGAGCATAAGAGCATTCGTTATGGATGATTATTGCGCTCGTTGTGGAGGTGACAACGAGCGCCTCCCTCGTTATCATACCGAGGTGGTTCGTTGTCACCTTCGTTATCTGCGACCGTTGTGGTGATAACGGGTCGTTTTGGAATTTTTTTTTATTCAAACGGTTGAAAATAATAATAATAATAAAAAAAAATTGCCCAACGGCTAAAAAACTAACTGTTGGGTTTTTTTAATTTTTTTTTTTTTTTTTATAACCACAATTTCACCTCTAAATACATCCTCAATTTAACTAAAAAATCTCACAATTTCTCAATCTCATTCGATCTCAATCTTTTTCTAAAAAATATATAAAACAACGGAGTTCACATTCTTCAACCGATCCCGATGTTACAGATTCGTCATCGTCTGACTCCGAATTGATCGAAGTACTAGTTAAGGCGGTACAAACTATTGAACAAATGGAGAAGGAAGAAAATGAGGCGGAAAGTTCACGCCGGACTAAGAAAAGGAAAAGGCGCTATATCAACCGCGCTCGAACTGAAGCACACGAAACGTGTTACGACATTACTTCTCTGGCGAAAGCACATACCCGGATGAATATTTCCGTAGACGATTTCGTATGAGAAGACCTTTTTTCCTCAGAATAGTCGAAGGTATATCTAATTACTCCGTAGAACCTTTGCCTGACTATTTTAAATTTTTCAAACAACGACCCGATTGTACGGGTAAAATGGGTTTTAGTTGTTTACATAAATGCACGTCCGCTATTCGTATGATGGCGTATGGGATTACTTCGGTCGCTTTTGACGAATATTTACAAATGTCAGAAAGAACATCATCTGAATCCCTAGATAATTTTTTAAAATGTGAAATCCATCTTTATACAAACGTTTATCTAAGAGCCCCAACATAAGATGATGTTAATCGTTTATATCAAAAAGACGATGAGGTTCACAGGTTTAAGGGTATGCTTGGTAGCATAGAATGTATGCATTGGAAATGGGATCAATGTCCAAATGCATACAAAGGGCAATACACACGAGGTGACCATGATTATCCAATGGTTATGCTGGAAGCTGTTGCGTCGTACGATCTTTGGATATGACATGCTTACTTCGGTGCCGCGGGGTCGAACAACGACATCAACGTGCTTAACACAATCGCCGTTGTTTCATGATATGCTCAACGACTCATCCCCGGATTACATATTCACCGTCAATGGCCACATATACAATAAAGGATATTACCTTGCAGACGGTATATATCCGGAGTGGTCTACATTTGTGAAAGCTTTTTCCTGTCCATTGGACGAACCGCATCAAAAATTCAAACGTTTTCAAGAGAGTGCGAGAAATGATAACAAACGGGCATTCGGTGTTCTTCAAGGTCGTTGGGGGATTATAAAACATGCAGCGAGATTTTACAAGATGAACACGTTAAGAAGAGTTATGTATGGGGGTATCATATTGCACAACATGATTGTGGAAGACAACGGATAGTCGATTTGTGATGCCCAAGAATGGTATGTTCATCCGGTTACAGGTATTCCGAGAACTTATAACGAGAGAGTGACTGAACGTATCCGGATTAATAGAGAGATTAGAGACAAAACCACACACATCATACTCCGCGAGGATCTCGTGGCCTACATTTCGACAATTCCGGATAACTATCGACAACGTTAGCTATTTTTATTTTATGTATTTGTATTTTTTTTTAATTATTGAATTGTAATTTTTTTTTATTGTATGTTTTTGTATTTTTATTTTAATTATTGTAGTTTTATTTTTTATTTTAATAAAATCTTATTTAAATGTTTAAAAAAAAAAACTGGGGGTCCCACATCTCCCACAATCATCATTATCTTACTAAAAAAAAACTAAGAATCATGATTCTCAATGACACGTCAGCAAAAGTATTCCAGAATCACCACAATCAAGATTATCATACCGTGTTCTCTAAGAATGGTTGTTAAGTGACACATGCGGGAAGCAAGAAAGTTCTAAAATTTTACGAAAGCGAAACACGTGACAAAAAATAAATAAAGGTTACAATGACATCCTATAAAACTCTTTATGAATGGTAATTTACATCTTTTAAAACGGCTAGTATAATTCAAATTCAAACTTTTGTGTAACTAATCAGTTGAGAATTTATTTATTAACTTATGGTCTTGGTCTTTTTTAAATACATTTTTTAAGTGTAGATGTATTTAAATCTAATAAGTTTTAACATCTCATAAGAAAACAACTAATAAGTTAGGTCACCATGTTTGAAAATTCAAATATAAAAAATATCTTAACACGTTGAAAATTGCTGCATTGCATTGTACCATCCTAAAGTATTCATCATCCTTTAAAGTCCATCAATCATAAGCTACTAGCAATTAGCTAACCATGGGAGAAATCGATCCAACCCTCGTCCAAGAGCTACAACACCAACCTAAACCCACCATAATGGAACCCGAAGATGTCCCGTTAATTGATCTCTCTCCTTTGATAAACATGTCTCCAAGTGAGTATGATCCTAAGGCAATAAAAGATCTCGTTGCCGAGGTCCGTGATGCGTGCATTAGGGGGGGATTCTTTAAGGTGTTCAACCACGGGGTCCCCATGGATAGCCGTGAAAACCTAATGTCTATGGCCAAGAGGTTTTTCGATCAGCCCCTAGAGGAGAAGAGGATGGTGATGAGAGATGAAGTAAATCTCTTTGGTTACCACGATTCCGAACATACCCAAAATGTGAAGGACTTGAAAGAAGTTATTGAGATACCTGTTGAGGTCCCCACGTTGATGTGTGCTTCTCATGAGCCCGACGATAATAGGATTACCGAGTATATTACTCGATGGCCTCGTCATCCTTCGGGATTCAGGTATGTTGTGTTCCTAGTTACTAAGACTTCATCGATTAAATTAAGGGTTCAACCTGTTTAATCGACATACCTTATTTGATGTTTCAATATGATATATGAACTCTAAGTGTTCACTATTTGTTGTAGACTTTCAAATTTTGGTTTCACTAGATTATTACCCCGCGATAGCGTGGGTAAATATAGACAAATATTGAATCGTAAACTTTATATTTATGAACACGTTCTATAAAATTATTTGAGAATACAATATGACACGTATAATAACAAATATATACATTTATGTTTATACACATGTTGTTTATAGTTATAATATCATATATACATTTACGTTTATACACATTATTTTAATACTTTGTACGGATATTCAATAAGCTGTGTGTTTGGCTCACAAGAACAAAATGGTGTTTGGTTGTTTGTTTGTAAGATAACTATGTTGGTTATAATACATGTGTACAAAAAGTTTTTTGTTTCTTAAAGATCTTGGAGTACTTTAATTTTAAATATTTTGGACTTCATAAATTGTTTTTGAAGTCGATGATTTATCCCTAAATGGACTTAGGTCCAGTCCGTAATAAAACTTTTGTCGAAGTTTAGTATCTTGTGGTTGTGGGTCACTTTAAATCAACCCCTACTCTCTCAAACCCCTACAAAATAAAACAATATAAATTTAATCAATATTGTTTATTAACTACACCTTTGATTCTTTTTAAAACTTGCATTCAACATTACTTATCAATTAACCTTTTTCTCCTTCCGATTTTACCTTTTGAAACATAAATATATTACACATTTTGTTTTTAATCTTATATAATATTCAAAATATATTACACATTTTGAGTTAAAGAGGTTCCTTTTTTTAACTCCAGTTAAAAAAAATAGAACATATAACAACATTACACGCACGGATTTATTGTAAACTAAACAAACGGTCCACCATGTCATATTTTTAAAGAGTATGATCCGTTATTACATTTCGAAACTATCAACAATAACCTGATACTATGGTTATCAAAACACAAAAAGTTAGGGCCTGCTTGGTTCAATGAGTGATTAATGGGAAAAGGAATACTATAGAATACAATGAGTGGTTAATGAATAACCCCAATTTAAAGTATAATGGAGTATTACTTATTATTGTGCAATGATTAACTATAATACAACAAACCAACCTCCATCAATCATTATCATTACCCCCATTACCCCTAACCAAGCACCCCTTATTATATGTCCAAAAACGTAGAAATTCACTAAAAACAACCACTGTGTATTTTATAAAAAAAATGGTCCAGATCCATAATACCTACAAAACACTCTGTCCAAATTAATCTTAGAGGATCCATAATGTATTATACCCCGTTTCAATCTCTCATACAAATATGCTTACAATGTATTGCACTCATGACATGTAATACAATGCCACGTCAATATACAATTTTTAAATATTTGTTATAATATGTTGATTTATCTTGCAATATTGAAATACTAAATTATAAAATTAGAACATATATTACAGTAATGTGGTGTTTGATTTGAACTTAATTGACTTAATAAGAAAATGATTTTATATAGTAAGTTATAAGGTACGTGTTTGTTTGTGACTTAATGTAGACAACATGACTTAACTGAAAAAGTCATGTGAGGGGTGTATTATCCATTAAGTCATTGAATTTATAATGTTTTCTTTTAAATAATCATTTTATATTATTTAGACTTGCTATTCAGCACCTAAAACAAACGTCATTAGTTCTTATTTTATGCAGACAACATTTATTCACACAGACACTCTATCTATATAGTACTTAAATAATAAAATAAACAAACATGGTCGTGTTTGTTTGTGACTTAATGTATACAACATGACTTAACTAGAAAAGTCATGTTAGGGGTGTATTCTCCATTAAATTATTGATTTTATGATGTTTTTTTTTAAATATTCATTTTATATTATTTAGAGTTACTATTCAGCACCTAAAGCAAACGTCATTAGTTTTTATTTCATATAGAAACATTTATCCACACAGACACTATATCCATACGGTATTTAAATAATAAAATAAACAAACAGAGGCCTAATTTTTGTTACAAAGGATGTCATTTTAATTTATAACATAAATAATTTTAACACTATCAGAAGTTATAGTATTAGGAAACTACTTTTTTTTTAAATAGAAAGTTATAAAAATATAGAGTTAATTACATAAATCGTCCTTATGGTTTACCCAAAATTATGGATTTCGTCCCTAAGTTTAAAAAGTTGCATAAATCGTCCAAGTTTATAAATTAACTACGCTTTTCGTCCCTAATTTCTAGTTTGCACCCGAAATAGGGGCAAACCTTAGGGACCAAATCCGTAATTGAGGACAAACCTTAGGGAATAAATATGTAATTGGAGCAAATCTTAGGGACGAAAAAGGTAATTAGTTTCTAAAAGTGGATGATTTATGCAACTTTTTAAACTTAGGGACGAAATCCGTAATTTAAGATAAACCTTAGGGACGATTTATGTAATTAACTCTAAAAATATATGAGTAACTTTGTTTCCGTATTAAATTAAGTTAAAAGGGATTTCTGGTAAGTAATATTAAAAGAAAACAAAAGGTAGAAACAAAAGAAATGGTCACTGTTGAACGCTCAAAATCTGGTGTATGTTCTTCGATGCTTTCAAGACGTTTCGGGTCTATGTATCAACCTCTCTAAAAGCAGCTTGTGTGGCATTGGGGTGGAGGTTGATGAAGTGGAGTATGTTGCTGCTATGTCCAAAGCCGCTAACTGGCAGGTTGTTATAGATCGAGTTTCTTCTAAACTTGCCTCTTGGAAGGGTAATATGGTGTGTATAGGAGGGAGACTAACTTTAACAAAACCAGTTCTAGGTAGTATGCCTTTATACTACTTTTCCTTATTTCGAGCTCCTACCAAAGTTATAAATAGATTAGAATGCATACGTCGAAGATTTTTTGGGGGTTTTAAGGATGACACGAAAGGAATATGTTGGGTTAAATGGGAGTCTATCCTTGCTAACAACAAGTTGGGAGGCCTTGGAATTGGTAGTCTAAAAGCAAAATATTTAAGCTTGTTCGGTAAATGGGCTTGGAGATTTCGGCTTGAACCAAACTCTATGTGGGCTAAGGTGCTGAAATCTATTCACGGATATAGCGGAGGTTTTGCAAATAATATGTCGGATGGGTTAACAAAGGCATTCTAAGTAATTGTGCAGCCATAGATAACTTAGACATCCCTTTTCGTAATTCTTTTATTTGTAACGTAGGGAATGGTAAATCTTGCTGTTTTTGGAAAGTTCCGTGGCTAAGTAATTGTGTTTGCTTAAAAGATCGCTTCCCTCGTCTTTTCGCCTTCGACTCAAGCCCAGACTGTATAGTCAGTGATCGTTGGAAATTTATAAATGGGCACTGGGATGGGGAATGGAGTTGGAGGATCTCTCCTCGGGGTCGGGCCATGATGGAGGTGAGCTCTTTGACAAACGTTTTAGTGTTGGATCGAAAAAAATTGATAGTGCAAAATCAAAATATACCTTAATCTAATTTTATTCAATAATCTAAAAAGTCATCATCGTGTTTATACAAATATTATGTCTTTAAATAGAAAACGAAAAGGTGCTAATCTAAGTTGTGTCGGTTGATGAAGCATTGTGTCTTTTCGTTTTGTAACTGCCAAAAGTGGCAGTTATTTTCTTGTGGGTCTTCATATTCCGGTTGTGATTATGTATGGGTCGTTTTGACCCGGTTTGACCCAATATTCTCCCTCCTAATCACAAGCGGTGTCTTGTAGATCTCCATGTAAGAATGCAGATTTCACGTCAAGGTGGTGCACTTGCCATTTGTTGTTAGCCGCTATGGCGAGTAGTAACCTGATGGTTTCCATTTTTGCTATTGGTGCAAATACTTCTTCAAAGTCTATGCCATGCTCTTGTATGTAGCCCTTTGCTACTAGTCTAGCTTTATGCTTGATTATCTTCCCGTATGCATCTCTCTTGGTCTTGAATATCCATTTCAAACCAATTGCCTTATGACCAGGTGGTAAGGATGTTAATTTCCAAGTGTTGTTCCTATTGATGGAATCTAGTTCATCCTTCATTGCTTCTATCCATTTTTGGTCATTTGATGCCTCTTTGTAAATCTGATAAGGTTCTGTAACCTCTTGATGGTGTATGATCAAAGTGTGATTGTATGTCTGTAGTTGTGGCTATGCCATTGTCACTTTGATTGGGTAATCTTTGGGAATCTATTTGAGGTGACCTTGTAGGTGGTGTGTGAAGTGCCTCGGTGGGTGAGTCTGTCAATGGTGAGTCATATCCATCATCATCGTTGTAGGGAAAATCATTGTCTTCTTCATTTGGGTGATTTTCTGGATTTTGATGGTTGTTTGTTTCTTCAAGATTTCCTATTCTGAAGTCAGTCCATTCTGGTTCGTCGTTTGTATTTTCACCTAGATATTTACTCCAATCCCATTTCTCATCTTCTTTAAACTTCACATCCCTACTAACACATATCCTTTGTGTTGTTGGATCAAACAAGCGATAAGCTTTTGATCCGTGCTCATTTCCTAGATATACCATTCAAATGCTTCTGTCATCTAGTTTTGTTAGAGGTTGTGATGGTACTTTTGCGTATGCAACGCAGCCAAAGACTCTTAGGTCTTTTAGGTTTGGCTTCTTTCTCTTGATAGCTTCATAAGGAGTGATTTCTTCTAGGGATTTTGTAGGTACGCTGTTTAGAATGTAGATAGCGTGTCTAACAGCTTCAGCCCAAAAATCTTGTGGCATTTCAGTTGCCTTCATCATGCATCTCGTTGTTGACATGATAGTCCTATTTCTTTTTTCTACTACTCCATTTTGTTGTGGTGAGTAAGGAGCGGTAAGTTGTCGTGCTATGCCATTTTCTTTGCAATATAGTGTGAATTCATTTGAATTGAATTCTCCTCCACGATCCGTCCTAAACATCTTTAGGGTTGTCCTTAACTCATTTTCTATTGATCTCTTAAATGCCTTAAAAGTATCAAAATCTTGATCTTTTGTACTTAGCAAATATGCCCACATATATCTTGAGTAGTCATCGACTAACAAGAATATGTATCTCTTGCCATAAGGTGTTGGTGGTGTAATTGGTCCGCATAAATATCCATAGATTAGATCTAGTGGTGATGTAGATCTACCTTTTGCTTTCTTTGGGAATGGCACTCTGCTTTGTTTTCCAATTAAATAAATATCATAAATTTGTGTTGTGTGTTTGATGGAGGGTATTCCATGGACTAAGTCCTTTTGGTTCATAGTTTTTAGTGACTCAAAGTTGAGGTGTCCTAATCTTGCGTGCCATAACCATGTAGTGTCGCTCAGATTTGCTAATAGACAGACATGCGTCCCTATCCTTAAATTAGGCTTATAGAGTATGTTCTTTTGTCTCGGAAATCTTATAAAAAATCTGGTTATTTATGTCATAAAGTCGTAATTCGTTGTCCTCCATTTCTACTTTGCAACCGATTTCAGTGAATTGACCAAGGCTTAAAAGGTTGATTTTTAGGCTAGGTAGATAATAGACGTATGAGATAATTCTTTGTTTCCCATCGTCGCATTCTATTATAATTGAACCTTTTCCCTTGATCTCAATATATGAGCCATCTCCAAATTTGACTCTCCCACTAACCTCCTTATCTAGATTCTCAAAATGATCTTTTATTCCAGTCATGTGGTTACTTTCTCCATTATCCAAGTACCATTGAATATCCCTAGTTGTCTCTTTATATCCTACATCTTCTTCGTGTAGCGAGACTTCTCGGTCTACAACTTCTCTCTCATTATCCAGTATTGCCATTAATAGGGTTGGTTCTAGTTCTTCTTCTACTAGATGTGATCTCTCGTGCGTGTTTGTCCTTCGTTGACAATTAGGTGCAATATGCCCTATCTTATTGCATCGAAAGAAAGTTAATTTGCTATGATCTGCTCTGGATTTCCTAAAGTTGTTTTTATCATCTTTCTTAGAAGAGGTATCTCCATTTCTCTTATCCTCTCTAAATTTTTCGTGGTTATTATTATGTGAAAATTTATTGTTTCCACGACCACGTCCCCTAAAATTCTTTCCTTTATTATCATGTCGAGTGAACATTAATTTCTCTTGTTCGTTCACTTGCTTCCCTTTCTTAAATTTAATCCTTTCCTCATATGCCTTAAGTCTACCAATCGCTTCTTCTAAGGATATTTCATCTAAGTCTGAATATTGTTCTATGGATGCAACTATTTGTAAATACATGTCGGGTACGACATTCAATAGTTTGCGTACTAAGGTGGCATCATCAAATGTATGTCCTAAACTAGCGGCTTTACTTGCGAGGGTAGATGGTTTTGCGGTGAAGGTGTCTATTGTTTCGTCTTCCTTCATGTGCAACAACTCAAATTCAGATTTTAGTGTTTGTAACCTCGCTTGTTGGACTCTTTCTTCTCCTACGTATTTGGTTTTTAAAGCAGTCCAAATTTCTTTCGCGGTTTTATGTTTGGTAATTTGAAGTATTTGTTCTTCGGGTAAGGCTTGGTATAGAAAAGCAATGACAGTTTTGTCTTTTCTTTTATCCTCTACGGTTTTATCATCGGATTCTATCATTTCCCATAAACCGTTGGCTTCAAGGATTATTTGTATTCGAATTGCCCATAGTGAGTAATTCGAGGGTTTTAATAATGACATTGAAATTGAGGTGTATTAATCGTGCTAAGTTCCTTCTTAGACGATTATGGCTTATCAGTCGTCATATCTTATAGGATATCAAATCTAAAATCTCCAAAGAATATAAATCCCTAACACTAAGTGTCGGATTTTCCTTTTTTCTGTGAGTACTCTTATTCTTGTCTTAATGGTCTTATTCTTGAGATTCTTATTTTTCTAAAAATTATCTAAGGTTAATTACTCCTTATAAATTATCCTCTTAGAAAAATATAGTAGGCAATCTTAATATTTTGTCTACTATCTATATCCTAGTTTAGGCTAAAAATGACTAATCTTTTAGTCAAGGGGAATATATCAATTTTCCTAAAATAAAATTTTATATCTAATAATCTAAATATAAAAAGATATGAAATTAAAGGGTATGTTTTGAAATGTCAAAACCTGATAAGGGTACGTAATGTAAACCCTTAATAATTTCACCCTTTTATGAACCAGGGTTTTCTCTGCGCCTCTTTATTTATTTTGTTCGACCCTTTCTCTGTGTGTGTTCGAACTTGTGGCGGCTGTGGTTCTTAATCCGTCTCCGGTGGTGTTAATCCTCTAGTGATGGTGACGGTTTCGGTACGCCTCTCCTCTCTTTTGTATTTTGTGTTCCTCAACCACGATCTCTATCCCAAATTCACGAACTCTTATTAGGGTTTCGGTCTTAGTTGGGATATCGTAAACACTCCACTTAGGGGGTGTTTGGGATTGCTTATTGAAAATAGATTATTCATTTTGAAAATGAATAATCAGATAATCAACAGTTATAAAACGTGATTCTGAAATATAGTGTTTGGATTTGATTATACTGTTGGAAATCGCAATAATCAGATAATCATTTTTTTGAGTGTTTGGCAAATATAATTATTTGTTTAGTTGATTAGTGAAATGACAAAAATAGACATTGTTTTTATATTTAGAGTAACTATGATAGGACTTTTTGGTAAATTTGACTTATATTTAAAACTCCATTTTGGAGCTGGACCAGATCCCTTACTTTTTCAAAACACCGTTTTAAACCATCTAAAACGCAAATAAGTCCGTTTTGTTATTTTTAGCCAAACACTAAAATCTGCTTTTCTCTGTTTACAAACTGAAATAATCAAATAATTTGTGGCAAAACGCAAAAACAAACACCCTCTTAATGTGGGTTTTTCTTGATGGCAGAATCGGTATTCGATTCTCCTTTGGATATGAGGATGTATCCCTGTGATGACTCTGTCTGCGGTTGTTTTTCTAGTTTCGAATCAGAGAAAAAAAATTAGGATTTCCAGAAATCCGATTTAAAAAATACTTCTTGAGGGTTAAATCCTTCGTTGCCAGTGATTATATCACTTTGGTGGCGTCGTAGGTTTTATTCCTGTGATTGATGTATTTTCTGGGTTTTTGTTCTTGATTCGGGATGAACACAAAATCAAAAGGTATATGATGATTTGGCCTGATCAACCAAATGCTCTGATACCAAATGTTGGATCGAAAAAGTTTGATAGTGCAAAATCAAAATATACCTTAATCTAATTTTAGTCAATAATCTAAAAAGTCATCATCGTGTTTATACAAATATTATGTCTTTAAATAGAAAACGAAAAGGTTCTAATCTAAATTGTGTCGGTTGATGAAGCATTGTGTCTTTTCGTTTTGTAACTGCCAAAAGTGGTAGTTATTTCCTTGTGGGTCTTCATATTCCGGTTGTGATTATGTATGGGTCGTTTTGACCCGGTTTGACCCAATAGTTAGTTAATGTGCGACTGTCCGTGGATAATCAGGACTGTCGGCGATGGAGTTTTGATAAAGATGGGATTTTCACGGTTGTCGCCTTAACGAAGCTAATCGATGAAAAGATGCTTCGGCATTTTGCTCTGGATCACTCTTTCACTTGGAATAGTTGGGTTTCAAAACAGATAAACATTTGGGTGTGGAGATCCATGATTAATCGGCTCCCAACGTTGGATAATCTTTCGGATCATGGTATTCAAGTGAAATCGTCCTTTTGTGTTCTCTGCGATGGAGCTGTTGAGTCGTTAGACCATGTTTTAGTTCGTTGTCCCTTGATTATCTTTACTTGGGAGAAATGTTGGAGGTGGTGGGGTCTACAACCTTCACAATTTGCTTCTTTAAAAAACGTTGTCTCTATCATGCATTTAGGCTCATATCGTTGCTCTACTAGTAAGGCGTTTCTTGGGGTTATATATGTGTTAATCCGGTTGATATGGCGTTGGCGGAACCTTGTTTTGCATGCCTCAGATTCTGATCGGGCTAAGGTTCGTGCCGAGGATGTCTTCTCCGAGTTGCAATGGTTGTCGAGATGTTGGCTATCGACTTGTTGTTCTTTGAAGGGGCTGGTATGGGGAAATTGGGTTGTGAACCCAAAAGGTATTTTTGAGTCGGTAGGGTAGTTCTTGCTTGCTTTTTGGTTGGCAATTGCTTTGTACCCCTTGTTTTTCCCATTTTTGTATTGTTTCTTATCTCCTTTTTGGAGATTCCTCCTGTTTTTTGGACTTTGTTTTGGGGTGTTTACTTTAATATATTTCTCTTGTTTTGAAAAAAAAAAAAATGGTAAAAGGTTTGGAAAATTTGATAATGGGCCCATCAAATGGATGTATTGCTCACTCAAAGTTTGTTAAGAGCACCCAAAGTGGCCGTTCTCAGTCTCGTTCTCGCTTCGTTCTCACCCCACAACGAGGCGTTACCACTCCGGGTACCCTCGTTGTGGGCACTCGTTGTGGTGCTCGTTGTCCCGCTAACGACCGTTGTTGATTTGTTTTTTTTTTCCTTTTCGATGATTTAAACAATTACAAAACCCAATTTTAAAAAGATGATAAAGATTTAATTTAAGAAGATGATGTATTTTAAGGAGGTACAAAAATTCTAACCCTTTTTTTTTTTGCTCGTTTAGTGAAGAAGAAAGAGATGAATTTTCATTTTTAATTTCTTTTTTCTATTTGCAATTTTGCGCTTATTTTTATTTTTAATTTTGTTATAAACTTTTTTGTGTTTATATTATTTATCCCAAAGTTTTTGTATTTATAACTTTGATTTGTTTTCAATTTTTTCTAAGATTAGCTTTTATTTTAAAACATATGTATTAGTTTTTAATTTAATATAATGTTTTTTTAATTTAATATAAATGTTTAAAAAAAAACAGTGGGTCCCACAATCATCCACAATCCCCATTATCATATCATCCAAAATCTCAAAATCATGATTCTCAATGCCACGTCAGCAAAAGTAATCTCAGAATCACCAAAAACGTGATTATCACACCGGATGCTCTAAGAATTCATTTCATTTTCCTGACACACCCACTTGGCATATTGTAATTGGTCCCTTTTTCTATTGCACTTGCCTATTGACTACACTAAGGATGCGCATCTTCACATGACATCACTCTTAAATTCCTCACTTTCAAATCTAAATTTATTAAATCATCAACTACCTTAATTCACAGCCATTGCAGAATTTGATCTAGCCTTCATGCAAAATCTCAAACACAGACCGAAACTTGCAATAACCGAAGCCCAAGGAATCCCACAAATATATTAGAATAGTATATCAACTAAAACCCATAGGTCGGGCTTTTTATTTTTTTCTTTCTAAGTCAACTTTGGTTAATATATTATTTTAGTAAAATAGACATCTCTACGAACTTAAGCAATCTAGTTGTTGATGTTGATACCACATGTAAAGCATGGGGATTCTTTCGAGTGATCAACCTCCGGGTTCCTATCGAAAGGCGTGAAAGGCAATAGTTCGAGTCCAAGAGGGTTTTCGACCAGACGATGGAGTAGAAGAAGAAGGTGAAGAGAGATGAAACGAACTCGTGGTTATTATGATAATGGACATACGAAGAAAAAAAATTAGGGACCGGAAAGAAGTTTTAGATTTCGCGGTACATGTTCGGAAAGAGTATCCTAATCAATGCCGTGAATATCTATTAGAATAGGTACGTCCAAAATAATTATCTCTACATTTAAAATAACCGCCTCCCAAAATAAGGACAATCTTTTTATACGTGTATAAACATATTAAACATAGAAAAACTTTGTTTATTAAAAAGTTGAGTTTTTTACTATTTGAAAAAAGAGGCAAGTGAAAAATATGTTAAAGATATGCAAAAACTATCAAACAAATTGTTGGGGTTGACCTCTTTGAGCTTGTACCTCCCTACGAACCACTTAGAGCCATTTTTTTCAGGACCAAAGTACTTTTTTTCGGCTCAACTAATCCGCCTTTGTCATGCTCCTAACTTTTCCCTTGGTTTTGAATGACACAAGGATCACTACTTTGACTATCTTGGCTCAAGACGATGTAAAAGTTCTAGAAGTTAAGCGAAAGACCAATTGAGGGTGGATCTATGTCGAACCTACACCAAATGCTTTCATTATCAATGTTGGGCACATTATTCAGGTCTTGGTTTTGAAAATCGATAGGCGCTCCAAGACGATAAGGATCTAAACACTAAGGCGTTAGGCGTTAATCACTAGACACATACCTCGTGTATCCTCATAGCAACTTTACCCTTTTCCCCTAAATATATGATCTAAAAATTCTTAGAAATCCCTAGTACATAACCAAAATACATATGATAGTTAATATCTTAATTTATTTTGCTCGATTTCGTCCCTTTATTCACAAAATAAGCTTAAAAGGGCCTATAAAACCTTAATAGAACATGCCCATATTGAATAATAGACATATTTATCAATTAAAATATAAGGCGCTAAAAGCCCTAAGGTGCCTTTCTCGCTTAGGCCCCGATTCATCGCCTTAAGTATAAGGAGGGCCTCATTAGAAAAAGGCGTTTCAGCCATCGCCTAGCATCGTTTAGCACTTAGGAATTGCCTTTTTTTTAACCAAGATCTAGGTACTATCAAAGATTAGGTAGCGAATGTTATAGCTAGATTGAAATAAAAGACTTGTTAAGGCATGGAGCAAAGACACCTATGAGAGCGTAGAGCATCGGAAGAGGGTGAATTCCACAAGATAAAGGTTTTAGTCCCATTTTTCGTAAATCATGTACATTATACCATTACGGAGCTACTAGCGCATATGAAAAATGAACCGAATTCTGCAAAATACAAGAGTTACAACAAGGGGAAATTCTTTTCCACTAAAAAAGGTCAGTAATTTTAAGACGCTTGAGGTGGAAACTGTCACACCCAGCTCAGGCGGAAACCCGAGGTGTACATTAATATAGGTATCAGAAGACAAAGATTACATCGAATAAAAACTACAACATTCAAGTTTACATTAAATAAATTTGAGGAGTACAATAAATACAACATAAATACAAATTGTGGCTTAAATAGAAACTAAACTACGTCTAGCTGAGTCTCTTCGAAGTCCACACAAATAATAAAGAAACCGAACTACGTCTAGTCAAGTATCTTCGAAATCCTCAAAATCCATAACAAATATAGTACTCCATAATCGATGTAAAATCTCAATCTCCTGAAAAGCGTTAAAATACGACGACAACATAAAGTTGGTGATTTATTCGCATTTTTATAAAACAATAAGTGTAAAAGTTGATAAGTTTTGACCTAGAAAAGATGTATATAAAATAAGTAATGAAGTAATAAAATAATAACAATGTCAAAATAATATCTTGAATTATGAAATCTAGTAAGATCTATGCATAAACCTTAGATATCCAAATTTGCACCTGAACCTTACTAAAAGGCAACTAAACCCTCCTCCTTAGTGTATCAAACTAAGGCATATCACGAAACTGAGCGGTCATAACATCGACCCCTAGGGACCGCAACACAGGTCAGAATCCCTTACAGCGATGAGTGGTTTGTAAAACCCTTATATATATATATATATATATATATATATACCGATGGCTCAAAAGAGTTAACAGGTTTGCACCGAGGGCCTTATACTACCACCAAGGCCGTATAAGTAAGGGATACTTAATCTAAAGGCATCATAACCTACCATCATAATCAAGATATATATATATATATAAAAGTTTAACAACGCTAATCATGCCCGATGAAAACATAAAAGTGGTAAAAGGGAAACGAATAACTCACAGATCAGCAAATACTATGTCGGGTAGACACAAGTAGGAGAATGCTCCACCGCCTAAGTGCCCTAGTATAAAGACATCAATTAAGTCTAAGTATCTCGATAAGTCTAGTTGGGTTTAGCCTTGTATGATTAACGTTATATGATATAGTTTAAATAAGATGTTCGAGTTAAAGATAACGAGTGCAGGATAATAATATTTCAATTCATCGCGTCGAATAAGAGTCAACGATATTCTGGGTCGAGGAAGACTAACAGATGATATCAATAAGTGGTGACAATACTGTCAAATGAAAGAAAAGTGACAATACTTCGGGTCGGTAATGACTAATGAAAGATATCGTTTATTCATATCAATAATGACGATTGAAGAGGAATGATATTCCGAGCCGGAAATGACTAACAGGAATATCGGTTGAATAGAATATAGCCACCAAGGTTTGGTTGACGTCAACCCAAGTCAACGTCAAAGGCGTTTGACTTGGTCAAAGTCAACGATTTTGAGAGAAGTCAAAGTCAACTAAAAGTCAACGTTCGTCGCTTTGAGAAATCTTTAAGTAAAAATAGTTGGAAGTTGTCTTTATAAAAAGTTTAACGAGAGTTGACCTTAGTCAAAGTCAACTATGCACGATCAACTTTGGCAAAAAAGTCAACGTTTGAAGTATTTGACGAGAATATGCCATAAGAAGATGTTTCGAAGCGTTTTAAGTTAAAAATATTATTTCATAAAGTGTCAACGACAACAAAATACGTTTATTATTACAAGTTCATGATTACGTTCGCTTTTTAGATAGAAGTGTATGTTATCGTAAAGTTATGCGTTTTCAACAAAACCGTGTTAATAATTAATATTTTTAATGTTGTTATTACGTTTCGAGTTCAAAACGTAGGTTTTATAAGATATGTTACTTTACTTGTTTTATTTATTAAGGTTTATTAAGTTTCGGGTAAGCGTAAAGGAATTGAATAATAAAACCGAGAAAAAGGAGCAACCTCATGTTTGACTGCGGTGCAACACATGGTTGTTGCGGCGCAGTGGCCAGTGTGTGACAACCGTCCAATTTCAGGTGCATTTTATACTCTATGTCTCTCTTATTGTCTGTCATTGTCTTTAACTGTTCATTAACCGGAAACGCGTCAGTGTCGGAATCACACCCGAAATCAATTTATATAAGTCCTAATACCAAGAAAACACCTAATGAACTTTCCTAAGTTCATAACGTATCATAATAAAGAACTTTAGTTAACGAAAAGGTCCAACGAAACAATAATACAAAAACAGCAAAAACTCAAAGATAATTACAAAAGAGGTCAAGAACGACGCACACAGGCCTTGTGCGCCGTCCTGGAAGGACTAAATCCGAGAAAAATTTGAAATTTTGCATGTCTCGTTTTTACCCCACCCACCACCAATCAATCTCGTTTTTAGGCACTCAATTAGTGCAACTTACCAGTACAAATGCTTCTCATTACCACACTCCACCATTTTCTTTTCCATTTCATTTTATTAAAACATAAAAACACACACACAAACACTTTTCTCTCTAAAACTCTCCCAAGAAAAACCCCAAGTTCCAGTGACTTACAGCCATTAAAACACCATTTCTAACCATCAAAAACGTTTAGAACATCAAGGCAAGCAAGGGGAAGCAAACTATTTTCGTTTTCAAGCACTTTCACCGATTTTGGAGCTCTAAATCCGGCCAAATCATCATCCAAGCTATTTCCTCCGGTAGAAATCCTTTATTTCACTATACTTACTGATTTAATAACTTGCATGAAGGATCTAAAGCTTTAAAACAAGTTTTTTACAAAGTTTTGTAACGTTTTATGGACAAAAACGATTTTTAACTGAAATAACCTTTGGATCTATAAATTTATGGTTAAAAAACACCTTAGAAACTGTTAAAATGAAGTTTTATTAAGTTTAGACTTATTGCATGTCGAAATCCGTGGCTAAAATAAACGTTTTGCTCGAAAAATCCAAAAATCACAACCTGAGCGCCGTCCAAAGGCACTAGGACGACGCAGCGGGCATTTTTGCCTTCTGTGCGTCGTTCCTAAGGCCCAGGACGACGCACAGAGCTGCAACTTTTCCCGAAAATTCGTTATTTGGACGTTTTGAACTTGTTTGACCCGCTGACTTTTCGTAACTATCATTTTGGGACTGAGTTTGACTAAATTAATAACATTTGTGACTTGAATGGACTATTTGGACTTAAAACGGACTAGATTAATTACGTAAATGTTATATGTGTGTTTTGTGAGCGGAAGTGGAATTGTATTTTTGGATATGAAATTTGGGCGCGGAAGCGCTGCCCAAATTTCCTTAGAAAAATACAAACCACTTCAGCAAGTAAAATCACTTGTAACATGAAAATAATAAACGTTAAATTGGACTTTCGGACAAAAACGTAACATTTACCGTTTCGGATTATTTTGGACAATTTGGACCTTGAAACTTAAAGTTTAATAAAATCTTTTCTATTATATAATATAAATTAACATAATAAGATATTAACTATTGAACAATCTTGGTATTATAGGCGTTCCGTGATTCCCGGTTTCCGTTTCCGACCGAGTTCCGTATTCTTACTCTTCGCAACCCGTGAGTTATAACCCCTTTATTTAATCTATTTTTGCATAACTTTTGGGGGAAACATAAGATTTAATTATATTTTGGAAACTTCATGAATATTTTCAACTTTTGTGAACCTTTGGAAACTATTACGAACTTATGCAACTATTGTGAACTTTTGAAAACTATTATGAAACTGTTGATCTATTTTGGAAACTTTGTGAAACTCTTATGCGTACACACTTTGGCTAAACTAGTTATTGATTACTTGTATGCGAGACCAACCCTTGATGAGATTATAACGCGATTCTTAAGTGCCTACCATCTTTTTGAAACAAAATTACTTTAGTGCCCACTTTTTTAGAACTCTACACACTATTAGCTTCTGAGCCGTTTAGTAATAATGGGTATCGATACTTAGGAAAGAACCGTTCCTTGCTTAGATGGCAGTGTAAGTACATATTACTATGATTATTTATACTCCCCGTAGGATAGGCGGGGTAAGGGGCCTCACAGTTGAATAATCGGTTTAGTGTGAACACTTAAGTTATAGAATGCCAAGAGGTTGATACAAGAATCTAATTAGTTACTTATACGCATATATACTCTCTTTTAGCGATTGATTCCGCAACTATGATTTTACTAAGTATTGTTCTACTTGGGTCTGTACAACTTTAGGGTATTGATACGCCCGCTACTTCGAAACTTTTAAAGTATATAAACTTAAAGCGACTTTCTCCGCTAACTTTCTCTTGTGAAACTTCTTACTTTTATATACTTAACCGAAACTTTTATCGAGAAACCTAAACGGTAACTCACTCACTACTTTTTGTAGTTGACACTTTATCTTATGTTTCAGGAAATTTAGTGTAAGGATGAAGTGCATGGCATGGACGGGCCAGGATGGTCACGTGAGATCTGTATTGGGAAAAGACTTCTTTTGGAATTTTTAATTGAAACTTTAAATTATGTATTCGTGTACTGAATGAGTTGGTTGTTTTGAATTTTGTAAACACTTTTATTCTAAATCAATGACTTGAAACCGTTATGTTTGTTATGACCCGTGTAATGATGTTCCAGCTCTTCACACTTCGTGTTTCCGCTTTAGCGGGGTGTGACAGACTTGGTATTAGAGCACAGGTTATAGTGAAAACGGTTTTAAAAATTTTCAAAATTTTCGAAACCAAAACTATAACCAAGGCTTTTTCGGAAAATCATTTATGGGTTCAAACTTTAGAGAGTTAATTTCGCGATTGCATTATTATTTTTAACTATGCATGGCCTGATCACCCATGCCTAGTTCAAAATGAATTATGGAAGGACGGAACGTAATTACTATTGTTAACGGTTTATGAGTCGAAAATTCCCGCATCTGTCTTTTCCCGATTCTCACGTGACTGACCCGTGCATGCATTTCATTACACATTTCCTTTATTATTTTTGTGTCTCCACGTACTTACGAAACTCATTGTTCACAGATCCGTCATGTCTCACTCCTCCCGTTCGCGATCACCGTCACGATCCCAGTCCCGTTCACTACCTAGAGCCGCTTCGTCTCGCGAGGCTTCTGAGGGCCACACCGCCTCGGAAAGCCAACGCCATCAGACCACCGATCCCACGGAGGACACCTCCATGGCTATTTCCAGCAGTATCGGGTCCAGCCCGAGGACTGTACTACCACCCCCACAACCGGTACCCGTTGTCGCACCACCTCAGTACCGGGGGCACCGTACCAGGTTGACCGCGCGAAAGCAGGTCGTCCTCCCGGGCCTCCTATCGGACCGGATGGCCGCGCACCAGGTCGGCTCATCCCGACCAAACACCATCCCACCTCCCATTTGGTCACCCTGTAGAGGAAGCCCCACATAACCCTCTCATTGACCATTACGCTTGGGAAAGGCAGATGGAGCGCGAGGAGATGCAGCGCGCTCATGATGTTGAGGCAGCTAGGCAGAGGATGCCTCCTACTCTTCAGCCTCCCCCACTGGCCGCATTCCTCCACCTGCACCGCGAGGTACAGGGACTTGCACAGGAGACCCAGCAGCAAGGGCTCCTTATCAGTGAGGTCACCGACGCTACGCATCAGTTGTCGGAGCAGTCGTTGTGAGTCATCGCATCGACACGAGCTACGACACGGACTGTGCAGCACCTCATCGGCGTGTGTCTAGTGATGGATACGCTGATTGCGATCATGGTGGCCAAGATGTTTCTGGGGACTCGTCACTAGTCATTTCCTTTACATTGAATTGTACTTAGCTCAGTCGTAATTTTCTCATTGTACACGACTTAGGCTGCTTATCTTATTATATTTCCTATGTATTGTAATCGTACTTTCTATTCAGTAATTTGAACTATGTACCAAACCTTATCATTATTAATGAAAGTTCTATCTTTTATTATTCGTACTTATCTTGTCGTGTGAATCTTTTATTATTGACAATCATTATTGTACCATCTCTTGAATCATTGTCATGCGTGTACTATTTGATCCTTCATATTATTCTTGCGCTGTTATTTTCATTGTTCACTGAGTTATATTCTTATCATATGCCATTCGTGCGTCCTAAATTGAATCTATTCTTCTGATCGTAGAATCATGGCACCTCCACGCTCGAATGCTAGCCTCATTGCTGAACAAGTCGCTGCTCAGTTGAATGCGGCAATGCCCAACATGATCGCCCAGATCACTGCCGGGATCAACGCCAATGTCAACAACCATCAGCAGCAACAACAGAACAACCAGAACCAGAACCAACACCCAAACCCTCCTTCGTGCAACTATAAGAGCTTCATGGCATGTAAGCATAAAGAGTTTCACTGCACAACTGGTGCTGTAGGACTGCTCCAATGGTTCGAAAGTATCGAATAAGTCCTACACATCAGCCGATGTGCCGAAGCCAACAAAGTGGAGTACGCCTCTTGCGTATTCCATGGCCGAGCTCTATCGTGGTGGAACAGTGTTGTTCAAACTCGAGGGCGTGAGACTGCCTACTCCCTTTCCTGGAATACCTTCAAGAACATGCTCATCGAAGAATACTGCCCAAGAGGGGAAATCAAGAAGCTCGAGGCTGAGCTGTGGGACCACAAGATGATCGGAAACGACATCGAAAAGTACACCGCCCGGTTCCACGAGCTCGCTCGGCTAGTTCCAAGGCTGGTAACCCCTGAGGAGACCCGGATTGACCTCTACATCTCGGGTCTTGTTCCGGAAATCTGTGGCATGGTCATCTCATCTGCGCCCCAGACTCTGCAAAGTGAAATCATCCTAGCTCATCGTCTCACCAGCAACCTCCTCACCGCTCCTGCATCCTCCAAAAAGGAGTCAGGTGAGAAGAGGAAGGTTGAACAGACCCCAAGGAGAAGTGACCGAAACAAGAAGGCCCGTAGCACCCGAAACTTCGCTGTGACTGCCGCACCTGCACCTACACCAACACCACCTACTGGACCCAGGCCTTACCCTGGCCCGTACCCAAAGTGCAACAAGTGCAACTTTCATCACCACGGGAACTGCCCGGTATGCTTAAAATGCCAAAAGGTAGGCCATTTCGCCAAGTACTGCCCAGACAAGTCAACCATCCCGGTTCAGAAGCCGGCGTGCTTCGAGTGTGGAAGCGACCAGCACCTTCGAAACACCTGCCCCAAGCTGCATCGGACTCCGCAGAACCAGGGTGGACAAGGTAGGGGCCGCGCCTTTGCACTAACAGCTGAAGAAGCACGTCGGGACCCCAATACAGTTACGGGTACGTTTTCTATCAATGACCACTTTCTTCCGTGCTATTCGATTCAAGAGCTGAAAGAAGCTTCGTTTCCTTAGAATTTAGACCCCTCATTCACCTAGGATCTAAAACTCTTAAGGATAGCTTGCTATCGAGTATGCCAACGATCAAGAGTTCGGAGCTATGAATATAATCTTAGGATGTTTAATACACTCATCTGACCAAAAATCTTCCCCATCGACCTAATTCCGATTGAACTGTCCAGCCTTGACGTTATCGTCGGAATGGACTGGTTATCCCATTTTCGTGCCAAGACCGTCCGTTTCGACAAACTCGTCCGTATTCCCCTTTCAGAAGGTGAAACTCTCGTCATTCAGGAGGACAAACCTGGATGACAACTTCGCAACATGTCTTCCTTAAAAATACGCAAGTACCTCGAGAAGGACTACAGCGCATTCCTCGCTCATGTCAATGAATGTAAACCTAAGGAAAACCGAGTCCAAGACACTCCCGTGGTCAAGGATCATCCAGAGTCTTCCTGAGGATTGGCCTGGCTACCGCCGCGTCGACAAGTGGAAATTCCGAATAGACCTCGTTCCTGGCGCATCACTGGTTGCCAAGACACCATGCCGTCTAGCACCACCCGAGATGCAAGGGCTGCCAAAGCAGCTGCAGGAACTTCTAGACCATGGTCTTATTCGTCCGAGTTCGTCCCCTTGGGGAGCCCCAATTTCCCCTATCAAAAAGAAAGACGAATCTCTCCGCTTGTGCACCGAGTATCGCAAACTTATCAAGCTGACCGTCAAGAACCTATAACCACCCCCGAGGATTGATGATCTATTCGACCAGTTGCGGGGTGCAACTTGCCTCTCAAAAATCAACCTCCGTCTGGATTATCACCAGGTTCGTGTCAGTATAACCGACATTCCTAAAGCCGCATTCCAAACTCGATACGGACATTACGAGTTCCCCCTCTGTTGTTTGGCCTAACCAACACACCAGCAGTATTCATGGACTAAATGAACAGAGTGTGTAGGCCGCACTTAAGACGAGTCGTAATCGTATTCATGGACAACGTTCTCAGCTACCCAAGAAAAATCATGTGAACACCTTAAGCTCATTCTAGAACTCCTCAGAAGTCGGAAATCGTACGCCAAATTCTCGAAGCGTGAATTTGGGCTCCGAGAAGTACATTTCCTTGGTCAAGTGGTCAACCAAGAAGGAATTCGAACTCAGACCAGACGTAACCCGCTACGTCAAGGGCCGAGCATGAAATCCGAAATCCGAAATCCGAGAATCTTCGTAAACTCCTTTGGCGAGAGCCACCGACCTCGATGTTCCATCCATCCGGGATCCGACTGGTTGTACAAGAATCCCCGAGAATATTGTTGGTGGCCGGTCATGAAAAAGGATGTCGCCTTGTATGTATCCAAGTGCCTTACTTACTCCAAGGTCAAGGCAGAATATCTAAACCCCCCCCCCCCCCCCCCCAAATCTCCGTCAGCGAGATCGTCTCCTGTCTCAGAACACATCTCTCCATCACCTCCGATAGGGATAGTCGATCTTCGTCCCGTCCTTTTTGGAATACCCTTCAGAAATCGCTAGGGACGCGACTAGACCTCATCACCTCATACCACCCTCCGACCAATGTCAGAAAGAAAGGACGATCCAAACGCTTGAAGAGATGCTGAGAGCGTGTGTAGTTTCCCTCGTAGGAAGTCGAAATACTCACCTCCCTTTGGTTGAGTTCACCTATGACAACATCCACTGTGCCAGCATCAAGTGCGCACCCTTCGAGGCCCTGTATGGACGCAATTGTCGGTCACCGCTCTGTCGGCTAGAAGCTGACGATTGACAACTTGCAAGGTCCGACGTCTCCCTCTATCCGTGAAAGACTGGAAGCATCTCGTACCCGGCAGAAGAGCTACGTAACCAACCAGATGAAAACCCCTTGAGTTCCAAATTGGCGATAGAGTACTTCCCAAGATATCGCCATGGAAAGGGGTAGTCCGCTTCTGGAAACGCGGCAAACTGAGCCCTAGGTACACCGGTCCATTCTGAATCTTAGGACATATCGGTCCGATTTCTTATCGCCTTCAACTCCCCCAGATTCCTTCATACGTTCATAATATATTCCATGTCTCACACTTGAAAGTGTCTATCTGATGAGACCATCGTCATCCCTCTTGACAAGGTCAAAATCAATAACAAACTAAATTTCATTGAAGAACCGCTTGAGGTTGTTGACCGCGAGGTCAAACAACTCAGGCAAAGTCGTGTTCCAATTGTCAAGGTTCGGTGAAATTTCGGACGTGGTCACGAATTTACGTGGGAACGTGAGGACCAAATCCGTCAGAAATATACACATCTGTTCGAGAACACTTCTTCATGATGGGACGAACTAAATTTCGGGACGAAATTTCTTTCAACCCGGGGAGAATGTGACAACCGTCCAATTTCAGGTGCATTTTATACTCTATGTCTCTCTTATTGTCTGTCATTGTCTTTAACTGTTCATTAGCCGGAAACGCGTCAGTGTCAGAATCACACCCGGAATCAATTTATATAAGTCCTAATACCAAGAAAACACCTAATGAACTTTCCTAAGTTCATAACGTATCATAATAAAGAACTTTAGTTAACGAAAAGGTCCAACGAAACAATAATACAAAAACAGCAAAAACTCAAAGATAATTACAAAAGAGGTCCAGGACGACGCACACAGGCCTTGTGCGCCGTCCTGGAAGGACTAAATCCGAGAAAAATTTGAAATTTTGCATGTCTCGTTTTTACCCCACCCACCACCAATCAATCTCGTTTTTAGGCACTCAATTAGTGCAACTTACCAGTACAAATGCTTCTCATTACCACACTCCACCATTTTCTTTTCCATTTCATTTTATTAAAACATAAAAACACACACACAAACACTTTTCTCTCTAAAACTCTCCCAAGAAAAACCCCAAGTTTCAGTGACTTACAGCCATTAAAACACCATTTCTAACCATAAAAAACGTTTAGAACATCAAGGCAAGCAAGGGGAAGCAAACTATTTTCGTTTTCAAGCACTTTCACCGATTTTGGAGCTCTAAATCCGGCCAAATCATCATCCAAGCTATTTCCTCCGGTAGAAATCCTTCATTTCACTATACTTACTGATTTAATAACTTGCATGAAGGATCTAAAGCTTTAAAACAAGTTTTTACAAAGTTTTGTAACGTTTTATGGACAAAAACGATTTTTAACCGAAATAACCTTTGGATCTATAAATTTATGGTTAAAAACACTTTAGAAACTGTTAAAATGAAGTTTTATTAAGTTTAGACTTATTGCATGTCGAAATCCGTGGCTAAAATAAACGTTTTGCTCGAAAAATCCAAAAATCACAACCTGTGCGCCGTCCAAAGGCACTAGGACGACGCAACGGGAATTTTTGCCTTCTGTGCGTCGTTCCTAAGGCCCAGGACGACGCACAGAGCTGCAACTTTTCCCGAAAATTCGTTATTTGGACGTTTTGAACTTGTTTGACCCGCTGACTTTTCGTAACTATCATTTTGGGACTGAGTTTGACTAAATTAATAACATTTGTAACTTGAATGGACTATTTGGACTTAAAACGGACTAGATTAATTACGTAAATGTTATATGTGTGTTTTGTGAGCGGAAGTGGAATTGTATTTTTGGATATGAAATTTGGGCCCGGAAGCGCTGCCCAAATTTCCTTAGAAAAATAAAAACCACTTCAACAAGTAAAATCACTTGTAACATGAAAATAATAAACGTTAAATTGGACTTTCGGACAAAAACGTAACATTTACCGTTAGGATCATTTTGGACAATTTGGACCTTGACACTTAAAGTTTAATAAAATCTTATCTATTATATTATATAAATTAACATAATAAGATATTAACTATTGAACAATCTTGGTATTATAGGCGTTCCGTGATTTCCGGTTTCCGTTTCCGACCGAGTTCCGTATTCTTACTCTTCGCAACCCGTGAGTTACAACCCCTTTATTTAATGTATTTTTGCATAACTTTTGGGGGAAACATAAGATTTAATTATATTTTGGAAACTTCATGAACATTTGCAACTTTTGTAAACCTTTGGAAACTATTACGAACTTATGCAACTATTGTGAACTTTTGAAAACTATTATGAAACTGTTGATCTATTTTGGAAACTTTGTGAAACTCTTATGCGTACACACTTTGGCTAAACTAGTTATTGATTACTTGTATGCGAGACCAACCCTTGATGAGATTATAACGCGATTCTTAAGTGCCTACTATCTTTTTGAAACAAAATTACTTTAGTGCCCACTTTTTTAGAACTCTACACACTATTAGCTTCTGAGCCGTTTAGTAATAATGGGTATCGATACTTAGGAAAGAACCGTGCCTTGCTTAGATGGCAGTCTAAGTACATATTACTATGATCATTTATACTCCCCGTAGGATAGGCGGGGTAAGGGGCCTCACGGTTGAATAATCGGTTTAGTGTGAACACTTAAGTTATAGAATGCCAAGAGGTTGATACAAGAATATAATTAGTTACTTATACGCATATATACTCTCTTTTAGCGATTGATTCCGCAAATATGATTTTACTAAGTATTGTTCTACTTGGGTCTGTTCAACTTTAGGGTATTGATACGCCCGCTACTTCGAAACTTTTAAAGTATATAAACTTAAAGCGACTTTCTCCGCTAACTTTCTCTTGTGAAACTTCTTACTTTTATATACTTAACCGAAACTTTTATCGAGAAACCTAAACTGTAACTCACTCACTACTTTTTGTAGTTGACACTTTATCTTATGTTTCAGGAAATTTAGTGTAAGGATGAAGTGCATGGCATGGACGGGTCAGGATGGTCACGTGAGATCTGTATTGGGAAAAGACTTGTCCATTTCTTTTGGAATTTTTAATTGAAACTTTAAATTATGTATTCGTGTACTGAATGACTTGGTTGTTTTGAATTTTGTAAACACTTTTATTCTAAATCAATGACTTGAAACCGTTATGTTTGTTATGACCCGTGTAATGATGTTCCAGCTCTTCACACTTCGTGTTTCCGCTTTAGCGGGGTGTGACACAGTGTCACGTTACCATTTTCGTGACGATATGATGTTACAGATTAAAGTGTTACGTAAAGGGTTGTTGCGTAGGTGGTGTTGCGCTTAAGGGTTGTTACGGTAATATGTTACACATGTTTTGTTACTGGGAACTTATCGTTACGTTAAGAAAAGGATGTTAGGATGTTATGTTAAAATGGTTTCGTTAAGAAAAGGGGTGTTGCGGCACACTAACATCGAGTTAAGGTGCACCGTGACAATGTTACGTTGAATATTGGTATTTCGTTAACCCCGTTGCGGCGAAACAATAGGGTGTTGCGGCGCAGTGGTCACCGAAACAGCGAGTTTGGGTTCGTTTTTAAGGCGTTTTAAGTATTGTAAACATTGTGTAACAAGTTCTTATGTACAGAATACATTTTAGGTTATATTACTTTTATGGGAAAACGTTATTTAGACATGGTATGTATATGACACTAGTAATAATATGCAAGTGATAAGTATAGGTATAACTTGTAAATAAAATGTTACGATTTAGGTTCCTTTTTCTCTTTAATTGTGTTCATAACACTTTAAATAAATTTTAGTGAAGAAAAGTTAAAGAACGAAAAGGGTTAAGGAAGGATGTAAATACCAAATATCACCGAAAATATGTCGAATCTCTAGGATTTGAGCTCTCCAACGTGATGGTGATGAGAATCAAGCTCCAAACCATAAAAATATCATTTATTAGACAAAGGCTCAAAGAGAAAGGATTTAGGAAGAGATTTGATAGATGAAACTTACCGAAATTGATAGGAATCGAAGATATGATGATGAATGTGTATTATCCTCTTTGTTTCTTCAAAAATCGAGTTTATAATATGTATGTATTTGGTTAAGAATTCTGGAGTTAGAGTGACTTTGGAGAGAGTAGTTTTAGAGAGATGTTAGAGAGAAGTAGGTGTTTGAGAGAGAGAGAGAGAGAGAGAGAGATGAAAATGAAAATGAAAATGAAGTGGTCAATCCAAGATCCACAAATTACTCTCAAAGAGGCCAAAATGGCAGTATTCCAGCAGAATCACGAGCTTGGAGAAGTGGTGGTGGTCCATGGGACTGAAAACGACGTTTTCGTCAACATGTGCCAGCTGCGTGACTGCGCCGCAATGAACAAGGGGTGCGACGTAGTCCGTGGATTTAAGGGACTGATTTCGTTAACTCCACGTTAAAGGAC
Source organism: Senecio squalidus (assembly GCA_910822075.1). Lineage (NCBI taxonomy): Eukaryota > Viridiplantae > Streptophyta > Magnoliopsida > Asterales > Asteraceae > Senecio > Senecio squalidus. Next base: position 32,771,669 of record CAJVGC010000590.1, read on the forward strand.
TGATCCCGCAAGAGATTTTTCGTTAAATCCAGTTAAAGGACTAACTTTGAAATATTTATAAAGGTTAATTTTAATCGTATAATTAAAGTCATAATTTTCCCAAACTTATATTACGAGCATACTAAACTATAAGGCACTTAGGTACTTAATGTTTTCGTCACAGAGGGCCGGAAACCAAACTCTAAACCCGACTAAGTAAGTAATGCATGATAAAACAAAATCATCATAAATAAATAGGGTCACAACATAAATAACGATAGACAAACGACGGATGGATGATCGGAATGATACTACAGAAAACGCGGTTGTCACAGAAACATACAAATTGATCATTATAAAAAACTTGATGAGCGAAAAATTGGTGATGTTATATTTTAGATTTTGTTCAAAAAATTGTTTGATTTCTCACCTCCTTACCACTAAGCCACTAGGGAACATGTATAATTTATTTAGTCAATATATTTCTATATGTTGTCCCAATATGTCACTATGTTTCCACATTTTGTCCTTTTTGAGCTAATACATAATCTTGACCCCTTATTTTGATCAAATCATGTCGACATGACAACAAAGTTAAGCTAATGAGGTTAGGGATGGCACCCGCATGTCATGGTCGCGGATACCCCTTACCCATGACCCGTGTCTACGGATTTTTTCATACCCGCCAACCCGCGGTAAGACGGGTTAATTTTGATACCTATGCGGCTATACCCACGACCCACGGGTACCCTTGCCCACAGGTAAACCCCGCAGGTTCTATAAAACCATACTATTAACCTTGTTTTATGTAAATTATGACGTTATCAAAGTCTTAGTGAAAATTTCAACAAATTACAAACATAAAACGAGTTGAAATTTGAACCAAACTAGTGACGTACTTATTACTACACATTTACAAACACGTAAACAAAAAAATAAAAAAACTACAAATAGTTATAACATTCTTAGATGAAAATGGAACAGGAAAAACGTTTTGCTATTTTATAAATTATAACTAATGTTACGTATTTAACTAAATGACAACGATGACTAACAAGGTATGTACTTAATTTAGACATAAGTTATATATCTAATATTTCATATTATTACGGATTAGCGGATATACTCGCGAGTATTATATATGGGTTTTGATGGCTTCGCGGGTAGGTTTACCCGCGGATTTACAACAAAACCCACCCCCACTCGTGACCCGCCAACGGGTATGGTTTTTAACCCACGACCACATCCACGGATAAAAACTTGCGGGTTTTTCTACCCATGACAGATGGATACCCGCGGGTTGCGAGTTTTTTCTTGTCCATTGTCATCTCCTACATGTGGTCTTAAAATTATAACTAACATCTTTCAAAGTCTGAAAAAGACTTGAAAAGGTTATGTTAAATTTGATGCTTAATTCATAAACACTAATAACTAAAAGAGAAAAGTCAAGACACCGTGACCTAGATCATCCAAAGTACTAATAATCTCCTATGCAATATATCACCAATTCGACTCATTTTGTGATTTTATGTCTTAAAAAGGACAAACTATAGAAACATATTGGCATTGAAACTAAAATGGTAAGTGGTATCTTTATTTTATAATTTATTATATTATAAAGCATCTCCTCTTTATTTTTATTCTGTTAGAATTTAAGTAATTAAAATTACTTATTTATCTTTTTTATATATTTCACAAAATTCATCATTTAAAAACACTTTAGAATTAGTGATATTTCCTTAATTACAACAATAACTAATAAATAATAATAACTATCTTTATCTTTATCTTTACTAATATATAAAATATTTTCACTTTTTATTAAAATTTTAAATTTTTAAATAAAGTATAATTAGTAATATACCCCTTAATGAATATAACAAATAAACTAATCTTAATTTCCTTTAATTAATTATATTACTAATTTCATAAAATAAAATATACCCATATAAAATAAATTCAATTTAAATTAATTGATATTAAATGTAACCATTATTTTTCATGTAACCATTATTTTTTAATTTTAAACGTTATTTGATGGAGTAAATTTATCAAATATTTGATTTATAATCTAAATTTTATAAAGTTAGTTGATAGTGTTGTGGTTCATGTTCCTCTATAATTCTAGCAAGATGATTATCATCAGAAGTTTATATTCTTCTATTGGTCATTGATAAGTCTTAATACCAATAAGCTGAGTAGTATTACATTTAATACTTTTAAGATTAATAAACCTTGTTACCATATTGATTATCCTTCATTACAACATTCGAAAGTATGAGTTACCTAATGGATTCATAGAAACAGACTGAATTTGAATGTCTTGAAGGAAAATATATTTTTTTCGGTTTGAAAAGCAGAACGATAAACGATTAGAAAACGTAGTGTCTGAATGGATTTTTAATTTGTTGTTGCATCGTTGAAGGAAAATTAGATTTTGTTTATAGAAAATATTGGTTTATACAAGAATACTATTCAGGAAATATATTTAATTCTCTTTTTGACCGAAAGTGAAATTATTAGACGTCACATATTAAAAAACAAAAAGACCCGAAGATTAGACTTTTGTTATGTTCGCAGTTTTTGCTTAATCTTCAAATGAGTCGAATTACCCAAATGGGTTGAATGATTCGAACGGAAAATATTATGCGGGGGTGTTTGTTTCATGAAATCTAGAAAAAAAATTGAGTAAATTTGAATTGAATTCTTTTTTCATAACATGTTTGTTTGAAGTTTATGACGGAATTTAAATCCGTTGGAATCTAAATTTTTTTTTACTTACAAATTTGAGATTCCTTAGGGTAGTGGAGAAAAATTGAGAAAATCGATCATACGACATAATAATTACTATCGCTGAATTGTCGAACCATAAATTGTTACCACAACATTTTTTTTATATTGCCCGAAGGGCCGAACTTTATATTATTACACTCCACATATATGTAACGAGACAAATAATAAGCTACCATAAATCACCCACTATAAGTTATTGAATATAATTTTTTTTCATCCGCTGCATCGCGCGGGTGCCATACTAGTTATTTTAAACAAGTGAGAAAATTAATTGTTACTCTACTTGTAAAAAAAGGGAAAAAAATAACGGTTACAAGTATACTGAAATGTCAAGAATGTACTCGTCCATTATACAACAATGATATTCAATTAAACATAAGATATATTGAGCATATTTAAGCGTATGATAAATAAGGAAATAAACCTCTAAAAAGCCAATTAACATACAACATATATATTTTCATTATACCCAAAAACAGCAAAAATGATTCAAATACAAAAGAAAATTGTGTGATTTGATCTCATGAAAACATAGTATACAACAATGAACGAAAATGGAACAACGCATACTTGTTGGGTGTACATTCAACGACCGTTGAACCATGATTTTGTTTGGTTTAACACCTAACAAACCATGCTTCCTGATGGACGGGACTTATGTTGAAGCGTTAAATCAGTGAAGTAGGTTTTAACCACTTGATCAAACATGATGAATCACGATTTGTCTTGGTTTTATTTTGTTTAACAAAAAAGCGATCCTAGTTAGTTTTGGTGCAAACTTTCCTAACTTCACCCTGAGAACCTGTAAGCACCCCAAATCTACCCATATTAACCATAGACACACCAAAGTCCTTAAAGAAAGTGGAAACATGGCTAGTAGCTTGAACCAAGTAAGCTCTAGTCTCGGGGTCGTTAAGTAAGGCTGCATCCGATACAAGAAGTCCTCTCCTCTTAGTGACGAGTTTGTAGTAGGAGTCATCAAAAGTCTTGAAACTTCCTGGGTCTAACTCAGCTAGCGTGGTTTGGTCTCTTGGCTTGCACTTCAACTTTAATCTTGCAATGTAGTTTTGGTCCATGGTGGGGTCTGTATCACCTTTACCAGTGAAGTTGTAAAGCCGGCTTTCAAATGATGAGCAATGAGACATCCCAATGGTGTGTCCTCCTACAAATATAATTATAATTTGTTGTTAAAAAAATAATGGTCATACTGTTGACGTTGAAGTCTTGTTTCAAGAAATTGAATTCTAAAATCGAAAATCGTGAAGAGTACCTGATAGAACAACAAGGTCTTTTGCACTTAGTCCCCTTTGTGCAAATGATTGTTTCAAAACGGTGATGTTTGAGAGAAATGACGGTAAGCCCGTTACAGGGTTTCTAGGATCATTGATTAGAGACACTTTTCCATCTCTACGGCCAGTTTCCACCCTCCAATGTGGTCCCTTGGTCTGTCAACAAACAAATAAGAAACAAGATTATAGATAACTAGTCATTATCCTATCAAGTGAACGATACTTGCGTGTACAACACGTGAAACTTATCTCAGAAATAGATATGATAGGAGAAGCAATTTAGCGCCACTACAACATCTCTGGCAACAAGGGCTAAAATGTCTGCACAAGAGACCACACTAGGGCAGGCCTTTTCTAATGCCAACTTTACTTTATCTATGATGTTGAAACCTCTAAGGCTTAGATTTGGAAGTGAAAATTTCTCAGATTGTCTATTTGGAGAATCCAATAGAACTGATCCATCACAGCCCTACATTTAAAATGATTATAAAACTAGTGCCAATTATTTGTCAATGTATTTATATAAGAGAATTAAACTTATGATAAGATATGTTATCACGAACCCTAATAAAGCAATCGTGAAAGTGCATTCTCAATAAAGGGCCAGATAGAGATGGTGCCACTGTCATAACCTCGTTTATGACCTTAGATACAATCTTTTCTGCTTGAGGGCATGACTTCTCATAAAACCCTACTTTCAATCCTTGGCCAACTACACTCGAAGAAAAGAGTGATAAAACAAGGATTTGAACTATAAAAGTCCCCAACAAGTAACTGAAACCGGCCATTTTGAACACGAAAAAGATTTCAAAAGGAAACTATGGGATATTATTTTGAAATGATAATGTTATCATATCATGGCTCCTTTTATAGTTGATTAGAGAAACTACAAATTGAATATGTTGTCACCACTTGGTATTTTAGTTAATTTTCAACCTGGTGGAAACAGAATAAATCATCCGGTATGATTTGCACATGATCAAAAAAATAAACAATGTATTGACTAATTTAACCATTACAAATTCTTCGCCGGAAATATTTAAAACACGTAGGACAAAGTCCATTCTACCATAATTATAAATTGGGTTAATTACCTAAAATTTCAACAACCTTTCACTTTTGTCATATCTGTGACAACCGTCAAAATTTCAGGTGAAAATCGTGATCTATATCTTTTAAAATGTCCGTCTTGCCTTTAACCGTACTTTTACCGAGAACGCGTCAGTGTCGGAATCAAATTCGGAATTAAAATATATAAGTCCTAATACCAAGAAAACACATAAGGAACTTGCCTAAGTTCATTTGGAATCAATCGGGAACTCCTAACGAACGAAAATGCATAACGATAACGAGAAACGGGATTTTTGTCGAACCAACCATTCAGCCAACGGCTGGATGGACTCAGCCCGCGGCTGAGCTCCTCCAGCCGGCGGCTGGATGCTGCTGGTCAGCTTTTTGGTGACTCACTTTTGCATGAAAATCGATTGGTGCCACTTGTTTTAACCCGATTGGACCTACATCCCTGCCAGAAATCTCTGTCCCAACACTTTATCATTATCATTTTCTTATTTTCTTTTCACTTTCTTTCATTTTCTTACATCAAAAACACACACACAAAGTGTGTTTCTCTCAAAACTCTCTCTATTTTCTTCTTCTTTGTTGAGATTTCCAGCCATCATTCACCAATAAATCTCCATAAACATCACAATAATCGGTTGTATTCATCAAAAGGAGCAAGAGGTGGTGATTTTTCCGGTTTGCTTCTTTGGCTTTCACCATTTTTCGGGGCTAATCTCCATCAAAATCTCCATCAAGATCAAGCTAGATCATCACACACTCTTTTCTTGTGGTATAATAACTTTTACCCACTGTTTTTATTTACATTTTATCATTTTTATACATGCATGTTTCATCAAAGGTCAAATAAAGGTTTTTATAAAAGTTTTATGGTGATTTTTTTAAAAACATAAGTTTTATAAACTTTTACATTAGATCTTGATATAAAAAGATGTTATTCGAAGGAATCTATGGATATTATTAAAGATTTTAAGTTGCATGTCGAAATCTACCGAAAATACTCTTGAAAACGCTTAAAAACGCAAAATTTACGAAAATCCGGAGCTGACTGAGAACCTTCAGCCGACGGCTGGATCATCCCAGCCGGCGGCTGAATGTGTCTGATGTCACAAAAATCGCCGTTTTGCTAATTTTCGGTGGTTGTCTTGTGTTTTGGAGACGGATATTCTCATCGCTACACCACTGAGGTTGTTTGTTCCAGATTCTTGTCAAATCCTTGCGAGTATTAACGGTACAAATTGTTATCCTCGTGAATCTTTCGATTTCATTATCTTCTTTATTCGGTTTAAGCCTTGAAAATGGTTAAGAATAAATATTAGACCAACACATATTATATTCTATCGGATGGGACTGAATTGGGACAAATAATGTCAAAATGTAATTTAACCAAAAGTATCGAATTTAACTTATTATCGTATCATGTATTATAAGAAAGATTTAAAACACGATTTGTTATTAAGCGGGAAAGTGTACGAAATTTGGACGAATAAATTATAGCGCGGAAGCGCTGCCCGATTTTCATTAGACCTTAACATAACTTCTAAAACTAAGGCATTTTCGTTGACTAACGGTGCTATAAACTCATAAACAATTAAACTCACTCAATGACTTGGTATAACTATAGGATTTCCTTGATTCCGAAGCATTCCGACCGCTTTTCGCACTCGTCTCGTCTCTAGCAAACAGTGAGTTACAACCCCACTTTTATTTACTGTTTTTAAATAATTATTTGGGGGAAACATGAGAACCAAACTTTTATGTACATATGCAACAACATTTTTATTGCCACACTCGGCATTTGTGAAACTACTTTATCGCCACACTCGGCATTTGTGAAACTACTTTATCGCCACACTCGGCATTTGTGAAACAACTTTATCGCCACACTCGGCATTTGTGAAACTACTTTATCGCCACACTCGGCATTTATGAAACTACTATATTGCCACACTCGGCACTAGTTTGAACATTGATTGATCGTATAACTAACGTGACTCTTGAGGGATATATAACATGCTTCTTAAGTGACAACTACTAGTTATAAAAGGAAACATTAATGCCCATCTTGCAACACACACTATTAGCTTGCCGTTTAGTAATTATGGGTATCGATACTTAGGAAATAACCGTTCCTTGCTTAGGCGGCAGCTTAAGTACATATTACTCGTTCAGAAATGACTCCTCGTAAGTAGTGCGGGGTAAGGGGCTTCGCGGTTGGTTAATCGGTTTAGTGTGAACACTTAAGTTATATTATGCCAAGTAGTCGTTATACATGATTTCAATCAATAGTTTATTTATCTTGCGCGTATATGGATATACGATCTCCGCAACTACCTTTTGAGCAACTTTTATGGATCGCAACTACCTTTTGAGCAACTATTATGAATCGCAACTATCTTTTGAGCAACTATTATGAATCACAACTATCTCTTGAGCAACTTTTATGGATCGCAACTATCTTTTGAGCAACTATTATGAATCGCAACTATTTTTTGAGCAACTATTATGAATCGCAACTATCTCTTAAGCAACTTTTATGGATCGCAACTATCTTTTAAGTATTTTTATACTTTACGCAACTATCTTTAAGTATTGTTTTACTTACCGCAAACTTTTAAGTATTGTTATACTTGACTCAACCCATTTTTAGTCGAGCACTAGAAAACTGTAACTCACTCGCTACTTTTGTAGTTTGACACTTTTTCTCATGTTTTCAGGAAACCAAATGTAAGGATACTAAGTGCATACCATGGATGGGTCAGGCATGTCACGTAAACTCAAGAGTTGGGAAAAGACCTATTTTATCATTTTGGGAATTTTGTTAAACAATTAATCATGCATTTTGTTATGTGATACGTTAAATGCTTGGTTATTTTCAAACTTGTAAACTCTTATTTTCTATCATAATGACTTGAGACCGTATGTTTTGATTATAACTCGTGTATTGATATCGTTGCTCTTCGCACCTCGTGTTTCCGCTTTAGCGGGGTGTGACAGACTTGGTATCAGAGCACAGGTTATAGTAAAAAACGGTTTTAAGAATTTTTCAAAATTCTTGAAACCAAACTATAACCAAGGCTTTTTCGGAATAATCATTTCACGAGCTTTCGAACTTTAGTAGATTAATTCCGCAATTGCATGAATTACTTTTAACTAGGCGTAACTTGATCAACTATGCCTAGTTCAAAATAAATTATGCGAGAACGAAAAGTAATCGCTGTCGTTAAACGGTTTTTGAGTCGAAATATTCCCGGTCTTATCCATTCCCGATTCTCACGTGACTGACCCATATATGCACTATCGTTACATTTTTCCTTATTTTCCTCCTGTACTCACGTAACTCATTATTCTTAGATCAGACATGTCTCAATCGTCGCACGCACGATCTCAGTCTCACTCCCGGTCACAGTCGCACTCACATACGCAAGCCGTCTACACGCCAGAAGTCTCGGGAGACTTCTCCGCACCAGAGGCTCAGCACCACGAGACCACTGACCCGACCGAGGAGAGCTCGATGGCTTTCCGGAGCAGCCAAGGTGCCACCAGCCCGAGGACCGTGTCACCAGCTGCACCACCGGTGCCCGTCGCAGCACCACCTCAACAGCGTGGACCCCGAGTCCGGATGACCCCACGCAAACAGGTCGTCCTTCCTGGTCGTCTGCCTGATAGGATGATGGGGCAGACTCCCGACTCATCCAGAACCGCTCCTCCCGCGATGCCGTTCGTAGACCCGTACGCTGGGGCTTCACGTACGCCAACGATGGATCGCTACCATTGGGAGCGTCAGTTTCAGGAGCAGCGGACGCAGCGCCCCAACAACGTCGGACCATCTAGGCCGATGATGCCGCCTTAACTACCGTCGTCCCCACCAGCAGCGTTCCTTCAACTCCGTCGAGATCTACAGGGACTCACGGAAGAGGCCGAGAAACAGGGCCTGCTTTTGTGTGAAGTCTCTGATGCTGCACACCGACTGTCTGAACAGTCAATCCGAGTCATCACGTCGGCTGAGGCCACGTCGAGGACGGTGCAGCGTCTCGTCAGCGCTTGCCTGATCATGGGGACCCTTATTGCGGTCATCGTCGCGAAGATGTTCCTTGATAGGCGTCGTTAGGTCTTTCATTTTATGTATTGCATAGCAAGCTTAAGTCGTAATTTTCCATATATACACGACTTGAAGCTAATTCGTATTTTATTATATGTTGTATTGTACTAGTATTTGAACCTTTCACATTATGAACTTCGTAACCAACTACTCTTATCATGGAATGAAATTTCTACCTTCCTAACCTTTACTTGTTTATTATGCTTGAATCCTTTTCTCATTCCTTAATCGCTTATCGTGCGTGCGCTATCTATCTTTCCGATATACATTATTGTTCTATATCCTTATTTCATATCCTTATTCGTGCGTTCTAAAGTAGTTTCCTTCTTTCCATTGTAGAATCATGCCTCCTAAGAGAAGCCGCGCTGACCTATTAGCCGAGCAGATTACCGTGCAGCTCAAAACAACACTCCCAAACATGATCTCCCAGATCATCGTTGGGGTTAACAACGAAATGATAACCCCAACGAAAAACACCTGGAGAACAACGGTGACAATAACCTTCACCTCTTCCCAACCACAGTTAAACAAGAGGAAGGAAAAAACCTCGGAAACGTTAACCCCTTTCTCTTTCCAGTAACAATCAAACAAGAAGAAGGAGAGCACTCCAGAAACAATAACCTCCTTCTCCCTCTGGAAACCGTCGAGCGTAAGGAGAGTAAGAAAAGGAAGGCTGATCATCGACCAACGAGGAGCAATCGCAACAAGAAACCCACAACCGGACCCCGACCTTACAAGGGTCCGTACCCCAAATGCGAAAAATGCGACTTCCACCATGCGGGAAGCTGCCCGGTGTGCCACAGTTGTAACAAGACGGGGCATTACGTCAAATATTGCCAAGAAAGAAAGCCAGCTTGCTTCGAATGCGGGAGCGAAAAACACCACCGTAAGACTTGCCCCATACTGCAGACAACAAGAACTTTCAGTACCCTCGAAATCACTGCCAAAGAGGTAAGGTAGGATCCAAATGCCGCGTCAGGTAAATTTCAGTAAACAACCATTATGCCTCCATATTGTTCGACTCGGGAGCTGAGAGGAGCTTGTATTCTTAGAATATAGACCCCTTATTAATCTAGGATCTAAAGTTCTTAAGGATAGCTTCACTATCGAATACGCTAATGGCCAAGAGTTCGAATCTAAGAACGTAAATCTAGGATGTACAGCGTACCAAATCAATAAGTCCTTCCCCATCAATCTCATCCCCATAGGACTGAAAAGTCTCGACATCAACGTCGGAATGGGCTGGTTAGCCCGATCCGGAGCTGAAATTGTCTGTTTCGACAAATTCGCTCTAGTATGTCATCCTGGAGAGCCCCAATCCTCTCCGATAAAAAGAAAGACGCATCCCTCGAGATGTGCATCAATTCGAGTGAACTCGACAAACGGACCGTCAAGAACCGATACCCTCTCCCTCGAATTGACGACCTATTCGATCAATTGCAGGGTGCAACTTACTTCTTAAGGATCGATCTCCGTCCAGGGTATCATCTGGTTCGAGTCAGTGAAACCAACACTTCTGAAACCTCCTTCCGAACTTGCTACGGGAATTAAAAATGTCTCGTTATGCCATGCGGTCTGACCAACGCACCGTCAGTGTTCATGGATTAGATGAACCGGGTGTGCAGACCATATCTAGACAAGTTCGTAATCACATTCATAAACGACATCTTCATCTATTCACGGGATAATCAAGACCACGCGAAACGCTTGGAACTCATTCTAGAACTCCTTAGGGATCAGAAGTGGTACGTGAAACTCTCGAGATGTGAATTCTGACTCCGGGAAGTACATTCCCTTAGTCATGCGATCAATTAGGAGGGAATTCACGTAGACCCAGCCAAAATCAAAGCGATTGAGAGATAGCAAGCCCCAACGTCTCCTACGGAAATCCAACAATTCCTAGGATGGGCGGGCTACTAACGGAGGTTCATTTAGAATTTCTCAAGGATCGCTAAGCCATTGACAAAAGTCACTCCGAAAAATGCAGTTCCCTTTGGGGCAAAGAACAGAAGGAACCATTTCAGAAGCTCCAACTTGAATCGCTAGAGCTCAGAGCGAAGCATTGAAACCCGAGAACCTTAAGGACGAGACACTACAGAACCCCGTGAGGAAATTCGAGCTTAATCCGGACGGAATCCACTACTTCGAGAACCGATCGTAGGTTCCGAGATCCGAAAACCTTCGAGAACTTATTTTAGTCAAGGGCCACCGTTCCAGATCTTCCATCCACCTAGAATCCGAAAATTGTACAAAGACCCCCGAGAATATTATTGGTGGCCAGACATGAAGAAGGATGTCGCCATGTACGCGGCTAAGTGCTTAACTTGCCCTGAGGTCAAGGCGAATATCAGAAACCATCAGGCGTACCGCAACCGCAGGAGATCCCCTGTGGAAGTGGGAACAAATCTCCAATGACTTCATCACCAAACTGCCCCGTACGGCAAGAGGTAACGACATGATTTGGATGATTGAGGATCGATTGGCGAAGTCTGCACACTTTCTACCGGTACGTGAAAACCACTCGATGGAGCAGTTCGCTCAGATCTACATCAACGAAATCGTCTCTCGTCACGGAACACCTCTCACCATTATCTCCGACAGGGATAGTTGATTCACGTCCCGCTTTTTGAATGCCCTTCAGAAACCGCTCGGGACGCGACTAGACCTCAGCACCGCTTACCATCCCCAGACCGATGGTCAGGGTGAACGGACGATCCAAACGCTTGAGGATATGCTAAGAGCGTGCGTAGTTGACTTCGGAGGAAGTTGGGACTCTCACCTCCCTTTGGTCGAGTTGTCCTATATCAACAGCTACCACGCTAGCAAAAAGTGCGCACAATTCTAGGCCTTACACGGACGTAAGTTTCAGCCACCGCTTTGTTGGTTAGAAGCTGGCGATCGACAACTCGCAAGGCTCGATATCATCCAGGAAACCATCGAAAAGATTGCTACCAATCGGGAAAGACTGAAGACATCTCGTACCCGACAGAAGAGCAACGCCGACAACCGGAGGAAACCTCTTGCGTTCCAAGTTGGCAATAAAGTGCTCCCAAAATATCGCCATGGAAGGGGGGTAATTCGCTTCGGGAAGCGCGGCAAGCTAAGCCCGAGGTACACCGATCCATTCGAAGTGATAGAGCGAATCGGCCCGGTTGCGTATCGACTCCAACTCCTGCAGATTCTCTCCAACGTTCACAACGTATTCCAGGTCTCGCACTTGAAAAAGTGTTTATCTGATGAGACCATCGTCATTCCACTCGACGAGGTCCAGATCGACAACAAGCTCAACTTTATCGAAGAACCGCTTGAGGTTGTAGACCGAGAGGTCAGACGGCTCAGGAAAAATCGTGTTCCTATTGTCAAAGTTCAGTAGAATTCCCGACGTGGTCATGAATTCACGTGGGAATGTGAGGACCAAATCCGTCAGAAGTATCCACATCTATTCAAGAACACTTCTCCATGAAGGGACGAACTAAATTTCGGGACGAAATTTCTTTCAACCCGGGGAGAATGTGACAACCGTCAAAATTTCAGGTGAAAATCGTGCTCTATATCTTTTAAAATGTCCGTCTTGCCTTTAGCCGTACTTTTACCGAGAACGCGTCAGTGTCGGAATCAAATTCGGAATCAAAATATATAAGTCCTAATACCAAGAAAACACATAAGGAACTTGCCTAAGTTCATTTGGAATCAATCGGGAACTCCTAACGAACGAAAATGCATAACGATAACGAGAAACGGGATTTTTGCCGAACCAGCCATCCAGCCAACGGCTGGATGGACTCAGCCCGCGGCTGGGCTTCAGCCGGCGGCTGAGCTCCTCCAGCCGGCGGCTGGATGCTGCTGGTCAACTTTTTGGTGACTCACTTTTGCATGAAAATCGATTGGTGCCACTTGTTTTAACCCGATTGGACCTACATCCCTGCCAGAAATCTCTGTCCCAACACTTTATCATTATCATTTTCTTATTTTCTTTTCACTTTCTTTCATTTTCTTACATCAAAAACACATACACAAAGTGTGTTTCTCTCAAAACTCTCTTTATTTTCTTCTTCTTTGCTGAGATTTCCAGCCATCATTCACCAATAAAACTCCATAAACATCACAATAATCGGTTGTATTCATCAAAAGGAGCAAGAGGTGGTGATTCTTCCGGTTTGCTTCTTTGGCTTTCACCATTTTTCGGGGCTAATCTCCATCAAAATCTCCATCAAGATTAAGCTAGATCATCACACTATTTTTATTTACATTTTATCATTATTATACATGCATGTTTCATCAAATGTCAAATAAAGGTTTTTATAAAAGTTTTTATGGTGATTTATCTAAAAACATAAGTTTTATAAACTTTTACATTAGATCTTGATGTAAAAAGATGTTATTCGAAGGAATCTATGGATATTATTAAAGGTTTTTAAGTTGCATGTCGAAATCTACCGAAAATACTCTTGAAAACGCTTAAAAACGCAAAATTTACAAAATCCGGAGCTGACTGAGGAGCTCCAGCCGACCGCTGGATGTGTCTGATGTCACAAAAATCGTCGTTTTGCTAATTTTCGGTGGTTGTCTTGTGTTTTGGAGGCGGATATTCTCATCGCTACACCACTGAGGTTGTTTGTTCCAGATTCTTGTCAAATCCTTGCGAGTATTAACGGTACAAATTGTTATCCTCGTGAATCTTTCGATTTCATTATCTTCGTTATTCGGTTTAAGCCTTGAAAACGGTTAAGAATAAATATTAGACCAACACATATTATATTCTATCGGATGGGACTGAATTGGGACAAATAATGTCAAAATGTAATTTAACCAAAAGTATCGACTTTAACTTATTATCGTATCATGTATTATAAGAAAGATTTAAAACACGATTTGTTATTAAGCGGGAAAGTGTACAAAATTTGGACGAATAAATTATAGCGCGGAAGCGCTGCCCGATTTTCATTAGACCTTAACATAACTTCTAAAACTAAGGCATTTTCGTTGACTAACGGTGCTATAAACTCATAAACAATTAAACTCACTCGATGACTTGGTATAACTATAGAAATTCCTTGATTCCGAAGCATTCCGACCGCTTTTCGCACTCGTCTCGTCTCTAGCAAACAGTGAGTTACAACCCCACTTTTATTTACTGTTTTTAAATAATTATTTTGGGGGAAACATGAGAACCAAACTTTTATGTACATATACAACAACATTTTTATTGCCACACTCGACATTTGTGAAACTACTTTATCGCCACACTCGGCATTTGTGAAACTACTTTATCGCCACACTCGGCATTTGTGAAACTACTTTATCGCCACACTCGGCATTTGTGAAACTACTTTATCGCCACACTCGGCATTTGTGAAACTACTTTATCGCCACACTCGGCATTTGTGAAACTACTATATTGCCACACTCGGCACTCGTTTGAACATTGATTGATCGTATAACTAACGTGACTCTTGAGGGATATATAACATGCTTCTTAAGTGACAACTACTAGTTATAAAAAGAAACATTAATTCCCATCTTGCAACACACACTATTAGCTTTGTTAAGCCGTTTAGTAATTATGGGTATCGATACTTAGGAAATAACCGTTCCTTGCTTAGGCGGCAGCTTAAGTACATATTACTCGATCAGAAATGACTCCTCGTAAGTAGTGCGGGGTAAGGGGCTTCGCGGTTGGTTAATCGGTTTAATGTGAACACTTAATTATATTATGCCAAGTAGTCGTTATACATGATTTCAATCAATAGTTTATTTATCTTGCGCGTATATGGATATACGATCTCCGCAACTACCTTTTGAGCAACTTTTATGGATCACAACTACCTTTTGAGCAACTATTATGAATCGCAACTATCTTTTGAGCAACTATTATGAATCGCAACTATTATGAATCGCAACTATCTCTTGAGCAACTTTTATGGATCGCAACTATCTTTTGAGCAACTATTATGAATCGCAACTATTATGAATCGCAACTATCTTTTGAGCAACTATTATGAATTGCAACTATCTCTTGAGCAACTTTTATGGATCGCAACTATCTTTTAAGTATTTTTATACTTTACGCAACTATCTTTAAGTATTATTTTACTTACCGCAAACTTTTAAGTATTGTTATACTTGACTCAACCCATTTTTAGTCGAGCACTAGAAAACTGTAACTCACTCGCTACTTTTGTAGTTTGACACTTTTTCTCATGTTTTCAGGAAACCAAATGTAAGGATACTAAGTGCATACCATGGATGGGTCAGGCATGTCACGTGAACTCAAGAGTTGGGAAAAGACCTATTTTATCATTTTGGGAATTTTGTTAAACAATTAATCATGCATTTTGTTATGTGATACGTTAAATCCTTGGTTATTTTCAAACTTGTAAACTCTTATTTTCTATCATAATGACTTGAGACCGTATGTTTTGATTATAACTCGTGTAATGATATCGTTGCTCTTCGCACTTCGTGTTTCCGCTTTAGCGGGGTGTGACAATATCATAGGCAACATACTTTGTTTTGTTCTTCCTAATCATCGAAAGTTTGTTCTTTTCTTTTTTTTAGAACTAGAACGGCGACATATCATTAAAATAAAAATAACAAGCGCTCTTACAAGTGACTAGAGGCTTAAATTTACAGGAAATTACTACATAAAAAAACTAGATGCGGAATTTGGTTTGCAAGACCATTCCGTCCAATTAAGCTTAAAATTCCTACTCCTATTTGTGATCCAATCAAAAGTAATCATTTTTACATGATCTCCTAATAAATCCTTTCTCGGCGTTTTTAGATCAAATATTAAGGTGTTTCCGTGTCTCCATAAAACCCAAAGGGTGGTTTGCACCACGTCATCTAGGCATCTTTTAAACTTCTCTTTTCCGTGTTGTCGGTCCGCCAAGGTTATGATTTCGAGGAGATTGTTAGGGTGCGGACTGTTTATGCTCCACCATTTAAAGATTTTGGACCATAAGTCGACATCGACGTTACATGAAAGTTTGCTCTGATATTCTTTCTGACAACGTTTTTAATAAAAATGTTTTTAAATTATATATCGGAATATGATAGTTATCATAGAGTGGCGTGTTTTTAAATATGACATATTGAGATGCTTTAAAAATGCATGATTTACATTATTTTTCTATATAGTTTATATCTATATCTATACTATTATATAAAGAGTTTCACCAAAAATGTTAATAACTTAATTTTAAAGAATTGAAATTACTTTCTTAGCTTTAATGACAACTTTTAAAAATTCAAATTAATTAATATATTTGAATGTTATAAAAGATGTTAACTTATATATTTTCAACAATATTTCTACTTTTACATATGTACTATTATATAAAGAGTTTCACCAAAAATATTAATCCCTTAATTTTAATCTATACTATTATATAAAGAGTTTCACCAAAAGTCTTAATATCTTAATTTTAAGGAATTGAAATTACTTTTCTATACTATTATATAAAGAGTTTCACCAAAAGTTTTAATATCTTAATTTTAAGAAATTGAAATTACTTTCTTAGCCTTAATGACAACTTTTAAAAATTTAAATTAATTAATATATTTGGAATGTTATAAAAGATGTTAACTTATATATTTTCAACAATCTTTCTACTTTTACATATGTACTATTATATAAAGAGTTTCACCAAAAATATTAATCCCTTAATTTTAATCTATACTATTATATAAAGAGTTTTACCAAAAGTCTTAATATCTTAATTTTAAGGAATTGAAATTACTTTCATAGCCTTACTGACAACTTTTAAAAATTCAAATTAATTAATATATTTGGAATGTTATAAAAGATGTTAACAGTACATATATATTTTCAACAATCTTTCTACTTTTACATATCTTTAATATATAATAAAAGAGAGGCCTTAAATGCCACATGGCGAAGTAAGATCCGTTAGATGGTTTAACCTCTTTGATGTCAGCCGTTAGATCAGATTGATGATGTCATCAAAGATTATTTTCATTTTACACCCTTTTACAATACATAATTACATTCTCTCTTTTATTCAATCTTTACTTAAATAAAAAACTTAATTATAATTATTTATAGAATCATTTATTTTGGACTATAATTTACCTTATTATTATTCTAAAATTTCCTAACACAAAATATCAAACCATGTGTATAAAAATAAAGGTGTATATGTTATTATAACTATAAACGTAAAAGTATAAACGTAAAAGTATATATATATATATATATATATATATATATATATATATATATATATATATATATATATATATATATATATATATATATATATATATATTCTACGTACAACACTATTTTTTCATAATAAACTAAAATCTACATAAAAGTAAAATTTATAATTCAATTTTTATTTTTTTCCGCGCTATCGCGGGACAATAATCTAGTGTACTATTATATAAAGAGTTTCACCAAAAATATTAATCCCTTAATTTTAAGGAATTGAAATTACTTTATTACTTTTAGTGGAAACTTTTAAAAATTTAAATTAATTAATATATTTGTAATGTTATAAAAGATGTTAGTTATATATTTTTAACAATCTTTTTACTTTTTCAAATAGTAAGTATCTATACTAATAAATAAAACATTTCAACTTTTACTTAAAAGTTGAATTTTTAAGTAAAGTATAATAGTAATATAACCCCATTATATCTTTAAAATAAATTAGAACATTTAAAGCAAATCATACAAACACACAAAACACACATAAGTATTTTCAAAAATATTTAATAATTAGTTATTATTGTTTTTTTGATTAACAATCTGCATTAAATATGTCATACCAAACATTTAACCTCCATAAACTTTAAAATTATGTAATTCTTAAAAAAATGTAAAGTATTTTTTCACGTCTAATTTTTTATTAAAAAAATTGAAAATGTAGTACAATATATACAATACTACAACAAATGTACATAAAAGACAAATAATTGAGAATATTCTTATATTTATAAGACATTAATTCTCTTGACACGTGTTTCTAAATCTTTTATTAATTGTGCCAAATGATGAACCGGAAAAGTTTTCGTAAATGTTTTATATGGCTCAAAGGGACGAAATATAATCTTTTACTACATAAATCTTTTTAGAGTAAAAGTTCCGAACTAAAAACTATGATAATTAAATTTTTACAGCTAGTGCATCTTATATAGTAGTTTTTCAATAAAAATATGACCATACGTAAATCATGTTACGATAACCTTTAACCTACATATCTTTCAGAAAAACTGTTTTCGAAACAAAGTATCGGAACCAATTTTGAATAATTAACCCATATATATTCAAACGCACATAATGTATGTGATTGAAAAAAAAAAAAAAAAAGATCATTATATAATAACTCGATCATAATCTTTTTATAAAATTGGAATTTGTGGTGTTGTATTCTGGTTTACAATCCAAATTAAGTAAGTGTATATCATATTAGTTTTTAACAAACAGATAATATGGAAGAGCAAAACGTCTAATTATCTACGTCGTTGACATTGAAGCAAGAATACGCATGCTACAATATTTGAATTAAGACATTACCATGCCTTAATCCCACAAATGGTTATAAAGAATTAGAGAACAGATTGTGCTGAGTTATTTAATGATTATACTCTATCGATAACCAAGGGAAGTTTATGTTAGCTTCTAAACATGCCATTTTTGTTTTTAACTATAATACAATAATACATGACTAATATCAAATATATATATATATAGGAGGAGGTTCTTATAAACCAATATTTAAAGTAAATTAAGTAAAAAAATATGAAAAAATAATTTATAATATTTGTAATTTTGTATTATGTTTATTTATTCAATTATAACACACTTTAAAAAAGCAAGTTTTGATATGCATCAAAATATATTTCGTTTAGGAGCTGTGCATCAAATTCATTGTTTTTGTGCAGTAAATATTCAAATTTGATGCACAACGATAAAACTACCCATTTTTTGATGTACAACAAAACTTCGTTTTTTAAAGTTTGATATACGGTTAAAATGAACGATAATCCAAAATATCTAACGTTATAAATTATTTTTTATTTTTTTTTACTTATTTTACTTTAAAGTTGTTTTACAAGAACCAACCGCTATATATATATATATATATATATATATATATATATATATATATATATATATATATATATATATATATATATATATATATATATATATATATATAAAGGTTTATTGGCGTGCTCTCTCAAACCCGTATCATTTTTGTGACCGACCGACTCAGTTTGCACGAAGTCTGGTCTCGTTAAAAAAACACTGCTGAGAGAGTCACGAGCATTGGTATAAAATCTTTTTGAAAGGTCACCCACCCAAGTACTAGATTTCGAATCCGTGACCTCCCACACAAAAGCGGCAGGTGATAATCTATATATATATATATATAGATTCTTATAAACCAAAACTTAAAGTAAAATAAGTAAAAGAATATGAAAAAATAATTTATTATAGAGTAAATTACATAGATTGTCCCTAAGGTTTAAATGGAATTATGGATTTCGTCCCTAACTTTGAAAAGTTGCATGGATCGTCCCATTGTTTAAACTAATTACTCATTTCGTCCCTAATTTGAACGTCCGTTAATTTTCACCGTTAGCCTTCCCTCACGTGTTAAACACGTGAGGGGTATTTTGGTCATTTCCTAGTCTCAAGAACCTCTTTCTCTTTCTCTTTCTCTTTCTCTTTCTCTTTCATCCCACCACCAACACCAAAATAATTTCAACCCAAATCTGTTCATACACAAAATCATAACACTACAAAAATCCCAAATCAAAATCTCCGCCAAAATTTGTTACACAAAATCGTTACCGAAATCGTTTCATACACAAAATCCACCTCGTTGGAACCTACCTCGTTAGAACCTGTAACACTGGTGACAAATGGTGGTTGTTTGTGGTTGGTGTTGATATGTGTAATAACCCTACAAAAATCCCAAATCAAAATCCGATTACCCCAACCCGATTCCATCTCCACCACTCTCCGTCGTATCATCATCTCTAACCACCTCCGGCGCCGGCACCGGCACCGACCCAATCTGCCGCTGGAAAAATCCGAACTTGAAACCACCACCGGCGCCGCCGTCGCCACCAAAAACACTCCCCAAATCCGGCGGTGATAAGATATGCGACGGTTCAATCGCCGACGACACATCACCACCACCTCCGGTAGGTTTGGTAGACGATCTGTATATACATACATACACTGTATATACATCGTGGCTACCTGCAACACAACTATCCGGTCAAAATCACTCCGAGAAGTCACAACGTGGCTACCGACACAGCTCGAAATCACCGATGACGAAATGAGAAAACTCTGGAAAGGATTGTTTTACTGCATCTGGCACTCCGATAATGCTCCGGTACAGTCTAATCTGATAAACAAATTAATTTTCCGGTACAGTCTAATCTGATTAGTAGAGATGGTGATTAATGACCATGGAATGGAAATGAATTGTTGTGTTGGAAGACAAGAATTATGTATTGGTGTTGGTGGTGGGATGAAAGAGAAAGAGAAAGAGGGGTATCTGTAATTTGATTTTGGGGGAGAAGAGTGCAAAATGACTAAAATACCCTCACGTGTTTAACACGTGAGGGAAGGCTAACGGTGGAAATTAGCGGACGTCCAAATTAGGGACGAAATGAGTAATTAGTTTAAACAATGGGACGATCCATGCAACTTTTCAAAGTTAGGGACGAAATCCGTAATTGCATATAAACCATAGGGACGATCTATGTAATTTACTCTTTATTATATGTGTATTTTTGTATTATGTTTATTTATTCAATTATAACAAACTTTAATAAAGCAAGTTTTGATATGCATCAAAATATATATCGTTTAGGGACTGTGCATCAAATTCTTTGTTTTTGTGTAGTAAATATTCAAATTTGATGCACAACGGTAAAACTACCTATTTTATGATGTACAACAAAACTTCGTTTTTTAAATTTTGACATATGGTTAAAATGAACGATAATCCAAAATATCTAACGTTATAAAAAAAAATTTAATTTTTTTTTACTTATTTTACTTTAAGGTTTGTTTTACAAGAACCAACCTCTCTCTCTATCTATATATATATATATATATATATATATATATATATATATATATATATATATATATATATATATATATTATATTTTTATATTTGTGTTTGTTTTTATATGATTCTATTCCTATATATATATATATATATATATATATATATATATATATATATATATATATATATATAATAGGATAATGTAAAAACAAACACAAATATAAAAACAATAACAGCAAACCCAAAACCCACTTAATAAAAACCAAAATTTTAAATTAACATATCTAGAGTATAAATAGCTTTTATGAAAAACTAATTATACCATTATAACAAGCATTTAATTATCTTTCTAACGAACACCCACTTGATATACTTTTGACAACTTTTTTTTTGGGAAAAAAATGCATCTAACAATTTTTTGAACTTTTTGACAAATATATTATCTTAAATGTATTATATATCTCTTTTACGATTAAAATACATCTAAATTGGGTAAAATGTATCACTTTTATGAAAAATATATCTACTTGAAAAAATGCATCGAAGTTCAAAAAATTATAAAAAATGCATCTAATTCTAAAAAAAACATTTAACTTTTTCTTAACTTTTTGAATAAAATATTATCTTAAAATCACATATATAATCACTTGAGAATTCAAAAATACCAAAATAATCATCTGATTCGCGCCATTTTGCTCGTGTCATTTTTTTTCGTCGCGAGATTGAAAATAATATAAATGATTGGTCATAAATTGACCACGTCCTCGCGACATTTTTCTCGAGCCAATTTATGACCAATCATTTATATTATTTTCAATCTCGCGACGACAAAAAATGGCGCAAGAAAAATGGCGCGAATCAGATGATTATTTTGGTATTTTTGAATTATCACATGATTATATATGTGATTTTCTCTATAATTAATAATGCACTTTTTGGTTTTTTAACCACTACTCATACTATTATTGATATCAAAACTGCTTGAATATTATAGATCGAAAGTATTGGTTTATTTGTATATTATATGGGAGATCGACCAAATAAATTAGTTTTTGAGAGTAACAAATCAAAGCGATGTAATGAGGTACGAGTAATGACATATTTTTGGGTGTCCCGTAGATCTAAAAAGGCAGACTTCAACATGGCTAGAGTGATGTAGTATTTATGTAGTGATTGCAAGAAGGGTCATAGTATATTAGCTACGTGATATTGGAGCTCCGCTCTCGGTTATCTAACATGGTAATTGTTTCGATTGTTGTTCAGGCCTATTTAAATTTGAGCGAGGTGACATCGGGATTCTTTTGCTAGTATAATGATAGAGTCCCATTACTCTTTGTTTTACTCGTCTCAACTTAGACAAATAATTCTATTTATAAATTTGGTTATTATCAAGTTGGTTTGATTACTGTTTTTACATTTTTTTGAAAAATATGAAGTTAGACTTCCATAATAAAAAAGATAAAGTACATAAATTATTCTCGTCATTTATCCCTAAATTTCATATTACGTACTCAAGTTCAAAAAATTATATTGTTCCATCCATTTAGGGAAACTAATTACATTTTTCATACCTAAAATGAATATTTATTTAAATCATTGAACGATAAGCGTAATTATATTTAAAATGAACAAATGTGTAGTTTTTTAAACTTATGAACAAAATCTGTAATTTAGTATAAACCATGTGGATAATTTATATAATTTAATCCAATATAATACGGAGTATATACGTAACATATTTATTGGAAAAATTAGTAGAATACCCGCTCTACGCGGCGGGACATTACTGAAAATAGGTGATGTTGGTCAAAGTCAATCATCAGTAGTTTCGATTAAAATTTAGCGTTATACATTAACAGTGTTAATCTACGAGTTTTATTGAAATAAATATTATTTCATTGAATGACTATTACACGAATTTCAAATGTCATCTATGTTTTATTTTTGGTACTATTATTTATCTAAATAATGAGTGAAATTTTAGAGTCGATATTGAAGGATATTATTTTGTTATTTAAATGTTAAAATAGTTTATTGAGATATTTTCTTTTTATATTTTAATTCTAATCATTTCTAACAAACTATATTTCATATATATTTTTGTCATAATATTATAAAAAAATATGTACGAATGTATATATCTTTTTATTGATTATAAATATCATAAATTGGAGTACTTATTATTCTAATTAGTTAGTGTATAAAATTATTTGTTAAAATCTAAAGTATTTATTAATTAATTAAAAGTGTTTATTCTTATTATTTTTAAATTAAATTGTGATTTATATTAATTAAAAATTAATGGTTATGCATTAAAGTATATTCAAAATTCTTTATTAGTGAGTTATAAAAGTCTTATATTAAATTTTATTTAATTTATTTTTTACAATATTATATGGTTATGATTGATTTAAAAAAAAATGAATGTTCATGATTTTGTTTACTTAAAAATAAAACTTAAAAATAAAAGGGTCATATGCTTTATATAATAGTATAAATATAGATATAAATAAAAAAGATGTTAAATTGTCTTTTTTCAAACGTCTCATTTAATTCGTTTTGGCTCTAAATTCCTTTACTCATCAACATATATATGGATCATATTAGCAAAATATACCCATGTCGTCATGTGACAATATAAACTTTAAATATATACTTTTATAAAATATATTGTCAAAAGTAAGTGAATTCAACTTTTGAATTACACTAAAATGTAAATGAAAGTACGCGAAGTCATCTTATTCATACTACATAAACTACAAATATATAAATTTTAACCGCTTGAAAGGTTACATCAACACTTTATAACAAAATCAATAATGCCAATAGGAAAAGAGAAAAATAAATAAAATTCATTGTTTTCTCTTTCTTTTAAAGGAATAATTGTTTGAAAATGTATCGAACTTTACATACAAAAATTATTGTATCCATCCATTTTTAAATTGGTCTATTGTATGTATCTAACTTTCAAAAATCTCTATTGTATGTATCCAACTTTCAAAAATTTGCTATTGTATGTATTCAACAATACGTGTCATCCATATAATGTGTCACGTAAGTTGCCACATCATCGTTTTGCTAAGATTTCATTGGTTGGATATATAAAATATCGATTTTTGAAGTTAGATACATACAATAGACCAATTTAAAAATGGATACATACAATAGTTTTGGATGTACAGTTCGATGCATTTCCAAACAATTAGCCCTTTTTTAATTAACATATTAATTTTTTTTCTATATTTTTTTGAGAATGACAGTCTATTATTGTGTTTGAGAAATTACTTCATTTTTCATTTTTATTTAGTTATTTACAAAAAAGAATAAAATATTTAATAAGTAATTTAATAATTTAATCTTTTTATTTTATTTTTTCAACAAATTTATGCATTTAGGCCTACTAGCGTCAAATATTTTTCATATTGCCATCTGTACAAAACAACAATCTAAACCACAATCAAACTGAAAACACCAAATCTTTATGATATTACTCAGAAATCACAATATACAGACTAAGACTAACAATCAACCGATTATCACTTTTACAAATACAATACTCGGATCAGACTATTTAGGGTTTCGATATGAAATCCTAATTTTACACCGTTAACTGTGTGTTTTAGAGAGAGAAAGACTCCAGACAGATGAATGAGGTTGACGGCTGAATGCGACGTATTTATACAGCCAATTTCCATACAACTTCCAAAGAATAACACTCTGACCCTTCTAGCTTTATTCCTTAACATCAGGTACAAACTTAGACACCAAACTATCAGACATTATCACTTTCAGTCCTTCAACTATAATCTGCACAAAACATTTTAAGTTAGAAAACCGTTTAGACCAAGTTAGGACTAATGTCGATTTTATCTTTCGAACACCATCAAACAAAACTTCATTGTCAAAAAAGGAAAGGAAAATTGGTAAAAAGTGACTCATTAAAAATCAACTACCAATCTTCATGCATTGTGCCCAACAAGACGTCCAGATTCGTATTACCAACAAAGCTCTTTGTCCAAATTAATCTCTTTTGTCCAAATTAATCTCTGTACGCATCTTCTCATCACTTCTTAAATCTGAATCCATCAAAACATCATTAGCTACCTTAGTTATCAGCCATGGGAGAAGTTGATCCAGCCTTCATCCAAAAACTCGAACACAGACCGAAACTCGCAATAACAGAAGCCCAAGGCATCCCCCAAATAGACCTCTCTATGAACATAAACGATTTAGTTGATGAGGTTCACACTGCGTGTAAAGAATGGGGATTCTTTCAAGTGATCAACCACGGGGTTCCTATAGAGGTGCGTGAAAGGCTACAGTTCGCGGCCAAGAGGTTTTTTGATCAGACAGTGGAGGAGAAGAAGAAGGTGAAAAGAGATGAAACGAATCCGTTTGGTTATTATGATACCGAACACACCAAAAATGTTAGAGACTGGAAAGAAGTTTTTGATTTCGCGGTACAGGTTCGAAAAGAGTATCCTAATCAATGGCCTCAATATCCTTCAGAATTAAGGTACGTCAATAATTGTCTCTGCATTTAAAATAACCGCCTTAATATGGTACAATCTTTCTTTTTATACATGTATGGACATATTAAACATGGAAAAACTTGGTTTATTAACAAGTTGGTTTGTTTTTAATTATTTGAAAAAGAGAGGCAAGTGAAGAATATGTTAAAGATTTGCAAAAGCTATCAAACAAATTGTTGGAACTGATCTCTTTGAGCTTGGACCTCCCTTCAAATCGGTTAGAGCAATTTTTCAAGGACCAAACAACTTTTGTTCGACTCAACCACTACCCGCCTTGCCTTGCTCCTGACTTAGCCCTTGGAGTTGGCCGACACAAGGATGCTGGTGCTTTGACTATCTTGGCTCAAGACGATGTAGGAGGTCTAGAAGTTAAGCGAAAAACTGATGGAGAGTGGATCTTAGTCAAACCTATACCGAATGCTTTCATTATAAATGTTGGCGACATTATCCAGGTACTATCAAAGATCGTCTAGTCAAGTGTATCTAGGTCGCAATTGTTATAACTAGTTTGAATTAAAAGACTTGTTGATGTTGTCTTGTAGGTATGGAGCAACGACACCTATGAAAGTGTAGAACATCGGGTGAGAGTGAATTCTACAAGAGAAAGGTATTCTATACCATTTTTCGTGAATCCAGCATATTATACCGTTGTAGAGCCCCTAGCGGAGCTGTCAAATGAACTGAATCCAGCCAAATATAAAAGTTACAATTGGGGGGAATTCTTTACCACTAGAAAAAACAGTAATTTTAAGAAACTTGATGAAGAAAATATTCAGATTGATCATTTTAAGAAATCCGATGAGCAAAAAATTGATGATGTTGTTTCCCGTATTGAGAATGTTGTTATATAAGTAAGGATATATAGATGTCGTTTGAGGTTCGTGTAAAAAAGGTTATCAACCCCTAAATTGGTACTTGTAGTTGTAAACTTGTAATAGTACCAATAAGCCAAGTATTTGGCTCTCGTGAATAAACAATGTTTGCTATACTAGTCGTAAGACAATATCTTTGTTGTTCAACCTTTTTATATATTTCAAAAAATTATATAAGGTATTCGGTTTCGTAATAGTTTTGAACCGGGTGATTTTTAGGACATAACGCATGAGTTTTGAAATACAACTAGAAGAAAGCACCAGCCCCAGACATGAACGAAATTATGGAGTTTTGGAGAGAATCCCAAATATTCATTGCTCCAGATAGACGATTATATAAGAAATAGTCTAAAATTACATGAGAATTTACAAAGTGGCAGAAGGCAAGCGGGTAACAAGTTACGCCGCTAACCCTTTTTGGATTGCAAAGCCAATACGTTTAAATTCTTATGATCCAATATTAATCTAATAATAATGATGTCTAATTACATGAATGAAACAAGTGATTGCCACTGTGTACAAAAAAAAAACATATTCATTCTGTTCCCTAAACTAATGAAAAAGATAGATAAAATCGAAAGAAATTGGTCCTCCGTGAGGAGTTTGTCTGGTGATAAACTGAAATTATATAAAACTCACATCAAATGTGAGAGGTAGCAAGTTCGACTATCACCGGCTGCAAATTCATGTTTGGGACATTTTACCGGCTCAGAAAACGAGTATTCACCCAAAAAAGAATCGAAAGAAATTGATATATACAAGACTGAAAAGGGGTATATGTTATCTAAGGAAGAAGACCAATGTTGAAGCTGGAATAAGGGATAGAATAATTTGTTTGTGATTGGTTGGATTGATGAAGAACAAAATCCACGGCTTCAATTAACACAATCAAAAACTCATATGCCAACTTCAATAAATACATACACATTTCAACTTTCTGAATCATCATCTTCTTTGTTTTTGGGTACACACAAACATGCTTTCATATATATAGTGTGTGGTGATGGTCATTATAAAATATGCAGTATATGGCTTTTGGAACCCTGAATGGGCATCATATATATCTATATCTATATTATATATACATACATCCATAATATAGCTATCGTTGTCTGCAGTTAATGGATAAACATGGGATAAAATTGTGAATTTCTCTAATATGATAACCTCATATGGCCATATGTGTTAAAAAAAAATTAGTGTCAATAATTCATCTACTTTTTTTCTTTTAATGGTGGGTAATTCAATATCGGGATAATCAAAAGTGAGAGGTATTCGAAACAATATTGTTGTAAACAACCCATAAAATCAACATTCGACGTAACTTGAGGGTAGTTAGGCCTGCCCCGGGCTCTTAGAAGATCCGCAGATGTCACATACGCTACGTGTTATATTTTGTTTATATACAGCATTACATTTTCAGATATTTTTAATTTGTTTATTAATGATTATTACATGAAATTATTATTTATATTGATATTGATTAGTACCCATAAGTCCATAATCTCTCTGAATTTTATAATGTTAACAAATATTTAGATATTATTATTTTGTAAACTATATGTCACATCGACATTAGATGATAATGTTGAGAAAAATCCATGTTGATTAACTTCTACGCGTTGTCTAAAATATAATAATATCCATGTGAGGAGCTTCTAAAGCTTGTAAAATGTGGACAAGTTTGTTAGTTATGGGTATCATTCTTGTGAGATTGACCTCTATATTGATTTATACTGTTATATCTACAACTAAGATTGGTCATAATTAGTATCGTATATAATTATAGAAATATATCTTCAAATAAACGGAGTAATTTGAAATGTTTTTTCACTTTCAGATTACACGGAAAGAACTATTTTCTGACTTAAATGTATGAGATCCGACCAAAATGTAATCCTTAAGAAAAAGGTGTCTATTTCTTTAATATAGACATGTTCGAAAGTAATACCTTTTATTAAGACGTCTTTCTACTAAATAACTATTTTAATGGTTAATAATTTATCTACAAAAAACTAATTGTTTTTATATTCCGTATCTAATAAATATGCTACCAACAATAATTAAAATTAAAAAATATTCCCTAACAAATAGAAAAAAAGAAACATAGGTGTGAACAAGGTATAAAGAAACAGGGAATCAAATTTTGGTACCAATTATTGCATACTTATTTTCTATAATTATACGGTTAGTGGCTACATTTAAGGTTATTCAAACTATTTTTCTTTTTAATAAGTGCTTCTTTTACTTTAAGGAGAAATTTGGTATGACGGAATCACAAAAAATGATTCCCCTCCTTAGTAGTTGGTACAAAGGAGTGAATTCGTTTAAGAAAATAATTCAAACAAAAGGTTGAAGTTTAGCACTAATTGTGGTCATATTCTATTTTATCCTTCATTAATCAATAAAACTTATAAAGATACAAATATGATTGGCAATTCCTGACCCGACATGAATTACGATCCAAACTGAACATAAAATTGGTTGATACGAACTTGACAGGAAAAATAATTAAAATTTGTCAAACATGAAAAAGAATTGGATCAGGTTCAGACCAACTTGCTTGACTTTCTATTGTCATCATAATAACTTATAAATATAAACTTTAAAAAAATAATGATAACTTTGAAAGAAAAACCTAACTCCAACCTTATATTATCGATGATTGTTAGGATAAATTACTTTTTTGCCAAATAAAAGGTAAGTATGTTTGGTCGAACTAGCGTAGACAAAAAAATGTATTCAACTTAATTTGGCATAAGAATAGATGAAAAACCGAACCAAACGGTCCATAATTTCTAAAAACCAAAACTTTTGGTTTGATTTTAGTTTTATGCAAAAACCAAATCATGCTCTCCTATATTTGAGTGTTTGTTTTTCTCATATGCTCACCCGTTTAAGTGTTTATTTTTCTAATAGATATCTTAAACAAAACATAGTATAAAGTGTGAAATAAACACTTTAGACAATGAACTGAAATGTTATATGAATTGCCTTGAACAAAACATAGTATAAAGTGTGAGAGACCCATAGAGACAAAGCTTAATGGCTAAGAAACCAATACACAACTTGTTGATTAGAATGCAACAATTGAGGCCTTCATGCATTCTGCTCTGTTTCCCGTAATTTATGTTCCATTGTAACTCCTTTTTTGGATATATTTCACTTTATCCCTTCTTGAAGGGTGAACCTCTAAAATAACAATAAAGAAAATAAATAGATTAAGTATATTCAGTTGAGGTGTCGTTATTCTAAATATATGATAGATAATATGCAATAAATATAGATCATTTTATGAAATATGATCCATCCTTGTATTTTGTTGTAGGTGCATTTTCCCACTCACATTTTCCCGCTTTGAATACCTATAACATTCAAATTGAATATACGAGGGTATCATTCAAGTCTATAACATGTTACAAGTCTTATGAATGTTGGAAGAACGTTGACGTTGACGTTGATACAATTAAGAGACAAGGACTCTTTCTGACTTCTGATTAGTTTTGCTTCAGTGTGTCGCATTAGGGTAAAGCTTACTAAAATGCAAGCTACTAACCAATTTGTCCCAGGGTATGAAATGTACTTAGGAAAATATCATGGTATGTAATAATGTTGATGTTTCCGTCCATATATATGTAATAAGAACAAAAAATGACTTATTACCCTAAAAATTATTTTTAACCGGTATTTTTTTTACCCGATAATCCACGTCACTCACACGTGGATAAGTTTGGCATATAAAATAAAAAATTAGGGTTTCGTTATTTTTTTTTCCCAAAAAATCACTCTCTTTGTGTCTCACCAAATCGAAACCTTAAAATCAAACCCCTTTTCCAAACGATGATTGAATAAATGGAGTATCCTGTACTTTCAGTGAATCATGACGGAAGGTTTTCACGAAATCCTTTGCGGTATTGTGAAGATATAGTTACTGTTGTTGACGATATTAATTTCGAAGCTTTTAGTTTTGAAAGGTTAAAATTGTTTGTTAAAAGATTAGGTACGGTTTATTCTGATGTTAAAAACTTGTTTAGTGTATCCCAAATGTCAATAATTCTACTAGAATTAAACTAAGTAAAAGATAACAAAGATGTGGATGAGTTTGTACGCGTTGCTTATGATAATGGGTTAGAAATCGACTTGTACCATGATGATGATAGTGCTTGAAATGATTACAAATGATGTTACAACCATGAATGTTGAGGAAAATGTATCGGAAGTAGAACATCCAGTCCAAGAAAGGGATGTAATTTAAGAAGAATTTACAAAGTCTCAGTTTGAAGGTGAGGAAAATGTCATATTTGAAAAACGTGGTACATATGATCCCTTCTTAAACAAGCTTTGCAAGTGATTATGTATCATATCAAGATGAACATGTTCCATGTGGAAATGATGATCTAGAAATAGACCCTGAAGGTGGTGATGTAGATTCTAGGTATAAGGTTAAGGTTGATGTTATGTATCCTGTTTTTGACCCAACTGTCCCATGAGATTCAGTGAAACCAGTGTTAGAAATGAGGTTTGTTAAGTCCCGAGTACATGGCTATAATTTACTATTACAAAACCCATATACCATTAACAAACAATGTTTATTACTTTTATTATCATACGGTCCAACTTTACCATTCAAGTTACTAGTCATCAAATCAAACCAACTCAAATATTATAATATTTAAATAACTATCTACACATTTTATGTAAGTGTCTACACATCTTTTTTGTGAATATAATGTAATTCTTTTTATCTATATATTTTTATGTAAATTTTTATATTTATATGATTTGTTAAATTTTACAAGTATGTAATCTAATTTTTATCATTTCATTTTTTTTGATTATTTGAGTATTGAAAATAAAATGATCCGAAAATGATGATCCTAAAAACTTCGACTCTAAATCAAGAATAACCAGACCTTGAAAAGGATTTATCCGAACCCGACCCGAAGGTATATCTAAAAAACCCGACCCTAGAAATTCTATACAAACTTTTTTTGGATACCCCTAAATATAATTCCTAAATCCGCCACTATACACTACGATAGATGTTTTCAGTTTTTACATATAATTATAAACAAATATAAACACTTTCAAGGTTTTATTCTTTGTTTTGGTAGTTTTGATCCGTACTTTGTCCTAATACAAGCCTATTTGGCTAGTTACATCATTACCTCTTACTTTTGGTAATTTATAATTGGATTACAAAGTTTAGTAGCATAATTGAATTTGTTTATCTAAAGTTTATTATTTTAAGGGTTGTTTATTTAGCTTATATAAGAGCTTATTGATATTTGGACTTATATTTTATAAACTCAGATTTTTCGGTTTATGTAACCGTTTTAGACTTATTATTGTTTATTATGACGTAATAAACAATAATAAGCCCATAACTAATTACATAAAAAAATCATAAAATTCAAACTTATAAAACATAAGCCGAAATGGTAATACCTCACTAAAACAAACACCCCCTAAATCTCCAAAAGATAAATCAAGGTTTTACACTTTTACATAGTATTTATCCTTTTTTTTTTTTCTTCTTCTAGTCGGACCAAAAACCCTTTGCAAAAATGGCGTCCCTTTTTGTATCCCTGAATCAATCAATTCAAGCATCATCTCGTATCGCTCTAAACCTTAATTCTGAGTATGTAGCAGCATCATTTAAGGTACCAAACTCTCTCAATAATTTAGATTTTAATAACTGTTTATTTTTATCTAATCTGTGTTTGTATTGATTCAACATATTATAATTGAATTTGTTTATTTTTTTATTTGATAAAAAACAGTATAATAACAAATTTAGAGGAATTTCTGTATACCAAATAAATGGTTACACAATATTGATTTCAACACTCACATCTCATTAAATAGGGATTATATGTAATGTTATTATTTCGAGCTTCGTTTAAAATTCGAAAGAACCACTACCGAATTAGGATAACAAGCTGTTTTTGAGAAAAATTGGCTGGATGTTCACAAAATGCCTCAAATTTACCTTCGTTAAGTTATTCGGTTGGCTGGTTTTGAAATGTTGTCTCGATTCTGATTCGTTTAAAGTTTGGTTGGCCCGTTTTTCTTAAACTTTTTTTCTGTATATAATCTTTATCACGGTTGGTGAGTATATGTTTTGTCATTTTTCTAAAATAGAAATATGGCATTCCGGTTCTAATCAGCGAAGTGATTTAGAAGATTTTGGTTGGCGTTTTTAGTAGCCACTGGTTACTGATTCCATCATGAATCACTGCAAAACTGACAATCTGAGCATTTCAAAGTTAGCAAGTCGTTTAATTTAGAAAATAGTAGGAGTTTGGTTCAATTGTAAGTTAGATCGACGTTTATGTCTGTAAAATTATAGTTATGTTTTTCCACATACATTTAGACTAACAAATCTCTTATTATGGCACAGGGTTGGTCACGCCAATCTAATATGTTAAGATGTAAACCGAAAGGCTTATCATATGGAAAAAACTGTTCGAAAATATCGTGTACAATGAATATGGATGCATCACAACCAGAGGAAATTGGAAAGTCAAACATTGACCTTGTGAAAGACAAGGCACGGAAATTGTGGGATAGTTCTCCCCAAGAAGTTAAAAGTTTCCCCTGGACTACAGCATTGGAAAATTTTACGCAGCTTATAATTGACATTGTATTGGTAGTCACACAATTTTTGTACGTACCGATAATGGCAGTTACTTCTGTTAGTGAGATGTCGTATTGTGCTCATGAAAGGAAGCTAGTTTTAATCCCGCTTCCAATACTGATTGGTGTTGCTGTAGCTGGAGCGTTGAGAAATAGAGCATTAAAATTATCTCCATTTCTCAAGGTGAATCAAAAGTTTATTAATTTTCCTTACGATATGATTGTAAAATTATAAGATATTAATATTCCTTGAGGTGGTTTTGTTTTTTTGTCTCCTATATCAGGATGCGAAAGTTCCTTGGCATTTGTATCTCAATATGCTTTTTTTCACGTTGATTAAATTGCCGGGTCCATCTTATCCATATTGGGGACGCATTTTCATTCCACATTTTGCGAATGGAGGGTTATTTAGGACTCTGTGGTTTCTATATCTATGGTACAGAATGCCTAGGAAGGATGTGCTCTCTGATCTTGAACATAAGGCGTAAGTTAATGGTGTCAAATATTTCAAACAGGTAAAGACTTTACATCCATTAAGATTTATAAAAGCACTCTTTTTTTATCCCCTCATGAAATTCGATGCCATTTCCATTAGTTTCACTTTGCTTGTGAAAAAGTGATAATGTATGCATAGACCACCCCAGTTACACTAACTCCGAAGGGTATTTTTGTATTTTTGGCTGTCAAGTAAAAGTCTTAATGATTCTTGAAAAGTTAGGGCATTTTTGTTATCAAACAGTTTTTTCGACAGGATTGTAATAAGCATGAACCCTTTTGGTAGCCTGTAACGTTGATTTGTTATTTGGGTGGCCTTAGTGTAACATTTTGGATTCGTTGGTGGTCTATACATTATCCCTATATAATTTTTTTTTAATACTTCAGAGCAATTTTTGTGTGTATAACCCTGTCGTAGAAGAGGATCAGTGGTACAAAACCGTGCATGCATATAAAAATAATATACCCGAATAAGCGCGGGTTATACTTTTCATTGCACTTGAAAGTTGTATCCATCCTCGATTCCTTGAAGAAAATTGCCTATATGTTGCCTGAAGTGGTATCTAATGTATAATGTAACCAAACCGACAAGAAATAAGTTGTATCACTTTTTTTCTTAAAAGAGGTATTTTTTAAGAAAAAAGAAAAAATAAGGCTTCTTATAAGCTTAGGACAAGCACGTAAAATTGTATGGTCATTGTCCAAAATATAACTCCCTTTGTTTTCATCAGGGTTATTGAATATGAAAATATAAATTAGGCTTTCGTCTGGTTTTTCAAAGATCTTGGCATTAGTGTTGACTGTATAAAAGAATAATCTATGACGATCGGTCCTTTCCCACATATTTCTTTCTCTTTTCCTTTTCAACTGGCGGTATTGCTCATTTGACAGTAACTGATTTCCGAATATCTGAATTTTACAGATCATTTAATACTCTAAATCATATCGCATGGGCCCATTAAAGACTAAACTCAATGTTTTGGAGGCCAGATCTTCAATTTTGAAAAGAACCGGAGAGGTCTTCTCAAATAAAGCGTTTCTATAGGTAAAGTCACGGTTTTGTTACATTAGTAGGATAAAGTAGGGCGGCATACAGAATTCTTAGGATTTTCCAGTTCTGTTTCGTTTGTTGTACCTTTGTGTATTTGAAGCAGGATCTTTAGTAACGACCCTATGAATTTTAATTACAAGAGGGGAAATTCTCATCAAATATTTATGATTTTATTCACTGAATTTGGTTTTCAAGAATGAATGTTGGTAAATTATTACACAAACAAATGAAAGTGAACACTCCCGGTTTGTTGCTTGAGGAACTAGCTTCTAGTGTAGTATAATAGAGAACTAAAACTGACAAAATTTGCGCATCAAACCTTACGGTATGCCACTTAGAATGGGCTTCCCTCTTCCCATTGTAAAACCCCTTGTTCCATCTGGCATTCTTGGGCCTTTAGGACTCTGCTTTGTTGGCGATCCCTCCAAATGAACAGAACCACTCGTTTGTGGAGACAGTGTAAGTAGTCCACGACTTCCGTGACTCGGGGTGCGTGACTTTGATTTTCCACGCCCGCGTGCCCATCCTTTCTTTGAATTTTCCTCACCCTGCCAAAAATGTTCAACAATTCTGTCTAAATAATCGCAAAATCCAAAGTATTTGCATTTGAGATGCGAAGTAGTATTCACTCACATTATTGTCCACACTTGTTTCTGAAGTTGCACTATTAGGCTGAGAAGACTCTTCCAGAAAGTCAATCTCGTCATCGTCATCAAGAAGACCGTCAAAATCTGACTTCCTTGTCTTCAAAACAGACTTCGGCTGGATGTTTAAATTACATCAGATCCGTAATTGTTAAAAAGAGTCATCTTTAGATGTGAACAAATTGATCAGTTAACGTTAACAAGTCATATTTTATCGGTCATTTATTCTAATACAGATTGAAACAACCATAGTCAGGTTGTGTTAGACCCGCTTTGGTCTGGTTTAAGTGAAAATTACTTTTACAAACGCATATAATTATTATAATAATAAATATCGAAATAGCTATATATGTTAAAAAAAAAAAAGACTTCTTACGACTTTTAACATGTTTGACTTTTCTCTTTTTAATTATGTATTTGACCCGTTTATATTCAACCCAAATTGACCCATTCACAAGTAAGCAGAAAGAAATACACATTAGTCACATACTGAACGCCGAATCAGCAACCTAACACGAAATCCCTTTCTCCAGTTTCTCTCATCGTTTAATTTGTCAACCTGAAAATAATCTTTCAAATGTATGTTATCAACACTTTCGGATTGGGAATGAAACAAAGGTAAAACTTTAATTCTAAGATTTCGAAAAAGGAAACATACTGCTCTCTCAGCTATTTCGGTAGTTTCATACTCCACGAGAGCATGTAGCTTCAAACAAAAACAGAAACAATAAAACACAACATTAAAAAGCATAATAATGATAACGAAATGAAGAAAGACACTGAGTTTTTACCTTATTACTAAAAACATAATCCCCTTTCGTATGCGATGTATTTGGCTCCGGGGGATGGCAGATACGAATGGCTTTCACACTGGTTAACAGACTTACATAATTACTCGCCGGTTGATAAACTCGAGTTGCCAAAACTATAGAGAAGTTTGAAACTTTACCTTCCAACCACACTGAAGATTTTCTCAAGATTTTGATGAGAATGGTCTTCAGGGAGATTTTCACCCACAACAGTGCGGGACTGCACAATAATTTGATCGTCAAAATGGAGTTCCGTGGAGAACATCCAAAGAAGTAGAGGTGGCTAAATGGGCTGGTCGAACTGGTTAAGTAACGGGTCAACTTTTTAAGTAACTAATGTGTTAAATATCATTACAAAAACAAGGTTACAACAATTATAATCTGATTTATTTAAAACACAACAATTTATAAGGTTTTATTGATTTTAATACATTCGGACGACTTTCGACCCGTGACCCGGTAGAGAAAAATACAATTTG
Organism: Senecio squalidus; assembly: GCA_910822075.1. NCBI lineage: Eukaryota > Viridiplantae > Streptophyta > Magnoliopsida > Asterales > Asteraceae > Senecio > Senecio squalidus. Next base: position 32,808,498 of record CAJVGC010000590.1, read on the forward strand.
AATCGACCCATTTAACAACAAAATGGATGCAAAATGTCACATCTACCTAGATATAAACAAGTTAACTGACCTGCAATTCTTCTTTATCTTTATCTGTGAAGGGATGTTTACGCCTAACCTTTTTCCCGTCATTGCTTACAACCTACATACAATCAACAAAGTATACACATAATTAGACAAGAAACCACAAATATCAGCTTTTTGAAAATTGGCTGGTCAAAAACGAACCAACTTTGAAGAGGAACGGAGAGCTTGAGCGAGAAAATGGTTATTATTGATGCAGGATTTGATTTTCTTCATAGATGCAATCACAGATATCGGAACTGTAACAATATGGGGAAGTTAATAAACCGTGTGATCTTCCAATGAAAAAAAAAACATTAATGCAGAGAATTGTAAAGGTCTAATGTGATCTCACCGTAACCTTCTGGATCCTTGCTAATGTGTTTCACGAGGGACTCGTTAGCAAGCAGGCTTAGGCCACTGAACTGATATTCCACCTGTTACATTAATCGAGAGTTTCATAAATCAAAAAAACATGTAGAAACAATAGGATCATAATATTAGCTAAGACAGAACAAACTCACTCAAACCAAAACAAGCAAAAGGGACCTGTTTGATGATTTTTTGTTGAAGATCGTCTGTAAGGACATTCTTCGAATAATTGGTGACTATAACATTCGGGTTGGTAAAAAGATGCATTTGCTGATCTTGATCACCAGCGTAAATCCAATCAGCCGATCCACTTCCATCATTCCCACCCATTCCCAAATAATTAAAATATGGGTAAAAGTAACCAGAAACCGGAGACTGTGATTGTTGTGATTGCGTACGTGAGCTAGGCACAAATTCGGGTGCTTGTGCATTGAATTTAAACGACGTAGGACTTGAAATTTCCCTCTTTTCATCCCTCTTTGTCGCCATCCTGGGCGTCGGCGTATCTTTTTCCTGTAATTTGTCCTCTGGATGTGCCTGTGCCATTATTGTTTAGTTTATTTTTTAATTTTTACAGGGATTTTTTTTGTTTATCAGAAGTGAAAAACTAATCTAATTAATCACTCCCCATTATGAAATTATGAAAATATGAAATTATGAAATTTTGATTGTTAGAAATGAGAATTAGAAATGTAAGTGTTTCTTTGATGGAGGGTGAAAGTGTGTTGGAACGTAGAAATTGGCATGAATTTCTCTGATCCATATTTGGCGCCAGAAATGTTGTGCATGAAAAGAATTTGTTTGCATCACTTATTTCATGATTTTATATTTTAAGTAACTACTTCTTGGATTTTAAATTCTTAAACTTTGATCCATATAAGTCGACCTAAATCAAGACCTTCGCGACTAAAAAGTTTCTAGAGTTCTCAGGAAGACACCATGCATGATCGTTGATCATGAAGACACATAATAGATTTATCTAGTAAATATCTCCTAACGTATATTCTAGTAGTAGTCTAGATTACTCTTAACATGTATTACTAATCCTAGATTGATCATGGAGACACAAGATGTATCTCCAAAGAGTTTAGGACTAGTATAAATAGCCTATTAAGTATTACCCCTCATTTGTAATTAATAGCTCTCTTGATCAATAAGACTACTTGTTTACATAGGTCTCTTAACCATGTTCTCGACTTACTTAGATCCTCGATACTCGGAGATCTAAGCGCCACCCGAGGTAAGAAAACTAAATCATGGTCATTACATCCACTAATAATATCAAACAATTTTCAGTTTGTGCTCACTTGTATAACCCTTTTTGGTTATCATGAAGCTAGTTTGAGACATTATATATAAGTTTAGATATTTGCACATAACATTTTCATGATGTAACCTTGTACTATTAAATATCATTTGTGTACATTTGGTTCCTTCCATGATGTGTTGTGGTGACCCTTGATGTGGTGTAAGGAATATTGTAACTTGGTTAGCTCAAGTGAGTTGAGTAGCTAGTTAGTTTGGGTTCTAGTCATGGGGTTATGGGAGAAGTAACGAATGTAGTTTGTGGTGACCCTGCAACCTCTCAAAATGGTTTGAATTTTGAAAACAGGACTTGGCCGATGAGCCTCACGATAGTTTGTGTATAAGCTTCTAAAAACTTATTCAAACATAGCATTGGGATATTGCTCCACATCATGATGAATTTGTTGGGAAGAGAGAGTTGAAGTGTTGTAACCTTTGTGATTTGTTAGAAATAACTTCTTTTATTCATTCTTCTTTCTAGAGAGAGTAAGGAGAGGGAGTGAACAAGTGTTTATTCACGTGTGTTGATAGGAAGGCTAGTTGTGTAAGGTTCGGTGCAGTTACCTATTTTGACAAGCTAAGAGTGTAATCCTTGAGTGGAATATTGTAGGCTTGTAACTTCTGTTGGAGTTGGTCTTTGAGAAAATTTGTTTGAGTTTTTCTTCTCTACATGTGAAAGAGAATACTAAGAAAACTCTCGCTTAAAGATCGAGTAGTGGATGGAGGCAGATTTATTAACATCCGACATGAACTTCTATAAATCTTTGGTTTATGAATCAGTAAAAAAAAATATCCCAAGTTAAAACATTTGTAATGCATCTAATATTCACATGATTATACATATCCATATTTTTTGATCTTTTGGTTTAAATTAGCTATACTAAACGTTTTGTCCACATAAATAAAAATAATAAAAGCTAATTATTAATTTTATCTATTTTGACTAACGAAGAATATAAGATAACCCAAGAAAAAGTAACACGTTGATATCAATGATATTTTATTTATCGTGGTCGAATGCATTTCATTCAAAGATTCATCAAATCTTTGAACAATATTTCTTTATCATTTTTAAGGCATAGATTCCGCAATTAGGACATATAGATAATGTTGTTTTTTCATTTACATATTATTTGTCAATATTTTCAATAAAATAGTAGATTTAATTTATTTAGAGTGACTAATTGAGTTGATGTTGATGTTATACTTATCTTGTAAAAACTTACTAAAATATAATTATCTAAATCTATAATGTTTTGATTGGCAAAATAATAAATTATTTAATGAAGTATCAATTCCTTAAATAGAAAACGCATAACGCCGATGAGTAAAAGAAATATTTATTATATGGTTGACAACACTTAAATATTTAAAGTGTGACAATCGTTAAGAAAGTATCAAAAAAAATAAAATAATAAGTCCCTAAAGTCGATATTTATCTTTTAGAAAAAATCAATTATAACTTTAGACTTTATTTAAAAGAAATGTTTAATTTGACTATATGTTAACAAAAATAATAAAACTACTAAGATATCTTAAAATAAAGTGTCCATGAACAAATAGATAACTTTTGGAAGAAACTTTTTCGAAACAAAAAGCCAAAAACAAAAAGGTAATTATTCCGTGTGGACAAATAAAGCATAAAACTACTAGAATTTAGTTCAAGAACTTGTTTAAATTTAAAAATACTTTTAAGAATTCACAACCGAGATGGTTAACATTTGATGTTCTTAAAGAAGGTCTCACATTCGAACATCCATACATAATCGTATAAAATGATAGCGGAAAACCTTGTTTTTATCTTAAACAAGGTTATAATAGACATGGTTCTTAATTGAGATTCCTATCTGTAATTGGTATGATATGAGTGGTACCTAAAAAAGGCATCTTGAAAAGTACCACAAATTGGATGGTATGCAAATAAAGAATTTTATATATTTTTTAAAGAAAGAAAAAGGTAATTTGTATTTGGGTTTTTCTAATTATTCTCGAAAATTGAAAAAGCATGGAATATTCTCCTCGAAAGTTGAAAAAGTATGAAATATTCTTTTCGAAAATTGAAAAAGTATGGAAAATTCCCTGCTTTTTCAATTTTCGAGAAGAATATTCTCTACTTAACGTGTGTCCTTGGGGCACACGTTAGAAAAACCCTTTGTATTTTAGTTTTTGTTTGGCACAATAACATCTTCTATATATATAATTATTACATACATGAAAAAATATATATTGACTAACAATTTAATTAAATTTAATCCAAAAGAAAGAAACTTGGTAGATAAAAAGTAATCGAAAAGGGCTGAAAAAATCAAGATTTCTTAAAGATGCTAGTGCATACTTCAATTATCATGTTTCTCATCTCAAATACAGATGTGTTTCACATGTGAACCAACTCGGACAAAGAATCCAAGAAAATGGTAACGACTCGAAAAAAAGGAAACTAATACTGCAAAATTTCATCGTTCTTTATGTATATGTTATTTTTTCTTATATCTTATATATAAACTCAACTATATTATACTTAACCGCTGCAATTTACTGATTATTTTTCAAAAAATCAAGATTTATACACCTTTCCAGCTGATATTCTCAGATTTGGCGTCTTCTCCATCATCCATGCTTTCGCCACCAGTGGTGGAAGTTAAAGCGTTGGTACCAATTACAAGCGGGCCATCAGGAGAACCCGACTGAGAAATGTCACGCTTTGAGGATTCAACGTACTGATCTTGGGGAGACATCCATAACCCTCCTCCCAAAACCAAACCAGATTGATTTGCAGATGAGGAGGTGTTCGAAGATGGAAGTCTTCGTGTATGAAGTCTGTATTTCTACAATTTTCAAGAAAAGAAAAACATATGTTTAGTATTTCTTAACGAACCTTAACTTGGGCGATTGTAAATCAAGATATGATGAAAAATAAAACATTAAAAGTTTATAAACTTACTTGCAGATGGCTTTTGACTTCGTCATTTGTAAGACCATCGACTTGCATAAGCTCACGAATCTGTTTAGGGGTAGCAGCTGCAAAAGAATCAAACAACTCAGTATTCGAATAATGATCAAAAGATTAACATAACATTAAATTCAAATAACTAGTAACTGGCTAACCTTGTGAACCTCCAAGTTGCTGCAGAGCATTAATAAATCGTCTATGCAACTCAGTAGACCAACATCTCCGTTGCTTTCTGGACGATTGTTGCTGCGATGACTGACCACCATTCCGTATATTTAACTGATCATTCTGTGCAAAAGAAGGAACCAATTTGCTATCATCACAGGTTTTAGACAGTAACTTAATTCCAGGGGTAATAAGCGAAAGCGCAGGAATCTGTAATTCCTCTTTATCTTCATCTCTTATAGTAAACCCACAATATCCGTTAAACGGAATAAAAGCTCTTGCAGGGTTTCCAAACGATTTACACGAATCACCCATCATTCGTTCTTCTTCATTCTCAACTCTCTGTTTACCACATCAAACATATAAATCAATACATATTCGATTCCAAAACAATTATTTAACCAATAAGATTATATAACCCCGTTGTGGTACCTTTTTCGTTACTTGATCATTAGTATTCCAAAGCTGAGTTGAGCTTAACCAATTCTTCATATCTCCACCACCATTTTCTTTCTTCGTAATCTCAAATTCTTCGTCCCGATCATCGGAATGTTTCTTAAGTGGTATAAACTGTTCCAGTACAGGTTCATTATTCGACGTTTTCTTCAACACCATTATCTCCTCTTTCAACGCCATAATAGCTGAAAAAATAAAAAACAAACTTGAGCATTTCATCAAACAGTTGGTGTGCAAAAAAAGAAAAACTGACCATCATTAACAAGAAGCATGCAAAGAGGGAGTTCACGTTTAAAAACATCGATTTTCCGCATTTCTGAATCTAATCTAGAAACAAACTCATCAAGTTTAAGAATCTTGTCGGATAAAGGAGTAGGGATTGTCGAATTTTGTTGAAGAAACTGTGAGATTGTTTTGGGGATAAAAGTAGTGGGTTTGAAATCCAAGGTTAACTCATGAGCTGGATTCAAACTCCCCATTTTTGATGATAATGGTAATGGTAATGGTAATGGATGATGAAAATGGCTGAAGGGATCTATGAATACTGGTGACTACTATGTGATACATATACATACATGAATTTTGAAAAACAAAACAAAAACAAAAGAATATTGGAATATAGAGAGATAGATATAGATATAGATATAGATATAGGAATATAGTGAGAGAAAGAGAAATGAAAGATTCTTACACAAGTTTGTCGGTCTGTTTCTCACTTGCTCGCCCCGTCGCGTTTATTTTATGTCAGCCCACTCACTTTGTTTAACCTACCTAAACTACCCTCCACACTTGATATGTTTTTAGGGTTTTTCTAAGGTGTGCCCCGGGCACACGATAAGTAGAGAATATTCTCCTCGAAAATTGAAAAAGCATGGAATATTCTACTCGAAAATTGAAAAAGCATGAAATATTCTTCTCGAAAATTGAAAAAGTATGGAATATTTCTTACTTTTTCAATTTTCGAGGAGAATATTTTCTACTTATCGTGTGTCCCGGACACACGTTAGAAAAACTCATGTTTTTATTATCATACAAACTTATGCTTAGTTTGATATACACTTTCTAAATTAAATGTCTAGTTTTTTTTATTTAGTTTTAAATTAAAATTATGTATTTGACGTAACTAGCTATAATTGAAGTTTAATCTTAAATTTTAGGTTTGAGTTTGACTTTAACCTTATAATTGAGGCTAAAGCTTATATATAATAATAAAAAAATATGTTTGGTAAAGTAGTTGAATCTTAGAATAAAAAAACATAAAAATATATATAATATATGTTTTTCTTTTGTTTTTTATTTATTTCACTGAAAGGTATTTATGTCATTTTATTTACCATAAGTTCAAACTTTTTTCATAAATTACTTCAACTGGTTTATGGTAATGACTTATGGTTTTGAGATTATGGCTTATATTTTTTCATAAGACCGTTGAACCGAAGTTTATATAATAACTTATCAAAAACAATAAGTTTAAGCCTTCATAATCCTTCAAAAACTCCTCCGTCTAACACACCCTAAATAACCATTTTCATAAATTGGAACAAACAGGGTAAAACTGGTATTTTACTATCAAAAAATGTTTCTTATCATTTAATCTATCAAATTAAAGGGTACGTTTTGTTTCAATTTAAATGTAAATTAAAAAAAAAGAAAATCAAAAATTAATATAGGGGGAACCGGTGAAATGTAAATGCAAAATCCCATAGCAACTAATACCTTTTGTGTTTACGAGAACGATATTTAATGTACAATTAAAAATTCAAATTCAATAATTTAAAAGAGTAATATGAGTGAAACATTATTCTGATAACTCCAAACGACGTAGTTAACAAAAATGATACAATCAACACATGAGATGTTGCAAAATGAATAGTGAACAAAATAATAATTTATAAGGATTAGTCATTTTTCCTTTTTGGAAATATATATTTTTGGAGGATTAATCTTTTTCGATCCACAAAGGTTGTCTTTTAAATAAAATCAATATTATTAAATCTTAAACGTGCTTGTATACATGTATCAAAAATGTTACGACGCTCGAGTGTAACTAACACAAGTGGGTCGAAGGTTCGGATTCGATGTTTTTGATGCGAAAATGACCTTCGTCTGATTTCCTATTTCCACTTCGCTCTACTCCTGCAATATGAAAACGAACCGAGTAAATCGGGTGGTGAAAGTTCCACTGATTTACCTTGAGTGTGAGAGTAAGTATATGGAAAATAGAAGGCTTAAGTTACAAGTATATATATATATATATATATATATATATATATATATATATATATATATATATATATATATATATAGAGAGAGAGAGAGAGAGTGTGTGTTTTTAGCGATTGTCCATTACCTTGTAAATGAGTTATTAGTTTGGTATTTATAGTGACCGAGATTCGGATAATAGCATGCCTTTTGGACGAGACTGTTTTTATCCATTGGAATGTTTGTCGTTCTGTACTATATGATCGAAAATTATCTTTCGGTCTGACGGACAAAAGGATGCCTCTGGGTATTAAGCTTTCCTTTGATTCCTTTTTGAGTGTGGGCTTTAATCTTGTGGTTTTTTATATGTACCATTGGTGAAGGTCGGAAGAGCTCTTTCGACTTCACCGATTTCACAGATGGTACGTCATCACAAAACAAATAATAGCATTGTCCCGAAACGACGGGGTGTTACAGTTAACACTCTCAACCTTTAGAGCACCTTCAGCCATAACACCGAAAAGCTCGGTGTTATGGTCACGTCAGCTTAACATCGGCCATAATATAACACCTGGAATAACAACCCCCCCCCCCCCACCCACATCCATAACACCGAATTCTGGGACCCACTAGTTTTTTTATTTTTTATTTTTTTCTTTTTACTCATATTATTTTTAATACATTATTAATAATAAAATACATTAATAATAAAAATAAACCTGATTAACATTAAAAATAAAAAACCGATACAATAAGGCTTAAAAATAAAATACGTTTACAATAATTAAAACCTAATTGTTACGTTCAGCGGCAAATTTGACGCGTATTTCGGACTTAATACTCTCGACTTCGGCCCGATCCTCTAGTTCCATATCATGTGTAGGCATACGGAGAAATTCCATTTTCCGAAAACGGCGTTTGTCTTGGATCTCCATTGTTTTAGCGATCCTAAGCTCGCGAAGTTCTTTGACAACGTCGTCGTTAAACTCGTCTCGCTTTGAAGATACATCAGAGGACGAGGAGGATCGTGCGAATCTACCTGCTCGTGGCTTCCCTAAAGGTCGTGGAATTTCATCATGACCAAAGAGGTCCGGTTCTTCTTCGTTACCGTCGTCGTCGAGGTTTACCGCTTCGTCAACGGGTTTAAGATTTAGAAACTTTGGCGATTTATGCAAAACCTCCCACGCAGCATGATGACGAAATGGGCGTCCGACCTCGGCTTCGTACATTGTTAACGCCGTTGTGTAGACCGCTTTGTCATCCTCACCGCTTAATCGATCTCGTTCGACACGGTCATGACATGCTATGAAAGACCGCAAAGCTCGGCTCATAGCCCTCCATTTTCCACTTAGTTGTTTTTTTGTGAAAGGTTCCGCTAAACCTTCGTTGAAAATAGCCATAACACGATACCAAAAAGTTACTTTTGTTCTGTGAGTTTCCTTTTCTCCTACACTCCGATACATGAACCCAATTCTCCGCGTCGTTCTTGGGATTGTGACCACTGAATCTTCGATGGTGGGGCTTCGACTTCCACAACCGTAGCTTTTTTCTTACCTTTATCTTTTCTCTTACGAGAGCTACTAGCTTCTGCTTATTGTGGTTGGGACGATTGAGACGGTTGGAATGGTTGTGTTTGGGTTGTTGGAATGATTGTGTGTTGTAGTAAGTGGAATGATTGTGTTTGTGGTTGATGGAATGATTGTGTTTGTGATGATTGTTGTTGTTGCCATTTTCAAAACTGAAATTTTTGCCATTCGTTCATGGCTTGTTGATGGGGTGAAGGTTGCATGTTGGTGTTTCCACCGAGTAGTAAAGTGATGCCACCGGGTTGTGTTTGGAAATTTCGAAAACCCGGGGAGGAAGGCGAGTTGGAATCGGATGGCGAATAATCGTTGTGTTGCGACATTTTTTTCAACTTATGTATTTTGGGTGTATGGTTTTGTAGAGAGAAAGAAGATGATTTGGTGTATGGTTTTGTAGTTAGGTTGGATATTTATAAAGTTGGTTAGAAAAAAAATTAAAAAAAAAAACGGCTACTTAACGGCTATTTTTTTAAAATTTTAATTTTTTTTTTAATTAAGTTAACGGTAAAAAAAAAAAAAAATGTTAACGGCTAGATTTTTTATTTTTTATTTTTAATTAAATTAACGTTTTAAAATAATAATAATAATAAAATAAAATTTAATCGTAACGTGTGTTACCCCCGTAACGCCGCTGCCATGAGGCTGCCTATAACGCCGCCGCCATGCCATGACGACGTTATACTTCTTCATAACGCGGCCTATAACGCAGCCGCTGACTACGCTCTTAGAAGAAAATGCAAAATTGAAAACACAAACATATTACTCTCCTATATTAAATCTCTAACATGCATATGGAAATGTGCCATTCTGAGTTTTTTTATTATCTTGGGCCATCTTGGGCCTTTTTTCGTTTCTTATTGGGCTGGTGTTTGTCATCGGCTTATTTGGGCTGGTGTTTGTCATCGGCTTATTACCTCTGCGTATACTTCTTCTTCGTCTTCCACGTGTTATTTTTGTTTAGTGTACGTGTCCTTCGTCCTTCTTCAAATTCCCGGCCATCTTGAGATTACTGTTTTTTTACCGTTCCAGGTTGCCGTTTCGTAATCGTAGGTATGTAGTTGTTGTTTGTAGGTATTTAGTTGTGTTTCTAATTTTCGTTTTTGTGATCGTGTGGGCTTTGTGTTTATGTTTTAGGCGGTTATTCGGCAAGTTTGAGCATTGCTATCTACTGTTGTAGGTAAGTGATTGGTATTTTCAGATATGTGTTTTGTTGTGTCTTTTGATTAGGCGGTTTTGAGAGCAATAAATTAGCGGTATTGTCTTGTATGGTTATGGTTGATTTTGGCCTCCTTTAGGTTTTCTTCTCGCCTCACTTCATAAGTAGCGGGTTTGGGAGATTTGACGGGTTCTATTCTGATGGGGACAGGTGCTGATATGGCAAGTATTCTTCCGATTTAGTTAGGTTTAATTTGTTGTTAATTTTGTTAATTAGGTCGTTAATTTGCTTATTTGTGTTTTTATTTGATTTTTTTTTAGGGTTTTCAATAAAGGAGGCTGTGCTTAGTGGTGTCTTCCTTGGAGATTCCGAGACAAAATCCAATAGGTGTGCCTTTTTGTTATTGTTTTCGACTTCTACGATGAAACAGATTTCAAGTGATCATATTATATTGGTTAAATGGACTAAACAATATATATAGTTTTTGATGGTTCTTATTTGTTATTTTGGTATTGTTATGCTGACTATTTTGATGAATTTGTTATCGTATGTAGATTTTGTTATTGAACCGATCTTTTTTCAACAACCATTCAATGGATGTGACTAATAACGTAGATGCTGGGAATGAGGTTAAATCATTTTTTGATACGGCTCCTAATCTTAAAGACGCTAACGCCATAATAACAAAGTTAACCCATTTCATTGATCAGAATTCTGCTTTATCAGGCATGTTCTCTTTAACAATATGTATATTTTTTTAACAGTTTATATCTTTTTTTTAAACCTTTTTATAATTTCTATCGGTATGTGATTTTAGAAACCGGAGGACGTAGAAGGGTTGTATGTGTTACTTCTGGTGGGACCACTGTTTCTTTAGAACAACATTGTATTCGTTACATTGATAATTTCAGCTCTGGGCATAGAGGAGTAACGTCTACCGAGTAAATTGATATAAATTACCATTTTGTTACTTTCTGTTTGTTTTTAATTAACTATATTTAATGATGATATGAATTTGTTGATGCATGCAGATACTTTTTGAAATCCGGATATTCGGTCATCTTTCTCTATAGAAGGTGAATATTGCGCTCAATTCAGTAACTACAGTTTTGACCCGTTATCTTACCCACCCGTTAATGTTCATTGTGTAGGGGAACCTGCCAGCCATATTGTAGATCGCTTCCTGATGATCCGCTACTCGAATGTTTCGAAGTGACTGCTGATTCTAGCATACAAGCTTGAATTTTTCACCCATTTACTTATAAGTTGGTTGATTTGGGTTATGTTTTTATCTCTAACGGGTCAATTCCGCAAATTACTAAATAACTAAAACCCCCTGGGTCAAATGGGTCAGAGTAACCCACCAAAATGTTTTTTCATGAATTTTTTTTGGGTTAACCGAACTGACCCAACGAGTTTACCCGTTCCAAAAATTACATGTTGTTATCCGTAACATAGGAGATACGTTAATGTTTATATTTGACCTATTTAATGAATAATATCGTTTTACAGTGCACGAGTCACACTCTGAAGCAGTTAAGGGAGCGATTAGTGGGCATCAAGAAGTAGAAATCATCTCTCATATTTAATGAAATTTTAGCTCGATTTATGCACTGTAATACAAAGTTTCATTTTCATTTCAGGCGGTTTCACAGGGCTTTTTGCTGAAACTTCCCTTTACAGCCATCTTTGAATACCTCCAGGTTACAACAAACGACATTAAAGTTCAACAATTAAAATATTAAAATATAGATATTAAACGTACTATTTTTAAACTATGAGCAGATTTTACGTATGGCTGCTACATCAATGAAGATCCTTGGACCAAGTGCTATCATATATTGTATATATTCTTCATTTTTGTGTACTAATGATGTTTTTAATGCAGAATGGTAAACAAATGGTACAAGAAGGGCCCTTAACTGCTGTAGCATCAGTTACGGATTCATCACATGTTACTTCACATTGTCAATTTATTTAGTTTATAACATTTAAACTCTCAGTGGACGTCTCACTGAGTCCTTGCTGGTACGCGTGGTTATATTTGGTATTATTTGAAGTAGATATAGTTACTTGATTGTCTTAATAAATTGTTATTGTAGGATGGCACCGGAAGTTATGCAGCAAACGAATGGATACGATTTCAAGTAAGACGGGATTTATTTATCTATTTTCTACTATACTCAAAGATCAGTTAAATTGCTATATATTGATCATAAACAGGGCAGATGTGTGGTCGTTTGGAATCACAGCACTCGAACTTGCTCATGGCCATGCACCCTTTTCAAAGTATCCACCGATGAAAGTAATAAAAAAATCTCTCGAGAAACATTTCTATTCATTTACCGAATTCCCAAAAAAAAGATTTTATCAATTTAAAATGAATTTACGTTGTTTATCTTACCCTGCAGGTTTTGTTTATGACTCTGCAAAACGCACCACCAGGTCTCGATTACGAAAGGGACAAAAAGTTCTCAAAGGTTTGTAATTGTGTCACGTTCGGTGATACTCCGTCCAATAAAGATAAGTACCCCAACTTTATAACTTCTTTAAACCAATATCTGAATAGTAACGAATTTTCTGAAGAAAAAAAAAAACACAGTCACAGGACAAAATACGAACACCAAGAAGATAAAACAAACCGAAATTGAACAACAGAAAAAGACCATATGTGAGTTACAATCGCGAGTCAGAAACCCTAATTTTCGATTCTAACTTACAGATCGTGGTTTTCAATTTTTCGATTTTGGTTTGTTTTATCTTATTCGTTTTCCTCTTTCGTTTTTAAATCTGGAAATACCAAAAATCATTACGTCGTGTCTCATTTTCGATTTTTTTTTAACACCTACTACCCTTGCAGCATCACAGACCACTTCGGCTCGGAGAAAGACGAACATCAGCAATAACCCAAACGCAGACGAACACATACTTCCACGAACTCGTGCGAAGCACGAGCATACCCCTAGTTGATATTAAAAAGTTAATTTTATGTCAATGTATTGATATTAAAATGCTTTTTTAATGACAACAACCGCATGTGGTACTTGAGCGGATAGAGATTAAGAATGAAGGTTGCGAACTTGTAATTAAATTTTTACTTACAATTGAGGACTCTTAAAATGGAGATGAAATAAAGTTAAGTCATTTAACAGAAAAGATTATTATGAACATGATGGAATAATCCTTATCCAACTAAATCATTGCCTCAAAAGCTTTATAATTTGGACTTGTGTATGGAAGTTCAATTATTAATATTCTTTTGGTAAAAAAATAGGATACAATTACGTCGGAGAGTTTGTAATTATTCTTTGAAGGATACATTATAAGAAAATGTGGTAATTCACATTATATAACTTTTAAATGTTAATGTGTTCAAATTTAGTTTTTGTTATTTTAAATTTCGAAAGAAAACAAAAATCTTACTTTTTTTTACTTTTGTAACTATACTTTTTAAAATTAATTTGTATTGTTTCAAAATTTTCTTTTATTATAGAAATGAAAACATTTTTTATCATCAATACTTATTTTTAATTTTTATTTATTTTTAATAGAACAAAATTACATTTATTTTCAAAAAAATAGAAATAAAAAAATTAAGAAAAAAATATGTCATCTAAACGCATTCTCATACTCTGATAAATAATCAAAAACCGGATTGGACGAAAAATTGTTACTTGGCATGTACTTCATTCACGTTGACCGGTTCATATAAGAACATGGGACAAACGAAATTTCTTGTTTTCTAATTTTCACTAAACCAAAAATAAAACACATATTAACAATAATCATCTCTAATTACCCACAAACCCTAATACAAGCGTAGCTGAACACAAATCTATTTCGATTTCTTCCATTTGAATTTCGGCTCAATCCAATTCGAATCAAGCAATTGATGATTTAATTCCTCTCATTTAATTCCGATTTTAGTAAGATTTTGTATCTTTCCAGCTTTCATTTATTAAACTTTTTTTCCTCTTGACCAATGTTTTGTATAAATTCTTTGTAAGACTTGTTATATACACTTTGTAATATTCGTTTTTAATTTTATTTATTTCTTTAAATGATATATAATTGAATTTGTTTAGTCTATGGATTATTATGCTAAAAATTTGGTTAATTAATGGATGACTGATGATAGAACTTCGTTAACTTGAAAATTATTGATGCTAAACCTTTTAATCATTGAAATTAAGTTATACTTAAGTTAAAAAGTTTTATATTTGTTGAACTTATAATGTCATTCGGTTTACTACACCAGATTGACCAATCCAACTAGTAAAACTTGTTTCACCGGTTTTCCCCTATCCAGTTTTAAAACCATTTATCCAAGTTGTGTTTGATAAGCAAAGAATCTAAGCAAACATATGTAAGGAATATATATGTTCAATATAACTCAACGGTGTGGAATAAAGTAACTTATCGTTGATGCATATGTTTTTGTTTTTGTTATCATTTTAGGTTTTCATGTAGACGACAAAAGATGGTGGTTTAAATAGTCGTTGTCATCTATATTCTTACTATAATTCCTATGTCGATTATTCTATTTAGTGATTTTACATGAAATTGCTAACCTAAAAAGTGATTGGAATGAAAAATAAATTTACATTTGGTCCATCAAGAGAGGATCAAGCGGATGATGTATAAGTTGTTAGGTTCCCTCGAAGAATGTTCTTCATATATTCCTTTAGAATTTGCGGCTCTTGCACATACTTTAAAGCGACATACGTTCCCTTACACGGCATCATAAATTTTCCCATGGTACACACGAAGATGGCCGAATAGAGTCTTATGCATATAATCTTTGTCTTAGTTGTCTTAGTATATTTTTGAAGGTTATAAGGTTGTCTTTACATATAAGGTATTATAGTGATCTCAATCATAGTCCAACAATGTTTACTCAAATGGTACATTTAATCAAAAGTACTATAAGTATAAAGCTCTTTATAAAAGAGAAAACGAATCCGATGAATGGAACCTAATTCTCATGATCTCATCCAATTGTGGAAGAATCTTCTACGTGTTGAAATCACTTTGAGGACTCTAATGTCATACCATCAATTTGAAGGGACCAAATATGAGATTCTAAAGTGCTTTCTATTCCACTAAAGTGGAAGTATCTCCGCCATACCTTTCATTTTCTTCTTTATTACAAATTACCCCTTCCAAATTTCAAACACAAAAAAAAAAGACAATTTTTCGTTTGGGCTTTTAATTCCCATAATGACTTTATCTAATTTATATTTATACTACATATAAACTATTTGAACTTAAAGTCTTAATATTGAATTTTAAGTAGTAAAAGTACTTAATTACCCTTTATAGTAATACTAAAAACATTTAAATTTACAACCCATATCTATAGTTCTTTATAAAGAATATCACCTATTTCAAGTTTAAGTAAATTTTTAAGGAGCTTCAAATCAAAAGATTACAATCCATTTTATCTTGATCATCCATTTAAATAAAAAAAAAGGCACACAACAATGTTTTGAAAGTCAATTATATTTTTACTTTTTATTAGTCTTTAGCCATTTTATAATGTAACCGACAATCTATTATTACTTTTGACTTTAAAACGTAATCGTCATTCAAATATATTATAAACACATGTAATTATTAGTAATTTATAAATAATGTTATATCATTATTGTAGTTATTATTATTGGTACATGAATGTTGAATATCTTTACACTTGAAATCTTTACACTTGAATTACATCAATTTCTATATAATAACAAAATATTATTATCATTATTAACTTTAACTATATCATTATGACTAATCCAGTTTTGAGTACACGATAATGCATATATACGTACTACCACTTGTTGCAAAGTTACATATAACCCCGTCACGTTGAGCGGGTACATTGCTAATATACATAAATGCAAATTCCTTTTTGATGTATTATTTCCCTTTTAATCCAAATATTTATATATAAATTAAAATTAACAAACTTTTATTATATAAAATTAAGAATTCAAATTATAAAATATTTTCATCCATATATTAATTTCTTGAACACCAACAAATGTTTTGTCACTCCATTAATTCACTTCTTATAAAAATGTTTTGTTCGTTTCACACACATCTCATTTTTACATAAATTTTGTTTAAATTTATCACAACTGGAAATCGTTGTTATCGGAATTGAATTGACATAAAAAGTGTAACCGTCAAGATTGTCGAAAACTATCAATATGTCCCCGTTGCAACTCGCAGGTACCATATTAGAACTATGAGTTAATTACATGGGTCGTCCCTATGGTTTGCATCATTTTCACCGGTTGTCCCTATAACTTTTTTATTACACCACTCGTCCCTAAGTTTAAATTTTGTTGCCTGGAGAGTCCCTATTTTGGATGTGACGTTAAATAAACCGTTAAGTCATCTCACGTGGGTCACACGTGAGGGTATTTTAGTCATTTTACCTTTCTCTCTCCCATTTTAATTTCTTTATCCCAAAAATCCCCAAAACCCAAAATAAATCCGAGTTTCTTCCTGCAAATCATCTTCAAGTGTCTCATCGACGGCTCTTCGGGTATTCGGTTAGCCACAATAATAAAAACTTACAGTGTGAAGCTGCTAGTGGTCGAGTGTTTGAGTGAGCAGAGAGACTCGGTGTAATTCCTGAAGACGAAAGATGAAACGACGCCATTTTCACCCCTCAACACAGCTCAGCTCACTGTTTAGATATGGAATCAATTCATGGATATGATAACATGCCACGTGGCCTATTTTGTACCGTTAATCTACTTGCTATTCCCGCCACTCTCAACATAACCATTTTCTTTATATCACCTACTTTCAAGATTTTTTTTATTTCACCCTTTACTTTCTGTATAAATTTCATTTGTATTCCAATTTCATTGTGCTTTATTTGGTTTATAGTTTAGGATTGAATCTGGTTTTAATTATGATTTGAGATTTGGATTTTGATTGTGTGTTTTTATTTAGTTTAGGATTAAATCTAGGTTTTAATTGTGATTTAAGATTTGGATTTTGATTGTGTTTTTTATTTAGTTTAGGATTGAATCTGGGTTTCAATGGGAGAGAGAAAGGTAAAAGGACGAAAATACCCTCATGTGCATAGCACATGAGTCCCACTTAACGGCACATTTAACGGCACGTCCAAAATAGGGACCCTGCACGCAACAAATTTCAAACTTAGGTATTAGTGGTGTAATAAAAAAGTTATAGGGACGACCGATGAAAATGGTGCAAACCTTAGGGACGACCCATGTAATTAACTCTAGAACTATTTATGTATGTCTAAATTAGTTTTGATATATAATCTTATCAAATCCAACTTTATCTCCATTATCCTTTCTAAATTTGTTTCTCCCTATCCTCTTAAAAAATCTATTTGCTCTCATATTAACCATTACCATTTGCCATTTCAAATCAATTTCTTCCAAGTCATCAGGATGAATCTGCTCAAGATCTTCTCTAGCCAATTCAGCTTGTGTCAAACTCCCAGCTACAAACGCTTCATAACTTGCCACAAAAGCTCTGTAAAGTACCTCTTTGTCTCCTAATCTACTCACATTCAATCCATTCATACTTGAATTCAAACTAGAAGACTGATATGCACTTGATTCACCATTTTGACCAGTAAATCCTCCAAAACCATTACCATTGTAACCAACGGATGCCTGAATTGGAGAATGAAAGTTCCTAGAATAGAAATTACTGTGAGACTGAGCTTGACTTGGATAATGAGTTGTATTAACACGAACTTGAGCTTTCAAAGCACATCC
>CAJVGC010000590.1:32826609-32842840 GCA_910822075.1 Senecio squalidus
CCCTCTCCATGGCGACGCCTTGAGAAGAACTCGATTTGCCGCCCTGGGACTTGAGGGATTTTCTTCGGTTATCGGTGTCGCTCTTCAGCCGAGTGCGGGACATCTTTAATCGCTCCCTGTTGGTAGGTCTAAAGGTGGTAGGCTGCGCTAAGATCCAGTCGCGCGCCGAGAGGTTTCTGAGACGGGCTCCATAAGTGAGACGAGGACAATTATTCCTGTCAGAGATGGTGGAGAGAGGTGTACCGTGGCGAGAGAAGATCTCATGGATGCAACTTTGTGCGAGCTCCTTCGTTGAGTGGGTTTCTCGTTTCGGCGAGAAGGGAACGGACTTAATCGAATGATCCACAATTTACCCAAATTGTGTCATTACCCTTTGCCGTCGTGGTTAACCTGGTAGTGAAATCTATCGGGTCTGCGTTCGAACTTCTCCGCATGGTTGTGTAAGGTTTCCTCCCTTGATTCTCGCGGTCGCAGTTACTTAGCAGTCCGATCCATTTCCTATGTCTTATATGTGAGGTGTAGACAAGGTCTTGTCCTCCTGAGTGAGTTCGCGAACGGCTTAGCGACTTTCGGGAAATTTCGTTGGACCTCCGATGGCTGTCGGTTAACGCTAGGAGTTAACGGACTTCCGTAGGAGTCGTCGGGGCTCGACATTTCTCGGTCGCTTCTACCTTAGCTGGATCCACATGAATTTCTTTTTGGCTGACTACGTGACTAAGAGGGTGTACTTCTCGGAGCTAGATTTCTTACTTAGAGAATTGAGCGTACAACTTTTGTTTTCGAGGGAGTCCTAAAATGAGTTTCAGGTGTTCTCGAGTAGATAATAATATCTTCAATGATCACGATCACGAATTTATCCAGGTAGGGTCTACCGCTCGGTCCATTGAGTCCATGAACACCACTGGTGCGCTGGTTAGACCGGACGGCATGACTAGGATTTTGTAATGACCGTAGTGGTTACGAAGAGCGGTCCTTGGAATGTCGGCTTCACTGACACGAACCTGGTGGTAACCCGAGCGGAGGTCGATTTTTGAGGAGTAAGTTGCTCCCTGCAACTGACTGAAGAGGTCATCGATCCTCGGGAGTGGGTACCGGTTCTTGACGGTCAGTGTTGAATTCACGGTAATCGATGCACGTACGAAAGGATTCGTCTTTCTTCCTAGCGATGAGCATAGGGGCTTCTCGCGGCGACGAACTAGGACGAACGAGACTATGATCGAAGGGTTCCTGAAGTTGTTTGGACAACTTTTGCAATTCCGACGGGCTAGACGGTAAGGTGTCCTAGCGACCGGAGTTGCACCAGGAGTGAGATCAGTCTGGAATTCTACTCGTCGGGGCGGAAGTAACCCTGGCGAATCTTTGGAAAGGACGTTAGGGTGATTCTAGACTACGGGGATATCTTTAAATACGGTCTCCTTGGGCTTACGTTCAATGACGTGGGCAAGGAATGCGTCACAGTCCTTATCAAGGCACTTACGCATTTGGTGGACGACACGAGTCGGAATGAGCGTCCGGGTTTGTTTCCTTGAACGATAAGGTTTCGGTGTCGGAAAGAGAAGTGTGAGTGATTCTGTCCAGACAGACGATCTCGGCTCTGGAATGGAAGGGCCGGTTCATCCTGACGCTGACATCGACGCCCTTCGGCTCGATAGGGATTAGGTTGATAGAGAAAACTTTATCGGACAGGCACATGGAGTGCCTTATGATCATTTCTCTTGCTTCAAACTCCAGATTATTAGCGTATTATATGGTGAGGCCATCCTTAAGAACCTTGGATCTTAAGTTAATGGGGGGGGTTCTAATCCTAAGAATACAAGGCTCCTTCAAGTTTCTGAAATGAATATCTTAACGACAACTCGGTTTGTTTATTAGGGGGGTTTACCTGCGGGGCCTGAGTCCTGCTTCGACTCTTTGGCAGTGATGGTGAGAGCACCGAAGGCTTCTGCTACTTGGGATACGGGACAGTTAACACTGGGGTGTCCGTTGCTCCTGGGCTGAGGAATAATCCACTTCCTTCCTTGATTCGGCGCATACTTGCGGCAACGTCGGTAGAGGTGTCCGGTTTGGTGGCACAAGAAACAAGAGGGGCATCCACCAAAGTGGTGTAGGTAACACTTGTCGCACTTGGGGTGCGATCCAGCGTATCCTTGGCGTCTGATGGCCGGTCTCTTGTTGCGGTTGTTCACTATTGGTTGGTAACTAGTCTTCCGTTTTCTTTCCTTCTTTCGAGGGACAGGGACTGGAGAGGAAAGGGGGCTATTGATTGGGGAGCCTCCTTCTTTCTCAAGCTTCACGGTGGCTGGAAGGGTAGGAGAGTTACCGACATTGGTTTCTGAGTGAGAGGCGTAGGGGTTCACATCCCCGAAGATTCTCTCGTTAATTCCGGCGATTACTTGAGCGATCAAATCAGGTATCGCTGCGTTAAGCTGAGCCGTGACCTGATCGGCGAGGGTGCTGGCATTCAAGCGCGAGGGTGCCATGGTTCTACAACAGACAAGAATTTCGGTTTAGTACGCACGAATTGATCATGATATGAATATGATTCAATGAATAATTTTGCAATTACACAAGATTAATATATCAGAATAGGTAGTACGTGCACGACAAGGTTCCAAGAGGTTTACACAGTTCGGATTCATATATGAGAAATGGTTTACACCATTCGAATTCACATGCAAGAAGTGATTCACACAGTATAAGATTCACGAGACAAGTAACAATAGATAATAATAAACGAAACTTCATTCATTAAATAAGAGAGTTGGGTACAAAGTTCGAATAGAAAAGGTACAATACGATACAATAACGAAAATAAAGAAAATGGCACGAAGTTGTATACACTGAAAATTACAACTCGGCCTATGGTACGATACAATAGAGGAAAGACTAATGGTGTCTCTCCATGAACATCTTGGCCATCATGACCACCATCAATGTGCCCATCACTAGACACACGCCAATGAGGTGCTGCACCGTCCGTGCCGTGGTCCTAGTCGATGCGATAACTCGCATTGACTGCTCAGACAACTGGCGAGCAGCGTCGGTGACCTCGCCAATTAGATGGCCCTGCTGTCGGGCCTCCTGGGCGAGTTCCCTAACCTCGCGGTGAAGGTGGAGGTAAGCGGCCGGTGGGGGAGGTTGCGGCATCAGTTGCCTTGCTGCTTCGGCTTCGCGGGCGCGCTGCATCTCTTCTCGTTGGAGCTGGCGCTCCCACGAGTAATGGTCCATTACCGAGGTGCGTGGGACCTCGGGAATCGGGTGATGGTAGGGGTTAAGAGGTGTTGGGGGCCGGTAGGGGGCACCCTGCTGAGCTGCCATCCTGTCTGGCAGTCGGCCTGGAAGGATTACCTGTTTGCGTGCCGTTGTGACGACACGTGGTCCACGTCGCTGTGGTGGTGCGGCGTCGGGTACCGGTAGAGGTGGTGGTTGCACCGCCCTCGGGCTGGACCCGATGCTGCTGGACACAGCCATGGAGGTATCCTCCGTGGGGTCCGTGGTTTGGTGACGGAGGCTTTCCGAGGCGGTATGGCCCTCGGAAGGCTCATGAGATGACGCGGCTCTCTGCTGGGATTGGGACCGGGAACGCGAGGGAGATCGTGAGCGTGATGACTGAGACATAACGGATCTGCGACGTAAAGAGTTTCGTAAGTACAGGAAGAAGATAATGTTAAAGGAAATATGTAAGGAATGCAGGTAAGGGTCGATCACGTGAGGTTGGGAATAATAAGACCGGGAATTTTGTTTTTGACTCAAAACCGTTTATCTTTAGGAAATTACGTTTCGTCCTTGCATAAGTCATTTTGAACTAGGCAGGGGTGGCCAGGCCATGCGTAGTTAAAAATAATCATGCAATCGCAAAATTAATTTACTAAAGTTTTGAACCCATAATGATTTTCCGAAAAGCCTTGGTTATAGTTTGGTTTCAAAAACTTTTTAGAAATTTTCTAAAACCGTTTTCACTACAACCTGTGCTCTGATACCAAGTCTGTCACACCCCGCTAAAGCGGAAACACGGGGCGTGAGAGCTGGAATATCATTACACGGTCGTAAGCAAATATAAACGATTCAAGTCATTTCAATTGAAAATTTAAAAGGTTATAGATACAACATTTCAAAAGCAACCAAGTAGTTCACGATTTAACTTAAAGTACAAATACAAGTTTTAAACAAAAATTCCCAAAATATGAAGGTCTTTCCCATTAAGCGCCTCACGTGACCATATCGACCCTCCTTGCCATGCATTCCGAATGCTTACATTAATTTCCTGAAACATAAGATAAAGTGTCAACTACGAAACGTAGTGAGTGAGTTACAGTTTAGAGTTTGATAGAGTTTCCAAAAATAGCAAGTTACCAAAAATAGAAAGTTACTAAAAATAGAAAGTTACTGGTAAAAGTTTATAAGTAAGCGAGTAAAGTGAGTAAATAAGTAACTCGCATAGTAGTGATAGCGAAAACCAGGCGCTAAAAAAATAGTGTTTAAGCGGATACAGGCGCTAAAAATAGTGTTAAGCGGGATCAGGCGCTAAAATAATGTAAAAGCGGGATCAGGCGCTAAAATAATGTAAAAGCGGGATCAGGCGCTAAAATAATGTAAAAGCGGGATCAGGCGCTAAAATAAAGTATATGCGTATGGGATATGTGTTTTAACTTAACTAAAGGTACCTTGTATCAATCACTTGGCATAATATAAGTAGTAAGTATACACTAAACCGATTGTATGGTCGAGATGGCAGCCCAAAAATATTTAAGTAAGTGATTCAATAAGTGAGGTAGTAATATGTACTTGGGACGCTAACCCTGAGTAAGGAGTGACCCCTCCTAAGTATCGATACCCATATGACTAACGGCTATTGCTAATAGTGTATAAGAGAGAGAGAGACTAAAACGGGCATTTAATTAAGGATACTAAAAACATTCAAGAGATCTTACGGGCTTATATATCCATCAAGGATTGGTTACTAACAAGCATCCTAGTTTAGTTATCCTGCTAAGGCATTAACACAAATACGCATGATAGTTTGTAAGATTCAAGTTAAAATGCTTCATAAATTCAAAGTTTAGAACGAGATTCAATAAATACCAATAATTTGCAAATAGTGTTTATAAGTTACAAAACATGATCTTATGCTTCCCCCAAATAATGTTGAAAAGTATTAAAAGTAAAACATAGTGGGGATGTAACTCACGGTTTGCGAAGAGAATGGAACTCGGAGTCGGTCGGAAATGAGCCGGGAATCACGGAATGCCTAAGAATTACCAATATGATTCAAAAGTTAACTTCTTATTAAGTGTTTTATGTATAGAAGATATTGTGTAACTTTTGTTTGTAAGTAAGTGTTTAGTCCAATATTGTTCCGAAAATTTGGTCCGAAGCGATTAACGTTGTTTAGTCCGAAGTTTATTGTTTTTGATTACGGCATCTTAAGTGCTTTTGCTTACTGAAGTGGTTTTATAATTTCTAGGGAAATTTGGGCAGCGCTTCCGCGCCCAAATTTCATGTCCAAAAATTACACCGCCACTTCCGTTCACAAATCACCTAAAACACCATAATACATATAATATAGTCCGAAATAGTCCAAAGAGTCCAAAGTGATTCACCAATGTTATTAATATTATTTATCTCAGTCTACAGTAAATAGGGTAAAAGTCCAGAATGCAAACGTAAACTTAAAACGAGTAAAAACGACGATTTTCGGGTGAACAGCAGCTCGGTGCTGCGCACCTGGGCACAGGTGCGGCGCACCTAGCTGCTGTCCATTTCCCGTTTTGTGTTTTTCTTGCTAAAAACGTTTTGTGACTTAAGGATTTCGACATGCAACCAGTAGGTACTTTATAAAATAGTGTTTTCACAGATTCTAAACAACTTTTAACCACAAAATCATAGATCTAAGTATTATTTAGATAGAAATCGTTTTTGTACACAAATGGCATAAATCTTTACAAATACTCGTTTTTGTTGTTTAGATTGCACATGCAATTAGTTATTATCTTCCAAAACTTCATTTTAACAGTTTCTAAAATATTTTTATTCACAGATTCGTGGATCTAAAGGGTTTTTCGATTAAAAACGTTTTTGACCATAAAAGTCAAAGATTTGTATAAAAACTCATTTTTAACCGTTGGATCTTACATGCAATTGATTATTTATGTATAAATAGTAAAGAGAAAGTAATCTACCGAAGGAAAAGCTTGGATGAAGAGTTTTGGTCGGATTTGATCTTCAAAAATCTTTACAACGGTGGTCCTTTTCGAAATCTTTTGTTTCCTTTAGCTTCTATGGATGATATGGACGATTTGTATGGTTTAGAATTGATTTTTAATGGTGAATGTTTCTGGTTTTTCTTGAGTTTTGGAGAGAAACTAGAGAAAACTAGAGAGAAAGGATGTGTGTGTGTTTAGTGTGTGTTTGGATTTTTGATAAATGAAAAATGAAAATAGAAAAGAGGAGACAATTAAATCTGCCATTGGGACTGCAATTTAGCAGTAAAGGGACGTTTTTGATTGGCCAAAGTGGGTGGTGAGTGTTTAAAACGAGAAAAGGACTAAACTTGTAACATTTTTGAAAATCTGGAGCCAGGTGCTGCGCACCTCTTGATGAGGTGCTGCGCACCGGGCAATTTTTCAGCTTCAAGATTTTTCGTTTTTGCGTTATTGCTTCGTTGGACCTTTTTGTTAATTGAGAGTTCTTAAGTATGATTTGTTATGAACTTAGGAAAGTTCAAAAAGTGATTTTATTGGTATTAGGACTTATAATTTGATTCCGGAAGTTATTCCGACACTTGATTCGATAAAATACGGATAAAGTAATCACGAAATTAGAACAATACGAACACCAAAAGAGTAACAAAAGATTCGAACCGAGGGAGTAACTGAAGGATTTCCCCGAACTTGGGACGATTGTCACACGAGTGAACATGATAAAGGAATAACTAGAGAATTTAGCCGATAGAATGACCGAACGAGTTCCTGATTTTTAGACGGTTGTCACAGAGTGTATGGGATTTTAATGGTGTCTCACGTCCATGTTGTACAACGTCCGCAACATGACGATCGACGTTTAGTCATTGGCAATTTAGTGTTTGTATCCTCGGCATTGTTGGCAAAATCATCAACAATGCCGTCAAAATATAGTTTCGAAATAGTATTCAAGTATCAATTCGTTTCGTTAAGCGTTCAAGTTTGATTCGGCTTAAAAGTAATGTTTAAGCCTAAGACTCGCATTTCACCCCAAAAATATGTTTAAAAGCATTTAAAAGTAGGGGTTTGTAACTCACGTGAAAATGAGGCGGTGAAAAGATAGCTCGGACGGAGGCGAGTCGGTTCTAACGAAAATCCGGCAGAGCTTCCGCGGCTAAAGCGAGAGAGTTGTACTAGGAGTGTGCGTGGAGTGACCGGAATAGGAATCGGAATCGCGTGAACCTAAATTATACCGAATATGAAACTGTCAGATTCTGTTGTTGTAATATCTTATAAAAATAACATAAAAATCACATTCTGTGATACAAAGTCATAGGAACTGGATTCGTCTCAATCCGACAGTTTTTGAAGAAGTTAGAGTCGTTTACGTATTTAACGCGTTTTAACCGTAAAAACAGTAAATAATAGTAGATTAATTCCAAAAATTCCAGTAAAATCTGTAAAATCATATTTTGATAGATTTTAGACTATGTCAAATTTTTGTAAGCTGATAAATTCGTTTGGTATGTTTTCTCGAAATTCAAGATTAAATCAGATTAAATACTGTAAAATTCATAATAAATCGAAAAATAGGAGTTAGGTTCCCAATTTTTGACAGTAAGCTACATTTTACAGTTTACATCTTTGGTCAAAATTTCGTAATTTTTACATGCATGCAACAGATTCTGTCGATTTCTTCGGTTAGAGTCATAAATCGAAATCTTAAGTTGAAAAACATAGCTTTAGTTTATTTTAATGAAATTTACAGGTTTTCCATTTTATAAACTTCCATTTTTACCAATAAAAATTGCATGCAATGGACTTTTTGATATGCTTTCATCATTTTAGTTATAAAACATATATAGATTTGATGATTTATGTAAAAACTTGAGTAAATATGAAAAATAAGTTCAAGAACAAGATTTTTACCTTTGAAATGATGAAATGATGGTGATGAATGTATGAAAATGTCCTTGAATTACTTAGATTATGCCTTAGAAGGATTGTTTTTGAAAGAGTTATAGGTGTTTGTATGTGAGATTTGAGAGCATAAGTGTATGTGTGTGTTTGTTGAGAGGAAAAGAGTGTAAGTGTGTTTTTGAGTCTTGCACAAATGAGAGTGACAAAGGGAGGTAATACCAAGGTAGTTTTCTGGAATAGAGGGGTGTTTGACACCTGTTTTACAGGTGTTGGCCATAAGGGTCGGTTTGGTATGAGTCACCAAGCACTAGCAACAACAAAATTTTTGAATTCCTGTGCTGAGTTGCGCCGCAACTGATTCTGTTGCTCCGCAAGAGGCCGATTTTCTGACTTTTTCGTTTTTGTTTAGTTTTCTTTGTTAAGTGTTTCGTTAGTTGAAAGTTTCCGGTTATTTTAGATAGGAACTTAGACAAGTTCACTAAGTATTTTCTTGGTATTAGGATTCATTTTGTGATTCCGATTCGATTCCGACGTACACGAGTTTACGAGACAAGTAACGACAAGGTTAATACAAAGTTAAGTTTAAAGGTAGAGAGTGCGGTTTTCACCTGAACTAAGACGGTTGTCACAATGGACGTACGACTCTCTCTGTTTTACAAATAAAATTTAATTAGTGCCCGACTAGTTTAGACTTAGACTTTCACACTATTAACTACTTAGCCGTATAGTAATTATGGGTATCGATACTTAGGAAAGAACCGTTCCTTGCTTAGATGGCAGTCTAAGTACATATTACTAAGTTCTGTTTAACTTTCCGTTTAAGAGGCGGGAAGTTGGGGCCGTTCACGGTTGGATAATCGGATTAGTGTGAGCACTTAAGTTATAGATGCCAAGAGGTTGATACAAGAAAATCTAATTAGTTACTTACGCATAAACTTATAAATTTTTAGCGTTAGATATACGCTTCTACTGTTTGACTAAATTTGACTATATTTGGTCTTTACAAACTTAGGGCACCAGTCCGCCCGTTACTTAGACTTTAAAGTATATATATAAACTAAGCGACTTTTCTCCGCTAATCTCCTTCATGGAAATGTCTACTTTATATACTTTACTTACTTTTGGTCGACTATTTAAACTGTAACTCACTCACTACTTTCGTAGTTGACACTTTATCTTATATTTCAGGAAATCAGTGT
Source organism: Senecio squalidus (assembly GCA_910822075.1). NCBI lineage: Eukaryota > Viridiplantae > Streptophyta > Magnoliopsida > Asterales > Asteraceae > Senecio > Senecio squalidus. Next base: position 32,835,908 of record CAJVGC010000590.1, read on the forward strand.
AAGCACGAGGTGCATGGCATGGACGGGTCGAGGCGGTTGTGTGAGAACCTTTTTGGGAAAAGACGTGGCCAGTTATTTTGGGAATTTTTAATGAACTTTTAATTGTGTTTCAATGTACTAAATTATTGTGTCTTGGATGGATTTGTAAACACTTTTATTTAAAATTAATGACTTGATTACCGTTATGTTTTATATGACCTGTGTAAGGATTTTCCAGCTCTTCACATTCCGTGTTTCCGCTTTAGCGGGGTGTGACATCATAGCTATAAAAATGAATATAATTATTTACATATAGGATTAGTTCAAATTGCATTTAAACCTTTAACATTACAAGGCCTACCAGAAAGCTTTATGGCTGTTTTACGGGATGGTAGAAATAGGAATTGGAAACAATCTCTTATTGGAATTATACAATCTAGTTTGGCCCATGGTCCAGTCTATTTTAATGTCTATCCTAATCTACAATTATCTTTAACTGATGCTAATATTTTAGATGCATTAACTCTAAATGTTAAGACTCATGGATATAATTATATGCCAGTATCTGAATTAATTTGCATATGTTATAGAATTTATTATAAACCCCTAGTAACAATGAATCCTAGATGTAAAAGAGTTGATAAACCAAAAAATGAAACAATTTTAATTGAATCTAATTTTAGTTTATCAAAGATTTCCACTAGAAAAATTATCAAATGGAATGAAATTGATTTTCCAACAAATTGGATTATTGAGGAAGCTATACCTCCTCAACCTACAATAAATAGTAATCTAACTAATATTATTCAGGATTCAAATGAAACACTAAAAATAAGAAGAATAAGAAGAACTAAATCTAATAGAACTACATCTAGTTATTCTCAATTTTCTCCATTTGATTACAAAGTTGAAATCCCTCCCTCAATTCCATCCAGAAATTCAACTTCTCAAATAAGAGAAGAAAGAAAATTTGAAAATAAATAATAATATTGTTCAAGGAATTTATGATGATGAGGATATTCCTGCCTCAGAAGCTGACTTTAATATTTAAATGGATTGTGGAAAACAAATAAAAATGAATAGAGAAAAAATTCAATTTATGAATACAATCCATCAACAAATATTAAGAAACAAAATAATATTAGATGATATAGATATCCATATAAATAATGTTATAAATTATAAATCGCATGGATCTTTAACAGAATTACTTAAAACAAGGTCTGTATTAAGACAAGCAATTAAATATAGAATAAATATTCTAGAACAACTTAGAAATTCTCTTGTTATATGTTAATTATGGATAAATCACAAAATATTGATTTTACAAAAGGATCACAGGCAAGATCCATAATTTCTGAAGAATTTAGATTACCTAAATGGAAACCATTTAGAAATTGGTTTTTCAAAAATATCTCAAAGGATGATCAAATACTTCTTCAAAATCAATTTTATGATTATTTGGAACAAATAAATCAAATTATATATTTCGTTCCATGGTATTTTGATAATTATGTTACAAATTATATCTCTAGTTTAGAAAGAGAATATATTTTGAAAGACGGAAAAATCGTTAAAGAAATTTTTCCTTCACAATCACTTTTTACAGTAACAAAAGGAGAAATTAGCTTACAATTTGAAGCATTTAAAAAATTATTCAAAGATGACGCTTTAAAAAATACAACAGAGCAAATTAATGCTCTTATACAACAACAAAATTTTGCAAATCTTTACTCTATTGTTTTAGGAGAACAATTATTTTCTTTAGATAATAGGGTTCGACAATTAATAGATCATTTTCAAAAAGAGGAAACCAAAGAAACTAAAATAATAAATAGTGTCCAACCTCCACCAGAAATTACTGATTTTAAATTACAAAATACAAAGACTTTAGAAAAACTTACAATTAGAATAAAAAGTAATTTATCATAAAAAGTAAAAGTAATTTGTAAAAGTAAAGTTTATTTATATTATAAAAAGTAATTATAAAAGTAAAGTTTAAATGAAATTGAATAGAAAAGGTTTGCAAGGATTCGATTTACAATCTGCTTGGTCAAAGGGATTTATTTACTATCTGGTTGTCAAGTATATATAATATGTAAACTGGTTAGTCAATGAGCTTTTGCCCTTGACGCCACACTTAGGCTTAAGCGGGCTTAATCACGACAAGAGTTTTACATATTATATATATAAGGGACCAGATTAACCTCGACTAATAGCAGAATTGACCTTACTAAACTTTCATTTCAATTTCCAGAGTCTTTTTTTTTTTTTTTTTTTTTTTTTTTTTTTAGTCCATGAATCCAGTAGTCATATGAGTAGTGTTATCCAACGTAGTAATTTAGCCTTCCATATAGGAGGCGATCAAACAATATAAATTATGATATAGAAAGTAAATAAGGTAGAAAAACTTACAATTAGAATAGGATGTATTCAGAAGCTGGAAATATTATTAATCTTCACAAATATTACAAGGAAAGTTTTAAACAAAGTAGAACTGGAAAAATAAAGTGGTGGTTAAAAACTAAAACCTGAGTCCCCTTTTATAGAGGGTGGAGCTCAAGGCCAAATACAGTACAAATTATTATGGCCGACATCTTTTATTGATTGTGGGCTCTTTAGACAAAATCATTTTGCCTTCACATGGCTACAGTGAGATTTCTTTAGATATTCTCACATGGCTTCTGTCTTTCCTTTCTTATCCTCTGTGTCTTCACTCATTTTAGTGGTATCTTCCATCTCTTCATTATTTTTGGACGATTCTCCAATATTTCTTGCCATTTGATACTTCAATTCCATGAATAATTCCGGTATGGACAATTGCATATCCTCTTCTTGGTCTTGGGATTCTCCACCAAGGCATTGAAATTGATTATCATCTTCAGAGGAGTCCTTCATTGAAGTGTCTGATTTTGAATATAATTGTTGATATTGAATTAAATCTTTTTGGACCTGGTTGATATATTCTTCCATGAGTTGTTGATGTGTCGGTTTTGTGATTCCACTAGACACTAATTTTGCTTCGATTAAGTGAATTGGAGTAACAGAAGCTAATTCTTTTAATTTTTCCTTTTCCTTTAATTTCTTTTGTTCTTTATATTTTAATAAAGTAGACTGAATATAATCAATAGTATCTTTTGATGCTAATTCACCAGTTTCTTTATCTACTTTGAGCATGTTTATCCAAAATTTAGTATAAAATGCTCTTTTTAATTGTGGTAATTCTTGATCACCTGATTCAATTTCTGGTTCCCATCTCCATATCCATGGGATTGAAAATTCTGTAAAAAAATATTAGAGAAGGAATAATTTGTTGAACACAATTAGCTCTTTTTTCTTCAAATAATTTTGGGCAAATATTTACCCATTCAACATAGTAACTCTGGAATGGCTCTACAAGAATTTGAACTGAGGGACCATATGTTTTCCACCAATTAAAAAACCAATTTGGTAGTCTAGGGTTATAAACCGAAGAGGATACCTTAATAAACCAAGAATGTTTATTATTGGGATTTTGATAAAAAAAAAATATATTTTGTGGAGGCTATCCACGTAATCCCAGTAATTATAGCTGATTTTTAATTTATTTTCAGCGTTTATAAATTGCTTTTCCCTGAATGGAGATATTCCCCAATCTTCTATAGTAAGAATCCGTTTAATATGAATTTTACTATAAATGTGGAATCTGTAATTTGACCTGTTATCCTCTTTTGTGGTGTGCTTAATTTCACAAGTAGAGGTATCAAGTAGTAATTTTTCATAATATGTTCTGGATTTATAGGTCGGAGCTGTGTAAAATTGCGTATCCAGATACCTTGACATTAATTCCCAAGGTGTTTCATTTAGATTAAAATGATAATTTAGAATATCTTGATATTCAAGAATTAAAATTGTCTCCCTATGAGGGGTTTTAATAAAATTATCTGAAGAAGTATCATTATCTTCTTCTTGGATGATTGCATCCTTATATGGAGATTTTATTGCTCCTTGTTGATGCATAAATTACATAAATTGTTGGTATAATTGTTCATTTCCTTGTAATAAAGGAAATTGAGAAGAGTCTTGAATTGCTCCTTGGGATATTTTTACATCCACTAGTCTTCCTCTGCCATGTTGAATTATGGTCTTGCCTCTCCCTCCTCTATTAGAGGGGTTTAATCCTCTTCCTCTTCCTCGAGGAATCATTCCTGCAAAAATTCTCTTGTTAAGAAATCAGGAAGAGAATTGTCTTCCCCTTTCTTATAAACAATTTTAAAATCAAATGGGGCTAAATGGGCTTGCCATCTAGCAAACATTTGTTTTGAAACATCATGTTTGAAATCTTTAGTGAACATAAATTTTGCAGATTGACAATCAGTCTTTATTGTAAACTGTTGATTATATAAGTCATCTTGGAATTTTAAAACACATTTAACAATTGATAAAATTTATTTACCTATTGTAGCATAATTCTTTTGACTATTATTCCATTTTCCAGAATAAAATCTAACCAAGTATTCTAATTTATTTTCTGGATTAATCTGTTTTAATATTCCTCCATAACCTATATCAGAAGCATCTGTTTCAATTATTTTTTCCCAATTTGGATTTGCTAAGGATAAACATGGTAAATTTTTTACCTTTTCTTTAATTTTTTGGACTGTTCTAGTATGTTCTTGTGTCCAAGGAGTAGGAATCTTTTTTAGTCTATCATATAAGATTGATGTATCTTGTGCTAAATTTTTATAAAAGGGAGAAATATAATTTAAACTTCCTAAGAACCTCTGTAATTGTGTCTTATCTATTATTTCATTTGGAAATTTTGAAGCAAATTCAATACTCCTATTTATTGGAATTATGCTTCCTTTTTCTATATTGTGTCCTAGAAATCTAACCTTGGTTTGGAATAACATCATTTTTGGTTTGGAAACTACTAAACCATTTTGAATAATTAATTTTTCAAAGATTTCTAAATGTTTAAAATGTAATTCAATATTTTTAGAGAATATTAAAATGTCATCAATATAGACAATAATAAACTCTCCATATGGATTAAAGATATCATTCATAATCTTTTGGAATTCAGAAGGAGCATTTTTTAATCCAAAAGGCATGACATTCCATTCATATTGTCCAAATGGAACATTAAAAGCAGTTTTATATCTATCTGATTCATCTATTTGAATCTGCCAATATCCAGATTTTAAGTCAAATTTAGAGAATATATTAGAATTATGTAATCTATCTAATAAATCTTTTTTATTAGGAATTGGATATCGAATCCATTTCAAAACTTTGTTTAGAGGTTTATAATTTATAACAAGTCTAGGTACTCCCCTTTCTTGTTCTGCATGTTTATTAACATAAAAAGCTGTACAAGACCATTGAGATTTTGATGGTCTTATTAATTTCTTATTAATTAAAGATTCAATTTCTTTTTTGCATAATTGCAGATATTCAGAATTCATTTGGCAAGGTCTTGCTTTTGTAGGAATTTTATCTTCATTAAAATCTTCTTCGTAAGGAAGGGTCACCGTATGCTTTTTTCTATTCCAAAAAGCATTAGGGTGATCATTACATATATGTAATGAAAATTTATTTGTTATTAACTTTATTTTATCTTGTAATTTAGGATTGTCTAATTGTTCATCAATTGCATAAGTTTGAATTTCTTGTTTTAAAAAATTTATTTGATTATTTTTTGCAATTAACATGTCTTGTATCTCATTTATCATTCTAGTCATTGGTCTAGTAATGAATTCAAATTTAATAGGTTTTCCTTCGTATGTTCCAATAATCCCTGTGGAATCTATCATTTGAATTGGAAATATTTTATTTAGAAATGGTGCTCCTAAAATCATCTGGTTAGTTATATTCTTAACAAGGACAAAATTAGTAGTAATACATATATTATTTTGACAAATTTTTGTATTTGAAAGTTTATAGTTAATCTTTAATGGTATTTCGTTAGCAGCTTTTAAACCTTGTTTTGTTTTTTCAAAATATTTAGTAGGAATTAATCCTTCCTGTAAGCAATTTAAATCTGCTCCACTATCCACAAGAGCAATAAAATTCTTAGTAAAATTATTTGCTACAAGTAATTTGATTTTTATTAGCCATTTCTGAGATGTAACAATTTCCATAATATTTAAGAATTCCTGATTCTCTGGACTATCATCTCGAATAATATTTTTCCCCTTTTCTAAATTTATAATTCTATTTTCAAGAGATAAATTATTTTTCTTAATTCCTTGGATTTCCTTTTTGAGATTATTAATTTCAAGTATTAAATCATCTTTTGTTATTTGATTGCTACTTTGATGTTTCTGTTTTAATAAATTAAAAACTTCCGACATCATGTAATTTTGGTTGTTAGGTAGTGTATTAGCATGTCCTAAAGAATTTTTTTCTTCTTCTTTTAATAATTCATCAACTAATTTTGATCTTAATTCAGGATCTTTAACTAATTTTATTAACTCAAAAGTATCGTTATTTAATACATTTATTTTTAAATCTTCAAATTGAGCTTGGATTTTATATATTTCATCTTCCAATCTATTATCTTGACATTCACAATCTGATTCTGACATTAAAGATTCATTATCTAAACATTGTAAATTTTCTTTACTTGAAGAAGTATCAGATTCATCTATTGAATCTGTTTCAGAATTATCAGAAGTTAATAAAATTTTTGATAAACTTTCTTTTAACTCCTCACTGATTTTTAGACTATTTATTTTCTTTTTCATCTTACATTTATTTGCAAAATGTCCGAGTTTACCACATTTGAAACAAACCTTAGATTTCTTTTTAAAATGATTTTCAAATTTTCTATTTGTCTTATAATTTTTTCTTTTTTCTGAAAACTTCTTTTTCTTTCTAAAAGTTTTGAATTCCTTATTATCTTTAGAAGTTGTTGGTTGGGCATCTTAATCCATTTAAGAGAGTTCTAATTGTATCAGAATTATCTGACCA
>CAJVGC010000590.1:32842940-32880113 GCA_910822075.1 Senecio squalidus
AAAAGTAAAGTTTATTTATATTATAAAAAGTAATTATAAAAAGTAATTTAGTACATAAAAAGTAATTTATCATAAAAAGTACATAAAAAGTAAAAGTAATTTATAAAAGTAAAGTTTATTTATATTATAAAAAGTAATTATAAAAGTAAAGTTTAAATGAAATTGAATAGAAAAGGTTTGCAACGATTCGATTTACAATCTGCTTGGTCAAAAGGATTTATTTACTATCTGGTTGTCAAGTATATATAATATGTAAACTGGTTAGTCAATGAGCTTTTGCCCTCGACTAATAGCTGAATTGACCTTACTAAACTTTCATTTCAATTTCCAGAGTTTTTTTTTTTTTTTTTTTTTTTTTTTTTTTTTAGTCCATGAATCCAGTAGTCATATGAGTAGTGTTATCCAACGTAGTAATTTAGCCTTCCATATAGGAGGCGATCAAACAATATAAATTATGATATAGAAAGTAAATAAGGTAGAAAAACTTACAATTAGAATAGGATGTATTCAGAAGCTGGAAATATTATTAATCTTCACAAATATTACAAGGAAAGTTTTAAACAAAGTAGAACTGGAAAAAAAAAAAGTGGTTAAAAACTAAAACCTGAGTCCCCTTTTATAGAGGGTGGAGCTCAAGGCCAAATACAGTACAAATTATTATGGCCGACATCTTTTATTGATTGTGGGCTCTTTAGACAAAATCATTTTGCCTTCACATGGCTACAGTGAGATTTCTTTAGATATTCTCACATGGCTTCTGTCTTTCCTTTCTTATCCTCTGTGTCTTCACTCATTTTAGTGGTATCTTCCATCTCTTCATTATTTTTGGACGATTCTCCAATATTTCTTGCCATTTGATACTTCAATTCCATGAATAATTCCGGTATGGACAATTGCATATCCTCTTCTTGGTCTTGGGATTCTCCACCAAGGCATTGAAATTGATTATCATCTTCAGAGGAGTCCTTCATTGAAGTGTCTGATTTTGAATATAATTGTTGATATTGAATTAAATCTTTTTGGACCTGGTTGATATATTCTTCCATGAGTTGTTGATGTGTCGGTTTTGTGATTCCACTAGACACTAATTTTGCTTCGATTAAGTGAATTGGAGTAACAGGAGCTAATTCTTTTAATTTTTCCTTTTCCTTTAATTTCTTTTGTTCTTTATATTTTAATAAAGTAGACTGAATATAATCAATAGTATCTTTTGATGCTAATTCACCAGTTTCTTTATCTACTTTGAGCATGTTTATCCAAAATTTAGTATAAAATGCTCTTTTTAATTGTGGTAATTCTTGATCACCTGATTCAATTTCTGGTTCCCATCTCCATATCCATGGGATTGAAAATTCTGTAAAAAATATTAGAGAAGGAATAATTTGTTGAACACAATTAGCTCTTTTTTCTTCAAATAAGTTTGGGCAAATATTTACCCATTCAACATAGTAACTCTGGAATGGCTCTACAAGAATTTGAATTGAGGGACCATATGTTTTCCACCAATTAAAAAACCAATTTGGTAGTCTAGGGTTATAAACCGAAGAGGATACCTTAATAAACCAAGAATGTTTATTATTGGGATTTTGATAAAAAAAAATATTTTGTGGAGGCTATCCACATAATCCCAGTAATTATAGCTGATTTTTAATTTATTTTCAGCGTTTATAAATTGCTTTTCCCTGAATGGAGATATTCCCCAATCTTCTATAGTAAGAATCCGTTTAATATGAATTTTACTATAAATGTGGAATCTGTAATTTGACCTGTTATCCTCTTTTGTGGTGTGCTTAATTTCACAAGTAGAGGTATCAAGTAGTAATTTTTCATAATATGTTCTGGATTTATAGGTCGGAGCTGTGTAAAATTACGTATCCAGATACCTTGACATTAATTCCCAAGGTGTTTCATTTAGATTAAAATGATAATTTAGAATATCTTGATATTCAAGAATTAAAATTGTCTCCCTATGAGGGGTTTTAATAAAATTATCTGAAGAAGTATCATTATCTTCTTCTTGGATGATTGCATCCTTATATGGAGATTTTATTGCTCCTTGTTGATGCATAAATTGCATAAATTGTTGGTATAATTGTTCATTTCCTTGTAATAAAGGAAATTGAGAAGAGTCTTGAATTGCTCCTTGGGATATTTTTACATCCACTAGTCTTCCTCTGCCATGTTGAATTATGGTCTTGCCTCTCCCTCCTCTATTAGAGGGGTTTAATCCTCTTCCTCTTCCTCGAGGAATCATTCCTGCAAAAATTCTCTTGTTAAGAAATCAGGAAGAGAATTGTCTTCCCCTTTCTTATAAACAATTTTAAAATCAAATGGGGCTAAATGGGCTTGCCATCTAGCAAACATTTGTTTTGAAACATCATGTTTGAAATCTTTAGTGAACATAAGTTTTGCAGATTGACAATCAGTCTTTATTGTAAACTGTTGATTATATAAGTCATCTTGGAATTTTAAAACACATTTAACAATTGATAAGATTTCTTTAGCTATTGTAGCATAATTCTTTTGACCATTATTCCATTTTCCAGAATAAAATCTAACCAAGTATTCTAATTTATTTTCTGGATTAATCTGTTTTAATATTCCTCCATAACCTATATCAGAAGCATCTGTTTCAATTATTTTTTCCCAATTTGGATTTGCTAAGGATAAACATGGTAAATTTTTTACCTTTTCTTTAATTTTTTGGACTGTTCTAGTATGTTCTTGTGTCCAAGGAGTAGGAATCTTTTTTAGTCTATCATATAAGATTGATGTATCTTGTGCTAACTTTTTATAAAAGGGAGAAATATAATTTAAACTTCCTAAGAACCTCTGTAATTGTGTCTTATCTATTATTTCATTTTGAAATTTTGAAGCAAATTCAATACTCCTATTTATTGGAATTATGCTTCCTTTTTCTATATTGTGTCCTAGAAATCTAACCTTGGTTTGGAATAACATCATTTTTGTTTGGAAACTACTAAACCATTTTGAATAATTAATTTTTCAAAGATTTCTAAATGTTTAAAATGTAATTCAATATTTTTAGAGAATATTAAAATGTCATCAATATAGACAATAATAAACTCTCCATATGGATTAAAGATATAATTCATAATCTTTTGGAATTCAGAAGGAGCATTTTTTAATCCAAAAGGCATGACATTCCATTCATATTGTCCAAATGGAACATTAAAAGCAGTTTTATATCTATCTGATTCATCTATTTGAATCTGCCAATATCCAGATTTTAAGTCAAATTTAGAGAATATATTAGAATTATGTAATCTATCTAATAAATCTTTTTTATTAGGAATTGGATATCGAATCCATTTCAAAACTTTGTTTAGAGGTTTATAATTTATAACAAGTCTAGGTACTCCCCTTTCTTGTTCTGCATGTTTATTAACATAAAAAGCTGTACAAGACCATTGAGATTTTGATGGTCTTATTAATTTCTTATTAATTAAAGATTCAATTTCTTTTTTGCATAATTGCAGATATTCAGAATTCATTTGGCAAGGTCTTGCTTTTGTAGGAATTTTATCTTTATTAAAATCTTCTTCGTAAGGAAGGGTCACCGTATGCTTTTTTCTATTCCAGAAAGCATTAGGGTGATCATTACATATATGTAATGAAAATTTATTTGTTATTAACTTTATTTTATCTTGTAATTTAGGATTGTCTAATTGTTCATCAATTGTATAAGTTTGAATTTCTTGTTTTAAAAAATTTATTTGATTATTTTTTGCAATTAACATGTCTTGTATCTCATTTATCATTCTAGTCATTGGTCTAGTAATGAATTCAAATTTAATAGGTTTTCCTTCGTATGTTCCAATAATCCCTGTGGAATCTATCATTTGAATTGGAAATATTTTATTTAGAAATGGTGCTCCTAAAATCATCTGGTTAGTTATATTCTTAACAAGGACAAAATTAGTAGTAATACATATATTATTTTGACAAATTTTTGTATTTGAAAGTTTATAGTTAATCTTTAATGGTATTTCGTTAGCAGCTTTTAAACCTTGTTTTGTTTTTTCAAAATATTTAGTAGGAATTAATCCTTCCTGTAAGCAATTTAAATCTGCTCCACTATCCACAAGAGCAATAAAATTCTTAGTAAAATTATTTGCTACAAGTAATTTGATTTTTATTAGCCATTTCTGAGATGTAACAATTTCCATAATATTTAAGAATTCCTGATTCTCTGGACTATCATCTCGAATAATATTTTTCCCCTTTTCTAAATTTATAATTCTATTTTCAAGAGATAAATTATTTTTCTTAATTCCTTGGATTTCCTTTTTGAGATTATAAATTTCAAGTATTAAATCATCTTTTGTTATTTGATTGCTACTTTGATGTTTCTGTTTTAATAAATTAAAAACTTCCGACATCATGTAATTTTGGTTGTTAGGTAGTGTATTAGCATGTCCTAAAGAATTTTTTTTCTTCTTCTTTTAATAATTCATCAACTAATTTTGATCTTACTTCAGGATCTTTAACTAATTTTATTAACTCAAAAGTATCGTTATTTAATACATTTATTTTTAAATCTTCAAATTGAACTTGGATTTTATATATTTCATCTTCCAATCTATTATCTTGACATTCACAATCTGATTCTGACATTAAAGATTCATTATCTAAACATTGTAAATTTTCTTTACTTGAAGAAGTATCAGATTAATCTATTGAATCTGTTTCAGAATTATCAGAAGTTAATAAAATTTTTGATAAACTTTCTTTTAACTCCTCACTGATTTTTAGACTATTTATTTTCTTTTTCATCTTACATTTATTTGCAAAATGTCCGGGTTTACCACATTTGAAACAAACTTTAGATTTCTTTTTAAAATGATTTTCAAATTTTCTATTTGTCTTATAATTTTTTCTTTTTTCTGAAAACTTCTTTTTCTTTCTAAAAGTTTTGAATTCCTTATTATCTTTAGAAGTTATTGGTTTGGAAGGAGAACAATCCATTCCAAATTGTTCACAGAAATGACCTAGTTGTTTTCTTTCTGTCAACCTATTTTTCTTCATTTGTTGATTTAATTTAATCTCATTACAAAGTCCTAAACCTTCCTGGACACAGACTCCTATTAATTTTCCATAAGTAAAATTTTCATATTTAATTGAGGATTCATTTCCCCTTAAAGCATTTCTTACTCTTTCAGCAAATAAGCTAGGTAAACCATCAATAAACTTTGACTTCCAATGATTACTATTAGTATCAGGAAGCTCCATAACTCTTGATAAAAATATATCTTTATACCACCTAAATGATGTTAAAGTTGGGCATCTTAATCCATTTAAGAGAGTTCTAATTGTATCAGAATTATCTGACCATCTTCCAGTAAAATGTTCAATTATGTTAACTACCAAAGTATATACTGCTTGAGTAGTTTCCATATTATTTTCTATCTTAACAGTATTAAGAATTAATGTATGATCTTCGGGTTTTAAATAATTATCCCACCATCCTTTTAATTGACCTGTAAATCCTGCAATTATCATATTTGCAATAGTTTTATCATTATTTCCATTATTTTTAGCAATAGTGCTGTACATAAGCATTCTATGTGCTAAATTGTAAATTTGTCTTTCAGAGTAACCATCTATATTCCATTCATAGATGTTTTTGCCACTATAACTATTATTAATTGTAAATTCTTGGTCCTCATATAAAATATCTTGAGGGGTCGGTCTTGGATAATAAAACATTCTTTGATTTGGTTTACTAGAGAATTTATTTGAATAAGTATTCTCTGATCTACTTATTTTATTCATTTTTTCATTAATATAGTTTTTATATTCTTCATTAGAAAAATTTTCTAATTCTTCTTCTAAAGTGTTTATTTTTAAATTTTTAAATTGTTCACTTATAAGTTTTTCTAAAGTCTTTGTATTTTGTAATTTAAAATCAGTAATTTCTGGTGGAGGTTGAACACTATTTATTATTTTAGTTTCTTTGGTTTCCTCTTTTTGAAAATGATCTATTAATTGTCGAACCCTATTATCTAAAGAAAATAATTGTTCTCCTAAAACAATAGAGTAAAGATTTGCAAAATTTTGTTGTTGTATAAGAGCATTAATTTGCTCTGTTGTATTTTTTAAAGCGTCATCTTTGAATAATTTTTTAAATGCTTCAAATTGTAAGCTAATTTCTCCTTTTGTTACTGTAAAAAGTGATTGTGGAGGAAAAATTTCTTTAACGATTTTTCCGTCTTTCAAAATATATTCTCTTTCTAAACTAGAGATATAATTTGTAACATAATTATCAAAATACCATGAAACGAAATATATAATTTGATTTATTTGTTCCAAATAATCATAAAATTGATTTTGAAGAAGTATTTGATCATCCTTTGAGATATTTTTGAAAAACCAATTTCTAAATGGTTTCCATTTAGGTAATCTAAATTCTTCAGAAATTATGGATCTTGCTTGTGATCCTTTTGTAAAATCAATATTTTGTGATTTATCCATAATTAACATATAACAAGAGAATTTCTAAGTTGTTCTAGAATATTTATATATATATACTTGTAACTTAAGCCTTCTATTTTCCATATACTTACTCTCACACTCGAGGTAAATCAGTGGAACTTTCACCACCCGATTTACTCGGTTCGTTTTCATATTGCAGGAGTAGAGCGAAGTGGAAATAGGAAATCAGACGAAGGTCATTTTCGCATCAAAAACATCGAATCCGAACCTTCGACCCACTTGTGTTAGTTACACTCGAGCGTCGTAACATTTTTGATACGTGTATACAAGCACGTTTAAGATTTAATAATATTGATTTTATTTAAAAGACAACCTTTGTGGATCGAAAAAGATTAATCCTCCAAAAATATTTATTTCCAAAAAGGAAAAATGACTAATCCTTATAAATTATTATTTTGTGCACTATTCATTTTGCAACATCTCATGTGTTGATTGTATCATTTTTGTTAACTACGTCGTTTGGAGTTATCAGAATAATGTTTCACTCATATTACTCTTTTAAATTATTGAATTTGAATTTTTAATTGTACATTAAATATCGTTCTCGTAAACACAAAAGGTATTAGTTGCTATGGGATTTTGCATTTACATTTCACCGGTTCCCCCTATATTAATTTTTGATTTTCTTTTTTTTAATTTACATTTAAATTGAAACAAAACGTACCCTTTAATTTGATAGATTAAATGATCAGAAACATTTTTTGATAGTAAAATACCAGTTTTACCCTGTTTGTTCCAATTTATGAAAATGGTTATTTAGGGTGTGTTAGACGGAGGAGTTTTTGAAGGATTATGAAGGCTTAAACTTATTGTTTTTGATAAGTTATTATATAAACTTCGGTTCAACGGTCTTATGAAAAATATAAGCCCTAATCTCAAAACCATAAGTCATTACCATAAACCAGTTGAAGTAATTTATGAAAAAAGTTTGAACTTATGGTAAACAAAATGACATAAATACCTTTCAGTGAAATAAATAAAAAACAAAAAAAAAACATATATTATATATATTTTTATGTTTTTTTATTCTAAGATTCAACTACTTTACCAAACATATTTTTTTATTACTATATATAAGCTTTAGCCTCAATTATAAGGTTAAACTCAAACTCAAACCTAAAATTTAAGATTAAACTTCAATTATAGCTAGTTACGTCAAATACATAATTTTAATTTAAAACTAAATAAAAAAACTAGACATTTAATTTAGAAAGTGTATATCAAACTAAGCATAAGTTTGTATGATAATAAAAATATGGGTTTTTCTAACGTGTGCCCGTGTGTCCCGGGGCACACGATAAGTAGAGAATATTTTCCTCGAAAATTGAAAAAGAAAGGAATATTTCATACTTTTTCAATTTTCGAGAAGAATATTTCATGCTTTTTCAATTTTCGAGGAGAATATTCCATGTTTTTTCAATTTTCGAGGAGAATATTCTCTATTTATCGTGTGTCTTAGAAAAACCCTAAAAACATATCAAGTGTGGAGGGTAGTTTAGGTAGGTTAAACAAAGTGAGTGGGCTGACATAAAATAAACGCGACGGGGCGAGCAAGTGAGAAACAGACCGACAAACTTGTGTAAGAATCTTTCATTTCTCTTTCTCTCACTATATTCCTATATCTATATCTATATCTATATCTATCTCTCTATATTCCAATATTCTTTTGTTTTTGTTTTGTTTTTCAAAATTCATGTATGTATATGTATCACATAGTAGTCACCAGTATTCATAGATCCCTTCAGCCATTTTCATCATCCATTACCATTTCCATTATCATCAAAAATGGGGAGTTTGAATCCAGCTCATGAGTTAACCTTGGATTTCAAACCCACTACTTTTATCCCCAAAACAATCTCACAGTTTCTTCAACAAAATTCGACAATCCCTACTCCTTTGTCCGACAAGATTCTTAAACTCGATGATTTTGTTTCTAGATTAGATTCAGAAATGCGGAAAATCGATGCTTTTAAACGTGAACTGCCTCTTTGCATGCTTCTTGTTAATGATGGTCAGTTTTTCTTTTTTTGCACACCAACTGTTTGATGAAATGCTCAAGTTTGTTTTTGATTTTTTCAGCTATTATGGCGTTGAAAGAGGAGATAATGGTGTTGAAGAAAACGTCGAATAATGAACCTGTACTTGAACAATTTATACCACTTAAGAAACATTCCGATGATCGGGACGAAGAATTCGAGATTACGAAGAAAGAAAATGTTGGTGGAGATATGAAGAATTGGTTAAGCTCAACTCAGCTTTGGAATACTAATGATCAAGTAACGAAAAAGGTACGACAAAGGGGTTATATAATCTTATTGAATAAATAATTGTTTTGGAATCGAATATGTATGGATTTATATGTTTGATGTGGTAAACAGAGAGTTGAGAATGAAGAAGAACGAATGATGGGTGATTCGTGTAAATCGTTTGGAAACCCTGCAAGAGCTTTTATTCCGTTTAACGGATATTGTGGGTTATCTATAAGAGATGAAGATAAAGAGGAATTACAGATTCCTGCGCTTTCACTTATTACCCCTGGAATTAAGTTACTGTCTAAAACCTGTGATAATAGCAAATTGGTTCCTTCTACTGCACAAAATGATCAGTTCAATATACGAAATGGTGGTCAGTCATCGCAGCAACAATCGTCCAGAAAGCAACGGAGATGTTGGTCTACTGAGTTGCATAGACGATTTGTTAATGCTCTGCAGCAACTTGGAGGTTCACAAGGTTAGCCAGTTACTAGTTATTTGAATTTATTGTTATGTTAATCTTATGATCATTATTCGAATACTGAGTTGTTTGATTCTTTTGCAGCTGCTACTCCTAAACAGATTCGTGAGCTTATGCAAGTCGATGGTCTTACAAATGACGAAGTCAAAAGCCATCTGCAAGTAAGTTTATAAACTTTTAATGTTTTATTTTTCATCATATCTTGATTTACAATCGCCCAAGTCAAGGTTCGTTAAGAAATACTAAACATATGTTCTTCTTTTCTTGAAAATTGTAGAAATACAGACTTCATACACGAAGACTTCCATCTTCGAACGCCTCCTCATCTGCAAATCAATCTGGTTTGGTTTTGGGAGGAGGGTTATGGATGTCTCCCCAAGATCAGTACGTTGAATCCTCAAAGCGTGACATTTCTCAGTCGAATTCTCCTGATGGCCCGCTTGTAATTGGTACCAACGGTTTAACTTCCACCACTGGTGGCGAAAGCATGGATGATGGAGAAGACGCGAAATCTGAGAATATCAGCTGGAAAGGTGTATAAATCTTGATTTTTTGAAAAATAATCAGTAAATTGCAGCGGTTAAGTATAATATAGTTGAGTTTATATATAAGATATAAGAAAAAAAATAACATATACATAAAGAACGATGAAATTTTGCAGTATTAGTTTCCTTTTTTTCGAGTCGTTACCATTTTCTTGGATTCTTTGTCCGAGTTGGTTCACATGTGAAACACATCTGTATTTGAGATGAGAAACATGATAATTGAAGTATGCACTAGCATCTTTAAGAAATCTTGATTTTTTCAGCCCTTTTCGATTACATTTTATCTACCAAGTTTCTTTCTTTTGGATTAAATTTAATTAAATTGTTTATCAATATATATTTTTTCATGTATGTAATAATTATATAGATAGAAGATGTTATTGTGCCAAACAAAAACTAAAATACAAATTGCCTTTTTCTTTCTTTGAAAAATATATAAAATTATTTATTTGCATACCATCCAATTTGTGGTACTTTTCAAGATGCCTTTTTTAGGTACCACTCATATCATACCAATTACAGGTAGGAATCTCAATTAAGAACCGTATCTATTTTTTTTTTTGGAACCGGCAAATATATTAAAACAATCCGACTAGCAAAAAGCTAGAAAACGGGCACAAAATACATAAAGAATATAAACCAGAAACGAGATTATAAACAGGAGAAAAGAGATACTACCCAATTCGACCAAACAGAACTACCATTTCCTCGTCTATGCTTAAGCCACCAGAAAACCGTTATAACAATACCATCAACCACCTTAGCTGTAGATCCCATAACACCATTGAATATTCGATCATTCCTCGCCTTCCATATGCACTACAGAGCCCCATAGCAGATCGACGCAATAACCTTGGATTTTTTC
Organism: Senecio squalidus; assembly: GCA_910822075.1. NCBI lineage: Eukaryota > Viridiplantae > Streptophyta > Magnoliopsida > Asterales > Asteraceae > Senecio > Senecio squalidus. The sequence continues at coordinate 32,853,600 of CAJVGC010000590.1, forward strand.
TTTGATCGTCTGCCCCACGCTGCCACAAGATCAGCAGCTTCCCTCGCCGATCTGAAAGATAAAATAAAAGCGAGTAAACAAGGTTTTCCGCTATCATTTTATACGATTATGTATGGATGTTCGAATGTGAGACCTTCTCTGAGAATGTAAAATGTTAACCATCTCGGTTGTGATTTTTTAGGATGGTGTATTTAAAAGTATTTTTAAATTTAAACAAGTTCTTGAACTAAATTCTAGTAGTTTTATGCTTTATTTGTCCACACGGAATAAAGACCTTTTTGTTTTTGGCATTTTCGTTTCGAAAAAGTTTCTTCCAAAAGTTATCTATTTGCTCATGGACACTTTATTTTAAGATATCTTAGTAGTTTTATTATTTTTGTTAACATATAGTCAAATTAAACATTCTTTTAAATAAAGTCTAAAGTTATAATTGATTTTTTTCTAAAAGATAAATATCCTCTTTAGGGACTTATTATTGTATTTGTTGGGACACTTTCTTAACGATTGTCACACTTTAAATATTTAATTGTTGTCAACCATATAATAAACATTTCTTTTACTCATTGGCGTTATACGTTTTCTATTTAAGGAATTGATACTTCATCAAATAATTTATTATTTTGCAATCAAAACATTATAGATTAGATAATTATAGTTTACTATGTTTTTACAAGATAAGTATAACTTCAACATCAACTCAATTAGTCACTTTAAAAAAATAAATATAAATTAAATCTACTATTTTATTGAAAACATTGACAAAAGAATATGTAAATGAAAAAAACAACATTATCTATATGTCCTAATTGCGGAATCTATGCCTTAGAAATGCTAAAGAAATATTGTTCAAAGATTTGATGAATCTTTGAATGAAATGCATTCAACCACGATAAATAAAATATCATTGATATCAATGACGTATTACCTTTTTTTGGGTTATCTTATATTCTTCGTTAGTCAAAATAGATAAAAACAATAATTAACTTTTATAATTTTTATTTATGTGGACAAAACGTTTAGTATAACTAATTTAAACCAAAAGATCAAAAAATATGGATAGGTATAATCATGTGAATATTAGAGGCATTACAAATGTTTTAACTTTAAGGGTATAAATGTCACTCTCCTACTTTTCTTGTTGAGGGATCCAAATTCTTGTAGAGGAAGCATACCAGATAACTAGATTTTCTATATTGTATAACAATTATTTAGATATAAACAAAGTTATTGATAAAATCGTTATTCAAACCCCTGAGGGATATTTTTCTTACTAAAACCGACAAAGATTCATAAAACCAAAGATTCATACATGTTAATAAATCTGCCTCCATCCACTACTCGATCTTTAAGCGAGAGTTTTCTTATTCTCTTTCACATGTAGAGAAGAAAAACTCAAACAAATTTTCTCAAAGACCAACTCCAACCGAAGTTACAGGCCTACAATATTCCACTCAAGGATTACACTCTTAGCTTGTCAAAATAGGTAACAACACCGAACCTTTCACAACTAGCCTTCCTATCAACACACGTGAATAAACACTTGTTCACTCCCTCTCCTTACTCTCTCTAGAAAGAAGAATGAATAAAAGAAGAAGTTATTTCTAACAAATCACAAAGATTACAACACTTCAACTCTCTCTTCCCAACAAATTCATCATGATGTGGAGCAATATCCCAATGCTATGTTTGAATAAGTTTTTCGAAGCTTATACACAAACTATCGTGAGGCTCATCGACCAAGTCTTGTTTTCAAAATTCAAACCATTTTTAGAGGTTGCAGGGTCACCACAAAATAGTTTCGTTACTTCTCCCATAACCCCATGACTAGAACCCAAATAACTAGCTACTCAACTCACATGAGCTAACCAAGTTACAATATTCCTTACACAACATCAAGGGTCACCACAACTGTTGGGACATAAATGTCTGTATTTGTATTCAGTTGAATGTGTCGTCGAGTTAGAATGTAATTAGATCGAGTTGTAAAGTCCAAAACGCATTTACGTAAACAGTTACTCTAAGTAACTAAGTTACGGAGAGTAACTAACAGTTACTCTAGCGTAACTAACAGTTACTCTCGTGAAGAATCATGTTCACTATGTCGATAGCAGAGGGAGAGAGATAGATCACCGGGTGTTTGGCAAAGTCGGTGTTGTTGCAGGTTGCAATCTTGTAGGCCCATGCAAAAAGCTTATTCTATCATGGCGCTACATCGACAACACCGATTTCTTCGCTCTGCTCAGAACAGCTCAGAACAGATGGAGTGCAGTATATGAGAATGAAGTATGCCACGTTCAACTCCTTACCATATTATGAGTTAGAGCGCCTTGCGGACATGGAACCAAAGAACCTGACTTCAGATGCCGCTAAGCTTTTCTACATCCAGCTGAGGGAAGACATATACTACAAAAAGTATGTCAATTTTTCCCTCACCAAGCCGGTAGTGAAGAAGTTAAAGCATCGCAATCCATCCACTGGGAAGCGCATTGTTAAGCACATCTATCCAGAGGTGAAGCTGCTTAAGCGAATCAGGATGCCTTCTCTGCCTCAAGACTTTTTGGAAGCACTTGACGACTGGCATTTTGATGAAAACTCTCGGGAAGCTGTAATGACAGATTTTGATGAGAAAGTATTGCTAAGGATCTATGATCCTATTCATCTACTCTGTCTCTCCGAGAGTGATCTGAAGCGGCTGAATGAGAAGATGATTGTTGCAATGTGGAATGAGAAGTCTTTTGGCTATGTCTTCTCTCATGTAGTCCATATGTGTGTTGAAAACGGCTACCGTTCCAAGAACATGCCGCTGGTAAAAGATGATGCAGTGTAGATTTTGTTTGCAGTAATTTAGCTGGCTTTTGGTATTTCTTAATTCTCAGCTCAAACATTATCTATTTTGTCTGTATTTATTGATTCATCTTTTGGTATAAATGTGTTTGTTATTCTTGAATTTATGTTTGTTTGTGTGTGATTCGTGGTTCGGTAGGCTTTCAATTCCTATTTGAGTTACGTGGTCCGTCTTATGTTACAAACACATATTTTCAAGTATAATAAACATTTTTATATTGAAAAGTTTAAAGCGTTTAGACTTCGCAACATATAACAGTTGCGGACTCGAACAAAAACCGTTTTGCTTAAATGCAAAACTCTTTTCAAAAAGAGTATAAAGTTTTGAAAACTCATTGAGTCAAAGATTAATTAATCTCAATTGAGTATAAAGCATCCAAATTGATAAAAACCTAAATCGTTTGATCGTGACTTCGATATCTTTCTTTTTAAGTTTTTAGGATTTGTATAGTTATGAAAAATCAGAAAAACATAAAAAGAGGGGGAGAAAGTTTGTAAAAACCTTAGGAAATGATAGTACATCGCAGATTTTAAAAATCAGAATCATAAGTTTTTGTTCGATGTATTAGTAGGTACGGCTAATATCATATAAACAATTTTCCGAACCTGTTTCTAATGGGTAACACGGTTAAGTTTGTTCATCTCAGTGATAAGCTGAAAACTTTCGGTGTGCCTGGAATCTGCCACCATAGGATATTATAATATATATATTAATAAGTATCTGAGAGTAATAGAAAAAGCGAGGAAAAGAAAAATTAAAAAAAAAAAAAAAAAAAAACAAAAAAAAAACAATAATAAATCGCTTTTGTCTAAAACTCAAAGAGTTTATATTAATATTAAAACTCATAAATACCTTGAGGCGCTCCAGGATTCTATAAGGTTGCGAAATCATAGTTTCCTGCAGTTAGTATAAAGGTTGAGGAGTTATGTATAATTAAATCTAAGTAAAACTTGTAACCCTTGATGCTTACTTGATAAACGGCAGAGACAGGGGGAGAGTAGAGTCAAATAAGAATTCCATAACTCTTGATGCTTACTTGATAAACGGCAGAGACAGAGGGAGGAATTCGCGAGTCAATAAAGCTTTTTAAGCTTATAAAAAAAAAAAAAAAAAAAAAAAAAAAAAAAAAACTAATAAATAATGAAAATTGCATAAGTGCTTAAATTTAATACTATATGTATGCATTTTCAATACTTAGAGTAGTTAATAATCTAGGAATAAGGTGACAGTTTTTTCCGAAATAAATACTGGAGGTTTGATGACGCTTTGAGGGAAGTTCGGATTTAGCTAAGTGTAAATATAAGTGGGATCCATATAAACAGATGTAATTTAAATAATCGGAAGATTTTTTATATGATATCTATGTTGTATTTAAGAGGACAAATATACTAATAATCGGCTGATTCTTGTGATTCGACTTCTGCGATATGATTCTAAAAGCAAACTAATCCCTAACAAAAAAGATTTGCTCTTTGTAGGTTGCTAAAGTAGTGTAAATAGCTTATAGATGAAAACCACAAAAAGATTTTCGGTTTTAGGTTAAGAAAACAAACAAAAATCCAAAAAGATTTTATTTCTGCGTTTATTTTCTTCGTTGTCACGTATCGTTCAAGGTTAAAAGGTTTTATCACGTGTTTTCTGAAAAATGAGAAATTTTATCAGTTTAAAGAACAAAAACACGTTTTTTGGTCAGTTTTGTCTCTGTAAGCCAGGTTTGCAGAGTTAAAGTTCAGATCTCGAAGAGTTTAGCACTTCCAGGAAGTCAAGGACTCGAAGCTGATCTTCATGGAGCCGCATTGCTTAATGATGAAGACTAGCTGCCAGAAAGATTCGCTAGACATCGGTTACAGACTGAAGACCGTACAAGGCTTATGTGAAGTATAAAGGATCAACTCTCGATCTCTCGACACCAAAAGTTCAAGAAAATTTTGAAGAATACAAGCTACATCCAAGGGGGAGTTTGTTGGGACATAAATGTCTGTATTTGTATTCAGTTGAATGTGTCGTCGAGTTAGAATGTAATTAGATCGAGTTGTAAAGTCCAAAACGCATTTACGTAAACAGTTACTCTAAGTAACTAAGTTACGGAGAGTAACTAACAGTTACTCTCGCGTAACTAACAGTTACTCTCGCGTAACTGTGGAGTTACGCGCGTAACTGTCTCTCAGACAGTTACGCGCGCGTAACTGTTTAGGGTTTCGGGTCAGCTATAAATAGCAGACTCGGGATCATAAATGCGAGTTGTTGAAAGTTGTCAGAGCTGTCACATCGGCGAATAGTTACGTGAGCTAGTTTCTAGGTCGAGTAACTGAGTGTTCTTGAGTGTTAAAGTCATTGTAATCGAGTGTTTAGATACTATTCGTGTTTGTAATTGAATACGTAAGTTTAATAGTATCAACCATTTGATTATCTCTGCTGTTCTTCACCATATACACTTATATATTAGTTATTCCGCAACTAGTATTGTTAGGGTTCAAAGGGGTCCGTGAAATCGGCGACCAACAACAACACATCATGGAAGGAACCAAATGTACGCAAATGATATTTAATAGTACAAGCTTACATCATGAAAATGTTATGTGCAAATATCTAAACTTATATATAATGTCTCAAACTAGCTTCATGATAACCAAAAAGGGTTATACAAGTGAGTACAAACTGAAAATTGTTTGATATTATTAGTGAATGTACTGTCCATGGGTTAGTTTTCTTACCTCGTGTGGCACTTAGATCTCCGAGTATCGAGGATCTAAGTAAGTCGAGAATATGGTTAAGAGACCTATGTAAACAAGTAGTCTTATTGATCAAGAGAACAATTGATTCCAAATGAGGGGTAATACTTAATAGGCTATTTATACTAGTCCTAAACTCTTTGGAGATACATCTTGTGTCTCCATGATCAATCTAGGATTAGTAATACATGTTAAGAGTAATCTAGACTACTACTAGAATATACGTTAGGAGATATTTACTAGATAAATCTGTTATGTGTCTTCATGATCAATGATCATGGTGTCTTCCTGAAAACTCTAGAAACTTCTAGTCGCGAAGGTCTTAATTTCGGTCGACTTATATGGATCAAAGTTTAAGAATTTAAAATCCAAGAAGTAGTTACTTAAAATATAAAATCATGAAATAAGTGATGCAAACAAATTCTTTTCATGCACAACATTTCTGGCGCCAAATATGGATCAGAGAAATTCATGCCAATTTCTACGTTCCAGCACACTTTCACCCTCCATCAAAAAAACACTTACATTTCTAATTCTCATTTCTAACAATCAAAATTTCATAATTTCATATTTTTATAATTTCATAATGGGGAGTGATTAATTAGATTAGTTTTTCACTTCTGATAAACAAAAAAAATCCCTTTAAAAATTAAAAAATAAACTAAACAATAATGGCACAGGCACATCCAGAGGACAAATTACAGGAAAAAGAGACGCCGAGGATGGCGACAAAGAGGGATGAAAAGAGGGAAATTTCAAGTCCTACGTCGTTTAAATTCAATGCACAAGCACCCGAATTTGTGCCTAGCTCACGTACGCAATCACAACAATCACAGTCTCCGGTTTCTGGTTACTTTTACCCATATTTTAATTATTTGGGAATGGGTGGGAATGATGGAAGTGGATCGGCTGATTGGATTTACGCTGGTGATCAAGATCAGCAAATGCATCTTTTTACCAACCCGAATGTTTTAGTCACCAATTATTCAAAGAATGTCCTTACAGACGATCTTCAACAAAAAATCATCAAACAGGTCCCTTTTGCTTGTTTTGGTTTGAGTGAGTTTGTTCTGTCTTAGCTAATATTATGATTCTGTTGTTTCTACATGTTTTTTTGATTTATGAAATTCTCGATTAATGTAACAGGTGGAATATCAGTTCAGTGGCCTAAGCCTGCTTGCTAACGAGTCCCTCGTGAAACACATTAGCAAGGATCCAGAAGGTTACGGTGAGATCACATTAGACCTTTACAATTCTCTGCATTAATGTTTTTTTTTCATTGCAAGATCACACGGTTTATTAACTTCCCCGTATTGTTACAGTTCCGATATCTGTGATTGCATCTATGAAGAAAATCAAATCCTGCATCAATAATAACCATTTTCTCGCTCAAGCTCTCCGTTCCTCTTCAAAGTTGGTTCGTTTTTGACCAGCCATTTTCAAAAGCTGATATTTGTGGTTTCTTGTCTAATTATGTGTATACTTTGTTGATTGTATGTAGGTTGTAAGCAATGACGGGAAAAAGGTTAGGCGTAAACATCCCTTCACAGATAAAGATAAAGAAGAATTGCAGGTCAGTTAACTTGTTTATATCTAGGTAGATGTGACATTTTGCATCCATTTTGTTGTTAAATGGGTCGATTCAAATTGTATTTTCTCTACCGGGTCATAGATCGAAAGTCGTCCGAAGTGTATTAAAAATCAATAAAACCTTATAAATTGTTGTGTTTTAAATAAATCAGATTATAATTGTTGTAACCTTGTTTTTGCAATGATATTTAACACATTAGTTACTTAAAAAGTTGACCCGTTACTTAACCAGTTCGACTAGCCCATTTAGCCACCTCTAATTCTTTGGATGTTCTCCACGGAACTCCATTTTGACGATTAAATTATTGTGCAGTCCCGCACTGTTGTGGGTGAAAATCTCCCTGAAGACCATTCTCATCAAAATCTTGAGAAAATCTTCAGTGTGGTTGGAAGGTAAAGCTTCAAACTTCTCAATAGTTTTGGCAACTCGAGTTTATCAACCGGGCGATTAATTATGTAAGTCTGTTAACCAGTGTGAAAGCCATTCGTATCTGCCATCCCCCGGAGCCAAATACATCGCATACGAAAGGGGATTATGTTTTTAGTAATAAGGTAAAAACTCAGTGTCTTTCTTCTTTTCGTTATCATTATTATGCTTTTAATGTTGTGTTTTATTGTTTCTGTTTTTGTTTGAAGCTACATGCTCTCGTGGAGTATGAAACTACCGAAATAGCTGAGAGAGCAGTATGTTTCCTTTTTCGAAATCTTAGAATTAAAGTTTTACCTTTGTTTCATTCCCAATCCGAAAGTGTTGATAACATACTTTTGAAAGATTATTTTCAGGTTGACAAATTAAACGATGAGAGAAACTGGAGAAAGGGATTTCGTGTTAGGTTGCTGATTCGGCGTTCAGTATGTGACTAATGTGTATTTCTTTCTGCTTACTTGTGAATGGGTCAATTTGGGTTGAATATAAACGGGTCAAATAAACATAATTAAAAAGAGAAAAGTCAAACATGTTAAAAGTCGTCAGAAGTTTTTTTTTTTTTTTTAACATATATAGCTATTTCGATTTTTATTATTATAATAATTATATGCGTTTGTAAAAGTAATTTTCACTTAAACCAGACCAAAGCGGGTCTAACACAACCTGACTTTGGTTGTTTCAATCTGTATTAGAATAAAATGACCGATATAATATGACTTGTTAACGTTAACTGATCAATTTGTTCACATCTAAAGATGACTCTTTTTAACAATTACGGATCTGATGTAACTTAAACATCCAGCCGAAGTCTGTTTTGAAGACAAGGAAGTCAGATTTTGACGGGCTTCTTGATGACGATGACGAGATTGACTTTCTGGAAGAGTCTTCTCAGCCTAATAGTGCAACTTCAGAAACAAGTGTGGACAATAATGTGAGTGAATAATACTTCGCATCTCAAATGCAAATACTTTGGATTTTGCGATTATTTAGACAGAATTGTTGAACATTTTTGGCAGGGTGAGGAAAATTCAAAGAAAGGATGGGCACGCGGGCGTGGAAAATCAAAGTCACGCACCCCGAGTCACGGAAGTCGTGGACTACTTACACTGTCTCCACAAACGAGTGGTTCTGTTCATTTGGAGGGATCGCCAACAAAGCAGAGTCCTAAAGGGCCAAGAATGCCAGATGGAACAAGGGGTTTTACAATGGGAAGAGGGAAGCCCATTCTAAGTGGCATACCGTAAGGTTTGATGCGCAAATTTTGTCAGTTTTAGTTCTCTATTATACTACACTAGAAGCTAGTTCCTCAAGCAACAAACCCGGAAGTGTTCACTTTCATTTGTTTGTGTAATAATTTACCAACATTCATTCTTGAAAACCAAATTCAGTGAATAAAATCATAAATATTTGATGAGAATTTCCCCTCTTGTCATTAAAATTCATTGGGTCGTTACTAAAGATCCTGCTTCAAATACACAAAGGTACAACAAACGAAACAGAATTGGAAAATCCTAAGAATTCTGTATGCCGCCCTACTTTATCCTACTAATGTAACAAAACCGTGACTTTACCTATAGAAACGCTTTATTTGAGAAGACCTCTCTGGTTCTTTTCAAAATTGAAGATCCGGCCTCCAAAGAGTTTAGTCTTTAATGGGCCCATGCAATATGATTTAGAGCATTAAATGATCTGTAAAATTCAGATAATCGGAAATCAGTTACTGTCAAATGAGCAATACCGCCAGTTGAAAAGGAAAAGAGAAAGAAATATGTGGGAAAGGACCGATGGTCGTAGATTATTCTTTTATACAGTCAACACTAATGCCAAGATCTTTGAAAAACCAGACGAAAGCCTAATTTATATTTTCATATTCAAATAACCCTGATGAAAACAAAGGGAATTATATTTTGGACAATGACCATACAATTTTACGTGCTTGTCCTAAGCTTATAAGAAGCCTTATTTTTTCTTTTTTCTTAAAAAATACCTCTTTTAAGAAAAAGAGTGATACAACTTATTTCTTGTCGGTTTGGTTACATTATACATTAGATACCACTTCAGGCAACATATAGGCAATTTTCTTCAAGGAATCAAGGATGGATACAACTTTCAAGTGCAATGAAAAGTATAACCCGCGCTTATTCGGGTATATTATTTTTATATGCATGCACGGTTTTGTACCACTGATCCTCTTCTACGACAGGGTTATACACACAAAAATAGATCTGAATTCTGAAGTATTAAAAAAAAATTATATAGGGATAATGTATAGACCACCAACGAATCCAAAATGTTACACTAAGGCCACCCAAATAACAAACCAACGTTACAGGCTACCAAAAGGGTTCATGCTTATTACAATCCTGTCGAAAAAACTGTTTGATAACAAAAATGCCCTAACTTTTCAAGAATCATTAAGACTTTTACTTGACAGCCAAAAATACAAAGATACCCTTCGGCGTTAGTGTAACTGGGGAGGTCTATGCATACATTATCACTTTTTCACAAGCAAAGTAAAACTAATGGAAATGGCATCGAATTTCACGAGGGGATAATAAAAAAAGAGTGCTTTTATAAATCTTAATGGATGTAAAGTCTTTACCTGTTTGAAATATTTGACACCATTAACTTACGCCTTATGTTCAAGATCAGAGAGCACATCCTTCCTAGGCGTTCTGTACCATAAATATAGAAACCACAGAGTCCTAAATAACCCTCCATTCGCAAAATGTGGAATTAAAATGCGTCCCCAATATGGATAAGATGGACCCGGCAATTTGATCAACGTGAAAAAAAGCATATTGAGATACAAATGCCAAGGAACTTTCGCATCCTGATATACGAGACAAAAAAACAAAAAAATTAGAACCACCTCAAGGAATATTAATATCTTATAATTTACAATCATATCGTAAGGAAAATTAATAAACTTTTGATTCACCTTGAGAAATGGAGATAATTTCAATGCTCTATTTCTCAACGCTCCAGCTACAGCAACACCAATAAGTATTGGAAGCGGGATTAAAACTAGCTTCCTTTCATGAGCACAATACGACATCTCACTAACAGAAGTAACTGCCATTACTGGTACGTACAAAAATTGTGTGACTACCAATACAATGTCAATTATAAGCTGCGTAAAATTTTCCAATGCTGTAGTCCAGGGGAAACTTTTAACTTCTTGGGGAGAACTATCCCACAATTTCCGTGCCTTGTCTTTCACAAGGTCAATGTTTGACTTTCCAATTTCCTCTGGTTGTGATGCATCCATATTCATTGTACACAATATTTTCGAACAGTTTTTTCCATATGATAAGCCTTTCGGTTTACATCTTAACATATTAGATTGGCGTGACCAACCCTGTGCCATAATAAGAGATTTGTTAGTCTAAATGTATGTGGAAAAACATAACTATAATTTTACAGACATAAACGTCGATCTAACTTACAATTGAACCAAACTCCTACTATTTTCTAAATTAAACGACCTGCTAACTTTGAAATGCTCAGATTGTCAGTTTTACAGTGATTCGTGATGGAATCAGTAACTAGTGGCTACTAAAAACGCCAACCAAAATCTTCTAAATCAATTCGCTGATTAGAACCGGAATGCCATATTTCTATTTTAGAAAAATGACAAAACATATACTCACCAACCGTGATAAAGATTATATATAAGAAAAAAAAGTTTAAGAAAAACGGGCCAACCAAACTTTAAACGAATCAGAATCGAGACAACATTTCAAAACCAGCCAACTGAATAACTTAACAAAGGTAAATTTGAGGCATTTTGTGAACATCCAGCCAATTTTTCTCAAAAACAGCTTGTTATCCTAATTCGGTAGTGGTTCTTTCGAATTTTAAACGAAGCTCGAAATAATAACATTACATATAATCCCTATTTAATGAGATGTGAGTGTTGAAATCAATATTGTGTAACCATTTATTTGGTATACAGAAATTCCTCTAAATTTGTTATTATACTGTTTTTTATCAAATAAAAAAATAAACAAATTCAATTATAATATGTTGAATCAATACAAACACAGATTAGATAAAAATAAACAGTTATTAAAATCTAAATTATTGAGAGAGTTTGGTACCTTAAATGATGCTGCTACATACTCAGAATTAAGGTTTAGAGCGATACGAGATGATGCTTGAATTGATTGATTCAGGGATACAAAAAGGGACGCCATTTTTGCAAAGGGTTTTTGGTCCGACTAGAAGAAGAAAAAAAAAAGGATAAATACTATGTAAAAGTGTAAAACCTTGATTTATCTTTTGGAGATTTAGGGGGTGTTTGTTTTAGTGAGGTATTACCATTTCGGCTTATGTTTTAAAGGTTTGAATTTTTTGATTTTTTTATGTAATTAGTTATGGGCTTATTACTGTTTATTACGTCATAATAAACAATAATAAGTCTAAAACGGTTACATAAACCGAAAAATCTGAGCTTATAAAATATAAGTCCAAATATCAATAAGCTCTTATATAAGCTAAATAAACAACCCTTAAAATAATAAACTTTAGATAAACAAATTCAATTATGCTACTAAACTTTGTAATCCAATTATAAATTACCAAAAGTAAGAGGTAATGATGTAACTAGCCAAATAGGCTTGTATTAGGACAAAGTACGGATCAAAACTACCAAAACAAAGAATAAAACCTTGAAAGTGTTTATATTTGTTTATAATTATATGTAAAAACTGAAAACATCTATCGTAGTGTATAGTGGCGGATTTAGGAATTATATTTAGGGGTATCCAAAAAAAGTTTGTATAGAATTTCTAGGGTCGGGTTTTTTAGATATACCTTCGGGTCGGGTTCGGATAAATCCTTTTCAAGGTCTGGTTATTCTTGATTTAGAGTCGAAGTTTTTAGGATCATCATTTTCGGATCATTTTATTTTCAATACTCAAATAATCAAAAAAAATGAAATGATAAGAATTAGATTACATACTTGTAAAATTTAACAAATCATATAAATATAAAAATTTACATAAATATATATAGATAAAAAGAATTACATTATATTCACAAAAAAGATGTGTAGACACTTGCATAAAATGTGTAGATAGTTATTTAAATATTATAATATTTGAGTTGGTTTGATTTGATAACTAGTAACTTGAATGGTAAAGTTGGACCGTATGATAATAAAAGTAATAAACATTGTTTGTTAATGGTATATGGGTTTTGTAATAGTAAATTATAGCCATGTACTCGGGACTTAACAAACCTCATTTCTAACACTGGTTTCACTGAATCTCATGGGACAGTTGGGTCAAAAACATGATACATAACATCAACCTTAACCTTATACCTAGAATCTACATCACCACCTTCAGGGTCTATTTCTAGATCATCATTTCCACATGGAACATGTTCATCTTGATATGATACATAATCACTTGCAAAGCTTGTTTAAGAAGGGATCATATGTACCACGTTTTTCAAATATGACATTTTCCTCACCTTCAAACTGAGACTTTGTAAATTCTTCTTAAATTACATCCCTTTCTTGGACTGGATGTTCTACTTCCGATACATTTTCCTCAACATTCATGGTTGTAACATCATTTGTAATCATTTCAAGCACTATCATCATCATGGTGTTCAACATACAAGTCGATTTCTAACCCATTATCATAAGCAACGCGTACAAAGTCATCCACATCTTTGCTATCTTTTATTAGTTTAATTCTAGTAGAATTATTGACATTTGGGATACACTAAACAAGTTTTTAACATCAGAATAAACCGTACCTAATCTTTTAACAAACAATTTTAACCTTTCAAAACTAAAAGCTTCGAAATTAATATCGTCAACAACAGTAACTATATCTTCACAATACCGCAAAGGATTTCGTGAAAACCTTCCGTCATGATTCACTGAAAGTACAGGATACTCCATTTATTCAATCATCGTTTGGAAAAGGGGTTTGATTTTAGGGTTTCGATTTGGTGAGACACAAAGAGAGTGATTTTTTGGGAAAAAAAAATAACGAAACCCTAATTTTTTATTTTATATGCCAAACTTATCCACGTGTGAGTGACGTGGATTATCGGGTAATTAAAATACCGGTTAAAAATAATTTTTAGGGTAATAAGTCATTTTTTGTTCTTATTACATATATATGGACGGAAACATCAACATTATTACATACCATGATATTTTCCTAAGTACATTTCATACCCTGGGACAAATTGGTTAGTAGCTTGCATTTTAGTAAGCTTTACCCTAATGCGACACACTGAAGCAAAACTAATCAGAAGTCAGAAAGAGTCCTTGTCTCTTAATTGTATCAACGTCCACGTCAACGTTCTTCCAACATTCATAAGACTTGTAACATGTTATAGACTTGAATGATACCCTCGTATATTCAATTTGAATGTTATAGGTATTCATATTTCATAAAATGATCTATATTTATTGCATATTATCTATCATATATTTAGAATAACGACACCTCAACTGAATATACTTAATCTATTTATTTTCTTTATTGTTATTTTAGAGGTTCACCCTTCAAGAAGGGATAAAGTGAAATATATCCAAAAAAGGAGTTACAATGGAACATAAATTACGGGAAACAGAGCAGAATGCATGAAGGCCTCAATTGTTGCATTCTAATCAACAAGTTGTGTATTGGTTTCTTAGCCATTAAGCTTTGTCTCTATGGGTCTCTCACACTTTATACTATGTTTTGTTCAAGGCAATTCATATAACATTTCAGTTCATTGTCTAAAGTGTTTATTTCACACTTTATACTATGTTTTGTTTAAGATATCTATTAGAAAAATAAACACTTAAACGGGTGAGCATATGAGAAAAACAAACACTCAAATATAGGAGAGCATGATTTGGTTTTTGCATAAAACTAAAATCAAACCAAAAGTTTTGGTTTTTAGAAATTATGGACCGTTTGGTTCGGTTTTTCATCTATTCTTATGCCAAATTAAGTTGAATACATTTTTTTGTCTACGCTAGTTCGACCAAACATACTTACCTTTTATTTGGCAAAAAAGTAATTTATCCTAACAATCATCGATAATATAAGGTTGGAGTTAGGTTTTTCTTTCAAAGTTATCATTATTTTTTTAAAGTTTATATTTATAAGTTATTATGATGACAATAGAAAGTGGTCTGAACCTGAACCAATTCTTTTTCATGTTTGACAAATTTTAATTATTTTTCCTGTCAAGTTCGTATCAACCAATTTTATGTTCAGTTTGGATCGTAATTCATGTCGGGTCAGGAATTGCCAATCATATTTGTATCTTTATAAGTTTTATTGATTAATGAAGGATAAAATAGAATATGACCCCAATTAGTGCTAAACTTCAACCTTTTGTTTGAATTATTTTCTTAAACGAATTCACTCCTTTGTACCAACTACTACGCTGTGTTCTTAAGTTTTAAGATGATGGAAAAGGAAAAGAACTAGAAAGGGAATAGAAATAGAAAAGAAAAGAAGGGATTGTTTATATGTTCTTGAGTTTGATAAAAGGAAAAGGAAAGTTCATAATGTTATGTTCTTTAGCTACATGAAAAAGAAAGGATTTAGACAAATTTACAATCTTGCCCTTAATTGTTACATACCAATCTTTTAAAAGAAGGGGCATTTTTGTCTTTTAAACAAAATAATAAAACACTTCATTTCTTTTCCTCCCAAATATGGGAGGAGGATTTTATCACAAAAAAATCCCCCCATTTCCTCTCTAATTCCATTTCCTTTCTTAAAAAAAAACTAGAGAACACAAAATATGATATGGATCATTTCTTTTCTCCCCAAATAAAAACTCAAGAACACACCGCTAAGGAGGGGAATCATTTTTTGTCATTCCGTCATACCAAATTTCTCCTTAAAGTAAAAGAAGCACTTATTAAAAAGAAAAATAGTTTGAATAACCTTAAATGTAGCCACTAACCGTATAATTATAGAAAATAAGTATGCAATAATTGGTACCAAAATTTGATTCCCTGTTTCTTTATACCTTGTTCACACCTATGTTTCTTTTTTTCTATTTGTTAGGGAATATTTTTTAATTTTAATTATTGTTGGTAGCATATTTATTAGATACGGAATATAAAAACAATTAGTTTTTTGTAGATAAATTATTAACCATTAAAATAGTTATTTAGTAGAAAGACGTCTTAATAAAAGGTATTACTTTCGAACATGTCTATATTAAAGAAATAGACACCTTTTTCTTAAGGATTACATTTTGGTCGGATCTCATACATTTAAGTCAGAAAATTGTTCTTTCCGTGTAATCTGAAAGTGAAAAAACATTTCAAATTACTCCGTTTATTTGAAGATATATTTCTATAATTATATACGATACTAATTATGACCAATCTTAGTTGTAGATATAACAGTATAAATCAATATAGAGGTCAATCTCACAAGAATGATACCCATAACTAACAAACTTGTCCTCGTTTTACAAGCTTTAGAAGCTCCTCACATGGATATTATTATATTTTAGACAACGCGTAGAAGTTAATCAACATGGATTTTTCTCAACATTATCATCTAATGTCGATGTGACATATAGTTTACAAAATAATAATATCTAAATATCTGTTAACATAATAAAATTCAGAGAGTTATGGACTTATGGGTACTAATCAATATAAATAATAATTTCATGTAATAATCATTAATAAACAAATTAAAATTATCCGAAAATGTAATGCTGTATATAAACAAAATATGACACGTAGCGTATGTTACATGAGCGGATCTTCTAAGAGCCCGGGGTAGGCCTAACTACCCTCAACTTACGTCGAATGTTGATTTTATGGGTTGTATACAACAATATTGTTTCGGATACCTCTGACTTTTGATTATCCTGATATCGAATTACCCACCTTTTAAAGAAAAAAAGTAGATGAATTATTGATAGTAATTTTTTTTTTAACACATATGGCCATATGGGAGTTATCATATTAGAGAATATTCACAATTTTATCCCATGTTTATCCATTAACTGCAGACAACGATAGCTATATTATGGATATGTATATATAATATAGATATATATATAGATATAGATATATATGATGCCCATTCAGGGTTCCAAAAGCCATATATTGTAGCATATTTTATAATGACCATCACCACACACTATATATATATGAAAGCATGTTTGTGTGTACCCAAAACAAAGAAGACGATGATGATTCAGAAAGTTGAAATGTGTATGCATTTATTGAAGTTGGCATATGAGTTTTTGATTGTGTTCATTGAAGCAGTGGATTTTGTTCTTAATCAATCCAACCAATCACAAACAAATTATTCTATCCCTTATTCCAGCTTCAACATTGGTCTTCTTCCTTAGATAACATATACCTCTTTTCAGTCTTGTATATCAATTTCTTTCGATTCTTTTTTGGGTGAATACTCGTTTTCTGAGCCGGTAAAATGTCCCAAACATGAATGTGCAGCCGGTGATAATCGAACTTGCTACCTCTCACATTTGATGTGAGTTTTATATAATTTCAGTTTATCACCAGACAAATTCCTCACGGAGGACCAATTTCTTTCGATTTTATCTATCTTTTTCATTAGTTTAGGGAACAGAATGAATATGTTTTTTTTTTTTGTACACAGTGGCAATCACTTGTTTCATTCATGTAATTAGACATCATTATTATTAGATTAATATTGGATCATAAGAATTTATACGTATTGGCTTTGCAATCCAAAAAGGGTTAGCGGCGCAGCTTGTTGTCCGCTTGCCTTCTGCCACTTTCTAAATTCTCATGTAATTTTAGACTTTCTTATATAATCGTCTATCTGGAGCAATGAATATTTGGGATTCTCTCCAAAACTCCATATTTTCGTTCATGTCTGGGGCTGGTGCTTTCTTCTAGTTGTATTTCAAAACTCATGCCTTATGTCCTAAAAATCACCCGGTTCAAAACTATTACGAAACCGAATACCTTATATAATTTTTTGAAATGTATAAAAAGGTTGAACAACAAAGATACTGTCTTATGACTAGTATAGCAAACATTGTTTATTCACGAGAGCCATATACTTGGCTTATTGGTACTATTACAAGTTTACAACTACAAGTACCAATTTAGGGGTTGATAACCTTTTTTACGCGAAGATCAAACGACATCTATATATCCTTACTTATATAACAACATTCTCAATACGGGAAACAACATCATCAATTTTTCGCTCATCGGATTTCTTAAAATGATCAATCTGTATATTTTCTTCATCAAGTTTCTTAAAATTACTGTTTTTTCTAGTGGTAAAGAATTCCCCCCAATTGTAACTTTTATATTTGGCTGGATTCAGTTCATTTGACAGCTCTGCTAGGGGCTCTACAACGGTATAATATGCTGGATTCACGAAAAATGGTATAGAAAACCTTTCTCTTGTAGAATTCACCCTCACCCGATGTTCTACACTTTCATAGGTGTCGTTGCTCCATACCTACAAGACAACATCAACAAGTCTTTTAATTCAAACTAGTTATAACAATCACGACCTAGAGACACTTGACTAGACGATCTTTGATAGTACCTGGATAATGTCGCCAACATTTATAATGAAAGCATTCGGTATAGGTTTGACAAAGATCCACTCTCCATCAGTTTTCCGCTTAACTTCTAGACCTCCTACATCGTCTTGAGCCAAGATAGTCAAAGCACCAGCATCCTTGTGTCGGCCAACTCCAAGGGCTAAGTCAGGAGCAAGGCAAGGCGGGTAGTGGTTGAGTCGAACAAAAGTTGTTTGGTCCTTGAAAAAAGGCTCTAACCGATTTGAAGGGAGGTCCAAGCTCAAAGAGATCAGTTCCAACAATTTGTTTGATAGCTTTTGCAAATCTTTAACATATTCTTCACTTGCCTCTCTTTTTCAAATAATTAAAAACAAACCAACTTGTTAATAAACCAAGTTTTTCCATGTTTAATATGTCCATACATGTATAAAAAGATTGTACCATATTAAGGCGGTTATTTTAAATGCAGAGACAATTATTGACGTACCTTAATTCTGAAGGATATTGAGGCCATTGATTAGGATACTCTTTTCGAACCTGTACCGCGAAATCAAAAACTTCTTTCCAGTCTCTAACATTTTTGGTGTGTTCGGTATCATAATAACCAAACGGATTCGTTTCATCTCTTTTCACCTTCTTCTTCTCCTCCACTGTCTGATCAAAAAACCTCTTGGCCGCGAACTGTAGCCTTTCACGCACCTCTATAGGAACCCCGTGGTTGATCACTTGAAAGAATCCCCATTCTTTACACGCAGTATGAACCTCATCAACTAAATCGTTTATGTTCGTAGAGAGGTCTATTTGGGGGATGCCTTGGGCTTCTGTTATTGCGAGTTTCGGTCTGTGTTCGAGTTTTTGGATGAAGGCTGGATCAACTTCTCCCATGGCTGATAACTAAGGTAGCTAATGATGTTTTGATGGATTCAGATTTAAGAAGTGATGAGAAGATGCGTACAGAGATTAATTTGGACAAAGAGCTTTGTTGGTAAAACGAATCTGGACGTCTTGTTGGGCACAATGCATGAAGATTGGTAGTTGATTTTTTAATGAGTCATTTTTTACCAAATTTTCTTTCCTTTTTTGACAATGAAGTTTTGTTTGATGGTGTTCGAAAGATAAAACCGACAACAGCCCTAACTTGATCTAAACGGTTTTCTAACTTAAAGCGTTTTGTGCAGATTATAGTTGAGGGACTGAAAGTGATAATATCTGATAGTTTGGTGTCTAAGTTTGTACCTGATGTTAAGGAATAAAGCTAGAAGGGTCAGAGTGTTATTCTTTGGAAGTTGAAGATTGTCTATGGAAATTGGCAGTATAAATACGTCACATTCAGCCGTCAACCACATTCATATGTCTGGAGTCTTTCTCTCTCTAAAACACAAAGTTAACGGTGTAAAATTGAATTTCATATCGAAACCCTAAATAGTCTGATCCGAGTATTGTATTTGTAAAAGTGATAATCGGTTGATTGTTAGTCTTAGTCTGTAAATTGTGATTTCTGAGTATTATTATAAAGATTTGGTGTTTTCAGTTTGACTGTGGTTTAGATTGTTGTTTTGTACAAATGACAATATAAAAAATATTTGACGCTAGTAGGCCTAAATGCATAAATTTGTTGAAAAAATAAAATAAAAAGATTAATTTATTAGATTACTTATTAAATATTTTATTCTTTTTTGTAAATAACTAAATAAAAATGAAAAATGAAGTAATTTCTCAAACACAATAATAGACTGTTATTCTCAAAAAAAATATAGAAAAAAAAAATTAATATGTTAATTAAAAAAAGAGAAAACAATAAATTTTATTTCTTTTTCTCTTTTCCTATTGGCATTATTGATTTTGTTATAAAGTGTTGATGTAACCTTTCAAGCGGTTAAAATTTATATATTTTGTAGTTTACAGTATAGATTGTTGTATAAATAAGATGACTTCGCGTACTTTCATTTGCATTTTAGTCTCATAGAAAAGTTGAATTCACTTATTTTTGACAATATATTTTATAAAAAGAATATATTTAAAGTTTATATTGACAATTTTGCTGATATATGATCCATATATATGTTGATGAGTATAGGAATTTAGAGCAAAAATGAATTAAACTAGGAAAGACCCGTGCGTTGCACGAGTCCGGGAGTTTTACGTTCTAGGCTGCACTTTTATCCAATTTAAATTTACATTCGCAAGCCAAGAAAAAAGACATCGTCTTCGTGGGATTATTTGATTCGCAAACTATATTTTTTATTTGATACTAATCTAAAAAAAGAAAAAAAAAATATGAAAGCCCAACAGCAAACCAGCCCATAAGCCCAACAGTAGACAAAAGAAAAGAAAGAAAAGAAAAACCAGCCCATAAGCCCAACAATAGACAAAAGAAAAGAAAGAAAAGGGATTATTTGTTTCGCAAACTATATTTTTATTTGATACTAATCTTAAAAAAAAAAAAAAAAAAAAAAAAATATGAAAGCCCAACAGCAAACCAACCCATAAGCCCAACACCCAAGCAAGCCCAACAGTAGACAAAAGAAAAGAAAGAAAAGAAAAACCAGCCCATAAGCCCAACAGTAGACAAAAGAAAAGAAAGAAAAGAAAAACCAGACCATCAGCCCAACAGTAGACAAAGGAAAAGAAAGAAAAGAAAAAGGAGCTGCTGGGATTCGAACCGCAGTCTCCTCGTAGGGGAGGCCGCGCGCTAACCATCCCGGCATCAGCCTCTTTTGGTAATACAAATGAAATAAAATGCATTTAAATACAACTTTTTATTAAAATAATATAAATGACACAAATAGTAAGACAAAGAAAAGATTTAAATTATAGTATAATGACACGCATGAATAAAGACAATTTAACATTAGACAAAAGTAGACAAAAGAAAAGAAAGAAAAGAAAAACCAGCCCATAAGCCCAATAATAGACAAAAGAAAAGAAAGAAAAGGGATTATTTGATTCGCAAACTATATTTTTTATTTGATACTAATCTTAAAAAAAAAAAAAAAAAAAAATATGAAAGCCTAACAACAAACCAACCCATAAGCCCAACACCCAAGCAAGCCCAACAGTAGATAAAAGAAAAGAAAGAAAAGAAAAACCAGCCCAACAGTAGACAAAAGAAAAGAAAAAGGAGCTGCTGGGATTCGAACCGCGGTCTTCTCGTAGGGGAGGCCGCGCGCTAACCATCCTGGCAGCAGCCTCTTTTGGTAATACAAATGAAATAAAATGCATTTAAATACAACTTTTTATTAAAATAATATAAATGACACAAATAGTAAGACAAAGAAAAGATTTAAATTAGAGTATAATGAGACGCATGAATAAAGACAATTTAACATTAGACAAAAGTAGACAAAAGAAAAGAAAGAAAAGAAAAACCAGCCCATAAGCCCAACAATAGACAAAAGAAAAGAAAGAAAAAGAATTATTTGATTCGCAAACTATATTTTTTATTTGATACTAATCTTAAAAAATAAAAAAAAATAAAATATGAAAGCCTAACAGCAAACCATCCATAAGCCCAACACCCAAGCAAACCCAACAGTAGACAAAAGAAAAGAAATAAAAGAAAAACCAGCCCAACAGTAGACAAAAGAAAAGAAAAACCAACTCATAAGCCCAACAATAGACAAAGGAAAAGAAAAAGGAGCTGCTGGGATTCGAACCGCGGTCTCCTCGTAGGGGAGGCCGCGCGCTAACCATCCCGGCAGCAGCCTCTTTTGGTAATACAAATGAAATAAAATGCATTTAAATACAACTTTTCATTAAAATAATATAAATGACACAATAGTAAGACAAAGAAAAGATTTAAATTAGAGTATAATGAGACGCATGAAAAAAGACAATTTAACATTTTTTTATTTATATTTATATTTACACTATTACATAAAACATATGACCTTCTATTTTTAAGTTTTTTTTTAAGTAAACAAAATCATGAACATTCATTCTTTTTAAATCAATCATAACCATCCAATATTGTAAAAAATAAATTAAATAGAATTTAATATAAAACTTCTATAACTCACAAATAAAGAATTTTAAATATAACATAACCATTAATTTTAATTAATATACATTAATAAAAAACAATCATAATTTAATTTAAAATTAATAAGAATAAACACCTTTAATTAAAAAATAAATACTTTAAATATTAACAAATAATTTTATACACTAACTAATTAGAATAATAAGTACTCCAATTTATGATATTTATAATCAATAAAAAGAAAATATACATTCGTACATATTTTAATATAATATTATGACGAAAATATATACGAAATATAGTGTGACAACCGTCTAAATTTCAGGTGATTCTCAGTTACTTAATCGGTTCAAACCTCTAGTTACTTTTACTATGTTCATATTGTTCGGGTTCATTCTATTGTACTTTTAAATTGTCAATGTCGGAATCAAAATATAAATCCTAACACCAAATAATCAATACAAGAACTTGACTAAGTTCATAACGGGAACTAAAAAGATTCTAGTCCTTAACTAAATTAACGGAAAACACAAAACGTCAAAAAAGCTGGATTTTAGGATCCAGCCGGCGGCTGAATATTCAGCCGACGGCTGAATCCTGCTGTCCAGCTGGCTGATGACTCATTTCTGCATGCGTTTTCATTGGACCTCCTTTATTTGGCTCGGGACTGGGCAACCATAACTGCTCTTTGTGATCCCCTAGGCCAGAAAACACCCCCCTTAATCACTTTTGTTTTCATTTTTGAATCAAAAACACAAAACACACACACACACACACTCTCTTTGCTCTCTCACTCTCTCAAGAACACATAACAAAAACAGAAACTATAACACCATTTTCAGTCCATAAACATCAAAATATCCACCATCTAATCCATACAAATCGTTCTAGGAGTAAAGGGTGTTAAAGGAAAAGGTTTAAATCGGGTTTCCAAGTCGTTTTTGGAGCTAAATCTTGTTCAAACCATCACATCTTTATTCTCTTCGGTATAACACTCTCTTTTTACTATTTTTATACATATCATCACTTGCATGTACAATCTATAATCTGAAAACATGTTTTCATAAACTTTCAAAACGTTTTCTTGACTAAAAACGAGTTGTTATGTTAGATCTTTATATTTAACATGTAAATCTAAAAGAAAATCGTGTTTTTACCTCAAAAATACATATGTTTAAGTCATACCAGTTTGCATGTCGAATCTAACGGTTAAACAAGCTTAAAAACAAAAAATAGAGCAACTTTGAAACTGGCCGAAGCCTTTTGGCCGGCGGCTGAAGGATTTCAGCCGACGGCTAAAGGTCAGCCGGCGGCTGTTTTCCTCCAGCCGCCGCCAGAATGGCCCTGTCCGCTGTTTTTGTCGTTTTAAAGGTCGTAAACGTGATTTTAAGCTGAAATAAACTATCACAGATTATATACATGTTAATAAGCTACTGTTTTGACATATTATATTGTTGGAAAAGCTTTTTGGGCTTGAAACTTGAGTAGTATTGCTTAAAACGTTATATTGTGAATATTAAAGCGGGAAAGTGTTTTGAAAATGGATATAATTTTTATAACGCGGAAGCGCTGCCCAATTTTCACCGTAAATAACATTTCAAATTCAGAAACTTAATAACTTCGAGAATTATACACTTCAACTTGGAACTTTGACATTTTTGAAACATATTTGGACTTATCGGACTACAAAACGTACACGAACACATAAACCTTGCAAAATTCCCGTAATAAACTTTTTGGGACAGAATCTAAGTATACTAAATTGAGACTTAAAAATGTTAAATTGAAACTTAACATAACTCAATAAAACTTATACAACTTTCCGGTGTTCTAGGTCGTTTGTGATTCCCGACGCGTTCCGCTCTCTTTGTGCTAGTTCATATCTCGTACCTTCGCAAACCGTGAGTTACAACCCCACTTGTTTTACTTTTTGTACATTTAAACATTATTTGGGGGAAACATAAGATCACATGTTTGTAACTTTTTAGTACTTATGAAACTTATTTGAAACTGTTCGGAACTTGATACTTTTGGTACTTATTGAAACTTTTAGAAACTTGTTCAAACCTGTTCAAAATTGGTACATGTTCAAACTTGTTCAAACTTGGTACTTGTTCAAACTATTATGCGTATATGTGTTGATGCCTTAGCAGGATAACTAAATCTAGGATACTTGTTAGCGACCAATCCTTGATGGATATATAAGCCCGTAAGAGTTCAGTTCAATTTTTGCAACTTTGTTCAATTGCCCCTTTTTGGTTCAGGTTCACTTATACACTATTAGCAATAGCCGTTAGTCATATGGGTATCGATACTTAGGAGCGGTCACTCCTTACTAAGGGTTAGCGTCCAAAGTACATATTACTACCACTCAGATGTTCAATCAATTAAACTTTTTGGGCTAGTTCAGGACCATGCAACCGGTTTAGTGTATACTTACTACTTATATTATGCCAAGTGATTGATACGAGTTACTATTTAGTTAGACACATACTCCCTACGCATATACCTTTTAGCGCTTGGATTCCGCTGCAACTTTAAATATACAAGTTTTATTTATTTAAATTACTTGTGTACGTTCAAACTTTTACTATTTACATATATGTTCAAACGTCGACTCGTTCTTTTACTCATGACGTCAATATATGTTTTGGCAACTTACTATTTTTGGCAACTTACTATTTTCGGCAACTTTCTATTTTTGGAAACTTCTCTCGAACCTCTAAACTGTAACTCACTCACTACTTTATGTAGTTGACACTTTATCTTATGTTTCAGGAAATTAATGTAAGTGTTCGGAATGCATGGCAAAGGAGGGTCGATATGGTCACGTGAGGCGCTATTTGGGAAAAGACCTTTATATTTTGGGAATTTGTTTTGGAACATTTGTACTTGTACTTTATTTTAAACTTATGAACTGCTTGGTTGTTGAATCTTGAACAATTTTATTTTTAATCGAAATGACTTGAATCGTTTACATTTGCTTATGACCGTGTAATGATATTCCAGCTCTCACATTCCGTGTTTCCGCTATAGCGGGGTGTGACAGACTTGGTATCAAAGCACATGTTGTAGTGAAAACGGTTTTAGAAATTTCTAAAAAGTTTTTGAAACCAAACTATAACCAAGGCTTTTCGGAAAATCATTATCGGTTCAAAACTTTAGTGAATTAATTTTGCGATTGCATGATTGTTTTTAACTACGCATGGCCTGATCACCCCTGCCTAGTTCAAAACGACTTATGCAAGGACGAAACGTAATTTCTAAAGGCAAACGATTTGAGTCGAAAAATTCTCGGTCTTACTATTCCCAACCTCACGTGATCGACCCTTACCTGCATTCTTTACTTATTTTCCTTTAGCATATTCTTGTTCATATACTCACGAAACTTTTTACGTCGCAGGTCCGTCATGTCTCAATCGTCACGTTCGCACTCTCTTTCACGAGCCGTCTCTCCACTGCACGAACCCTCTGAGGGCCATACGGCCTCCGAGAGTCAGCGTCACCAGACGACTGACCCGACGGAGGACACGTCAATGACTATCAGCAGCAGTAACGGGTCTAGCCCGAGGACGGTGTTGCCTCCTCCCCGACCGGCACCCGTTACAGCACCATCTCAGCCCCAAGGACTCCGCGCAGGGATGGCCGCGCGTCAGCAACCGGACCCGTTCCGACCTGCACCCCCTCAGTCCTTCGTGGACCCATACGACCCCACCATGCGCACTCCGGTCATGGAGCGCTACGCGTGGGAACGTCACTTCATGGAGGAGAGGCGACGTGCCCAGGAGGCCGGAACCTCCCGACCGATGATGCCACCCACTCTTCAGCCTCCTCCACCGGCCGCATTTCTCCACCTACACCGCGAGGTTCGGGCCCTCTCCGAGGAAGCCCGACAACATGGCCTCTACCTTTTCGAAGTCTCTGACGCCGCGCACAAGCTGGCGGAACAGTCGATCCGAACTATCGCATCGGCTCGAGCCACTACACGTACTGTGCAGCGCCTTGTTAACGCGTGCTTCGTCCTAGGGGCTTTGGTAGTGGCTATGGTAGCCAAGGTGTTTCTGGAGAGGCGCCATTAGTTCATTTTCTTTATTGTACTGTAGGCCGAGTTGTAATTTTCACATGTACACAACTTCGTGCCATTTTCTATTATTTCTTTATGTATTGTACTGTACTTTTCTATTCGAATCATGTACCCAACTTTTTATTTAATGAATGAAGTTCCATTTATTATTATCTATTATTACTTTGTCTTGTGAATCTTGTACTGTGTTGAACCATCTTCTTACGTATGAATCTTTTGAAACCTTGTCGTGCGTGTACTACTTGTTCTACTACCTTACTCCTGCGTGATTTTTAACTTGTTCGTTGAATCATGTTCTTATCATACTCTAATCGTGCGTTC
>CAJVGC010000590.1:32880213-32992111 GCA_910822075.1 Senecio squalidus
TTCATAGCTCGTGTCTCTCATTTTCATCACCAAATCTAACAAATCCATACCTTTCGAACAACCAGTATTTGTATCAACAACAACTTTAGCACCTTTGAGAGACGGATATCTACCAGCAAATGTATCATACAGCATTGAATCAGTCACATCTGGAGCCAAATCTCCAATAAATATAGATAGATCAGAACCAGGTTCTGCTGCACGTTTTCTCCTGTACTAAAACTTGCCCAGTTCAAACGAAAAGCTTGATCTGTATTGGGCATCATAGTTCCGTTGTAGCTTTGAAGGACTTTATCCGCCGCTTCATGAGAAACAAACTCAATGAATCCATAACGTTCCGATTGACTAGTCTGCTTGTTACGTATCAGCTTTATGGACGCCACCTGCAAATTTCATCACAAAGTAAGCAAGCCAGGACATTGTAGTTTTAGAGGATTATAAAACATAGGTTCTAAATTCGACCAAATGTGGGGACCGTCCACCTATGTCAAAAAAAACATATCAACTCAAATATACTTACCCGAAAATGGTCCACTTTCATAATTAAACATTGGTCTAACCAAAAATAGATAGCACCAAACCAAATACATAAAATTCATATATCATTATGCCATTTTTATTACGCGTAACATTTCGGACAAAAAATCGAGCCAAATCAAACTTGTAACCATCAAACTTAAATAAGTAGCTAGGTAGTTATTCAAAACTGGTTAATTCAAACAACATCTAAAAATAGATCTTTTTAAAGTAATGGGAATATATCTTTAAACTATCATATCAAATTTCCAGAAAAGAACAAAAGGCAAAAAGTCATTCAAAAGAATAATAAAATGAACGTTACACAATAATAGAAATAAAACATATAAATAAATAAAATAAAATAAAAAGAGAAAACCCAAAAAAACACTTACCTCTCCAGTTTGAGCAAAACATGACTGAAGATATGTTTCATCCATCCAAGGTTGTAAATCACCAACCCAGACAGTCTTATTGTCTTCACTTGTACTTTGAATCTGATGATTATTATTATGTCCTTTTTGTTGTTGTTGTTGTTGTGATAAGCTACTTGTTGTTGTTGATAATAAGGTAAATAGTGTGGTGGTGGTTGTTGATACATCATAGCTGGATGATGCACTCCTGGATATTGTTGTTGCATAGCTAACCATTGTTGTTGTTGGTATTGTTGCATAGCCAACCATTGTTGTTGTTGTTGTTGTTGTGTGTTGAGTTAGTTCATTGGTTGTGTTGTGTTTGTGTTTGTGTTGGTTGGTTGTTGCATCTTGGGATTGGTTTGGTTTGATTGTGACTTGTTTATTTGTTGGCTAACCCTCCTGTGGTGATGGTGGTTTGGTACGGAGGAAGACGGCGGAAGGTGGCCGGAGAGGGAGGTGGGTTTTTGTGTGAAAAGATGGATAATGGGAAAGAGAGGTGAAAGACGGCTTATGGCAAAGACTAAAAAGAATGTGTTTTGATATATTGTGTTTAAGGTACTTTGTGTTTTGTTGTATGTGTGTTTTAAGTCCTTTTTAGTTATGTAAAATATAATAGTAACACAAAAGTATATCATTTCTTGAATGGGTAGGAATGGATGTGGAAGAGATGATTATCCAATTTTTAAAAGCATTTATTAGACTCAAGGCCAAATGGATTTTGGAGGTTTGGTGGATAATAAATAAAGGCCTTAAAGTGAAAAATAAAACAAACGCGATAAAAAAAAATTATATGAATTTTCATAATTACCGGTCATTTTAAAAAATTATTGAACAAAATTAAGGAATGATTAATTTTTAGATTATTTAACTAATATACAATTTTAAATCAAAGTTTTATACTAAGACACGTAAAAATCGAAGGCCCTAAAAATGCGATGGTCATGTGCAATCGCACATGTCAGATCTTCAACTGATTAGACTACACTATACATGTATTGACCCATTGGGACTTAATCCATGACTTTTCGGTTAATGGATCATTTATACATTGTCATACTCCAAGTTTTTAATGGAAGAGTTGAATATCTAGTTTTTGAAATGTTTTGATTTAGGGCCTAGAGGATTAAGGGGTGGGTACCACTCCAAAAGTGGTTCGGGCTAGACCTTATTAAAGCGTCCAGAAAACTATAAATATTAAAATCGAAAAAAAGTATATCTTTGATACGATTTAGAACATGTCCACAAACTGATTGTGAACCGAACTCAAATTTTGACTTGTTTATATGTTAAACAACTATAACGTATCATATAAAGAAAACATTCGATTTGGACTTAACCGGTCCAAAATGAACAGGTCGAACAAATGGACCAAAAACCCTAAATAATTTAATAGCATCGACCAAGGACCTAAACCAACATAATTGGTCTTGATATAATTTGTTCGGTTTTTCGTTTCTCCCAATTTGCAGTGGCGAATCTACTGAAAAGTAAGAGGTGCACTTGCATATGCTATGAAGATATGTAACAATGTATAAAAATTAAACAATTAATACATGTTAATACTAATGGATGCACATCCTTTTCGAAAGAGTGCATACCCAACACTCAAGAATCCGGATCAATTATAATTTAAAAGCAAAATGTATGTTCAAAAGTTGAATAATAAAGCTTGTCACGAAATACAATGAAATGCCACCAAAACAACCACACCGACCATCGATCAGATACCAAAACGTCAAGCCTAGATAAGTAGAAGATCACCAAACATTGTTGATTATGATGTTTCACATGAAACACCACACCACAAATCAGACTATCAAAATGTCTTATATGGTTACTTGACATGACCTACACCACCACTCTTCTTTAGGCCATAGTAGATACATAAAGAATTGATTATAAAATATGTAACATATGATAAAATAAAAGATG
This sequence comes from Senecio squalidus, assembly GCA_910822075.1. Lineage (NCBI taxonomy): Eukaryota > Viridiplantae > Streptophyta > Magnoliopsida > Asterales > Asteraceae > Senecio > Senecio squalidus. The sequence continues at coordinate 32,883,078 of CAJVGC010000590.1, forward strand.
TGATAAACATATAAGATATTGATAAATTATAGAGGGTATGTCATTTCTCCTATTAGAGTCTATATTTTATACATATTTATTCAAGTTAGGTATATTTAATTAGTAATTTTGCACATTTATAAACTACTAATATCTATTTATTTACTTGGTTTGCTTTTGACATTTGTATTTATATAGTTGGTTGTTTGGCTTGAAATATTTTTGGCTTTGAAATGTATTTTTTGCTTCTTTTAAAAAATAAAAAAAAAAAGAATTTAAGTTGTACTTACCAATACAACTGAACCATTATCCGACTCATTAATTTTGTCACCCTTATGTTTTCGGGTACAAACCTTGTCATGGTACATCCATTATTTTGAATTTATAGCGATTTGTCACTATCGATTTGGACCAACTTTTTCGATGTATTAACATTAACATTAACATTTAATACAATATGCATGTTATCTATGTTAAAATCATGTTTATTTTATTTAAACTCTTTAGTTCGTTTGCACCAATGAAATCTTAAAACCTTAAATTATAATCTTGTGTACGGACTCACTCATTGTCTCCTGTTGGGATTAAACTTAGTTAAAATAGTTTTAGTTTCATTAATTCTGTTGAGTTACTACTGTTGGATAATATTGTTTCATTGATACTGCATGAAAATCATTAATGTTGAATAAATTAATACTGCATAGAAGACAGTTACTACGGTTGAAGATCTCAAGTCAGTTACTACGGAAGATTATCATTACTACTGCCCGATGAGAGTATCTATGCTTGAAGATAATTATAGAATTATCTTGATCCGCAAGTTTAACAATTCTAGATAAAATAAATTGTAATTGTATTTAGTCGTTTCCTATTATAGATAGGGTAGCCTCAAGGTTTAATATAGATCCTTGTAAACATAAAAACAATTGTATTGATTCATTATAATTTGTTCAATATATTGAGGCTTAATATTCGACAAACATTAGTTGTTCATTGTTCTTAGTTATTTATATTATACAATATTTGTTTGATCGACAAACTTGTAATATCAAAGTGTTAATCCGCTACTGAACTTCCTTGATAATCAAGATCTTGATTAATCATACTTTGAGTTTATATAGCCTAAACGATCCTGACATCTCCTTAGTCTGTGTCGCTAAGACATAAAAAATTGTCTGAAGCATAGTCATTAATGAAGGATTAGGTTAGATTGTATGAAGAAATCACGGATAAAGTTATTCCGTCAAAATTAATCTCCTTGTTTGACAAAAGTAAAACTTTGTTGTCATCATTGGAAACTTTGATGTAACAAAAGTTTTAGTCCATCATATGAAACATGTGAAACCATAATAGCAACATTTGTCAAGGTAAGAAAACAAAAAGGACATAAAATGTAAATAATATTCAAAGAAAAGGGGTTGTGGATCTGGGAAATTGCCTAGAAGTATTGCTGCTACATTGTTTTTCACGAGATTATTTAGGACCGTTGGATGGGACAATTATAATTCTCGGCAATCAACCGTACCTATTCAAGGACTTATGTCTGATTAGCCGACAGATGGGACCCACAATCATAGATCTTGATCCAAACATAAATTAACACTTATTAGTAAATCTGAGATACGAATGTTGACCGTTGATTGATTAATAGACGGTTAGGATTAAAGTCAAGTGGGGAGATGGAGAATAATGATATTAAAATAAAGGTCAAATTAGGGCTGTCTTGTACCACGTCGCATGTGATAGAAATTAGCGGCGTGCCATGGTTAACGCGGTTACTTAGTTTAAAAAACTAGTGTAAAGTTTTTTGAATAATAGGAAAATAGCGGAAAGATGTTTACTGTTAAATAAAAATAAAACAGAACTTTTACGTTTAAAAATAAAAATATGTTTAAAAAGTTTTAAATTTTTAATTTAAAATAAAAATTTTAAATGAAAAATATTTTAAAAAGACTAAAGGTTTTAAACTTTATAAAATATAAGTTTCGAAATAAACCCTCTAACTTTTGGTCTTCTAACTATAATATATAGCTAAAACTTCTAATTTTAATTATGTAAAACAAATAAAACATCTTAAATAAAAGATCTACTTTCCGACAATCAAATTACAATTTATAGCTTTAATTTCGAGCCCTATTTATACCAACCGTAAACATTTGATATAAAGCTTTTAATAGCTTCCAAAGGCTATAAGATTTTATTTTTAACTAGGGACCTCGTGCGTTGCACGAGGTCCGGTGTCTTTGTCTTTTTGCCGTGGTGGAGTCTAATAAGTAAATATGTTTTTTTGTTATGCTTAATTCGAATAGTTATCAATTGGAATCATGAGAATTACCTTCTTTAGTTATACAAAAGAACTAGATTATTGTCCCGCGATAGCGCGGAATAAAATAAAAATTGAATCGTAAATTTTATGTTTAGGTAGATTTTAATTTATTATGAGAAAACAATGTTATACGTATAATACATATATATTTTACGTTTATACACTGTGGTTTATAATTATAATAACATATAATACATTACTTTTATACACAATTTTGATATTTTATATTATGAGATTTTAAGATAATAATAAGGTAAATCATAGTCCAAATTGAACGATTTTATAAATAAATTATAATTATGTTTTTTATTTTAGTAGAGATGGAATGAAACAGAGAATGTAATTATGTATTGTAAAAGGGTGTAAAATGAAAATAATCTTTGATGACATCATCAATCTGATCTAACGGCTGACATCAAAGAAGTTAACCCATCCAAGAGACCTTACTTTGCCATGTGGCATTTAAGGCATCTCTTTTATTATATATAAAGATGTCTAGTTTATAACAAAAATACAAGACTTGTACGTGTTACAATCGTTTCTACAACAGAATTCCTGAATGAGGAAATAATTAGATAACCAAAAGTAGACCATGAATAAAATTTTGTTCTTTGATATGATCTTTCTGGAAACCGCTATCAGAAATGTATTTCACGCCTTTCAGCAAAGGCCACTGATACACATATCAGCAAGCAGGGAAAGCCATATTGCTGTATCAGCACCTTCTTCGGGTGTAAGTTGAACCACCCAACCAGTCATGGTCTGTCTGGACCCAACCCGGGCAATAGCAGTTGAGGTAAATCTTTTCACCTTCGGAGCCGGTCTGCCAGTTCACGGGACACCAGCCTTGTGTATGCGGTTACTGCAGAGGTCATCCTCCTGAAGTCCAACTCCCGTCGTTCACTTGTTCTAAAACTTGTTCACTGTTACATCAATTAGCTCTTCTGTTATCGCGTCCGCGTCTTCTACTTGTTGTTTCAGGCGTCATCGGAAATCCTCTGATATCATCTTTTATAAATTAATTGCAAGAAAATAATTTCAAGAAAAAGTAAGTAAAAAACCAAGTTTTTTCTTACATTTTCTCTGCCATTAAGTCTTCCTATTGTGAAGTCCCTGTCACAATCCGAGCTCCTGCAGCGTTAGGCTTCCGCGTTATTCAAAACCATTTGACTCGGGAAAATGGAAAATTTCTAAAGTAAAACTCGATACTTACATGCTGAGGCCCTATTGGAACTTGGTTGGAAGGAAGATCGGCGTCATCGAATCTGGAGAGTGGAATTACTGGAGGTCCGACAGTTGATGAAACCTTTCATCCAAGTGTTAGACCTCCGGCATTCCACTCCCCATATTCGGTGGCTGCCGATCTACCTTCCAACGAAGCTCGAGTATGCTCCATCAGCATGTAAGTAGCTATTTCCATTTTTCCGGGCAATTCAAATGTTTCCGAATTTTGTTTATTACCTAGCACCGAATACAGTAAATGACGTTGTTCAAAACCATTTAAAGTGATAGAAGAAAATGGAAATTCCAAAGTTAAACTCCATCCTTACATATTAATGAAGGTACGCGAGGTTGGTCGGAAGGAAAATCAGTTATCGCAAAACTGGAGAACGGATACTGGAGGTAAAACAGATAGATGAAAAACTTTTTCATCCAAATGGTTTGGTCTTGCTATATCCGTCCTCAGGTTTCGGTAGCTACTGATGTTCGTTCCAACGAAGCTCAAGTGACCTCATCAACATGTCAGTAGAGAGTTTTACTATGGAAAATTTCCACTTTCTCCATGCACTTCAAATGGTTTTAAAACAATGCTGATCACTTGCATAAGAAAATATAAGTAGAACGTTATATGCACCGTTCAGTTAAAGATGAGCATCTGGTGAAGTTAAAGAAAAAGTGAAGGATGGTCAGAAGGATTAACAGCAACCTCCGAAGCCATAGAGTACACCGCACCCTATGACATACCTGGTTCCCGTTCATCGTTCCTAGCAGCTTTCACTTTTTTCTCTAACTCCAGGCAGATGCTCGACTTTAACTGACACAATGGTCTAAAAGAAAACATGAAAACGAATTGTTGAGGAGAGATTCGTTTTCATGTTTTCTTTTTAGACCATTGTGTCAGTTAAAGTCGAGCATCTGCCTGGAGTTAGAGAAAAAAGTGAAAGCTGCTAGGAACGATGAACGGGAACCAGGTATGTCATAGGGTGCGGTGTACTCTATGGCTTCGGAGGTTGCTGTTAATCCTTCTGACCATCCTTCACTTTTTTCTTTAACTTCAGCCAGATGCTCATCTTTAACTGAACGGTGCATATAAACGTTCTACTTATATTTTCTTATGCAAAGTGATCAGCATTGTTTAAAACCATTTGAAGTGCATGGAGAAAGTGGAAATTTCCATAGTAAAACTCTCTACTGACATGTTGATGAGGTCACTTGAGCTTCGTTGGAACGAACATCAGTAGCTACCGAAACCTGAGGACGGGATATAGCAGACCAAACATTTGGATGAAAAAGTTTTTCATCTATCTGTTTTACCTCCAGTATTCCGTTCTCCAGTTTTTGCGATAACTGATTTTCCTTCCGACCAACCTCGCGTAACTTCATTAATATGTAAGGATGGAGTTTAACTTTGGAAATTTCCATTTTCTTCTATCACTTTAAATGGTTTTGAACAACGTCATTTACTGTATTCGGTGCTAGGTAATAAACAAAATTCGGAAACATTTGAATTGCCCCGGAAAAATGGAAATAGCTACTTACATGCTGATGGAGCTACTCGAGCTTCGTTGGAAGGTAGATCGGCAGCCACCGAATATGGGGAGTGGAATGCCGGAGGTCTAACACTTGGATGAAAGGTTTTCATCCAACTGTCGGACCTCCAGTATTCCACTCTCCAGATTCGATGACTGCCGATCTTCCTTCCAACCAAGTTCCAATAGGTCCATCAGCATGTAAGTATCGAGTTTTACTTTAGAAATTTCCATTTTCCCCGAGTAATTCAAATGGTTTTGAATAACGCGGAAGCCTAACGCTGCAGGAGCTCGGATTGTGACAGTGACTTCACAACTAGGAAGACTTAATGGCAGAGAAAATGTAAGAAAAAACTTTGGTTTTTTACTTACTTTTTCTTGAAATTATTTTTCTTGCAATTAATTTATAAAAGATGATATCAGAGGATTTCCGATGACGCATTGAAACAACAAGTAGAAGACGCGGACGCGATAACAGAAGAGCTAATTGATGTAACAGTGAACAAGTTTTTAGAACAAGTGAAAGACGGGAGTTGGACTTCAGGAGGATGACCTCTGCAGTAAACGCATACACAAGGCTGGTGTCCCGTGAACTGGCAGACCGGCCCGAAGGTGAAAAGATTTACCTCAACTGCTATTGCCCGGGTTGGGTCAAGACAGCCATGACTGGTTGGGTGGGTCAACTTACACCCGAAGAAGGTGCTGATACAGCAATATGGCTTTCCCTGCTTGCTGATATGTGTATCAGTGGCAAATTCTTTGCTGAAAGGCGTGAAATACATTTCTGATAGCGGTTTCCAGAAAGATCATATCAAAGAACAAAATTTTATTCAATGGTCTACTTTTGTGATCTACTTATTTCCTCATTCAGGAATTCTGTTGTAGAAACGATTGTAACACGTACAAGAGTCTTGTATTTTTGTTATAAACTAGACATCTTTAATATATAATAAAAGAGATGCCTTAAATGCCACATGGCAAAGTAAGGTCTCTTGGATGGGTTAACTTCTTTGATGTCAGCCGTTAGATCAGATTGATGATGTCATCAAAGATTATTTTCATTTTACACCCTTTTACAATACATAATTACATTCTCTGTTTCATTCCATCTCTACTAAAATAAAAAACATAATTATAATTTATTTATAAAATCGTTCAATTTGGACTATGATTTACCTTATTATTATCTTAAAATCTCATAATATAAAATATCAAAATATGTGTATAAAAGTAATGTATTATATGTTATTATAATTATAAACCACAGTGTATAAACGTAAAAATATATATGTATTATACGTATAACATTGTTTTCTCATAATAAATTAAAATCTACCTAAACATAAAATTTACGATTCAATTTTTATTTTATTCCGCGCTATCGCGGGACAATAATCTAGTTCTTTTGTATAACTAAAGAAGGTAATTCTCATGATTCCAATTGATAACTATTCGAATTAAGCATAACAAAAAACATATTTACTTATTAGACTCCACCCCGGCAAAAAGACAAAGACACCGGACCTCGTGCAACGCACGAGTGTCCCTAGTTAAAAATAAAATCTTATAGCCTTTGGAAGCTATTAAAAGCTTTATATCAAATGTTTACGGTTGGTATAAATAGGGCTCGAAATTAAAGCTATAAATTGTAATTTGATTGTCGGAAAGTAGATCTTTTATTTAAGATGTTTTATTTGTTTTACATAATTAAAATTAGAAGTTTTAGCTATATATTATAGTTAGAAGACCAAAAAGTTAGAGGGTTTATTTCGAAACTTATATTTTATAAAGTTTAAAACCTTTAGTCTTTTTAAAATATTTTTCATTTAAAATTTTTATTTTAAATTAAAAATTTAAAACTTTTTAAACATATTTTTATTTTTAAACGTAAAAGTTCTGTTTTTATTTTTATTTAACAGTAAACATCTTTCCGCTATTTTCCTATTATTCAAAAAAACTTTACACTAGTTTTTTAAACTAAGTAACCGCGTTAACCATGGCACGCCGCTAATTTCTATCACATGCGACGTGGTACAAGACAGCCCTAATTTTGACCTTTATTTTAATATCATTATTCTCCATCTCCCCACTTGACTTTAATCCTAACCGTCTATTAATCAATCAACGGTCAACATTCGTATCTCAGATTTACTAATAAGTGTTAATTTATGTTTGGATCAAGATCTATGATTGTGGGTCCCATCTGTCGGCTAATCAGACATAAGTCCTTGAATAGGTACGGTTGATTGCCGAGAATTATAATTGTCCCATCCAACGGTCCTAAATAATCCTCGTGAAAAACAATGTAGCAGCAATACTTCTAGGGCAATTTCCCAGATCCAACAACCCCTTTTCTTTGAATATTATTTACATTTTATGTCCTTTTTGTTTTCTTACCTTGACAAATGTTGCTATTATGGTTTCACATGTTTCATATGATGGACTAAAACTTTTGTTACATCAAAGTTTCCAATGATGACAACAAAGTTTTACTTTTGTCAAACAAGGAAGATTAATTTTGACGGAATAACTTTAATCCGTGATTTCTTCATACAATCTAACCTAATCCTTCATTAATGACTATGCTTCAGACAATTTTTTATGTCTTAGCGACACAGACTAAGGAGATGTCAGGATCGTTTAGGCTATATAAACTCAAAGTATGATTAATCAAGATCTTGATTATCAAGGAAGTTCAGTAGCGGATTAACACTTTGATATTACAAGTTTGTCGATCAAACAAATATTGTATAATATAAATAACTAAGAACAATGAACAACAATAATGTTTGTCGAATATTAAGCCTCAATATATTGAACAAATTATAATGAATCAATACAATTGTTTTTATGTTTACAAGGATCTATATATAAACCTTGAGGCTACCCTATCTATAATAGGAAACGACTAAATACAATTACAATTTTATTTTATCTAGAATTGTTAAACTTGCGGATCAAGATAATTCTATAATTATCTTCAAGCAGTAGATACTCTCATCGGGCAGTAGTAATGATAATCTTCCGTAGTAACTGACTTGAGATCTTCAACCGTAGTAACTGTCTTCTATGCAGTATTAATGATTTTCAACATTAATGATTTTCATGCAGTATCAATGAAACAATATTATCCAACAGTAGTAACTCAACAGAATTAATGAAACTAAAACTATTTTAACTAAGTTTTAATCCCAACAGGAGACAATGAGTGAGTCCGTACACAAGATTATAATTTAAAGGTTTTAAGATTTCAATTGGTGCAAACGAACTAAAGAGTTTAAAATAAAATAAACATGATTTTAACATAGATAACATGCATATTGTATTAAATGTTAATGTTAATGTTAATACATCGAAAAAGTTGGTCCAAATCGATAGTGACAAATCGCTATAAATTCAAAATAATGGATGTACCATGACAAGGTTTGTACCCGAAAACATAAGGGTGACAAAATTAATGAGTCGGATAATGGGTCAAGTTGTATTGGTAAGTACAACTTAAATCTTTTTTTTTTTCTTTTTTTTTTAAAAGAAGCAAAAAAATACATTTCAAAGCCAAAATATATATTTCAAAGCCAAAAGGCAACCAACTATATATAAATACAAATGTCAAAAAGCAAACCAAGTAAATAAAATAGAGATTAGTAAGTTTAATAAATGTGCAAAATTACTAATTAAATATACCTAACTCGAATAAATATGTATAAAATAATAGACTCTAGATAGGATGAGAAATGACATACCCTCTATAAATTTATCAAACTATCTTATATATGTTTATCACATCTTTTTATTTTTATCATATGTTACATATTTTATAATCAATTCTTTATGTATCTACTATGGCGTAAAGAAGATAAAGTGGTGGTGTAGGTCATGTCAAGTAACCATATAAGACATTTTGATAGTCTGGTTTGTGGTGTGGTTGTTTCATGTGAAATACATCATAATCAACAATGTTTGGTGATCTTCTACTGTATCTTACGGCTTGACGTTTTGGTAGTCTGATCAATGGCTGGTGTGGTTGTTTTGGTGGCATTTTATTGTATTTCGTGACCTGCTTATTATTCTCAGACTTTTGAACATACATTTTGCTTTTAAAATTATAATTGATCCGGATTCTTGAGTGTTGGGTATGCATCTCTTTCGAAAAGGATGTGAATCCATTAGTATTAACATGTATTAACTGTTTAATTTTTATACATTGGTAAATATCTTCATAGCATATGCAAGTGCACCTCTTACTTTTTTAGTAGATTCGCCACTGCAAATTGGGAGAAACCGAAAAACCAGAACAAATTATATCAAGACCAATTATGTTGGTTTAGGTCCTTGGTCCATGGTATTAAATCTATTTAGGGTTTTTGGTCCAGTATTGTTCGACCAATGTTCATTTTGGACCGGTTAAGTCCAAATCGAATGTTTTCATTTATATTGATACGTTATAGTTGTTTAACATATGAATAACAAGTCAAAATTTGAGTTCGGTTCACAATTCAGTTTGTGATCGGACATGTTCTAAATCAGTATCGAAGATATACATTAAGTTTTTCGATTTTAATATTTATAGTTTTCTGGTTGCTGTTTAATAAGGTCTAGCCCGAACCAGTTTTGGAGTGGTGCCCACCCCTTAATCCTCTAGGCCCTAAATCAAAACATTTCAAAAACTAGATATTAAACTCTTCCATTAAAAAACTTGTAGTATGACAGTGTATAAATGATCCATTAACCGAAAAGTCATGGATTTAAGTCCCAATGGTGTCAATACATGTATAGTGTAGTCTAATCAGTCGAAGATCTGGACATGTGCGATAGCACATGACCACCGCATTTTTAGGGCCTCCGATTTTTACGTGTCCTAGTATAAAACTTTGATTGAAAATTGTATATTAGTTAAATAAGACCTAAAAATTAATCATTCATTAATTTTGTTCAATAATTTTCTTAAAAATGACCGGTAAGTATGAAAATTCAGGTAATGTTAATTTATTTTATCGTGTTTGTTTTATTTTTTTTTCACTTTTAGAGACCTTTTATTTGATTATCGCACCGGACCCCCAAAATCCATTTTGACCTTGAGTATAATAAATGCTTTTAAAAAAATTGGATAATCAACTCTTCCACATCCATTCATACCCCATTCAAGAAATGATATACTTTTGTGTTACTATTATATTTTACATAACTAAAAAGGACTTAAAACACACATACAACAAAACACAAAGTACCTTAAACACAAATATATCAAAACACATTCTTTTTAGTCTTTGCCATAAGCCGTCTTTCACCTCTCTTTCCCATTATCCATCTTTTCACACAAAAACCCACCTCCCTCTCCGGCCACCCTCCGCCGTCTTCCTCCGTACCAAACCACCATCACCACAGGAGGGTTAGCCAACAAATAAACAAGTCACAATCAAACCAAACCAATCCCAAGATGCAACAACCAACCAACACAAACACAAACACAAACACAACCAATGAACTAACTCAACAACAACAACAACAACAACAACAACAATGGTTGGCTATGCAACAATACCAACAACAACAATGGTTAGCTATGCAACAACAATATCCAGGAGTGCATCATCCAGCTATGATGTATCAACAACCACCACCACACTATTTACCTTATTATCAACAACAACAAGTAGCTTATCAACAACAACAACAACAACAAAAAGGACATAATAATAATCATCAGATTCAAAGTACAAGTGAAGACAATAAGACTGTCTGGGTTGGTGATTTACAACCTTGGATGGATGAAACATATCTTCAGTCATGTTTTGCTCAAACTGGAGAGGTAAGTGTTTTTTTAGGGTTTTCTCTTTTTATTTTATTTTATTTATTTATATGTTTTATTTCTATTATTGTGTAACGTTCATTTTATTATTCTTTTGAATGACTTTTTGCCTTTTGTTCTTTTCTGGAAATTTGATATGATAGTTTAAAGATATATTCCCATTACTTTAAAAAGATCTATTTTTAGATGTTGTTTGAATTAACCAGTTTTGAATAACTACCTAGCTACTTATTTAAGTTTGATGGTTACAAGTTTGATTTGGCTCGATTTTTTGTCCGAAATGTTACGCGTAATAAAAATGGCATAATGTATATATGAATTTTATGTATTTGGTTTGGTGCTATCTATTTTTGGTTAGACCAATGTTTAATTATGAAAGTGGACCATTTTCGGGTAAGTATATTTGAGTTGATATGTTTTTTTTTGACATAGGTGGACGGTCCCCACATTTGGTCGAATTTAGAACCTATGTTTTATAATCCTCTAAAACTACAATGTCCTGGCTTGCTTACTTTGTGATGAAATTTGCAGGTGGCGTCCATAAAGCTGATACGTAACAAGCAGACTAGTCAATCGGAACGTTATGGATTCATTGAGTTTGTTTCTCATGAAGCGGCGGATAAAGTCCTTCAAAGCTACAACGGAACTATGATGCCCAATACAGATCAAGCTTTTCGTTTGAACTGGGCAAGTTTTAGTACAGGAGAAAAACGTGCAGCAGAACCTGGTTCTGATCTATCTATATTTATTGGAGATTTGGCTCCAGATGTGACTGATTCAATGCTGTATGATACATTTGCTGGTAGATATCCGTCTCTCAAAGGTGCTAAAGTTGTTGTTGATACAAATACTGGTTGTTCGAAAGGTTATGGATTTGTTAGATTTGGTGATGAAAATGAGAGAACACGAGCTATGAATGAAATGAATGGACAATATTGTTCAAGCAGGCCTATGCGTATTGGTGTTGCTACCCCTAAGAGGCCAGCTACTCAACAGCAACAACAATATGGACAGAACCAATATTCGTCTCAAGGTTTGGCTTTCTGATCCAGTTTCTTTTGCTATGCCAAATTTGTTACGTATTTGTTACTCATTTATGTAATGCTTGTGTACGATTAGCTGTGTTATTGACTGGTGGAAATGGTTCATTTCCTCAAAACTCTCAATCTGATGGGGATTCCTCAAACACAACAGTGAGTTGTTCAGTTTCTTTGTTAATTAAAAAAGCATTGATGGCATTCACTGTATTAAGACGTCATAATTTCTGTAGATTTTTGTGGGAGGACTTGACTCTGAAGTCACTGATGAAGACTTGAGGCAAACGTTTTCTCAGTGTGGCGAGATTTTATCTGTTAAAATCCCTGTAGGAAAAGGATGTGGTTTTGTGCAGTTTGCAAGCAGGTAATCATCTGTTAATATATGTTATACGACACTTTACAGTGTATACTGTTGTTAATTAACTATGCCTTTTTGCATTTGAATTGTTTAAATTAGCCAACCCTTAATAGGCCTTTTACATGTATAAGATTGGTAATCTTATTAATATCTTGACTGCGATTACAAGTAGCTCATTCTTGTTTGAATTTATTTTTACAGAAGCAGCGCAGAGGATGCAATTCAAAACATGCATGGCACTGTTATCGGCAAGCAGACTGTTCGTATATCATGGGGTAAAACTCCAGCTAACAGACAGGTATGTATTAATTTACTTTCTTCTCTTTATGATTCAGTTTATAACTTTTCAATCATCTTAAGCATATAGAATTTTTGAATTTTCATCTAGTCGGTGTATCTGTAAGGATCTTATATCCTCCTCTTTGGCCAAACTTGGGAGTCTTGATGGTCCTTTATTTTGATCTTTTATTATAAGAGTTGGTAGTCGAATTGAGTTGATACCGATTAACTTGCAAGTTTTACCAAGTTAACTCTTCCTTCACTCATATAAGAATAATATATAGAGGAATGTTCTGGGCTATTATCAAAACATGAGATGATATAGAATGTCACAAAACGTGTGTAGCCAATAAAGTGTTTACTTTTGTTATTATAGTTTTGTATCATCTAAGTTAAAAAACTGGGCTCCGGAAACCTTTAATGTAGCACAAACAGGACAAATAGTGCCTTTCAATTTGTTCGTAGGTATTTTATTATTGGCTACATGGATTTACAACTGTTTAGTTTCAGATACATGGACTTGTAGACCTCGTAATATACAGACATTTCTTCCCTTACCGAGCTAGATAATTGTTGTTTCAAGGGGCAAAAAAAATCTATATGGGGCATCTTGAAACTTATTATGTTTTAGTAGATAATCAACGATAATAGAACAGGATGTGGGAGATGGTGTTTGGATGTCCTTCGTTTGCTTCAAGATGTAAATAATTAGATGGTTAACTGTTTTGGGAATCGGAAATTCTGATTGTTTAGATAACCAATAAACATAAATGAACAAAAAGGTTGTCAATTTGTATATAAAAAATCACAAGTCCGTACGTAAAAGAAGTTCTGTTGGTTTGTTACAGAGAGTAAGAAATATCTAATTTAACCCGAAAACTCAGAATCACTTTATCGAAATTATAAACCTGATTATTTTGACTTCAAGTTTCAATAATCAGATAATTAGTTTCATAGCACACATCCTATGATCCAATCATACAGACATACAATAATATTTTAAAAGCTTAATGCATAACCTATTTGGCGACATGTCAACACTTGTTAACATTTACGGTACATTAGTTGATAGCATCACACCCAATAAATAAGCTAGAATATTTCATTAGTAACTCAAATCGTTTTTCTGCATTCTCGAGTTTCATATAAATGCGACACGAAATACGTCATGCATTTCTGCTACATTTGAGTTCTTATTTATGGCTGTTTATTTGGTATGGCAGAGGATGGGTGGTAACGGAAACTACTACCCGAAGCAAGGATACGGTGGTGGTTATGGATATGGTGGGCAACAGAATCAGGATGCAGGAGGTATGTACGGCGCTGCAGATGCATCAGCAGCTTATGGATCCAACGGGTATGACAACCATCAGCAGCAGCCCGTAAGCTAATCTTCCTGGAAGAGTAGAAGACTATCCCTACACACCCATTTGATTTGAATCTGAACTACCATATGATAAGATTGAAAGACCATATATATTATGTTCCGCTATGGAATAAATATCTACGAATGTAACTGGAATTTTGTGAGAATTTCGTTCCAAACACCATTTTTTTCTTTCTATATTATTACTTGAGACTGTTTAGGACATCTAAAATTTGTTTTACTTTTTACATGTTTTGGTTTAACGTCGTAGGTAAATATAGTATTGAGATGACTGAAAATCGCTTCTGAAAAGTAACTACTCATTTCTTTAGACGTATGTAGACGAAATACAGTTTTGGTCTGGAAACTTGATTCAACAATTTTGTTACTAACATGATTAATCTGTTTTGAGTTAGAATTCTTATATCTATCTAATACGTAACTAGTCTTTTTAAGATTGTTGTTGGGGTTTATTAGTCCCACCATGTTCTTAAAGGTTTGGGTCCTTTTCTTGTTAGATTTAGATATTTTTTGAGTGGTTTGTGAATCGGTCAAAAGGAATATGTTGATAACGATAGATGTGCACTAAAAGAACGAATATTGAGGATCGGAACGTTTTTGCATATTTCGTTTACTTTATCATTTAAATACGTTAAGTCGTGTTCGTTTGAACCAAACCAGCTATAGAAAAAAACTAGGCTTAAGATATGTATGTAAAAAAGAATCAAATTACCAATGTAAATAATGGTTGGGTAACAAGAAAGGTCCAAAGTTTTAAATCAGCTGATTACTGACCAAGATATAATCGATTATTCCAAGTTTCAATGACATTATTAGAGAAAAAGTAATGAGAATGTTATCTTGAAAATTTACAAAATCGATACGGGAATATTCAAAAGAAAATGCAATTGTGGGAATGGACCACTCCTTCTTAGCCATAACATAATTGGTCACAGGCACAGGCTCAGGCTCAGGCTCTCTTCCAAAATCACACATAATGTCTCCATGTGAATCATAATTCTTCTAACTTTTTAACCCCACCACAAAAATATTCTCCGTAACTTCTACTTTTACCTATTTTTAGTGAAACATATGTGTTGGAATTAGGGTGTGTTTGGCGGACAAGATTGGCTTAAGTTTATTATTTTTTATAAATGTTTTATAAATCTTGTTTGATTTGACAGACTTATTAAAGATATAAGGCCCGATAAGCCTCTAAAATAATAAGTAATTTGAAGTAGCTTATGAAAATGATATTGAGCTTATGATAGACAAAATGCATATATATCATTCATTTTAATTGAAATATATATATTTATATATATTTTTATGTCTTTTTTCACCTATAATAAGGTCCATTTAGTTTACAAATATTTTTTCATTTTTATATTTAAACTCCAGTTCCCACCATAAGCTTGAGTTTGGGCCACAAGCTTAAGCTTCAGCTCCTGCCCAAGCTCAAGCTTCAGCGACTTACACCAAACACATCCTTAGTGTAGGGAATTGTGATAGTTGATAAGACCATTCCTAATAGCGTGTTTAACCGAGTAATTAGTTATTGCCAACTTAGCATCACGTCAGCAGATACTAAAATCGACTTACTTAATATTTTCTTTATACATACAACCGTATATATGAAATGTATTTATGAGAAGAATAAAAAATATTATATTTCAATACTTTAGGAAGATCTTTAAGTTAATTTTTGAAAACAATATTAACAAAATGGAAGTTTGTTATATTATAAGATAATTTAAAGTTCATTACATAGAGTGAGAATACGTGTGTAAAGCTATGTTACATTTTTATGCAAATTATCTTAAGTAAAAAAAATGTTTTTGTATGTTTGTCAAGACAAAACATATTTCTGTCATATATATAAGATATGTATTTGATTTTTTTTAAGAATAGTTGGCTCGACAAAGCGTCAACGAAACAATGACATCCTTTCGTTTTGACGGTAAAATCAATTAGTTTTGGCGCGCCAAAACATATACCATGCATATCGTTTATTGGTTACGACGTTTCCACATACCTTGTCCGCTCATCGGGTAGTAGATATGGGTGTTCGTTTGGATGGATGTGGTTAATCCGATCCAATTAGATGAATACGATTGGATTTCGGTTTCTAAAATATGAATCTGAACCATCCAAACAAACTAAAGATCTGAATCGAACCGAACCGAACCAAATTACTAGTCGGTTAAATCGATTTTTAAAATTCGGTTTTCTGTTAATATTTAAATGTATATCTAAATAATTACAACGACATTTATTTGCATATGTCTCAAAAAAATGTTTGTAAAATATGAGGAAAAATTGAAAAAGTTGAGACCATTGTTAAATGTCACTAATTCGTTAATACGCATAAGAAATATACTAATCATATAGGTATGAAACCATTATAGTTAAACCAACTAATAAAAATTGACGTATAATGAAATATTAAGTAAATTAAATTTGGTGTTCGTTTTTTTTAGACTATTCGGTTTTTCTATATGAACCAAAGACCAATCCAAAATCCAAATTACTAATTCGGTTTTGGTCTAATCTGATCCAAAATTCGAAAAACCAAAAATTCAAATTGTGCAAATGAACATTTCAATTTTATCCAAATAGTGATACCCCTAGCAGTGGACATTTGCAATGCTTCCCGATCCTCTCTATTTCAGGTTTGGAATTCATATCAGCTTATATGAGCGTGCAAATTGCACTTCTACGACGTAATTGAGTTTGATTTCCACTTCAGTTGGTTTCATGTAAATTTTAACTATATAAAATAATGTGTAGATGACACTAAAATAACCAATGTTACCTCCCGAATAGAAATTCTTTTAGAGGTAACCTTTCTATAATTGTACTCATTTGTTTCGTGTTCCCATAAATAAATGATGTCTTTTGTAGATTACAAAAAGTAAAAGATATCATATTTTCTTTAATATATAATAAAAGAGGGGTCTTAAATGACACATGACGATGTAAAGTCTGTTGGATGAGTTAACTTCTTTAGTGTCAGCCATTAGATCAGATTGATGATGTCATCAAAAACTATTTTATTATTTTACATCCTCTTACAATACATAATTACATTATCTTTCATTCATATCTACTAAAATAAAAAATATAAATATAATTTATTTATAGAATTGTTCAATTGGGACCATAAAACCTTATTATTATTGTAAAATATCCTAATACAAAATATCAAAACATGTGGTATAAAGATAAAATGTATATGTTATTATAGCTATAACACGAATATGTGTATAAACGTAAAAGTATATATATGTATTACAAGTACAACATATATTTTCTCATAATAAATTAAAATCGACATAAATATAAATTTATAATTCAATTTTTATTTTTTTCCGCGTTATCTGGGGAAAATAATCTAGTTCTCTTTAGAAGACAAACAAATAAGTATTCATTAATCATATATTTGAAAGCTTTTCTGGTTTATTAAATTTGTCTATAAATATACATATTGGGTTAAAAGTTAGCCCACCTCTCATTGGACATTGAGCAATGGAGAAGAAACACAATGTCTTTGTTACAAGACTCACATTCTTCTACTGATCTTTGTAACAATAAACAATGTGCAAATGAAAAACGTAAGATCGCGAGCCAACCAAGCTCGGAAACCTTGATGTCCTTTCGTCATTCAAGAAACCGTGACCAAGTCAATGCCATTGAATGAACAGCGGGTCACTGAATCGGGCTTTAGTGACATGAAACCGACAACAATGGGGGTAAGATGGAAGATGATTACATTGAAGGAGGGGCTTCCGGGGCAGCCATTATCAAAAGGGTTGATGTTTAAACAATATGCAGGATACATTAATGTTGATAGCTTCAATGGTAGAAGTCTTTTCTACTACCTTGTTGAAGCTGAGCATGAACCATCTTCTAAACCACTTGTTCTTTGCTTAATGGAGGTACATTTTACACTCTTTTTTTCTTCTTAAATAGTTTCGTTTTTAAGCATTTAAAGTTAGTTGAAGAAGCGTTTTTGTTTAAAGTTCCATTAATTATAGAACAAACGGAGATTTATCTAGGGAGGTTCGAAACTATATAGATGTCTGACCACTAGACCACTTTGACCACTTTGGTGGTGATGGGGTTAATTAAAGACCAGAAGTTTATTATATTGTTTTGGTTCTCTTCGTGTTTTCTTAGCATCTTTACATAAGTAAAATGTAATATCACCATATTTCTTCATTTAAAGTATAACGACTTCTTGTAACAAAACAGGACCAGGATGTTCGTCTCTCGGGGTTGGTGCCATGCTCGAGATTGACCGTTTGTGTTAACCCTGATGGCAAAACATTATATTCAAGAAGATTCTCATGGAACATAGGTTCGGAGTCTGTTAAATGACATATCATATAAATAAATAATAAACGTAGTTTAAACAGATTTGATAATATATATATCTTTGACCCGTTACACAGTTGCGAATATATATTCTTGGAGTCACCAGCAGGAGTTTGGATGCTCTTTACTCCAACACTACCAGTGATTATACTTGTTCTGGGGATAAAGGGACCCCGGTATGCTCCCTTTTCATTATTACATACACAAACATCTTCCCCTTTTTTATAAAGAAATAGAAAGAAATCTTAACCATGGGCATCACAAACCTTTTTATCCGTATATTGTTAATATCCTTAACGAAAAGAGTGGGAATT
This sequence comes from Senecio squalidus, assembly GCA_910822075.1. Taxonomy (NCBI): domain Eukaryota; kingdom Viridiplantae; phylum Streptophyta; class Magnoliopsida; order Asterales; family Asteraceae; genus Senecio; species Senecio squalidus. Next base: position 32,901,673 of record CAJVGC010000590.1, read on the forward strand.
GATGCCTCTACAATGCACTATAATCGTTTATTTTTCTATTTTGAGGTATATATCATTTAAGATGTTTACATTCGCATTTAAATATAACAGACGTTAGTGACACACTTAACACCTTAAGGTCTTAACCGTTTGGGTTCGAGTACACGTGATGTAATTAAACTTGTTCATTAGGGTCATAAACTATAAGGTATCAGCAGAACTTTCAATATGATTAAAAAATGGTTCCAATTACAACCATACATAAACAACTTTTTTATTTTAACTCATTTAGTTGTATCCCCATAGACTCAATAAAATGTGAGATATGATATCGTTCTACATTTTAATAATATTTGTTTTCTCATACGGGTGTTTGTGGTACAAACTGCAGCCAGAGGACTCGTATTCTGGTTAATTGGTTCAAAAGATTCCCACATTACAAGAACAATGACTTTTACATTATCGGAGAAAGTTATGCAGGTATAAAACTATATATACATGTTCATTTATTCTTTTAGAACATCGTAAACACTACATATATTTCATTCCTAGTCAAACGACTACCGGTTAACACCCTTGGTACTTATATTCACTTGTAATTATGTTACAGGATTTTATATCCAGAGCTAGCTGATGTTATTACAAAGAAAAACGTCGAGGCCACTCTAGTTCAAATCATTAACCTCAGGGTATCATGGTAAAAACCTGAATATCTTTTTTAGTTTTTGATATTAATAAGAGGTCATTAACCACAGTTCTGTTTTTGATATATTTTCATTCGGTTGTTTTTATAGATAGGAAATGGAATAATGAATGATGATACCGACGATAAAGGGTTTAACGATTACCTATGGAGCCATGCCCTGATTTCGGATGAATTATATAGAAAATTATCACAAAACTGTATGTAGTGACGCTAAAAGTAGCGAGTATTGCAATAGCTTAGAGAAGAAGTTGGAGAAGAAACTGGGAACATAGATTTCTACAACATTTATGGCCCGACTTGTCTGCCATTGCCCCACGGATTGATGGGAAGGAAAACGCATCATCGAAGATCTGGTGACTAGATCCTTGTGAAGAGAGTACGTAGAAAGCTATCTCAATCTTCTAATGTTCACATGCGTTCCATGCTAACGTTACCAAATTATCCTCATCGATGGGAGACTTGCCAGGTTAGAATCAACTTCTCTGTAAATATTGACACCTCTGGTTCGGGCCAAAACCATTTAGCCTTGTTCAAAAGTTGCTTGATCTATCTTCTTTTTAGAGTAGTTAACTAGTTGTGGACTTATTGGCCATTCATATTAGCCAATGAGCCATTGTTCAACTTTGGGCCAAAACTATTAGCCTGAAAACTTGATTCATTAATCTTGTTGTTATGCTTACACGATAATATGTTTTGTTGCAGCCAAGTGATCGATAAGTGGAAGGATAGCCCGTCAACTATGTTTCCGATATACAAAAGGCTAATATCTTTGGGTCTTCGAATACTCCTTTATAGGTACTTAAAACTTCTAGGGGAGGGGGAACCCGATTTACTTGTTACTTAACCAACATTTTTTAACGATATATACGTTTTTTACAGTGGAGATGTGGATGCTGTTGTTCCAGTCTCCGGCACACGGTATTCTATTGATGCCATGAATCTTAAAGTGATCAAACCTTGGCGATTATGGACAGACGCTACAAAACAAGTAATGCCACTTGTCTAAACTATATTTTCATATTGTTTGAATTAGATAAGTATGTTTACTAGACATTAAAATACTTAGAAATGATTTATACTTTTCTGTTTCCATTTTTTTACCAGGTAGCAGGGTATAAGGTCGTGTACGATGGACTAACGTTTGCCACAGTTCGAGGTGCTGGTCACGAAGTACCTCGTTTTCAACCACAACAAGCATTTGCTTTATTAAAGACGTTCTTGGCAAATCGCGGTTGAAAACTAACAACACCAAGTGATCATCAATCTCATTGATTAGTTTCGACATCATCATAGAAAACTTGTGTTGCAAATTCTACTTTGATAATCCTTTTCAATTAATGAATTAAAGCTAAACTTGAATCATTTATGCCTATTTTACCAATTTATCTTCATTTCTTTTGTAACTAGCATATATATAACATATAGTTAAATTAAATAAAGGATGTTATACATTTTGATATGAAAATATTACTATGATGATTATTATTGATTAATATGAAATTAATAAAGGAAGTTTGTTAGAGAAGTTTTGATAAACAGAAATGTTATGTTAGTACTTCATTCTCTTGGAATTTAGACCTTAACAAATCTGAGATAACCTGCAAAATACAAGAAATTTCAATTATGATGATGGGTATCGAACAAGAAAAAAGAAAAGAAAGCGGGAATGTGAGAATTCTACGACTTTCATTATAAAATGGAAATTTCGTTTCAAAGGTTTAAGTCTCGCCATCACCTTTATTTATAGGTGGATGTAAATCATAGTTAGAATCAGATCAGGAAACAACCTCTTAATACTCATATAATTTAGGCTTGTTTTGCAAAGCAAGTAACCTTATTTATAAACAACTACAATTAAAAGAAAATATAAACCTAACCTAATACAAATACCAAATAGTTTAGAATAACATTATTCTAATTAGTTAATAATTGGATAACAATTTCTACCTTATTCTAAGTATTAGATAATACCAATACTAAGTATCTTCACGTAATCCACACAATGCTTAAACTCCGGTCCTGGAACCACCTTCGTTTTGAGGTCTTCTCCCAGTTTGATTAGGAAACCCTTAGGCCACATCTTTTCTTCTAATCCTTTTGGAAGCATCACATACCCCCGTTGTAGTAACCATGTGCTGAATGTATTTACCTTGAACACGTACCCGGTTTTCACCCTACCCTCGTCAAGGTCCTTCACACTCTCAATATTCCCGTTTCCATCTTGATATACTCTATGGCACTTGTCCATCCCTGCAGAACCTTTCAACAAAACTCACTGCATCGCAAATCCTGTAGTGCATACCATCAACTTCCCTAGAACATCTGTATGTGGAATCGTACGCATCTTCCACATCCCAATCATCCCCCGGTAAACCTTTAATAAAACCTTGAAGTATGCTTCTAATGACATAAATACTGAACCATCATTCCTCATTCTGTAATAACCCATAGTTCCCTGAACATTCCTCAAATGAGACACCCGCAGGGTTCAGTTAGCCTTCTTCCTGAAAATCACCATACCAATAACCTTGTTTGTGAGACCCTCCATGTTGAAAATATTCTATAGAAACCTTTGGTATCCTTGATTTCAGCCTTGCTATTCCAAGCAATATACTTTTATGTGTGTGAACCTCTAGTGTTATCCTTTGATACCTAAACCACACCGGTTAGCCACTATCCCCAGATTATGTTCCCTAGTTTCCTCATTTATCTCATCATCAATACTATCCTCACCTTCGTAATGACCCTCGACCAATTCATCTTGACCGCCGGATGATTCCACCTCAAACACGCCATGTTCTACATAATATGTAGCTCAAACATCCACACAACCTTCGAAAAGTATACACAACTCTTTGTCCTGTTCCATTCAAACCCGAAGTGGAACCCACATCTTGCATCACCACGGTGTATCCCTCTTTCTTCAACGTACCCAATATACCAAGCTCCACCTGAACTCTGGAATGTCACCCATACCATTGAGAACATAGCTTGAACCATCCTCCATCGGTATTCTCGTTGCCAAAGAGTTAGTCATATACAATGGATCTAACCATATGGCACCTGCAGATGTATCCTTCGTTACTCCTCCTTACAAATGTATCCCTTTAAAAACCCTAAAGACCATCATCCAAGCATCTGAGTCTCCTACTTTCTCCTAAGTTACTAAACTGTAACTTACTACTCAAGAAAACCCGATTGAACTTAGAGACATAAACACAAGTCAGTTTTAATAATTTACACGCTAATCTATGAACTAGATTAGAATTAGTATTTTATTTAAGATTTCCTTGTTATTTTAACCCAATATCGAGGAACAGGACTAAACGGCCACTGCCTGAAAGGACTATGTCCATGGGACCGCCGCCCCCCCCCACAAGGTACATCTCGCGCCTATCTTGTGGTTTCCAAGTTATAGTCGGTTAGGGGTTTTTTTTATGTAACACATTGTTTTCAAAAATCACGTTTAACAAAACTTTTTTTATATTTTCTGAAGTATCACAACTATAAATTTTTTTTGATAAAACATGATTAGGTTCATAAAACTATTTTAATAATCAAACTATTTGTTACATTAAAACTCACTTCATTTTATGTATGAATATTAGTCAATTTGGCAATGACAAATAGTTGGGGACATCAAGCTACCCCAAAGCAATTCGAATCCCAAGCACGTCTAAAGTAACCCACGAGCAAAAGACACGTTTCGAATCAGCTAAAGTGGATGAGACAATAACCTTATTAGTAAAGGCTATGAAAACGTTTCATATAAATAATTTGTCTTATAACCCAAACCATACCCGCAACCTCGTAAGCAGGTATGAATAACAATAATCGATATCACAATATAAATGCATATGAAATTAATCATCGTCACGTAATTAATCCTTCAAATAATGCACTTATTATATCCGTTACTAGGGTTCATCAAGCCCTAAGTACTTACTTATCTGGATACGTGATGTCGCATATTTATACACATATTTATAAGCGATATTCGGTTGATTTTCAGTATTAAACATGATGGATATGATAGGTTTTTGCAATTTAATCATGTGAAAGTTGTTTTTATTCAGATTACAGGTTCATATGATCGGGAAGTGGATGATTGGTCGAGAAACGCAAGTAAAAAGACGCAAAATGGTGAAAACAAAAGCGAAACATGCAAGAAACTTCTAGACTACGTACTGCGAAGCAGTAATGTATGCAGGCAACGTGGAATTTGTGTTGGTATCAAATTAGGAACAAGGGATTACGGCGCAGCTAGTAGTTACATGGTGCGACGTAGTAGGAGTTTTTATGGAATCCAGATTTCTTATATAAATACAAATCAAAACTTCACAATTTCTATTATCAGCTTTTTGGCAATTCGATTTTGGGAGTTCAACATTCGGTTTGGGAGCTGCAGGGTGAGTTTGAAGCTTAGTTTGAAGTCTTATCTTCAACATTAACGTTTTTACGCAATTCTTACGTCTACTTAATCGAATTATTGGTATTATGTCTACTTCTTTTATATTTGTTTACTTTATTATGAACATGAGTAGCTAATAACTTTACCACTTGTTTGGTATTGGAGCTTTTGTGATGATTTAGCTTATTATATTGAATGTTTTTAGGTGTTTATGTTTAATCGAAGAACCTTTATTGTTTACGTCTTAAATATTGTCTCAAAGTTACGTATATTCAATTTGTTAGTTGATATTCTAGGTAGAATCTAGAGTTAGATTAGCTAATGAACGAAACAAATCAATCGATCTTTAATTGGTTTAGAATTGCTAATATTCGAGAGGAATTAGTAATAGTAACTTAGATAATTAGACTAAAACGAGAAAGCTAGTTAATAATTACAAGAGATTGGATTAGACAAACTAGAGAATCTATTCGAGAGGAAGCTTTATAAGATTAAATCATTAAACACCGGCTTGTTTCTTAACGCTTAGTTATCTAGGAATTTTACTGTATTCGAGAGGAACGGTGGAGTTTGAAATAATTAAAGTTTAATTAGGTATTCGAGAGGAACTTAATTATACATAGAAGTTAAAAACAAACATGCAATTACGTAAATTAAATTAGATCATTAGTGAAGTACCAAAACGAGTGTATTCTCCTTAATTGATAACAAAAACAATAAACTTTTCAACGAACGATTACAATAATCACTTTTCTTAATTTTAGTTAAGCAACGTGGACAATTCGGTCACCAAAACAAAACCAAACAAAACAGTTTCATTAATTCTTTTTTTAAGTTAAATTTAGTCCCTTGCGAACGAACTATTACTTACTATTTTCTATATTAAATGCGATTAGGTCCACTGTCTATAAGTGAGTAGTCGAGTTAATAAGTATTTCGAGATTTTAAAATTAAAACTTGATTTTACACATCAAGTTTTTGGCGCCGCTGCCGGGGGCTTATTTTTCATTTTTGTTTAGAATTTGTGATACGATCCTTTTAAGTATTAACATACTTGAAAGTTACTTTTATTTTTTATTTACACTGGTGTATTTTACGATTTTCTTGTTTTTGTATTTGTAGGTATTTAGGCAGTTGATGAACACAAGGTCTTCTGGGGTACCACTCAAGAGTCCTTTATCAAATCCAGGAGTATCAAAAAGACGCAACAAGAAGCAAGCAAACCAAGTAATTCAAATTTCAGGAGCTTTTGGACCTTTCTCACCAGTCAAATTCGTAGACACCTAGTCTTCATTGGGAGGTGAAACTAGTTCAGTTCAGAAGTTGATGAGTTAGTTTTTGAGGAGAAATCGAAACCAATGGCAGATCCTTTGGACATTCCGATGCACCGAAGAGCTGCAGCCGTCGCAGTGCCACCCACATGAGAGTCGGCTATTTCCACCCCGGACTTGGGTGAAGATTTTGTGGTCAAGGGTCATCACTTGAAGATGATCCAAGACAACACATTCGATGGGAGATACAATTCTAATCCACACAAGCACGTACCAAGATTCATCGAGCTATGTCAGATGTTCAAATACAAAGATGGTAAGAGTGATCAATGTTGAAAAAATCGAATTAATCGACCGATTAATCGGCGATTAATCGTGAATCGCAAAATTGAAGATGAATTTCAGCAAGTCGACCAATTAATCGGGCCTTTGATTAATCGGAAAAAATCGAAAAAAATCGACAAAAATCGTACGGTTTAAAAAAATCGGTCAACGAAAGTCAACCAAAAAAAATCAAATTAAAACCCAAAATTAGGGTTATTCTTCTAATCGACGATTTGAAGACAGAGAACTAGAGAAGGGCGACGGCTAACCTTTAAATTACAAAGCTTACAAAAGAAGCAGCGGATTTGTTTGTAGGTAATTACTCCGTGGTTGATATATAGTTTAAGCGATTTGATTTCCATCGCGATTTGCATAATTTGTTTTTTTTTTACTTGCTGCAATTTTTGATTTACTCCGTGTTGCCGTGTTCTTCGATTTGCTGTAAATGGTTTGTATCCTTGTATGATAGTATTTAATGGAGGGGACAATTAGTTAGTGGGTGGGTGGTGGGGTGGGAGTAAAGTAAAGAAAGAGACAGTAGGTAGTGGTCATTAATAAACAATTTTTTTTTTGTGTTACTGTTTTGTTTTCTTTGTATTCAATTTTTATATGAGTAATTTGTTTTTCTATTACATGTTATTTGTTAATATTAAAATCTTAGTAGTTTTAGTTACTTATAATGTAGTTAATAATGGAATCATCATCGGCTCAACATACGAATACCACAACTAGTGAAAATAATCTTAAACGAAATTCGGACGATATTGGATGGGTTTACGGAGAGTTGGTGGATAAAAACAATAAAGATAGGGTGAAATGTAAATTATGTAAGAAACCTATGGGTGGAGGAATTTATAGAATGAAACAACATATTGCGGGTGTAGGGTCAAATGTTACACATTGTAAAATAGCAACGAAAGATGATATGATATTATGTCGAAATGCTCTTGAGGAGAACATACACAAAAAGAAGGCTAAACAAGTTTATGATAAAGGTTTGAGATCGGAGGTGAATATTCGTGATAATGAAACCATTGACCTCGATGATGAAATGGAAGATTGTTTTGGAGAATTGAAGGAATCACGTAATTTTGGTCCTATGGATAGATTTGCAACTTCCAAAGGAGTCAAGGGAAAAGGCTCACAAAGTAATATTTCTAAGGTTGTCCGAAAAGAACAAATGATCCGTGTGAAGGAATATATTTGTAAGTGGGCGTATGAATGTGCGATTCCATTTCATGCATTTGAAAGGGATAACTTTAAAGCTTTAGTGGAGGCGGTTGGTCAATTCGGACCGAATGTTTCACCTCCAACAAGATACGAGATGGGAGATACGTTCCTTAAAAGAGAAGTTGAAAAAACTAAAATTTCTTTGAAAAGGTACGAAGAAGAATGGAAAATCATTGGATGCTCTATTATGACCGATGCATGGTCCGATAGAAAACGAAGAAGCATCATGAACTTATGTGTCAATTCAAAGTTAGGCACGGTTTTTTTTTTCCTCCAAAGAATGTTCGGAAGAAGCTCACACAAGTGATAACATTTTTGAGTATGTGTATAAATGTATTGAAGATGTTGGTCCAAAAAATGTTGTTCAAGTTGTGACCGATAATGCGGCTAACAATATGGGAGCGGCAAAATTGTTGAAGGAGAAGAGACCAACAATCTTTTGGACATCATGTGCGACACATACTATTAATCTAATGCTTGAAGGTACTAAGTTTTCCTTTCTTGTAACTTTATTAGTTATATAATGTGTTTATATATAAATTATATGTTTATTTGTTTTTAAAGCTATTGGCGGGCTACCGAGGTATAAGAAAACTCTCGATCAAGCAAAGAAGCTAACGGTGTTTATTTACGCCCACCACAAGACATTGGCTATGATGAGACAACATACAAAGAAAAGGGATATTGTGAGACCGGGAGTCACAAGATTTGCATCCGCCTTTCTCACTTTACAAAGTTTGATGGAAAAAAAGTGTCAACTTAGGCAAATGTTTACTAGTGAAGATTGGGAAAAATGTAAGTTCTCTAAGAAGGGCAAAGGTACGAAAGCTTATGGAACGGTGATATCTCCCGCATTTTGGAGCGGTGTAACATTATGTTTAAAGATTTTTGCACCGTTAGTCAAAGTTCTTAGGATGGTTGATGCCGATTGGAAGCCTTCCATGGGTTTTATATATGGTGAGTTAGAGAAGGCGAAAAAAGAAATTATTGTTGCTTTGAACGATAATGAAAAAGAATGACCATCATCTCCAAAAAGTCATCCAAAAGGCTTGATACATCTCTACATATTGCGGCCTACATTTTAAACCCATATTATTTCTATAATAATTTGGAGGTCCGAAATGATGTAGACGCGAATGATGCGGTAGTTGAGCTTGTTGGTATTTTATTTCCCGAAGACTTTGACATGCAAACCCAAATCTTGTCGGTCGAGTTGCCATTATACAAGTGTAAACTAGAAAAATTTGGTCGAATAGTTGCACTTAAAGCATGTGAGGTGAATGACGAGAAATTTGATCCGGATAATGCAAATTCCAATAATATATATTTTTTTTAAACTTAGCATTTTAATAACATATTTGCATTAATTTTTGTAGCAAATTGGTGGGAAACTTATGGAGGCTCGACTCCTAATTTGAGGACAATTGCTATAAGGATACTTTCATTAACTACTAGTTCATCGGGATGTGAGCGAAATTGGAGAACGTTTGAAGGGGTTAGTAACTTTAAACATACCACGTATAATATATTTACTACATATTATTATATTATTAATGCATAATTTAAACTTCTTAGGTGCATACAAAAAAAAGAAATAGACTAGAGGCAACTAAAATGAACAATCTTGTTTTTGTTCAATTTAATGCCAATTTAATGGAGAAAAACAAGAAAAGAAAGGCAAGAGGTCGTGAAGTACTTCTAGCGGAAGATAGTAGTCAAGCTAAAGATTGGATTGTTGATGGTGGTGTTGATGGTGGTGTGGATGAAGTTGAGCCGGGTCTAAGTTGGGAGGTGGTTAGTGAAGCCGCTGGTGTTGATGAAGTATTGACTAATAGGACAAGTGGTAGGACAAGTTCATCAAGAGAACTTTTTGATGAAGAATTTGAGTCGGAAAATGAGGAGGAGGATGATGAGGAAGTTGATGATTTTGAATACGAGTCGGATGGAGTTCAAATCATGGAAAAATACGGGCAAGACGCGAATTAATTTTCAGTTACTTGAACTTTGAAGTTTATTTGAACTAATATGTTTATGTTTGACCTATTATTAGTTGATTTGGTATGTTTAATTGTCAACTAAATGTAAACTTTGAACTATTTATTATGGTATTTGAATTATTTTATTCATGTCACATATATATTTGAAAATTTACACATAGAAAATAGGAATTCGATTGATTCGATTAATCCCGATTAATCCCTAGTCCCTATTTTACCGACTAGGTTCGCCTAGCGTTATTTACAACATTGAGAGTGATAGCGTCAAGCTATGTTTGTTACCCTCGTCTCTCACCAGAGATGCGAAGGTGTGGTTTGAAGAGTTAGAGGAGAACACGATCACCACCTGGACACAGATGAGGGAATCCTTCATCAAAAGATTTTTCCCACCCGCATAGGGTAGGAAATTGTTACGGGATATTCGTGGATTTAGACAAGAAGAGGGAGAGACAACAACCGAAGCCTGGAGTAGGTTGAAAGAGATGCTGAGAATTTGTCACGGTCATGGTTTGGGCAAAGATCACATCATCGAGATCTTTTTCTATGGTTTGAACAAGAATTCTCAAAACGAATTAGACTTAGCTGGAGGGGGAGATTTCATGTACAAGTAAACTAATGACACTACTAGAAAACTGTCATATACCGACAGATATTTCTGACGGGAAATATCTGTCGGCAATTTTCGACAGATTCCCGACGGCGTTTCGACGGAGTTGAAGTTCAACAAAATTTGGTGCGTTTCTAACGGAATTTTGACGGATTTCTAACGGATTTATTATCCGTCGGAAATCCGTTGAAATCCTGTTAGACATTTCCAACGATTTACCGACGGTTCTTCAAATCTGTCGGAAAGCCGTCAGAATCGTCTTGTATCCTTTTGTTCCGTTAGAAAGCCGTTAGAATAGAAAGAAATTCCCGACGGATTTCCGACGTACATTTTAATTTAATAAGAACAATATTAAATATGAAATAATAAGAGCTAATCTTCCATTATGATTACTACACGTTTATGGGCTCGAATTATATACATATAGTATCTTATATTCATGCTTATAAACGAATAAACGTATGTAAAATAATTTAATTATAAAATAAGCAATATATTCTTTTTCATTGTAACCACAAACTTATATTTTTACCGAATAAACAAGATTTACCCTTATTCTATTTATTTTCTTTTTTAAACCAATCTAGTTCTTTTTATTTCTCATTCTTACAATGATGTAAGTTCATATAAACTTATTATATTAAGTGTGATTTTTACTTATTATTTTTATTATAATTAGTTATATATAAGCAAAAATAACCAGAGATTTTTTGTTATTTAAAACTATTTTAAATCATTTTTAAGAAGTGGATATCCGACCGGATATACACATGATTTTTCCCCCCTTGGAAAACATTTCTAGAACCGCCACTGCATGATACACCGGAGTCACTGACTACTGGCAGGTCATTCGACACACTGCATGGATTGTATATCATTACAACATTCTCTTACACGTTTCTTACATCATTCTCTAAATAACTATTCTTTATATATTCGTGTCATTGAATGAATTCTAATTCTCACAATCAAGATTGACCGGGGTTATAACTCAGGGAGTACGAGTGTATACAAGTAGAGTCGAGCTCAAGTTCGCCTTGTTTAAGTTATCAGAGCTCTCTCTCGATATTATGCTCGTTTCGAGGCCTCATATGTAAAGCTCGAGTTCGGCTCTTTTAAGCTCGTTCGCGTACATATGTATCATTTAATTATTTTATGGATACATAAACAATAATATTTGTATTTATGATATATTATATTCTTTATGTATTCTTATATTTATATTAATAATAGGTTCGTTTAAGAAGGAATAGGCTCACGAGCTTAGTGTGTGCAGCTCGGGCTCTCGAGCTCATTTATTAAACAAGGTCTAAGGTAGGTTTAAGCTCGTCTCGAAAGGCGTTTTTAATGAGTCGAGTTTGAGTAGCTCGCGATTAACTTGGCTCATTTACACCCCTTCCGGTGAGTGTAATGGTTTTTTCTTTTTGAACAATTCATAAGTACGAAGAATGATGAAACTAGCAAGACTCATGTTTCTTCCTAGACGAAGCCCTAAATATTTATGGGGTACTTTTACTCAACATATATCGTGTGTAGGCTTAAACGTCGATGTTACCAAGCATGAGTTTATTGAAATAATTTCCATTTCAATTATAAATTGGTCATTTGACTCGGTTTAGTTATAAAGTTTGGATAAGAAAAATCAATATTAAGACAAAAACTATAGTTAGTATTAGTAATACACATCGACATCCCTCTAATTTGTTGTAATTTTTCATAGATAAATTTTTTATTGTATAAGTTATATCTTTGTCTTGATATTTTATTTCGTTAAGTCTATCTAAATAAGATATAAATATAAATATACATCTTTATTTTTAATAGATATTTATAATCTATGTTTTAACTCCCCCACAATTATTTCACCTCCCCCCTTTTTTTCCCCCAAAATTTTCCCTAAAAATCAAAACCCTACAGTTTCCCCCAAAATCAAAAAATCAAAAAATTCTAAAACCCAAACTTCACAATCAAAACTCCTCACTTATCTCTCTCTATATTTCATCAATCCACGCATCAAACATAGGCGACGAGATGCTCATGACAACCGGTTTACCACCGCTGCGAGCCGACCACACCACTACAACCATTACGGCGAAGGTTTGTAAATATAATTATGTTTCTAATTACTCAATTTTTAGAGAATAATTTATCTATCTATGAAATCTACTTTTGGATTTGTTTAAGTAAGTTTTATTATTTTGGTTTAAAAATGGATCTGGTGAATGAAATCTATTTTGGTTTAACTTGTCCTGCTCAACTCTCTCTTCTTCACGCCATCACTATTAGCACCAATTTTCTTTTAACAGTTTTGCCGTCCTACCCTAGCTTTCCTATGTTTTCCTAGAATAGCATGGGCTTCATAACCTTGGTATTAATATTTTAAAGATGTTAGAAACATAGGCATCGAAACTTCGAGATAGCTTTTTATGGGATTAGAAATTGGCAAATCTTCTGATTACAAGCTACCCTTGTTTTTCTTTCTTTATAACATCTGGAAAAAAGAAATAGGAAATGAATTAATCAAGTACATATGTGTTTGTTTTTAAGATGTGTCTTTGTGTTGCATCTAGTGACACGGCCGCTTTGTTATTTTTGTTCTTTTGATATTATCTATTAATTTTATATACGTAAGATTGACAATGGAGATGACGGGGATGACACCGAAAGCTGTGATTCAGAATCAAGTGAAACACTGGATTTGTCAAAGATTACCGAGATGAGGCTTGTGCCTTCTGATCCTGCTCAATGTAATACATAATTACAACAATGCCCTTCTATATTACTTGTCAATTTTCTAACTCGGTGAAGTTTTTCATTTATAGTGGGTACTCTATCTGGGGTATTCTGTGAATGTGCAGAGCTAAATCCCGAACCTGTTGAAGGTAATATAATTCTTTCCACCTTCCACAACTCGAAAAATCAAATAATTATTATTTTCTTATTTTATTATTTTTTCACTTTTGGATTCTTTTTAGAGGAGGAGGAAGAACAACAACACAACTGGATTTTTAGTGCTGATCAGATGGGATCTTGGTACTTATTTGAACTCTTTCCACTTATGATTTTTGTTAATTGCGTTGCTCATATTGTTATAGAACCTTATTGTTTATGACTTAACGTATTCAGAGGGAGATGACACAGAAATCCCTTTCACCATTGGTTATTCAAATGGAGACCATGATCTATCCCGCAGTGTGTTTGAGGTACTTTTCTATAGTTATAGATTGTTTTGCACTTTAGTTGATTGTTCAATAAAAAGAAGTGCTCGTTTGGGTCACTTATGACCCATTACTTATGAATGGGTTACTTGGGTTGTGTGTTATCTCAATGGGGTTGTTTTTTAAGAAATTTAGATAAAAGAGAAGTTGAATGGGTCGAAATGTCGAATGGGTTGAAACTTGAAAGTTGCTCTAAATATGATGTTATCTTGTAAATAAGTAAATGAGAGTAGATGTTGAACTTGGTGGTCATTAAATACAGTTTTCTTTTTGTTTCATTATAACCAATCATATATTCATATCCATTTAATATTATAATATGACCTTGTATGTGATTATGTGTTTATTGCTGATACATTGATGATTACTAATGATCTCAAAAATGTTGGTGAATAGGTGGTTGTTTGTTTTAAAGAAAAAGGATACGGGTTGAGCTTTCCAAGTTTTGGATTGACGAAGATTAACGGGCAATGATATACACTTTATTTTTTGAGGTTATAGTTGATCTCCTATTGAATTTGTTTAGAAAATAGATTTTAGATCTTTAGTTTCAGATTATTGGCGCGTAGTGTACATTAAGAAATTTGGATAGCAATTTATTTCTTTTATTTTAGCTTGATGATGTTTATAGCTGTTCTTCGTCGTTTATTTATATTAATATTTTTTTTTTGTTTCTTCATGATTCTTAAATATTAATAAAAAAAATGTCTTTTTTTTTAATTTTTCTAAATAAATCCGTCGGAAATCTGTTGAAACAATTTATAGCTAGTTCTCCCTATCGAAATATTTCCGACGGATTTATGTTAATTCTTGAATAATTTTTCTCACAGTTTGCCGACAAAGATATCTGTTGGAAAGTTTCTGCCCGTCGGAAATTCTGTCGGAAAAGAAATTTGTGACGCCCCATTTTCCGACAGACGAAATCTGACATGAATCCGTCGGAAAAGGCACTTCCCGACAGATTTCCGACGGATTTGGCTGTCGGTATAAGCCATTTTTCTAGTAGTGTGAAGCTTACAACCTTACGGAAGACAAGTTGGTGATTAGTTTTTCGAGGGAGTATGACAAGTTGGTGATTAGTTATCCGAGGGAGTATCGTGACGATGGTAGAGGAAGAAGAACAAGGGGAATCATTGCTCAAGCGGAGAGTAGTAATGATGTTTCTTCAATCGTAAAGGAAATCAAAACTCTGTCGGACAAGATTGAAAAGCGCATGGGAAGGCTGGAGAAAGATGTTCGGAGGGTGAAAAACGGATGTGAAATTTGCGGAGGACCTCACTACGCTAGTGAGTGTGATCGACAAGTGGAGGATGCCAAGTACGCACAATATGGCTATCCTAATCGGGAGAAAATTGGCGAAACCGCGAAGGTAACTACAACCGTGGTGACAATCAAAATGGATGGCAACACAACAATCAAAGATCGCCACCAAGACCTAGATATGATGTCAATCCACCGAAGGATGAAGACAATCAAAGCATAAAGGATTTGTTGAAGACGTTTATTCACACTCAAAACGCGAAGAATGAAGCAGTGACAACTCATTTAAGGTGTTAAACGATCACATCAAGCAAGGACAAAGAAATCAGCCATCGACGATGCAAGACTTGGAGAGGAGGTTTGATCGTATGAACGATTGATACTCAAATAGGCCACCGGGCCAATTACCGAGTAACATTCAACAAAACCAGATACCGCAAAATAATCAAGGAAACAATCCCAACAATCAAGGATCAATGTATCAACCTCCAGGGATGAGAGACGAGCATGCTAATGCAATTACACCACGCTCGGGTGCTGAGTATGAAAGAAATCGAGACGAGAACGAAGAAGAAAACACTGAAAATTCGTCTGATAGTGGCCCGTAGTACCCTTCACTGCGACACACTGAACCTGAAAATGGGCCCGGTGCGACACAGTCATCACCACTACGCTGCACTGAGAGGTCAGACCCCGGAAAAAAAAAATTGACGATTTGGAGATCGAGGATGACAAGGAAGATGCACCTCAGGTTCAATCTAAAGCAAATACACTAGAACCAGTGGAGGATCCACCAATTAAACCATACAAGCCATGAATTCCATATCCTCAACAATTGAGGAAGGAAAAGATGAAGGAACAATATGGGAAGTTTGTGATATGATTAAATCCGTTAATATTAATGTTCATCTTGTTGATTTGATTGCAAGGATGCCGAATTACGCGAAGTTCATCAAGGAGCTCATAACGGAGAAAGGTAAATCATCGGAAGCACAAGCCGCTTTCTTGAATGCGGAGTGCTCGACTTTGGTGAAAAACAATAAGCTTCCACCGAAGTTAGACGATCCAGGAAGTTCCTTAATTACATGCAATTTTAGTAAAACCTATAGTTGTAATGCATTGACGGACTTAGGAACTAGCATACATAAATTTAAGGCCTTATTCATTGTATGCTAAACTTGATTGAGGGGTTCTAAAACCGACTAGAATGAGTATTCGACTAGCCGACCAATCATTTCAATACTCATTAGGAATTTCCGAGAATATGCTAGTTCAAGTAGGAAAGTTTACTTTTTTGGTTGACTTTGTAATTTTGGAAATGGAAGAAGACAATAAAGTACCACTAATCTTAGGGAGACCATTTTTAAACACTGTTGATGCAATTATTAAGGTTAAAAATAAACAAATTTCTTTGAGGGATGGAAATGAAAGAATTACTTTTTCGTGTGATAGGGCTATGAAACATTATGATTTCAGTGATGAAACATTATGATTTCACTGATGAAACATGTTTTCGGATTGATGGGTTTGATGATTTAGATTGGCAGGAAATATTTGAGTTGGAGGCCGAGATGAACGAGGAGATCGAGGAAGAAGAAGTTGAGGTTAAGGTGCGGCGCAACGTGGAATTTGTGTTGGTATCAAATTAGGAAACAAGGGACTGCGGCGCAGTAGTTACATGGTGTGACGCAATAGGAGTTTTTATGGAATCCGAATTTCTTCGTATAAATACAAACCGAAACTTCACAATTATTACTATTCAGCTTTTTGGCATTCGATTTTGGAGTTCAACATTCGGTTTGGGAGCTGCAAGGAGAGTTTGAAGCTTACTTTTGAAGTCTTATCTTCAACATAAACGTTTTACGCAATTCCTACGTTACTTAATCGAATTGTTGGTATTATGTCTACTTCTTTTCTATTTGTTTACTTTATTATGAACATGAGTAGCTAATAACTTTACCACTTTTTTGGTAATGGACCTTTTGTGATGATTTAGCTTATTATGACTGAATGTTTTTAGGTGTTTATGTTTAATCGAAGAACATTTATTGTTTACGTCTTAAATATTGTTCAAAGTTACTTATATTCAATATGTTAGTTGACATTCTAGGTATTCGAGAGGAATCTAGAGTTAGATTAGTTAATTGAACGAAACAAATCAATTGGTCTTTAATTGGTTTAAAATTGCTAATATTCGAGAGGAATTAGTAATGGTACTTTAGATAATTAGACTAAAACGAGAAAGTTAGTTAATAATTACAAGAGATTGGATTAAAAAACTAGAGAAGCTATCCGAGATGAAGCTTTACAAGATTAAATCATAAAACAGACTTGTTTCTTAACGCTTAGTTATCAAGGATCTTTTTATTGTATTCGATAGGAACGGTAGAGTTTGAAATAAATAAAGTTAATTAGGTATTCTAGAGGAACTTAATTATACATTAGAAGTTAAAAGCAAATATTCAATTATGTAAGTTAAATTAGATCATTAGTGAAGTTACCAAACGAGTGTGTTCTCCTTAATTGATAACAAAAACAATCAACTTTTCCACGAACGATTACAATAATCACTTTTCTTAATTTTAGTTAAGCAATGTGACAATTCGGTCACAAAACAAACTAAAACAAAACAGTTTCATTAATTCTTTATTTAAGCTAAATTTACTCCATGCGAATGAACTTCCACTTACTATTTACTATATTACATGCGATTAGGTCCACTGCCTATAAGTGTGTAGTCGATTTAATAAGTATTTCGAGTTTTTAAAATTAAAACTAGATTTTATACATCAATACGTCGATGTCCTAAGCATCCCACTTATCTGGTCCATCGATACCCTAAGTATTTACCTTATCCGGTCCATCGATGTCCTAAGCATCCGACTTATCTGGTATATCGATATCCTACGTGTTCCACTTATCTCATCCATTGATGTCCTGAGGATACCACTTATCTGGTCCATCAACGTCCTAAATGTACCACTTATATGGTTCATCGATGTCCTTAGTACACAACTTATCTGGTCCAACGACGTCCTTAGTGTATCACTTATCTGGCCTATTGACTTCCTAAGTGTATCACTCATTTGGTCCATCAACGTCCTAAGTGTACCACTTAACTTTTTGCTAGCACTTTTCACCTAGTTGGTCACACTGGGTTTCACTGTCAAACAACGAGCAGTTATAATTAACCGAAATCAAGGCCTCTTATGCAAAACTAAGGCACACTCCTTATAATGCATAATTAACAACAACAACAATTATATAATCATATATAATTAAAATAAATCACATTTTTAATAAGGATACACGTAGCTTACTACCATTTGTCATCCAAATATGCAGGTAGCTACAACCACCCGTAATCATCATGTATAGGCAACCGCGTATTACCCATACCACACGATTTCGTTATTATGTTCTGATTCATCTTTTATTGATCAAAACATCTTTATGCATAAACAACGTCATTCATCAACAACGTTACTTTCAAAACATCTTTTAAAACGTTGTTTTGTCTAAATGACCGGTTTTATAAAACGATATTGTACTCACCTTTAAATATTTGACACTAAGCATACAGTTTCGCAAAACGTTTCACGATCAACCTGATCAAAATATTGTCTGTTAACAATCTCGTATCAACTTTCAATGATTAACGCTTAACTAGCTTAACAATACAAAAATATTTCTACTCAGCTCAACCAACCTCCACTTGTATAAATTCAACATCCACTTGAATAAATTCAACCGTCAGTTGGATTTATTCAACCTCCGGTTGTATAATTCCAACCTCCGGTTGAATATTTTCAACCGCCGGTTGGACCAAAAACGAGCATGAAGCTTATTTAAAACTTCATCTTCTCCACAAAGAAAACACATAATATGCATGTAACGACTCAAAAATTGTAAAAAGGACTAAAGTTGTATTAAGTTTTGGTCGAAAGGATTATTTTTGTAAGATGTTTTGTATAATGGGGTTAAAAGTGCCATTATGGCAATGTTGGAGGTTTAAAAGTAAATTGTAAAAAAAATCTCTAAATAGAATTCTTCAAAGGGAAGAAAGTGGAATATATGTGTATGTTTGTGTCTGTTTAAGTGAAACGAGAGGAAAAAAAAACAAAGAAAAGTAGTCGGTTAAACATTTTTTATTGATTCGGAAGTCAAATCTCGTCGGATAATCAAGCGGAGCATACCGTTGAACTCGTGGAATTGGGAGAAAGAAGTTGATGTAAACGGAAGTGAGTTTCGTTAAGATTGGTTTCGAACCGTATTAAAAATCGGATCGTAAACGTAAGGTGGATCGTGTTTTTATCGCTAGGACGTTTGCTAGTATCGAGGACTTGGATGGTGAGTACAATATGATTTCCAAAATCGAGCATTAAGAAAAAAGGACGTTTAAAACAGTAAAGAAATGTTTGGAAGTAAAGTTTTGATCATATATCGATAAACCCATAAACAAGATAACTTATTGTAGCTACTCATGTTTGGTTTTTCGTATACATGGTTTAATTGTACAAAGTTATTTTAATTATACACGTTTATATAATTGTCATTGTTATTGTTTCTTTTATGCAATAAGGAGTGTGCCTTAGTTCACATAAGAAACCTTTGCTTGATTACGGGTAGTGTAGATGCTCATAAATATACAGTTAAAACCTAGTGGACTAACTAGGTAAAGTGCTAGCCAGCTGAGATATTTGATTATGTAGGTATGAGGCGTAGACTCATACTGAAGACGGGTATGAGATATAGACTCATGCTAAAATTTAGTTACGAGGAATTTTAGACCTCCTTGGCAACACGTGGTATAGGGTGTAGACTCATATTGGATTGATGTTTTTAATCGTTGGGTCAATGACAACCATCACGTGCGAGTGGGGAAGTGTATTGTTAAACACTGTGGATCCTCTACTTAACGACAAGGAATTTATATGCTAAGTCGAGGTAGTGAAAGCTTGCATTTCAGGTTATTATAAAGGTTGTGATTCTCGCCCCAATGCTTATAATAACATGCGGGAATGTGCGAGTAGCGGAATGGGTAGTATCCCTAGGGCACCAATAAGACCCTTCAGATAGTATTGTGTAGGGTATCGATGGACCAAATAAGTTGAACGCTTAGGACATCGACGTACCCAGATTAATGATTACTTGGGGCTGATGATAACCCTAGTAAATATTAAATGATAAGTGCATTTTTCGGAAGATAATTAATAACGAGAATTAATTTAAATACGTGTTTAATCTTCCATAATGATATGCAGGTTTACAAAACTTAATTAAACTCATCAAAACTCGTTTTAATCAACGATAACAAGCAATTGAAAATAATGTGATATACCTTTGAATCGGGTTTCGATACGTCCTGAAATGAACCACCACAAATCTTATTTTCGTTTATACCAAACTAATCCTTGCGACTGCTGGAATACAACGGTGATTTTCGTTTGATTACCCGATATGAAATGGCTTCGGAATCAACCGTATTTGAAATAAGCCGACTTATACTTTTTCTCCTTTTTCTCTTTGCTTCGCCATGAAAATACACACAACAACTTGATTTCTGTTTCTTGTCCTCAAAATCTAACATATATATTTATGTTTATATTTTCATAAATAACCCTAAACTTTGTCGTAATGACACTTTTAACCCAAAGTGTCGATATACTTATAAAAATGGCCCTAGATCAAAACTTATTACAACTTTAGTCTTTTTTCAATTTTTAGGTCGTTACATTTTATGCGTTGATTAGGATATTCGGGAATTCCTAATCACATGTATAAAGGTTGGGGGTGGCCTTAATATTTTGTACCGTTCTTTATTTCCTTTTCCTATCGAATAGAAGCTTTAAACTATTCAATCAATTTCTCCTTTCCTATCGAATAGAAGCTTTAAACTATTCAATCAATTTCTCCGTTTAACTTTTCGATTTCGGTTTTCGCAAGATAGTTTAGATTTCTTTTCCGTAACTTTCTTTCTTGTTTTCTTGATGTTGTTCGAAATTGATTTACCAACACATTTATTTTTAAACATTATTTACTTTAATATGCATTTTAATAAATTCATAAAGATATTTTGCATAAATGTCTAAAATCTTTTTGGCAATAACACGTTAATTAAATTTAACTTGTCAACTAAAATCAAAATTACTAATTTTAGAGATTGATTACTTAAAAAAAACTAAATGGGGATTTATTTCATTTTACATTTATAACCTTCAATTACAAATTTTTCAGACAATATACATAAGTTCGAGAATTTAACTCGAGTACAGACTAGAGTCTCCAACTATTAACTTCAACTAGGTTATTTAAATACACAAAAATACCGGGTAAATTGCATTGGTAGAAAGGGTATACATATCACTTTAACAAAATAAAAACTTGATGCTAAATACAAAAGTTGCATATTAAAAAGGGAGGTGATTTTGTATATTATGGTTTTAACTGACCAATTTCGTATAGTTGAAATAACAAACACATTTTCTTACAAAAGAAAAAAAAAAAAAAAAAAAACTTTACAAAATTGAAAGAAAAACTTGTCACATGATAAGTCCAATTCGGTCAAAAATGGTCACGTTTTTTTGCATTTTGGGGAATCTAAATGATATCAGCAAAAACTTAGGCAAAAACAAAGAATAACAAACTGGCAACACCTAGAAGCCAGAATATTAGCTTGTGTGATGACATCTTAAATAGACAATCACTTAACAAAACAAAGAAAATAAACATTTCATCAAATCAAATCAAGTCTAGACAATCCTTTTTAGATATGAAGGGAGTTTTTATCCTTTTAATTCAGCTTTCTTTTTTTATTTCCGTTCAATGTGTTAGTAATCGCCATAACTCTCTAAAGAAATTTCGAGAGATACAACATTCTAAAAAGGCGTATGTCAATCAGGATTTGGTTGTTGAGGAGTTTCATGTTCACGTTGGCTCTCAACACGGGTTGAAAGAGGCTGACAAGATTTCAACGCTACCAGGACAATCAGAAACAGTTAAGTTTAATCAGTACTCGGGATATGTGACAGTTGATCAACATCACGGTAGAGCTCTATTCTACTATTTTGTGGAGTCGCATAAGCCTTCTAAAAAACCCCTAGTATTATGGCTTAACGGAGGTATGCATATTGAACATTTTTACAAACATTTTATTTTTCGTATTTTCAAGTTTACGTATATTACTTTGTCTATTACAGGACCCGGGTGTTCTTCAATAGGAGGTGGATTAATGTTGGAACATGGACCATTTAGAGTAAATAAAGACGGTAAAACTTTATCTAAAAACAAGTATTCTTGGAACAAAGGTAAAAACTATTTCTAATTATTATTCTTATTTATACCATGATTTTTTGTGTGTAGAATACATCAATATAATGCTTAAAAGTGTTCCTTGTAATAAATTTTTATAAGCGAAATAAAGATTAAGAAACTTAATTTTTAAATTTAATATAATTTTTTCATGATCAAAGCATGTCGTTTCTCTCGTTTGGTTTTCTTCAAAGTTTCTTTTTTTGATTTTTTCTTTTTTTTAACGTCTTAGTTTTGACTATCATGTTTACATTTTTTAAAGTTTTTCCTGATTAGAAAACTTTTTTTAAACTTTTTATTAAATGTAAGTCATAATTAATCATGTGACATTTAAAATTTTTTTGATTATACATTTCTTTTTTCTTTTCTATAACTTTATCAAACTTTTTTTGATTTAAAAAAGCTTATATAACTTTTGTTGTATAATATTTATAACTCCCTAGTTAAAAGTAGGGGTGAGCAGGAACCAAATCAAAAATTGAAAAACAAAATCGAAAAACGGAACAAATACTAAAATCTGACTGGGTTTAATTTTTGAAAACACGGATTTTTAGGTTCGCTTTGAGTTTTATGAAAAAATCGAACCATTTGGACCCGAACCAAACCGTTTACCTTATTAAAATTAAATTTAAATATGTTATTTCTATATTATAATGATATAAATATAATTAAAATTATAGTTATCTATTTTGAATTCCCTTTCTATAATTGTAAATTTTTTCTTATCCTAAATCTTATAACTAATTCAAAATTTGGTGCAATTCATACCTATGTATTTCTCTGATATTACGTCTTTGAAATCATATCATATTACTATTTTATTACTATTATTATGTGTATGAAATCAAACTATTCAATATATAAATAAGTGTTTTCATATCAGTATTCAATATATGAAGATGTTAAAAATCATTGCATATTTACGTATGTGTGTAGATTTTAGTATGTATCTTTTAGGTTATCTACAATCTTTTTACAATGCCTTGGACTGCAATCGTATGTGACCTAACTTGATTTTCACTCATCTTTTGCTATGAAAAAAGCCGGAAAAAACCCCAACCGAACCTAAAAAAAACCGGAACCGAAAAAACCAAACCGTCCGGTTGAACAACCGAACCGAACGGATTCTATGGTTTCAAGAACCGGTTTTTCAGTTTCGGTTCGGATTTAGGTAAAAACCAGTCCAACCCAACCCATGCTCACCCCTAGTTAAAAGAAACTATTTCAAAAAATATTTTTTAAGCTTTCATCGAATAATGTTTCTCTTATCAACAAAATGACAAATATAACCTTCACGATAATCACGTTTCTTTTGTGCTTATTACATTTCTTGTTTAGTTCACATGTATAAACAAACTAATTAGTAAAATATAAACTTGAAATTTATGCAGTGGCTAATATGCTTTTCTTGGAATCCCCTGCTGGTGTCGGATATTCATACTCGAACACATCCTCGGACTATAAAACCACGGGAGATATACTAACCGCGAAAGATTCATATACATTTTTACTTAACTGGTTAGAGAGGTTCCCTGAATACAAAACTAGAGATTTTTACATCACAGGAGAAAGTTACGCTGGTCATTACATACCTCAACTTGCGGAATTAATCCTTAAAAGCAACAGGAACACTAATCATACCGTTATCAACTTAAAAGGGGTCGCGGTAAGCTCATTTGACAAAAACATATCGTATTTTGTTTATCTTTGTATTTTAATTGTCTTGATTTTGATATATTTAGATTGGAAATGCCTTCATCGATGAGGAAACTCAAAGAAAGGGAGAACATGATTTTTTGTGGTCACGCTCGATGGTTTCTGATGAAATCCATGATGGAATAATCACCAATTGCGATTTTTCATGGAATTCAAAATATACTGATATATGTCAATCTTATATGAAACAAGAGACTGATGTTATCGGGAACATCTACGCTTTCGAGATATATGCTCCCTTGTGTTTGAATGGAACATCTACCACCGAGGTAACTTTATGTTAATCTTAATCTTTTTTGAGAATCCGACATCGTGCATCTACTTATAAATACAACTAGCAAGTTATGTCTTTGGTTGTCTATTCTTATGCAGACGTCAGGAGTTGATCCGTGCTCCCTAGATTATATCGAAAGTTACTTGAATATCCCTCAAGTTCAAAAATCGCTTCATGCAAATCTCACAGGCCTTCCTGGAATCTGGCAAGATTGCAAGTAAGAATGTTCCCTTAAATGTTCAGTTCGCACGACATTCCAAACTTTTTTTTAGATTGAATAGATTTTAATTTTTTGTTGTGTTCTTCATAGTGACGAATTATTTGAGAATTGGAAGGATCAACCATTTACTGTGTTGCCAAGCATCCAACGACTCATGGGCAGTGGCATTCGTTTTTGGCTTTACAGGTAATTATCATGGTCCTATATTTTCGTCTTTGGTAAAAAATATGTAAATAGATTGTTATTTTTTCTGCAATTTCCTTTTTAATTTGTGATACTTCATATGCTCATCCTTTAAATTGCAGTGGAGATACTGATAGCAGGGTGCCAGTGACAACAACCCAATACGCAATAAAGAGACTTAATACAACGATCAAGACACCATGGTACCCGTGGTACTTGAAAGGAGAGGTCTGAAACTAACAACAACTTCAAATACTACTAATGTGGCATTTTAATTAGTTTGAATAAACATTCATGATTTATCGTTTTGTTTATGATTAGGTTGGTGGGTACGTCGTTGGATATGAAAACTTAACCTTTGTGACCGTTAGAGGAGCTGGGCACTTTGTACCAAGCTATCAACCCGCTCGTGCACTTGCACTTTTCTCATCCTTTTTAAAGGGAAATCCCCCGCGTTCCATGTAAACAATTAAACAAAGTCTTGTGGATCTTGCTTCTAGTTAGCAAATTCAAATAAAAATGCATTATATTTGTGTGTGTTTCGTCGCCTAAATAATCTAATATCATGGTTATAATAGAACTAAAAATAATAATAACAGAAGTGAAAAAAGTGATTGAAAGCATGAGCATAAGCCATAATAACAAAGAAGAATGAGTACATTCATTAGTAAAGGTGTAAAGCAATTCCAAAAGCACTAAAGGACCTTGTAAACCATGTCTTATGGATCTTGCTTCATTAAACCTTGTAGTACTAATTACTTGGATCCAATGAGACAACTCAAAATCATATATACCATAAAAGGATTCTTCTTTATTTAAAAGATCAAAAGATATATCATCGTAAGATATAAGCAAGACGCGTAACAAATGAATGTCATTGTACGGAATATATCCAAACGTTTTGGGGTTCATCGCTTAAGTTTTTGTGGTTGACGATTTGCTCAACTGAAAATTAAAACAATCACAAATCCAAAGATAATTAGTTTTTGTAGCTGTCAATCTGAACTTATATAAAACTTCTAATCATGTTAGCGATATGTCAGTTGAATTCAAAACAAACAACCAAAACTGGATAATATGCGTTGTTCTGGTTGTTGCATTTAAAAGTATGTTCCGATTATAATTTTGGGTAAATTTTATTTTATTTAAACCCTAATTAAAACTTATATTGCAATATAATGTACAATATGATTAAATTTTGTTGAATATAAAACACATATAGGAAAAGAAATCCAAAAGTGTCCTTTTAAACGCTCTAGTTAATTTATTTCGACCAAAGTTACTTATAAATTTCAAAAAAGTATGTTATGTCATGTCAACAAATACGATAATTTAGTCATATGGTAAATACCATATTAACTTTTATATACGATTTTTTGATTAATAATAACAATAATAATAATAATAAAAGGTTTAAATATATGGGTTGAATCATTTAACACCATTATAAAACTTAAGAATAAATGAACCAATCATAATTCTTTATTTTAAAAACTCACTTCAATTTATTTTTGTTTAAAAGTTAATTATATCTTAAAAACAGTAAATGTATTAAACGAATAAATTACACTATTAGAATGAACATTATTTTCTCTTTCTATAGAGTACCCACTTTATAAACTTCTCACAAAAAAAAAATTCGGATTTTGAAAAATTTAAATTATGAAATCACAGTTTTATCACATGTGATATTAGTAGTTTAACTTATGATTTTTGTGTTCTTCTTTTTTATTCTAGTTAAATATACATCATATAATACTAGTAAAATACTCGCGCGATGCGGCGACAATTATAAATTGTTTAAATTTTCGGTAAAATAATTTTTTTCGGTGGTACATATTTTGTTACAAATAAATTAACAAATGATCAAGATTTTTGGTTTATAAACATTTAATTAGTTATAAATTTTAAATATTAACTCTACTTATTTAAAATTTTACACACTAAAATTGATTGTTTTAAATTTATAAAAGAGGTAAATGCAATTGTTTCAAATTTTCTAAGTATATATGGTAAATGTGTTATAGAGTTATATTTGTAATTATTCAATAATTAATTAGTTAAAAAGGTAGTTTAGTAATTTTACAATGCTTAAATTTCGACTTTTTGTCCAAATGCTTTATAATGTATATAGATTTAGCTTTTGAAATTCACATTTAGTGTTCATATCACCTGTGATTTTACCTTACGAATATCAACATTTGACCAAAAACGAAGAAAAAAAAGTCTTCAAAATTCGATTTTTTTTTCCGGGTCTATATAGATTATACTTCATATAATATTTTTGTGTTTAAAATTTCACATTTGAAGTTAAAATCTTGTGTGTTATTGGCTTATTTGTTTAAAAGTTTTACGTATATTATAATATCACATATGATTTACGTTAATATCACATGTGATTTTAGTACTATCAAATGTGATTTCGTTGAATTTTTTACACGTAAAATTTAATTATATATCATGTAACGATTTTAGATCTTTAAATCAACATTTTATGTTAATATCACATATGATATAATCTTATGAGTTTAAACATTTGTCCAAAAATGAAAAAAAATAAAAGTTGTTCAGATTTGATTGTTTTCTTATTTTAGATAAATTATACATTCTCTAACATTTTTTGTTTGAAGTTTACTCATTTATGTTAAAATCATATGTGATATTAAAGTTACAATTTCAATATCCACCCGAAAATCAAAAAAATAAAAGTCGTCGAAAGTATACATGACCACTGCTATAATTGAAAAGGAGAACATGACGGTCGCAATGGTATAATTTGTTTTGTCTAACGATTAACGGTTTGCGAGATAAATTAATTTAAAAAAAAAAGTAGGTTTTGATTTAATTTTAGTCATTTGATTGAAAATAAATAAATGGTGGAGATTGAGTCTTTTGGTTCTTAGAAAATTAATGGTCTTTTTTAATCTTTTACCATCATAGATATACATACATATATTTAAAATACATCAACATCGTATATAAACTTTCATATACACACACGTGTAATAATAATTAGTATGAATGTTTACGCTACTAAATAACGTTATTATTTGTTGCAACGTCACATACATAACCCCGACGCGTAGCTCGGACACGTTGCTAGTTAAGAATAAGGAATAAGGAGCTTACATATCAATAACTGTCAGGAGCTAACGAAATAGGTTTGTATAAAAACAAACGTGTAGATTTAGATCTATTAAAAAAGTTGCAGCGGATTAACACTTTGATATTACAAGGTTTAGTGATTAATAGTTTATGTATATGAATATGAATGAATAACAACACAAACGAATCACCTCCAACACCCCAATTATATTTTGATCAGAAATATAACAAATATTTACAACGATATCAGGATCAATGATACCTAGACATTGGGGCACTACCTAGTTTTTCTAGGTTTACATCACCATGCATTTTTTATGCATTCACTCATCTGTTTTTCTCTATGCAATCATCAAGGTTTTATAACCTTGTTTGTAACAAACTCTTACGAATTCGTATAAATAATAATTATAAAGATTTGATATCTTTGTAACCTCCATAGAATATCTCTCTATTCTAAGTTAACAAATCACTATAATAATGATAAAGATAATTACAAATAAGAATAAAATGATTAAAATCTAATCATATCTTATCATAAATTAATCTTTATGTTTTCGACAGTTATAACTTTTGATTCGGCAGTAGTAACTGAGTTGCAGTAGTAACCAAATATTGGTAGTAGTAACTTGTATGAGCACTAGTAACTTGTATAAGCAATAGATACTTACTAGAGCACTAGTAACTAACACTTAATCTTTTTAACATAAATCAGCAACTTCAAATAATAAACCCAACAATCACTTTTAAATGAATGAAAATATATTATCTTGACAAATTAACACATAAATATCGTGAAGAACATAACATAACCTGAAAAATATAAAACACTTTAAGATTGACATCAAAATGATCGATTGGAGTTTTAGAAAAAATCGTTACCAGGTTTCGAAATGATTTAAGGCTACTTCTTAATTCAAAGCTCAAACAATATTTGATGTATATTAAATACGGTTAACATAACAGTATAGAAAATTTAATTAAAATAGTCAGACAAATGAATTTTTTTTTTTTGGTTTACTTTAAATTTAAATGTTGATAATAAGTTGTCAACACAACAAAAGAAGTTAATAAGGAAGTTAATCTTATTGTGACACATAAAATAAAAGATAAGATGTCAACACTATATAATAGCCCTATCAAATTTTAGTTATCTCCTTTTAGTTATATAGAAAAATGACTAGCAATATATCCACGCTACGTAATATTGGATCAACTTAATGTCCAGTAACATAGAAAATGAAGTTAAAGTGATCGTAATTTTACTTATAAGTGACATTGAAAATTATATAAATATATGTTAACATATTTTATTCATAGTTCTATTGGAAAACAATTTTTGTAACCCAATAACATTATAAGTCATTAAATTTTGTGTTATGTTTATGAAAATTCAACTTGCATTATATATAACGTTTTTATTTTTTTAGTGTTTAAGAGCGCGCATAACGTGGCATTAAAATATATGTAAGTTACAAATTGAATGATGTAGATTAATTTAAAGAAAACAGATAGGCGGAGATTTCATTTCTTTAAACTCAAAATTTAAATAAGAAAATGACTAATAAGCTTTATATAGTAGTTAAAATAAAAATGTAAGTGGTCTAGTTATAAACTTGTTAAGTTTATAGGAATAGATAGGTAAGTTTACAAATTGATATAATTTATGAAATGTTGATCTCCATGAACTTAGGGGGTGTTTGTTTCGGCTTATAAGTTTATGTAATTTTTGATAAACTCATAAGTTTATTTTTTTCGGCTTATGAGCTTATCAAGCTAAGTGTATGACTTTATAAACTCAACCTGATAAGCTCATAGGCTGAAAAAAGTGGGATTATGAATTTTTCAAAATTACATAAACTTACAAGCCTCTTACATAAGTTGAAACAAACACCTCCTGAAGTTTATATCATTACTGATGTTCTAAGAAACAAAAAATTCAATATTTTTTTATGATAATAAAAAGTTATACCAATTTAAATATTTTTAAATAATAATTTCTTAACCTAACATATAAGTTAAATTAACTTATTAACCTATAAATAGATCACCTTTAATAGCATAGACTTTAAACTTACATGTTTTTTGAATAAAACTTAAAAGGATAATGGAAATGTGCCTTTATCAGAGCTATAAAAACCTTTTATTATCAAAATCAATATCATATATATAGTGATGTTAATGAACATATAAATGTCTGATATGAAACAAAATCTTACTAATTTTTTTTTTCTTTGAACAACCCAAATAGTAGATTTATAGTATTTTTCTGTCTAAAATACGATTCATAGTTATTTCTTATAAGATAATCATATCGACCAAGTTTTCCGTTTAAATACAAGAAAACTAGCTACATTAATTGTATATCTTAAAAAAGTATTTAAACCGTGTTTTTATGTCGACATATATTTTGAGGGGATTGAAAGAGTAGTAAAAAAAATTAGGCTATTATTTTGTTAAGCCTTACACTATGGACTATGGTGATGTCTATTATGTAACTTAATGTTGTTTGTCTTATAGTAAACTTGCCCAAAATATGTGATGAGGTTGTTGAAATTGTAACTGTGGAATTGAAATCTAGCATTATTGAAGATGTTTTGCTAAAGAAAAAAGTAGTGGAAAAAGATAGATACACAAGTAAAAAGCAACCAAAATGATCATGGTCATGTTTATGTGGGTCTCCCTAACAATGGACATAAATTGGCCACCTTGTCCTTTTTATAGTGCAATATAGGATTTACTAATTGTTTTAAATCGTAGGCTTTTGTAGTCGATTATATGTAAATTAATCCACTAATTTAAGTAATTGTGAATTCAAATTAATAGAATAAATACATGCGATGTATGATATAATTATTGCCTTTTAAAAAGAAATTAGAGTTAATTACATAATTGGTCCTTGTGTTTGTTCCAATTTAACGGGTTCAGTCCCTGGGTCGAAAATCGTTCGGGTCCAGTCCCTGGGGCATATGTTTGGTTACACGTTTGGTCCCTTTGTCACTTAAAATGACTAAAATACCCTTAATAAATAAATATTCATTTATCTATCAATTAAAAAAATAAATAAAAAATAAAAAACTAACTTTTCAATAAATGCAATTTGATTTTCCCCCAAATCAATCCCCAAATCAAAGCAAAAAAAAACAACCAAAAAACCTACCCCAATTTCATCAAACCAAAACCAAAAATCAATCCCCAATTTCACCAGGATTCTCCATGTCCGGGGTTGAAGCGTGTTCGGAATGGCTAGGCACCCAAGGTACTATTGCCAAACATCCATTTTCCTGATCTGATGTTCCATCCAATAATCGTTCATGTGTGTTCAACCGGTTTGCCCAGATAACTGGATCTGCAAAATGTAAACAGAGATTAAGATATATATATATATATATATATATATATATATATATATATATATATATATATATATATATATATATATATATATATATATATATATATATATAAAAGTACTCCACTGCAGCATACTCGGCATCATATATGAATATTCTAATAGATTCATTTTCTTACTAGAAGAACTTACTTTTAAAACCTGAAAGGAAGTCTGAATCCGCTGATATAGACAACGGCCGTGAAGACTGCAATACATTATTCTCATTGTTGAACAGAACAATAGCTCTTTCTTCATTCTCAGGCACTCGATTCACACTCTCTTCTTCAATTATCGGAGTTAACTAGGGTAGGTTTTTTGGTTGTTTTTTTTTTTTGCTTTGATTTGGGGATTGATTTTTTTTTTGCTTTGATTTGGGGATTGATTTGGGGGAAAATCAAATTGCATTTATTGGAAAGTTAGTTTTTTATTTTTTATTTATTTTTTTAATTGATAGATAAATGAATATTTATTTATTAAGGGTATTTTAGTCATTTTAAGTGACAAAGGGACCAAACGTGTAACCAAACATATGCCCTAGGGACTGGACCCGAACGATTTTGGACCCAGGGACTGAACCCGTTAAATTGGAACAAACACATGGACCATTTATGTAATTAACTCAAGAAATTATGAAGTCTGTAAATAAGTTGTTGCTAATGTGTAGAAATGATTAGTATTGTAATGTACATGTTTGTGTACTAAACACATCTTTAGAACAATATTGGTTTGCTAACTTAGTTTGTTTAATGTATTTTAGTTTGTAACTTGGAGGACTGGAGTGTCATTTCTGGAAGTTCGGTAGTCGGTGGAGTTTGTCAGGAGTATATAAACGTTGTTTGGTGGCTGGCTAGATCATTCTGAATCACAATTTTCTCTCTCTAGAGCTTTTATTTCTCTCTCTAAAATTCACCGTGTTCATGTTAGAGATTGAGTGTTTCTAATTGTAAAAGTGTTAGAGAATCACATTATACAGAGTGATTCGTCTGTTGATTTGAGATTTTCTGTGTTTTGTAAACAAACCCTAATTTTTGTTTTATTGAATTTTATGTTCTTGAGTTTTTATAAAATTGTTCATGGTATCAGAGCTTCGACTTTTGATTACTTAACTGGTTTCTTCGATCTAAAATTGTTTTACTAATTCAGATCTGGTTTTAAAATCAAAAATCAAATTAGGGTTTTCTAGATCTGGGTTGGGGATTGTGATTGGGAGAGATCTGGGATCTGTGTGACGGATCGGAGGTGTTACTGTATGTTCTTCCGCTGCGTAAATCTCGGTGTGTCTTTTGATCTTTTTGGTCAAGATCTAATCAATATCCAGTCAATATCTGGTGGGTTTGTGGTTTGTTCTTCTTTAGACTGTCTGGTATTGTTCTTACCTACCTTGTTTCAGTGTTCCTTCTCTGAGGCGTTTCTGTGTCGGACAGGAATCAACTGCCTCTCAGAGTAACACTTGGACCATTGGCTTGGACATTGACTGTTTAATTGCTTCTTGTGTGTTTCTTCCTTATCTTCTATCTGTGCATTTGTAGTTTGTGCACTTCTATCTCTATTTCTCTATTTTTTTTTCCTTTTTTGTGCACAGTTAGTAATTGTTTCAGTGCACCACACATCTCTCTGAGTCCGTAGCTGGTGTGTTGGGGGCTTTGTCATCTTGGACCTAGATAGGGTCCCTGTCTCATACTCTAATTGGCCAGCTTGACTGTGGTAAACATTGTTCCTGGCCAGGATTGCCCTTAGGAGCATACTGCATCTCTTTGTGCTTATTATTTGGATCTTGTTTGTGTGCTCTGTTGTTCTTGGTTTGTTTCTATTAGTTCTTGTGGTGTTGTTTGTCTTCTGTCTGTGTGTGATCTTTTATGTGGCTCTTGTTTGTTTCCTTCTTTTGTTATTTGATCTGTGTTGCTCTGTTTGACTGTCTACTATGGTTGAAGCACCAAAAAATGCTGAGAAAGCTTCTAGTAATGATAGTGAGTCTGATGTTTCTGTTACTAAAGCTAGTAAACTTGATTTTGGTGATCCATTGTATCTACATGCTAGTGGTATTTCTAGTGCTCCTCTTACAAATATTAAACTTATTGGTACTGAGAATTATACTATATGGATTTGTGTTGTTACTCTTGCTTTGGAAACTAAGAATAAGATTTAGTTTATTGATGGTAGTTCTGTTAGACCTGTTGATGATGATGTGTTAGGAAGACAATGGGATAGATGTAATGTTGTTGTTCTGTCTTGGTTGCTTGGTTCTATTTCTGAAAAGTTGTATTTGGGTCAAAGTTTTTCAAAAAATCCATCTGTTGTTTGGTCTGAATTAAAAGAAACATATGATAAAATTGATGGTTCTGTGATCTTTAATCTACATCATAAAATAAACTCTTTAAGGCGAAATGGGTCTACTGTTTCTGAATACTATCATAAATTGAACTCTTTGTGGAAACAATTTGATGCTATTGTTAAATTGCATGTGTGTTCTTGTCAAGGTGCTGGTCAATTTCATGAGTTTAGTAAGTTAATGAAGTTAATGCAATTTCTTATGGGTCTTGATGATGTGTATCAACCTGTGAGAAGTAACTTGTTAACTAGAGACCCCTTACCTTCCATTAAAACTGCTTTTGCCATTGTTTCTAGAGAGGAATCACATAGAGGCAGTGATGTGTCAAAAAAGGGTCACCACTCTGCCTTTATGGGTAATTCAGGGTCTAATAATGGAAACACAAATGTCTTTAAAAGAAACTCTCAGTCTAATAACTTTCTTGCTAAGAATACCAGTTTAAAATGTACATAATGTGGTTTGATTGGTCACACTGTTGACAGATGTTTTAAAATCATTGGTTTTCCACCCAATTTTCCAAGGAAAAATAATAATAATGGAAGTAATAGGGGTGGTACTCAAAGGTTTACAAGCAACCACTCTAATGTTGATACAGATACTAGTCCTAGTACTCCCTTTACTAATGTGTTTTCAGATGACCAGTTAGCTGTTCTCAGGTCTTTGCTTAATCAACCAAGACCATAAGACATTCCCAAATGTAATATGGCAGGTAGGTTTGTTCATGTGACTAAAGTTGGGTGGGTTATAGATTCGGGGGCAAACCAACATTACATTACTCATGAGTCTAGTCTTAATAATGTGGTTGATATTTCTGGATTAAGTTTGACTGTTAAACATCCTAATAACACTGCTGCTAAAATTACTAAAATTGGTAATTGTAGATTAAATAATAATGTGGTTTTGTTTGATGTTCTTGTTGTTCCTGAGTATACTGTTAATTTTTTGTCTGTTCATAAGATTGCTAGAGATAGTAAAATGTTCATAGGATTTGATGAAGATAAATGTTATGTATAGGATTTACCTCAAAACAATCTGATGGGAAAAACTTGGATGACTGGTAATCAACATGGGGGCATTTATTTCTTTGATGAGTATAGTTTAGACAGAAGTAATATGTGTAACAATGTGTTTTCTTGTTATGTGTCTAAATATGTTTGGCATAATAGATTGGGGCATCCCTCTGATCAAGCTTTACTAGTTCTTAATAAACATTTAGGATTGGGTAATGAAAAACTTTTACCCTGTGAGGTGTGCCATAAGGAAAAACAAACTAGGGAACCCTTTCCAATTAGTGATCATAAAACTACTGTTGTAGGAGAACTAGTACACCTTGATGTATGGGGACCTTACAAAGTAACTTCTAAGGAAGGTTTCAAGTTTTTTCTAACTATTGTTGATGACTACTCTAGAGGTGTTTGGGTGTATATGCTTAAGAGTAAAAGTGATGTTTTTGATAATATTGTATCTTTTTATAACCTCATTGAAACACAGTTTCATAAAAGGGTCAAAGTGTTTAGATCAGACAATGGGATTGAATTTGTAAACAGTTCCATGGATTCTTTTTGTCATAACCATGGTATTATTCACCAAACATATGTGGCTTATACACCACAACAAAATGGATTGGTTGAAAGGAAACATAGACACCTTTTTAATGTTGCTAGGTCCCTCATGTTTCAGGGGGGAATTCCTCTAAACTTATGGCCTGAATGTGTTCTGACTGCTTGTTATCTTATTAATAGGTTACCTTCCTCTGTGTTACTTGGTAAGTCTCCCTTTTCTGTTCTATTTGGTTATGACCCTAATGTTTCTCATCTGAGAAGTTTTGGATGTCTGTGTTTTTCAAAAAAATTAAATGTGAGTGATAATTTTACTGCAAGATCTGAAAAATATGTTATGGTTGGGTACTCTAGTACTAAAAGGCATTTAAGTTGTTTTCTTTGGATAGTAAACATATTATCAAGAGATGTGAAGTTTTATGAAACCATTTTCCATTTGTTTTAAACATTGATCTTACTGCTCCATCTTTTAATAAAGACATCACTCACTTAAATTTCTTTGACAGTCCTTACTTCTATAATGATGAGTCTCCCTGTGATGAAATCAAGGCTGAGTCCCATTCTAGAAGCAGTCCATCTTTGTTAGGCAGTCTTCCTGAATCTAGTGATAGTTATGTAAGAGATATGAGTTCTATAGGTACTACATACTCTAATCCTCTAGAACATGGTCATGGGTCATTTGAAGAAACCAATATTGATAGTGATTCTAATGACACAGAAGTTGACACACATCATGATGTGTGTCAACAAGACAATGGCCTTATGCCTGAGTCAATGGGTCAGTCTACTGAGGGATCAGGTGAACCAAATACTATTACAAAGTCCACTAGACCATCTGTGCTACCTACTAGACTTGGTGACTTTGTGCTCAGTGATAAAGTTAAATACAGTGTTAATAAAGTGGCTGACTATTCTATGCTATCTGGTGATAATTTTTGTTTTGTAACTTGTCTTAATCAACATGTTGAACCCAAAAAATTTTATGAAGCTATTAAACATAAACATTGGGTTGAAGCCATAAAATTCTGAAATTGAAGCATTGCTTAGGAATAATGCATGGGAAATTGTTGATAGACCTGCTAATAGAAACCCAATAGGATGTATGTGGATTTATAAGATAAAATATAAATCAACTAGTGAGATAGATAAGTTTAAAGCTAGACTTGTAGCTAAGGGGTATAGTCAAAAAGAAGGTATTGACTATGAGGAATCATTCTCTCCTTTGGTTAAGATTGTTACTGTGAGGTGTTTAATTAGCCTGGCTGTTAAAATGAACTGGAAATTGTACCAACTTGATATTAATAATGCATTTATGTTTGGTGATTTGATTGAAGATGTATATATGACCTTACCTTTGGGCTTTTATAATGAAAACAGTAATAAGGTATGCAAATTGAATAAGTCCTTATATGGCTTGACACAAGCACCTAAGCAGTGGAATGCCAAGTTAACTGCAAGTTTAATTGAAAATGGCTTTGTGCAAAGTAAAAATGATTACTCTTTGTTTACCAAACTGAAAGGTGATGTTTTTGTTGCATTACTTGTTTATGTGGATGATATAGTGATAACTGATAACAATGAACACGAGTTGAATAGTTGTTAAGATTTTTGAAAAGTAAGTTTAAAATTAAAGACTTGGGTACCCTTAAATATTTTTTAGGTATTGAAGTCCTTAATAGTAGTAATGGTTTGTGTTTGAGTCAAAGGAAATACTGCTTGGATTTACTATCTGAGTATGGTGTTTTGGGTAGTAAACCATTGAAAACACCCATTGAAGTTAATTTGGTGATAACAGATGAGTCAAACAAGCATGAGTGTGATTTTGTGTTGTCTAATTTTACTTATTATCAAAAGCTTGTGGGAAAGCTTATTTACTTGACTCTCACCAGGCCTGGCATTTCTTATTTTGTGCGATGCTTGAGTACTTACATGCATAGACCATTGAATTCACACTTAAAGTTGGCTTTTAGGTTATTAAAGTACCATAAAAGTGCACCAGGTAAAGGTGTGTGGTTTAACAATGGTTCTAGGTAGTTGCTTACTGCTTATGTTGATTCAGACTATGGTAAGTGTTTGTCAACTAGAATGTCAGTGATAGTCTTGTGTCATGGAAGAGTAAGAAACAACGAACTGTTTCAAGGTCTTCAACTGAGGTCGAGTATAGGGCTCTTGCAACAGTTGTTTGTGAGATTGTTTGGGTTATCAAACTGTATAAAGACCTTAATGTTCAAAGTTTAATAACTGTTCAAACTTTTTGTGATAACAAATATGCATTAGACATATCTGCAAATCCAGTATTCCATGAAAGGACTAAGCATTTTGAGATAGATTTGCACTTTGTTAGGGAAAAAAATTTAGATGGTACTATACATGCACTTAAAATTGAATCTAATAAAAATGTTGCTGACATTTTTACCAAAGGGTTGCCTACTATTCAACATAATTTTTTATGTCAAAAGTTGGAGTTGAAAGACATGTTCCAAATATGTGTTTAAGGGGGGATATTGGAATGTACATGTTTGTGTACTAAACACATCTTTAGAACAATAGTTAATTGGTTTACTAACTTAGTAATGTCTGTTAGTTTGTAGCTTGGAGGACTAAATGTGACATAATTGGAAACTGCTAACTTCGAGGACTGGAGTGTCATTTCTGGAAGTTGGGTAGTCGGTGGAGTTTGTCAGGAGTATATAAACGTTGTTTGGTGGCTGGCGAGATCATTCTAAATCACATTTTTCTCTCTCTGGAGCTGTTATTTCTCTCTCTAAAACTCACCGTGTTCATGTTAGAGATCGAGTGTTTGTAATTGTAAAAGTGTTAGAGAATCACATCATATAGAGTGATTCGTTTGTTGATTTGAGATTTTTCGTGTTTTGTAAACAAACCCTAAGTTTGGTTTTATTCAATTTTGTGTTCTTGAGTTTTTATAAAATCGTTCAAATAGACGTTTGTTTATGTGACTAGTGAGAGTATGAGTGGCGAACAACCTTTCTAAAAATGCGACCTTATATCGAAAATTGCAATTTAAAGGTTCCAATAAACATATGATGACGGAAATAGTGACATTTATAAACCACGAGAGAAGGAATTTAGTTGAGTCGAAACTAGAGGCTTTGACATCGAGTCCAATCACGTACTATTATGTTGATAGTGAGTGTTGCTAACCGAATTATGGCCATAATAAAGACAATAAATAAAAGTTAAAACAATATTTTGAGTTGACACTTGAACCCCTGTGAAACAATGAAATAAAAACAATTTAGAGAATTGATAAAAGAAAAAAGAAAAAAAAAAAGATGAATAGACCTTTACTTAAAGTTTGCAAAGGGTCCTTAGATTAAATCTCATATTTATAACTCAATTAATTATCATACACATGTATTAATGTAAGACATTGGAGATCTTTTATCAAGATTAGATCTTTCAAATCTCAAATTCCATGATTTTAAGCTTGCTTTATGTATTAATTAATATTTATATTTATATATCATATAGAATTTTGTTTTAAAATATATAAGTTGTCTACAATGTATATAAATCCAAGGACATAGAAGATGGCTTTGTAGCACATCATATTCAACATGTTCACATTGACTAAAAATTTCATTGTCCACATCAAAGATAAGTCATATATGTTTTTTTTTCCTACTTAATTGTGTGTTGTGGAATAAACATTGACCACCAAGTCCAATGAGAAAAAACAAAACACATTGTGCTTTATTGGTTTTTTCTTTTATAACCATCATTTACATGTAATTATTAATAAAAATAATATAAT
Organism: Senecio squalidus; assembly: GCA_910822075.1. Classification (NCBI taxonomy): domain Eukaryota; kingdom Viridiplantae; phylum Streptophyta; class Magnoliopsida; order Asterales; family Asteraceae; genus Senecio; species Senecio squalidus. The sequence goes on from CAJVGC010000590.1 coordinate 32,940,545, forward strand.
TACTTTTCATATAATCGTTCTTTAAAATAACTAAGTATTATAAACAATTAATTAATATATAATAAGGGTTTCATTTTCTTCTTATTAAGTCTTAAACTCACAACCTCTATTTCACGTACAATCCTACTAAAGACATTATAATTTTTTTTCAAATTTTTAATAAACAACTTTGATTTCATGACAAATATTTGATGAGATAAAGAAGAAACACAACAATTTATTATAAATCGTCTTTTTACAAGTTCATAGGCATTTGTTATGTCACAATTGTCGGTATTCGGATATTATTTTTAACAATCACAAATTACACATTATACAAACACATTATCGAGATTAATTTAAAACATAGAACGAACAAGATCTACATTTAAAAAGAAAGAAAAAAAAAAAAACCTCACTCCGTATGTATGTGATTCACAAATACTCAGATAAAAAAATCTGTTAATTTTGTTGCGATCATACCAGTATTAAAACATAACTTTATTGTTTCATAACGGATTTGATCCCTTTGGAAATCTCATGAACACTTCCTCCATTTTGATTAAACCTTAAGCAACCCATTAATCCTGACTTGTAAGGCAAGTTAGTCTTCCTCTTCATCACTTTCGTTGCCGTAAAATCGATTTCGTCGGTTGACACCTTCATCGAACCACCACTATCAGTACTTCGAATACTAAACGTTTGATTCTTCTTTAACATAATGTATTTCTTCAAAGAATCCTTTCTTGTTGTCACACTTCCCTCCGAAGCACTTCGAAACAATAACAAATTCTTAAGATTCCACTTATTGTACCACGTTGGAGATGATTGATCTGACGAGTTTTTCGGGTTGTTTACATGATCAACTACTCGAAAAGGCGATAAAGATCGAGTTACTTTACGTCTATTGTTGGTTTCTAACGTCCGTTCTCGTCCACGTTCCATATGTTCACCTACTGTTTGTTTTAACGCCTCGGAGAAGGGATCGAAGTCGTTTTTTTTTACTACGAGGAGACAACGCTTCTTTAAACCGAGATTTTGGCGATTTTGGTGATTTTGGTGATTTGGGTGAGTCGTTAGTAGAATGTAGACGAGGTGGTGGTTTTAATGGTTTGATCTTGCCGCAGTCGAAAAGCTCGTCTGCGGCTGAAATGGAGTGACGTTCAAGATACCCGAATGCGAAATCTGTGTCGGTATCTAAGTCGTGTTCACTATAATGATCATAGTTGTTTTGTTTGGGTATTCCTGGTTTTTCTTCCCATGTAAAAGGGATAGATGATTGAGGACTCGATGGCGCGGTGGCGTAAGGAGTTGCCGTGGTGCTGTTGTAGTTGAAATCGAAGTCGAAAGCCCCCGGCGACGAAATCGTTACTTGTACTTCCATGTAAGTAAGTAAGGAAGGAGAAAATGGGAGAGATTTTGGACAAATGTTTTGTATACTTGTATTTATCAAGTTGTGAAAATGTAAAAGAGAGTTGCAAAAGTGGACCATGTTTTGAGTACTAGTCAAGTAGACCCGACCCGATTCTATTCAAATGTGTTGGCGTGAATGTAATAATTGAATTTGAAATAGTTCAATTTTGGAATTTCAAATTAACTCTTTTAAGAAAAAAATATAACAAACCATATACGTGAAAATTTTCATCATGTCCTTTGACAGACTTATCATAACATTAAGCGATAGTCGATGATTAGTGGGTCAATTCATACTCAATTCATACTCGTAGCATATTATTTGGAAAATTGTTATGAAAAAGGTTTAGAAGAAAAGTTACATGAAAACAATCTTTTATTAGAGTTTATTAGTTAAATTGTCGATCTATTTTTTATTTGTTCTAATTGAAATAACTTCAAGTTGATTTGTTATTTTATATAAAAGTTAGTATACATATTTTAGGTAATTGATCAATTAAGATACATAATTTTTTAAAGATCAAAATACACAATATTGACCAAGTCATCTCATTTTAATCTAATGGCTAAAATTAAAACCCAAACTCATTTTTCTTTTATTTTTTAAATTAATTTATTTTACAAACCGTTAAAAGTAGACGAAACAAATTACACCGTTGCGATCGTCTCGTTTTTATGTTTAATTAGAGCAGTGGTGTTATATATTTTCGCCGATCTTTTATTTATTTTGGTGGTATTATAATTATAACGATAATATCATATGTGATATTAGCACCAATTCGTAAAACTTTATAAAAGAGAATTACTATATAACGTATAAATTACCTAAATTTAGAAAGAAAAAATATCAAATTGTGACGATTTTTTTTCCTTCATCTTTTCGACATAAATGTGATAGTACGCATATCGCATGTGATAGTATTGTATATCATATGTGATAATTTTTGTTTTCCTTCATTTTTTTGACATAAATGTGATATTATTCTATCACATGTGATGGTACGCATATCACATGTGATGGTACGCATATCACATGTGATTGTATTGTATATCATATGTGATTTTATTATATATGTAAAATTTTGAAAACTTATAAGGCAATAAAACACATGATTTCAACTTTAATTGTTAATTTTAAAAAGCAAAAATATTGTATTAGGTATAAGCTATATAGACCCGGAAAAAAAATCAAAAATTGACGATTTTTTATTCCATTCTCGGACAAATGTTGATATTCGTAAGGTACAATCACATATGATTTGAACACTAAAAATGAATTTCAAAACTTACATTTGTTATATTATATACATTCAACTAGAATCAAAAAGAAAAACGAAAAAAAAAAATATGTCAAACTATAAAATCACATATGATAAAATCGTGATTTTATAATATAAAATTTTAAAACCTATCAAAAAAACCCGAAAAAAATTTTCGTCAAAAGTATATCGAGTGGGTACTCTATAGAAAGGTAATCTAATACTCGTTACAATAGTGTAATTTATTCGTTTAATACATTTACGCTCTTTGAGATATCTAATTTTTAAACAAAATAAAAATTTAAGTAGGTTTTTAAAATGAAGAGTTATAATTGTTCTTACAATTTTTAATGGTATTTGTTAGGCAAATTATCTATATATAATATATAAAGTCTTAGAAAAGAGTTTTGATTAATATAATGAAGGAGGTGTTTATATATGTTTTAAGTGTGAACAAAAGTGTTATAGTAATAGTACCATACATGTTGTATTCGACATTAGATTTTTCTAACAACCGGAACAATATCCAATCGGTACAAAACAAGTACAATGTGAACAAAGTACCATGATATTGGTTACCAATCGGTACTGTACCCGTTGTTTCTTTCAAAAATAAACCACTACCAAATGATTCATTACGAGACTAGTACCACATTCAGCATTGTATATTATACTCGATCTGTAAAAAAATTGCAACTTTTTCCACATATAAAAGAATTTTCTTTGGTGGAAATTTCAATTAAAACTTGATATATTAGTCATTAACATTAACGACAAGCACAGAATACGAATAACATTCAACCAATTCTAGAAGTTTCCTTTATATATCAAATATAAAAAGAATTATTAAGTCACATTTTAAGTTTATTAACAGTAGCAAAGTAGGAAATTTATATATATATATACTTTAATCGTCCGTTATTTCGTCGGCAATAGGGAGAAAACGTGCAGAGATTATTTTGGCCTTTTGAGGGTCCGGGGGGAATTTAAAATGTATGGGCAGTAGACGAGTTATATGACCAAACAAGTCAACCACAGTCAGCATGACCCATATATGAACCACCGACTTGAGGCCCCTACCGCTAACCTTTCAACCCCGGGTCACTCTGGCATGATGATGAGTGTAAATGCACACAAATACTAACTTTAAAATTTAAGGGTTTCTTTAATGGGGCATGATCTTAAAAGAAGATATATTGTACATCAACGAAAACGATGTCTACAATGAAATGAATCTGTTTTGCAGGACTCGTCTTCACTTTTAGTTTCAAACCACTGAATTTTACAGCATCATCAAGGGTCTCATCTGAAAATCTTTCATATCTCACTAGAATTCCCGGACATTGTCTTCTGAATAAAAAACGGCACAGTAAAGTTATTAGCAGTGGTATTGTTTGGGTTATGTTTTATCTCTAATGGATCCAACGGGGCCCCTACCCTTTTTGACACATTACCCGACCCACCATGTGCCGAGTTCATAAATTGCTATAGAACTACCAAATCTACAGGTGCATCAAGAAAGAAGATCTTGTTATACTTGGATTTTCAATGCATTGCATACAAACCTTTATTTTGCAAAAAACGAAAGAAAGAGAAAAAAAATATACTTTAATTTGAGGGTCAAGTATTATGGTTCTTTTTTGCATGAATAAAAGGTGAAGCACTCATAAATAAACAACGATTTTCTTAATTCCACTGATTTTAAAATGAGGAAATTCTCCGAGTGGTTGATTTTAATTATGTTTTATCCCTACAAGGTCAAATGGGTATATAATAGATTTAAAAAAAAAGGTTTTAAAACGACCCGAGTGTATCAATATTACCCATTTGTCAACCTTACAGAGTTTGTGCTACAGGGTGTATACCGACATATCAGTGCTTATATAAACCAAGAGAAGATTTCTCTCTCTCCTCGACTCTCTTCCTTGCTGCCTCTCTTGCCTTAAGTGCAGCTGCTTCTTCCTCAGATACAACCTTTGGCTTATTATCTTGTCGTTTTCTCTTGTTTATAGCAATAGATGAGGGCCTGTTAGCAGATCGTGTGGGGTTTACAGATGATGATTGACTTTTAGTATTGGTTTGACTTTTTGAAGTCAATGTTGATGGTGTAGCAAAAAGGGCTCTCTTTTGTATAGGTCCTGAAGAATGGTTAGCTGCAGCAGCGAAAGCCTCTTCCCGTGTCACCCACTTACCTGTTAAAATAAAGGAAATCGGAATATAAATGAGAGTTTAAGGAATCTTAATTTAGGGTTAAAGTGATAACGTTAATGTGGTACCTAAAGCATCAGTATAGTAGAAGCCAGAATTTGGATCATAGTAGCAGCCGTTACTTTGATTATAGTAATAACCTGTTGAACTGTCAAGCTCCCATTCTGAGATAATTAAATGATGTATTAATTTGATAAGAAGATAATCATACCAAAAAAAAAACCGGAATATCATAAGATAATATTAAACAATATTTTAAAAGGGTTAAGAGGAGCTAAAACAGTAGCATAGGGGGATCAATAATAGCATATACTTATATAATATTGTCAAGATTATCGAAACATACAAAAAATTGATATGATGGCACCAAGTTCTTTTGACATGGTTACCTAGAAAACATCGGAAATATCCCTCTAATGAGAAAAGTTGATTCATAAACAGGAGTTAAGAGAAAGTCGATAAATCCCTGCAAGAAGTTTAGTTCAACACTTTAATGACAATAACAAAGGCTAGATTCTATTCTTAACTATATACTTTACATAATCGTTTTGATTATAAACTTAACTACATACTTTTTGTAATCAATTTAGCATACTATTAATTTAAAATTTCGAAAAAAAGGACAATGAATGTGTTAGCAGCTTGGCCCCAACCTGTTCCAACAGTTACACATACACAATTTGATCTGAGAAACAACGCAACCAACCTGCCACTAGTATAACCATCTCAAACGTTGACTACGCTTATCCTCTACCAGACTACCCCTACCTTATCTCAAATATCAGTGTTATTTACTCTTTAAGTCTTAACCATTTGTTGTATTCTCACATCCACTTCACATTCACATTTCTTATACATTCATTGGGCATGCATACTCCACTAATTTTAACACGATTCATCACCTTTTTAGAAATAATAATTTTCACTAAACACAACTCCGCAAACACATGAGAAATGTAGCTTGTCACCAATTTCATCCATCTTGCTCTTCATCTCAAAACGAGGGTGGTTGCATTTCCTATACTCTATCGGTCCAATACATTCGATACCAACAAAATACTTCTCTAAACCGCAGCTTTAAATTAACACCCACTTAATGTCATCAACCAACACGATATCTAAAGCAAAATTGGCTACCTTTAAACTGCTAATTAGGGCAAAGAGTAATCTAAGGGGAAAAAAATAAAAATGGGATGTCAACCCCGCAGCAAAATTCAAAATTTGAGGTAAAATGTGCAAACATAAACAAATTCAGTTTCTATCAGTACATTTGTAAAGACAGAGTGTCTGCAACAACCCACGTAGTACTGCCTATAAAGTGCTTATTAGAACTCAAAATGTGTGCATCATTTACACGCATTCCATTGCTATTTCTTCCCCAACCAGAATATAACAAAATGTGACGATGTAATACATATACAAAAATCAAGCTGTATGTGTAACAGCAAACAAATGTCCAAATCAGTCTCAAACTTAATACTTATGCCAGAAAAATCATGGAATCTTTACACACATTTATATGTGTGCATAAACATAATCTATGAAAATTAGTCATGTAGCCAAAAATATCAATAATGAAATTTAAAACCTAGCATATAATCCGTCATTAGCAAAAAGACTTAGGGCAACACACTAACACGGGGTTTAAGGATAGCAGCACATTTATACAATAAGAAATACAATAAGGTAAGTTAAGAATATTACTAACCTCCTGATGTAGAGCCATCGCCTATCCCCTCCCCGCTTGCACTAAAATCCTTAGCCTTCTGAAAAGTTGAAATGTCCTTCTGATAACTACGACTCGCTTTCTGTCAGCAATTTGGAAAGGAACTATATAAGAACAGTAATATATTGAATCAACACACTGCTTCATTAGCAAAATGCAAGAAACGGTTTCTAAGGTGACAGAAGACTACCTCTTCAATTTGTGTTAGAACACGAGCGGTTTCTTTCGTCTCTTTATCTTTAGCAACTTTCTGTTCTCTCATGTTAGCCAGTCTCTTGGTAACAGCATCTTTGTGACGTTGACCAAGATCATGATTCTTGATACTCGAAGGATTATTCGATATAAAGATTTTACACAAGTCACACCATTTCTTACCCTGACTAACCCAATACTGGAAAAACAAAATAAAAAACCAATCTTTAGACAATTAACATGGAATCAAACAATTATAAGTTGATATCAGATAATAAAGATGGTACCTCGGTCATTGTTGTAAGATGAATCAGCTGTCGATATAGCAGAATTGAGTTCTGAGATTTAAAAGGCCTTGATATTCTAAAGTAGATTTTGATGAGGAGAGTGGGGTGATTTAGGGATTCAAATTGGATCAAAATAAACCCTAGAATTTTGATAAAAAAAAAAAAAAAATTGTATAAACAATATGACCCTTACGATTTTGTAAATGCTTTTTGTTACATTTACTTTCTTATATTTACGAAACCACCTACACCAACCATTATGTGACCTATAGTGGTAATGCGTCATATTGTAACATAACATATTCGTGGTAGTTATGAAAAGAGTTTGAAAGTAGTTACGTTCATGTTAACGAATTTGGATTAGCATATTGTCGGGTTGAAATTACTCAATCTGAACTTGACCACTAACATAATTATATTGTCGGGTGCTGATTAACATATTGTCGGGTTCGAATTAGTATATTGTCAGGTTGAGATTATTGACAAAGCAATACGTTGAAGTGTCCATGATGTTGATCCACTGTTAAATAAAGCAAAAGTCAATTAACAAGTGTTAGCCATATATGAACAAATTGATCTACATGATCATCAAGCTTAAAACAAACACAACAATCAACCAATTGTTGAGGCCATGACAACGTGCAACCAGAGTATTAAGATAAACTATTTTAAGGTACTAAGACTTGATAAATTTGAAGATGAAGATGTCATTGAGTTTATGAAGTCTGGTCTATCTGAACGGCTTGTAATTGATTCAATTTTATAAAAGAGACAATACAAAAAAGTTGCTAGAAGAATAATATAGTATGTGGATCAAAAGATCATGCAAAGAAATGCACGGGTCAAGAACCACAAAGTAAATCATAATTCTCCAAAATTTACATACTCGACACTTCTAGTCTCAACAAGGCCTCTTCCTCCCCCACTCTCGAAAGAAGGCATGAAGATCTCCAAATTGAAGCCCCGTTCATCAACATATTTTTGCCTCTAAATGTAACATTCAAAAAAGGGAGACTATTAAAGAACCCAAGGTTGGGATCTTCAAAAACAACACTTCTCAAGGATTAATAAGCTCCATACATGTTCAACCGAACATCTTTACAAATTATAAAACTTTAGATGGACTTAATATCGTTTGAAAATGTTTTCCACCAATTAATCAATCAAGAACCGATGAAAATATTATTAAAGGGAGAAAAGAAAAGTAGAATGTAAATTCATTTTGTTGACTATTTTTCTAGGTTTAATCTTTAGTTATTTACTTATTCAACAATAATTTCTATTTAAATACTTTCATTATTTATATTATTTCCTTAGTAGTGGAAAAAGAAAATTCAAAAACATAATAAAAATATAAAAGAGCTCAAAAATATTAACACATGGTCAACTTCGAAAAAACCTAAGACATAACAAGGGTCAAGCAAAACTATGATGAATATTCGCACTAATAATTTTACAAGTGGGATATTCCTCTTATTCTTAGTTCCGGAAGTATATGTTTAATTATAAAGTCTAACTTAATTCATCGTATTATATTCTCCTATAGATTAAATTTGGAAAGTGCATTGCTAATCGTGCTTTTTAATGTTTTTTATTCTATTGGGCTTGAATTGGGCTGTGCTAATTGGGTTGGAGTAATAACTGGGCTGGGGTGTTTAAACAGTTTCTGCGTTACTTAGCGTAGCTGGAAGGATGACGTGGTTTTCTTTTTTTATTTTTGTTACACGTGTTTGCGCTTTACACATCTTAGTGTCTTCGTTGACATAATTTTTTTTTTCCAGACTTCGTAGGTGCTCATCGTTTCTCCGCTTGGTTGCTGCATTGGTTCTGAAAGGTATGATTGGTGTTGTATGTAGTTGATTGGAGTATTGGTGTGATGTTTAGATGTGTTATTAAAATTGGTTTGTTGTTAGTCTTAGGTTAAATTATAGAAAGAGGTTTGATCTGTGGAATAGGGAGATTGGTATTAAAAATATTTGCTGCTTTTTGAAAACATTCAATCATAGGTTTGTGTTGTTAGGCAATGTCGGGGGTTTCTCTATGTGCTGTTTTGGTTGCGTGTTTTATGTGTTTTTTTTGGTAGTGTTTATTTCATATGTGGGGAAGTGATCTTGCAGATGGACGTGGATGGCCATCGCCATCTGCTCCTGTTCGTCGTCGTGGTAAGGGTAAAGGAAATGTTGCTCCTGTTACTATGATGGTTGATGAGCCGCTTCCTGAATATCATGATTGCGGTGATGCTTCTTGTGACTGTCGGTTCTGTCGTGCTCTGTTTTGGTATGACGAAAGAATCTTGAAATCCTCTACGCGGGCAAATCCCGTTTATAATCAGTGTTGTAAGGGTGGCTCAGTTATTCTGCCCGCATTTGTCGATCCACCGCTTGTCTTTAGCCATTTATTTGATGATGCTGTCTTTATGCGTAACATTAGAGCTTACAATTCAATGTTTTCGATGACATCATTCGGTGCAAAGGTTGACGAATCCATTAACTCTGGGCGTGGTCCGTATACGTTTAAAGTTTCTGGACAGATTTCGCATTTTATTGGATCTCTTTGTCCACCGCCTTCAAAACCTCCGCGTTTTCTGCAGCTGTATATGTATGATACTTTAAACGAGGTGAACAACAGATTGAAGTTCTTTCCGGCCACTGAAAACAATGACGGTTTGAGATCTGATGTGGTTGGCATCTTAAGTGCTACTCTTGCCTCTTGTAATGAATACATTCGTACTTTTAAAAGAGCTGTCAGTATTGCAGAAAACGAACAGATAGATAGTTATGCGGTTAGATTGTACAACAATGTCAGTGATCGACGTTACGCTCCGCCGCAACAGGGAACTTTGGGAGCCATCGTTGTGGCTGATGATCCTAACGCAAGTGCATACGACATAATAGTCCCCTGTAGATCTGGATCCCCTCATCGTATCAGCAAACTCCATCCATCTTACATGCCCTTGCAATACCCGTTGCTTTTTCCTTACGGTGAGCCCGGATGGTCTCCTTCTATGAAGTTGCGTTCACGTACTGGTGAGGGTTCTAGATCTTTAACGGTGAACATGTACTACAGTTTCCTCATTCATGATCGTTACCATACATACTCTCTTTTGCTACGTGCTGGCAGACTGTTTCAGCAATTCTTGATAGACGGGTATTTGTGTGTCGAAGAGAGTAGATTGGAATATTTTCGTAGTCACCAAAGTACACTCAGATCGGAATTTGCTTCTGGTATTTATGATGCGATATCGAAGGGGGACTCTGTCGGTAAACATATTGGGAAGCGTATTTTTCTACCGTCCACGTTTGTTGGAGGCCCGCGTTATATGTACAAGCACTACCAAGATGCACTAGCGTTGTGTCGTGTGTACGGAAATCCACAGTATTTCATTACATTTACGTGTAACGCTAATTGGCCCGAAATAAGCAGGTTCATGGATACAAATGGCATTGGCCACTCCCAGAATAGACCCGATATAATCTGTAGGGTTTTTAGTATGAAAGTCGATCATTTCATCGCATACTTAAAGGAGGCCAGGCCTTTCGGAGTCGTGACAGCTTGTAAGGTTTCCTCTTTTACATTTCATTCCTCGACTGTATCTTAGCTATTTTCCTTACTGGCTTTTGAATCGACTGCTTTCGCTAGATCTTTATACGATAGAATTCCAGAAAAGAGGATTGCCACACTGTCATACGTTGCTGTGGGTTGCTGATGCTTCAAAAATTCGGGATGCTGTCGATATTGATAAATTCATCAGTGCAGAATTGCCAGATCCAATCACAGAACCGGCTTTGTATGCAACGATCACATCTTCTATGATTCACGGTCCTTGTGGTGTCGTAAATTCTGCATCTCCTTGTATGCGTGATGGCGTCTGTAAAAAAAAATTCCCGAAAGCCTTCTGTGTCACAACCTTCTTTGACAAAGATGGATACGCGCATTACAAGAGACGTGACAGTGCTTCACATGTAATGCCAAACGGTATTCGAGTGCATAATGGATTCATAGTTCCATACAATAAGATATTATGCAGTCGTTTTAATGCACACATAAACGTCGAATATTGTGGTTGGAACATGATGATAAAATATCTATTTAAATACATTTCCAAAGGTGTAGAACGTGTGGCCTTTTGCATTAGAAAATCAGGAGAGGATACGACGTCCACCCCTGCTGCACGTGGAAACTCCCATCCCGGGAACCGCAGTTCTGATACGGCTGACGTTGTTGACGAGATACAGAACTTTGTGGAAGGGAGATTTATTTGTCCACACGAGGCTTCCTGGCGGCTTCTAAACTTCCCGATACATGAAAGGCATCCTACTGTGTTATTATTGCAAGTACACCTTGAGCAAATGCAATCGGTTACTTTTGACGACAGGTGTGACTTACAGAATTTGGTACACACCGCAAACTTTGGTAAGTCTACGCTAACAAGATGGTTGGTTAGTAACAGGTGGGATCCTGACGGTCGTCATTTGACTTACATTGAATACCCGCTTCTGTTTTCCTGGAACGAGAGCAAAAAGGACTGGACGTTCAGGACTAGAAACATTGCTCCTCCAGTGGCTCGAGTGGTTTACATACATCCGACTGCAGGCGAGGTTTTTTATTTAAGAATGTTACTACATCATCAAAGGGGGTGTACTTCTTTTGCTGGTATTCGTACTGTCAACGGAACTGTATATCCAACGTACCGCATGGCCTGCCATGCCCTCGGGTTAGTTGGCGATGATAAAGAGTGGTTGGCTGCTTTTACTGATGCTTCCATGTCTGCATCCTCGGCGGAATTACGATCTTTATTTTGCAGCTTATTGATGTACTGTGACGTCGGGGATCCACAGAAACTATGAGATTCTGCTTGGCCTAAAATGGGAGACGATATTCGACGAACTTTGTCAGAAGTTGCGTCCTCCGCTGATTCCATCATCCCTGAAGACGTAATAAAGCAACATATTTTATTCGAACTTGAAAAAATTCTTAACGCTGCGGTTCCTCACAAGTCTTTAACTTCCTTTGGTCTACCACTCCCGTCCACAGATTTAATGTTTGCATTGACCAATCGTCTTCTATTAGAAGAAACACTTTACGACAGACCTTTGCTGACTCAACAACATCTTCAGATGTCTTCCGCTCTTAACGAAGAACAAATGCGCGTATACAACACAGTTCGCAGTAATCAGTTATCGGGCACACAAACGTTGTTGTTTGTTTACGGTCATGGTGGTACAGGAAAGACGTTTCTGTGGGCCACAATAATTGCATATTTGCGATCCATCGGAAAAGTGGTTCTAGCAGTCGCTTCCTCAGGTATTGCCTCTTTACTTTTACCGAATGGTAGAACAGCACACTCTCGATTCAACATACCTATAAATATATTAAATACTTCTGTTTGTGATATAAAAAAAAACCCAATTGTCTGAATTATTACATCAGACATATATGATTGTATGGGACGAGGCTACAATGACAGACCGATCATGTTTTGAGTGCGTGGATCGCACATTTAGAGATGTATTAGAAAAAAGGGATAAAGTGTTTGGCGGTATATCGATGTTATTAGGGGGAGATTTTAGACAGACTCTTCCTATTAAACGGAAAAAGGGACATAGAGACATAATAAATGCGACTCTGCCAAATTCGTATCTGTGGTCATACTTTACTCTATGCAAATTGTCACACAATATGCGTCTTTCGTGTATGCGTACAGGTAATTCTGCACATTCCGCAACTGTTGCTTTTGCAAGATGGATCCTAGATATAGGAAACGGGGTTTCTGGAGATCCAGACTTGCTTAATCCTCGATACGATTCGAATGTCTTGATTCCAGACGATTACCTCATAATGGACGACGAATCGGGTTTAGAAAGGCTTATCGCGTTTGTCTATGAAACAACGATACTGGCTAATCCGACTGCCGATGTTCTTTGTAGCAGGGCTATTGTCTGTCCTAAAAACTGCACAACTAACCTGGTTAATACAATTGTTCTCGACAGCAATCCAGAGAGAATAACTTCGTATTACAGCTCCGATTCTATCGTATGTCATACTCAAACATCATCAGATCCGGATTTACTATATCCGGACGAATATTTGAACCAATTGAATTTCCCAGGTCTTCCATTACATAAACTGGATTTAAAAAGAAATACGCCTATCATGCTCTTAAGGAATATGAATCAAAAAAACGGTTTGTGTAATGGAACAAGACTTATTGTTACTCAACTTCTTCCGACAGTGATAGAGGCCAACATCATGACAGGAACTTGTATAGGAGAAAAGGTATATCTTCCCAGAATTAAATTTGTCTACCACGATCCCGAACTTCCATTCGTTTTTAATCGAAAGCAGTTTCCGTGCAAAGTGTCTTATGCCATGACAATCAACAAAAGTCAAGGGCAGTCTTTAAAACGGATTGGCGTATACCTACCTACTCCAATTTTTAGTCACGGTCAACTGTATGTTGCACTTTCCAGAGCGACGTCACCCGACTCTGTTAAAGTGCTAATCGAGGGAGAAAATGGGAAGTGTTCTCGTTCGACAAAAAACATTGTATACAAGGATTTTCTGTCTTTTGTCGACAGTTTGCAGAATAGACAGTGAACTGATAAAAAGATATAGACAGACACGATTACTTGATTAACGGTCGAAACTCAATATTGATATATATGTTCTTAAATTCTTAGGTCTTGTATACATAGTCAATGACAACAGGGTAACTGCCGAAACTACCCGCTTATCTAACAATTTTATGTTTCCTTATTATCGCAGGAAAAAATGGTTTACGTTAAAGACTTGCACTATGGTTGCGCTGGACTACCGCTTCAGTTACGGATCCTCAGACGTTGGATTCCACATTTTAAAGATAAGGAGGTTTGGTTTCTGGCCGTAGATGAGCTTGTAAGTATTTTTAACAATTTATGTAAATCATACGTTTATATTATATATTAATATCACCAGAGGAACACAAATTTACAAATATCATCTATGTATCCAATTAATCCTTCATTGACGTTGTTTAAAAATTATAACAGGGTGACAGTATCACAATTCTCGGAGTGAACCAGGGAAAACAGTTTCTCGAGTCTAGGCTCGGCTTAGGACGTTGCTATTCGTTACAACACTATTCGTGCACAGAAACTCTGCAATCTCCGAGAATGATCGAAAATCCTATTCATATTAATGCGGGCGAAGCTTCCAAGATAGATATGATCGAAGATGAAAAAAAAATTCCAGAAACATCGTTTAACTTTACACCGTTAGAGAACCTATATGCTTTTCTCGACACACCAACATATAACCCAGGTAAGTGCAGCATCGCAGACTATATGATACATTATTAAAATGTATATTGATTTTGTATTGACAAGAACGAAACAACAATTACAGATTTTATTGGGAACTACAAACGGCAGAAGTTGGCTACTAAGAAAAACGGCGATCCGTTTATACTTCTGACTCTAACAGCTTCCGGGTATGTGTAGAAACAGTAAATCTTCCCATAGCTTTATCTAACATTTACCGCACTCTTCTCCATACTTAACTATACTCATCTTACAGCGGGCAAGACATAACAGTCACTGTGTGGACAGAATGTATGCAGAATCCCGAGAAGGTTAACATAACTGCGCTGTCTTCCGCAACAACGGAAACATTATTGGCAGTCACCAACGTCAAACCAACGACATTTGCAAGTAAAATATACATACCTTATATTTAAATTATACTTTTCAGGCGATGAATATTAATATCAGAATGCCTTTGTACTCCGTAAACGTACTTTGCGTGTAAAATATACCAGACACTTTGAAATTGTCGTCGACTGATGCAACACATATCATTATCAATCCAAAGCTGCCCACACTGTCCGAACATAGTCAACATGCGATACCAACAGATGCACAGTCCTCGGAGAGTGTTTCAAACAGGAATATGACAATAAACGACTTGCAGTCCCAGGTCTACGAAGCTCTACTGGTAATCTTTCTAATTACCCCTCTATGATTTTTTTACACTAGCGAATATTTAACAACATAAATAACGAAACAACATTGCACAATTATGCTGTCGCAGCGAAAGGCAATTTCAATAGAGGCCAGGATAATCGAAGAACACATAGAGAACAGCTGGTACATAGCCTCGTGTCCAGATTGTAAGGGACAGATGTCAAAGCAAAACGAATCGTGGTTTTGTCCAAACCACGGTCAAAAATCGATACCAAATTTTTTGTAAGATTCAAAACATTATGTGATAATACGTTCAGAAAATTTTGCAATAAAACTAATCGTGTCAAAGTATATGCAGTTATAACGTAAAAGTCACAATCTCGGACGGGACCGGAAATTTGCAAGCAATGATAACAGATTCTTGCATGCAGTCGTTGATTGGAAAAACATGTAAGGAAGTCATAATAAACGATGGTTACGAAGACCGAAAGACTATGCCGCCATCATTCAGAATACACGGAATGAATACAAACAGGTTTTATATAGAAATGACCAAAAAGTCAAATCCGAACAACTTCAGCTTTATAATAGTCAAAAAAGACTCGATCTCTGTTCAACCACCACCGCCACCGCCCGATACTCCGGCACCGAAGCAACCGACTACAACTACAACAACACCTATATCACCGCATGCGGTTATTCCAGAGACTGTCGCGGTACAATCAGATAGTCCGAAGAATAATGAGACACAAACAGTTGCTAGACAACTTACATTCGAGACCGAAGGTTATTACTCAAAATAGCAATGTCCATAATATACATATTATTTGGTGTTCTGCATACTGTACAGGCACCCCTACTATACTCGAAGCAGTATTGCATAAAATATTTGCACACACACCTGATATTGAGGGTAGTTTTATTGAACGCGATATTGTTAATAATATATACTTATTGCTGATTATCATTTTCATGTGTCAGGGATAGCCAGCGAAGCCGAAAAGGCAGAAGAACAGGAAACCTCAGAACATGCTACAGAAAAGACCGTAGCAACAGAAACAGATTCAGAAGCTATCGGTAAGACCAATGACAGTCGAAAAAATATCGTTGTAAATTTCCATATCACGAAAATGCATGTACACCGTACCTATCTCACGATACAAACAATAGCAAATTTACAAAATATCGTTTACTACGGTCGAATGCTTTTGTGTTTTAGGGGTCCAGTCGGAGTCAGATACAGCACCGCAACAACAGCGTGCACTACCCACCGAAGGTAAAGATCCAGTCGAAAAGACAACAGCGTCGACAATAACAACAACAAATCCGGACATCATCGGTAAGTTTACGCATACTAAGAAAACAGAGATTTTAAATTTCCGCAGTTTATAAAAAATTATACGCAGTCGTTTAAATTTTCTAGAAACAACAACAGATCTCGAAAATACTCCTTCCGCAATTCCTTCTACGGACACAACAATGAAACGGAAGACGACAGGTACTATAAATATATATATATTTTACGTATCCATACCAACAACAGCCATAACGGAACATATATATGCGTTTGCAGAAAAACTACCACCTTTACGCAAACCGAAGAAGGAAAGATACCCGGACTGAGAAGAAAAGAAACACACAACCAACAACAACGTTAGCCGATGATATAAAATCATAGTTTTTGCTATAGCTGTAAGTATCGTAGGAATACATAACACCTTTTCGTAAACATCGCCGAATATCATCGTATGCATTTCGTTCTTTTGTAAAACCCGTAGATAACGTACGTATACACTACATACTTTTGTAAGCAACGTGAAACGTAATCGTACGTATTTCCTTTATCACGTTAGTTTATTTGGATATTGTATTGTACCCAACGGAGTTGTACCGAAATCGAATTTTCCAGGCATAAAACATACGTTAATAGTAATCCAATCGCACATTACAAAATGAAAAGACATGACCCTACATTTTCGTCGTGCTATTGTCCACAACAAATTCACCGTTACAACGTTAAAAATCAACGAAATCAATAACAAATACTATCAAAATTTGCTTTCTAAGGCAAAAAAAAAATGACCCAATCATACCATACGATCAGGCCCAGACTTACAGCCCAAATAAAACCTGTATTAACCTAAACACTGCAACTATAAATACATACACAAAAACAGCAAAACCCTAAAAAAATTTCGTCCGCCCCAAAAACACCAACGCCACTTCAAACCCTAAACCAAAAAAAAGCAGACCTAACCCACTTATACGTCACCGCCACATTTCATCATCGATGAAAGAAATACAGATTTCGAAATCCTCCAATCGATATTCAGTCACCGCAAGGTAAAAAACATACATCTTTGCCTTTTTCCTCTATTAAAGAATTTACTTGGTAGAAGAAAATATTTTTTTCACTTTTATCGTCGATCTACAAGAAAAAAACCTTACATTACTCTGTGTATAATTACAGCCTTCGAAAATAGGAAGCTTACACAGGTCGAGGGTCGTGTGCCACAGGGGTCAAGGTATCTCTATTAATTGTTACACAGACGCCTGTAGCACACGACTTTCACAACTACTTGGGACCGTTAACACTCAGAGGAAACAACGATCACAGATAATGCGAGACCGTCACAATTTAGTAAGGATCTATACTTTACGACGAATTCATTTTAAATTAACTGATAATACTCGACCCACAAAAACATAAATTTAGGGGATGCCAGCTGCTATTTCTGCTGCACACCTCATATGCCACCTCCACTGTTTTTGATTTGTCTAGTGCTACGTGTTCGATTTTTTAATACGTGTCATGCAATACACTTAGTTCTGTCTTTCGTACATTTCATATATATAGACTGATAGTAGTCGATCCAGAAACAAATAAATTCACACTGCTGTGCGTATAAATATGAGTTTCGAAAGTGGCAAGTTTTCATAAAAAGTTTACACAGGTCGATCGTCGTGTTCGACAGGACTAAAGACAGTTTTTGTAGCTGTTATACAGATACCTGTAGAACACGACCTTCGACTTGTAGAAACTTTCAAATGAATATACAGCAACTCTTAAGCATATATACACCCTATTAAACCTCTGTTACAAATATTCATTACCGTCTACTGTGATAACAGACCCGCAAACACGTCCCAGGTCCGCAAACACGTAATCAGCAATGTAATCAAGCAGGTATATTCATTTACACTCTATTTTTACAAAATAATCAAAAAACTTAGTAACGAATGAGAACGAATTCCAAACATAATATCTCAAGTGGTATGTAAACAGGCCGCTTGTGTTCCTCAACATCTACGCATCGAAAATTTCTACACTTCCCAGATTCCATAACTCAGAATTTTCGATACGCAGATGTTGCGGGACCGAAGCGGCCTGTTTACACAACACTCGAGCCAATATGATTAGAGTTCATCCTCATTCGTCAAACATAACGAATTTGTTGAAACATCGTCGGAATGAACATCAGCAGGCACCGAAACCCGGGGACAACTGATCCAATACATAGGTGAAAAGTCTTTTCACCTAGAATTCGATCTGTAGTACTTTGTTCCCCAGCTTCGAGCACGCTTATCTTCATTCCTATTACATTGCAACAAATTCGTTTGTATGTAAATCGTAGGTTTTATCTTTGGATTTTCATTTACGATACAATCTAACCACCTCTTATGTATTCTTTGCAAAACTGCCTGGGACTATCAACATACAAAGGAATACGATGCAGGGAGCAAACACCAGCTCCAAAGAGGACATACATAACGTAGAGAACAGCAACTTATCTTTGGATTTCCAACTCTCATGTATTCTTTGCAAAACTGCCTTGGACTATCAACATACAAAGGAACACGATGCAGGAAGCAAACACCAGCTCCAAAGAGGACATAAGCAACTCTAAAGAAGACATACGCCAAAAAAGTAAACCCGTGCAACGCAGGGGATACTTTCTAGTTTATATTAAATGTTGGATATGAAGGCGGAAAAGGTGAGTGGCGAAAGCTTATTCACCAAATTGTAAGGTAAGGATACTTTGAGGTACATTCAACACGTGCTTTACGAGATATTATGAGGAACGGTAACCTAAAGCATGTTAATCATGCAGACAATAGTACATACTTCGTTCTTAAGTAAAAAAAAAATTACATAAATCGCTCACCTACGGAAACTATTTACCCTTTTCGTTCCTAAAATAGATTTTTGTTAGAAACAGTTTCCGTAAGTAGAAGATTTATTCTATTTTTAACTAATGGACGAAATTCGTATGAAATACTCTTTAAATAGACTCATAAGCTCAAACAAACATTTCAAATCAACTTATCTTGATTACATAAGCTAATAAAACTTTCGCATAACCTAAAACAAATACCCAGTTTAAATGTAGGGCTTTTAAAAAAAAAATAAGCTCAAGCCCCTAAAATCCTTTCAATCAAATATACTTAGGGTCCGTTTGGTTCGCATAATGTTTTTAATGGAATTGGAATGCGTTAAATGATTTGGAATTTGAGAAATTGGAATATGAATTGATTAAATAGTTGTCTTGTTTGGTTGACCGAATTTAACGAAATTCAGTTTTTAATTTCTGTATATATAATTCAGTTCAATTTGTAAATCATTCAAATTAATTGAAATTTTGTAACATATTTTTGGTGAAAAACTTGTAAGGGACATATAAGAGATTAATCTTTTTTTTTTTGAACAAAAGGCAAAAGCCTAACAATTTTATTGATAACGAGAATCTCTCCTCAAAATTGAGGTATGTTGTAGTGGAATATCCACGGATTACAATAGATACTAAAATACCAAACGAGCAAAATAAGTAAAACATACAAACCGTAAAATTTTAACTCCAATTGTCCTTGGAGAGTTGATAATATGCCAAAACAAATCCATGAACCATTGGCTCTTGCAACAAATTGACACAAATCTAATGCCTTACACATCATTTGAAGAACAACCACACTCGAGAGTATCACCTTAATAATGCAACATCAGTGAATCGAGCAAATGTTGAACTTTTGAGGGAAAAGCTTTCAGTATGCCATTGAAAATCATTAACGAACCAAATCATTTTTTTTTTCAAAATCCAGATCTGACTGCAAGAGACTTTTGTGCAACGTGACACATAAAAAAGTTAGATCCAAAAAGTGATTCCAGGATCCCAAACTTTGAATTCATAACACATCTTTTCCAAAGATTTAACAAGATAGGCTAGCAACGATCTTCTAAGTGAAAGTAAAACACTCACAAAAGAGAATAAAACTGACAATTTCGTCATCTCTACCATGAATGGAGAGAAGGAAGATCACAACAACAACGATAAGAGGAAAAGTCTCCTCGAATATTCATTGCGTGTTAGAGAAACTCTCATACGAAAAACCTACAGAGAGAAAGGCTTTGGTTGGTCGACATTTTTTATGAAACTTATTTAAAATAAATATAGACTTCTAAAAAACAAGTTACTTCAGATAGTTTATAAAAGTATTTTTGAGATTATAATAATGTAAATTACATACTCTAATTAAATTTATCTAACCTAGTTAATATATTCTATCATATTACATTTTTAAACTAGAACTTCAACTACATTATCGAACACATCTATGAAAAAAGTTGGAAATTGTATTAGACATGTGCAAAGTTTTGTTTGAAAGAAGTTTTCATAAACTGATTTGAATTTCATGAAATGAGAAATCTTGAATAACTTCACAAACCGGAAGGAATTATGAATTCCACAACGAAAATATGATGCAACCAAACATGATGCAACAAAAATTGCTTCAAATTTCATCCGATTTTACGAACCAAACGGAAGCTTAATAAAAAGTTAAAAAAAAAAGTGAAACATTTATATTGACTATGGAGCAAGGGAAATCTATAGGTGTCGACGGCGATCTGTGCAAGTCCGATCAAAATTAGGGTTTCACTCAATTGGTGACCAAAAATGGAGGAATCGTTGTTAATGATGCTTTCAAATCTCCTCCATCTCCAAAACCAGCTGGATCCAACCACCTCCGACACCACCAATTCCCCATCCACCCTCCTAACCACCACCTCCGCCGCCCCTCTCTTATTCTTCACCATCGCCTCCGTCTTATCCTACATCTCCACCGTCAAGAAAACCTCATCCTCATCCTCATCTCCAACGCCGTCACCGTCATCTAACAGTAACCAATACTCCGTCGCCGCGTTCCGTGCGCTTTCTACTGAACGGATTTGGAACATGGAAGCGCCGTTACGTGACGCGCAGTGGCGCTCGCTTTACGGTTTGTCTTATCCTGTTTTTACTACTGTTGTTGAGAAGCTCAAACCGTATATTGCCTTGTCGAATTTGTCCTTGCCCAGTGATTACGCTGTTGCCATGGTGCTTTCCAGGTTGTCGTTAGGTTTGTCTGCCAAGACGGTTGCCAAACGGTATTCGCTTGAGCCCTATCTTGTGTCCAAGATTACCAATATGGTTACTAGGTTGTTGTCGACCAAGCTGTATCCGGAGTTTATTAAGATACCCGCGGGGAGGAGACGCTTGCATGAAACCACTGCTTCCTTTGCTGAGATTACTTCGTTACCCAATATATGTGGTGCTATTGATAATACGCATATTAGGTTGAGGAGTTTACCCAATGATGTGCCAAATCCGAATATTTATGTTAATTCGCATGGTTTTAAGTCTGTGCAGCTTCAGGTGGTTGCGGATCATAAGAAGATCTTTTGGGATGTTTGTGTGAAAGCGCCGGGTGCGTTTGATGATGCTATGCATTTTCGTGATAGTTTGCTTTATAATAGGTTGATTTCTGGGGATATTGTTTGGGAGAAAGTTGTGAATGTGAAAGGGCATCCTGTTAGGCCGTATATTGTTGGTGATTGGTGTTATCCGTTGCTGTCGTTTCTATTGACTCCGTTTTCGTGGAATAGGACTGGGAATCCTGCACAGAATACGTTTGATGAAGGGTTGATGAAAGGAAGGAAAGTCGTGGAGGAAGCTATCGGATTGTTGAAAGGAAGGTGGAGGATTTTGCAAGATATGAACGTGGGATTGAGTCATGCACCACAGACTATTGTCGCTTGTTGCGTGTTGCATAATTTGTGTCAGATTGCACGAGAGCCTGAACCTGAGCTGTGGAAGGATCCGGAAGAGAGTGGTGCGGTTCCGAGAGTGTTGGAGAGTGAGAAATCGTATTATTATTTTGGAGAAAGCTTAAGGCAGGTGCTGGCTGATGATCTTTACCAAAGACTTTCTTCAAGATGAAATCGGGTTCTTCTGTGAGATTGCTCTTGTCTTTTACTATCCTTGTTGTAACTTTGTTCTAGGATTGCTACTCTGGTTAACCTTTTCGTAATAAGTAGTGCGTAATCTTGTATGTAAACTGGTAGTTCTTGTAGTTATTTGAGACAAGCTAATTCAAATATTGGAATTTAATGTCAGGTAGGTTCGATTATGTTTTTATGTACTTTCTGTAGCTATGCTTGTTTACTATCTTTTGGGCATTTGAATTGGTATAAGTTGTTGAATTATTATGTCCTAGAAAATGTTTTCTGGTATTCCGCAATTTGGGTGTAATGGTTTTATATGAATAGAAGTAATTTGCTTAAAAATACAGGGTTATTTTTTAGCACGAGAAACTAAATAACTGGTTTTATAGTCTTCAATTTGCCTAGATGAGTATGTGGAGGTGTTTTTATGGCCTTCAAGTGAAACTTGCTAAGTAGAACGTAAACTATAAAAAAGGAAGAAGATGAGTGAGTCTGCTGCAAGGTTTTCCCATGGCCTTTAATAGATTTCCTTTGCTTTTTGTGCCCTTGTGAGTTACCATGTTTTCGACTTCTCCTCTGTGTGCATCAAAAGGCCGTGGTGGGAGGCTTCTACATTACCCGAATCCAGTTACAAATGTCTGAATTAAAATTATTTCGAGCATTCAAAGTTAACATTCTTTAAGAAGTGTTCTCATCTGCTGTAATTTCTAGTATAAAATTAACTTTTAACTTTCATCATTTGTCACTTCAACTGGCAACAACAAGGGGCGATAGTTGCACTCCAGAAGCCATATTATCACTGTTTGACCCACTAGGTGTCAGACGTTGCGTTCCTGTACTGAACCAAAACAGCCTTGGGTTGTCACTCAGCATCTGCATTGCGGGGTTTCTATTTCGAAAACACAAAATTTGGAGTTCAATTATCCAAGACCGAAATTCATATAATATTATGTGTTTATTGTTTAAATCTGATATCTTGTTTAAATTAATAACTTTTGTTTTTGTTGACGGTTTTTATAAAACTGAGATTTAAATTTCAAGATATTTATTGTTTTAACTGATGTTCCCTGACATTTTGAAAGATCAAAAAATATAATTTCTTCTAAATTTCAATCAATTGAAGTTAATTATCATTTAACCTAATTATCACACCCTATCCTCAATTAGGAGATATTCCAAAATGCCACAAACGATCACCAAACAGCATAAAATGGAAATTTACTGTCATTCAGTTATTCCATTTTACGCCAAATTATTAAAAGTGTGTTGTTACTTGTTATTTCCCATAATGAAACTGTCTTAAAACAGAATTTCGACAATAGTAGGTTTCCATTTTATGCAGTATGCCCCAAATGGTGGTTGCATCGCTTGCTAAAACCAAAAAAGTACTAACTTTACTATAATTGTTGAATTTTTTTGCTTCCCAAACTATACTGCTGGAGTTATACATACTCTGTTTTGTTCCGTCATAAACTAAGTGAATGTGATCAAGGGAGTTAAACAGGTATTGAAGGGGTAATCTCAAAATTTTATATGTTAAAATATGAGGATGGATTACATGTATATTTACACAACGTAGCAGGTTGTAGGTTATAGACAACAAAAGAATTATAGCAAAAAAATACATTAAAAACCATCTATCGCTCCTTTCATGAATCTAATACCAATAGTTTCCTATCCGTAGAGAAGATGTAAGTAATCATTGAGCATAAGCCGTTCTCCCACTATTCGGAAGAAGCCCATCTTTAGCCATTTCAGAAAGAATCTTAAATACTGCATCCATGTTTCCTTGTTTATGGTTTATCTCAACAAGAGCTTTTGCAAGCTCAGCATCCGTTAGCTTACAGCTTCTCAATACGTTTTCTATAACTTCATTCGACTCAGCACTCATTTCCCCTTTTATAAGTTCTTTTATTAAAGCGATAATGGTTGCAGTATGTGGAATAAATCCATGATTCACCATTTTCTTATAAAGATCAAAAGACTTCCTCAAGTTTCCTCCTTTACAATGACCATGTATCAGAACATTATAAACCGCTTCAGTGGGTGCTTGTCTTCTCTGAAGCATCTTATCGAACGCTTTATCTGCTTCATTCATTAAACCTTTCATACAAAACCCTTTTATAAGAGCTACCACACTCTTCATCTCCATGTTTCCGCAATTCTCTATTAAAGTATTGTATGTTACATCATCTGGCACAGCATTGTCGTAATATAATCTAAAAAGAAGCTGTTTTGCTTCACGGGTTCTTGCTTGCTTGCTAAGTCCGTTAATTAACACACTGTATGTCACTACATCAGGGAGCAAACCTTTACTAAGCATTTCATCATGCAAATGTAGAGCGTTTGTTGTATCTCCTTCTACACAATAAGCATTTATCAAAGCGGTATATGTACATTCATCAGGCGGCAAGCCTAATCTTAACATTTCTTGAAAAACGTCACAAGCTTCGGTTAGTTTCCTCTGATCACAAAGACCTTTAATTAGTGAAGAATAAGTAACAGCATCAGGTAGAACGCCTAATTTGACCATTTGGCGTTTCATTTCAAATGCTTTATCTAGGTCCCGATTCCTACAAAAAGCCGTAATAATTGTACTATAACTCACGACGTCAGGTGATAATCCGGTTTTACCAATTTGATCCAGAACTAATAACGCATCTTCTATCTTTCCATCTACAGTGTGTCCATGGATCAAAGCATTATACGTCACAATAGATGGAAAAAACCCATTCTTTTTCATTTCATCAAACAACTTATAAGCTTCTTCCATAAACCCCTGTTGCGAAAAGCCATCAATTAAAGTCGTATATGTTCTAGCATTCGGAAATAACTTTCTTATCCGCATTTGTTCTAATAATTCCATAGCTCGGTGTAGATTTCTAGCTTTACACATGCTATTAATCAAAGAAGTATACGTAATAACATTAGGAGATAACCCATTACTCGTCATCTCATCATGCAAAACAAGAGCTTGATGAAAATTTCCTTCTTTACAATACCCATTCACAAGCGTATTATACGTCACTTCATCCGGCACAATCCTTTTCCGCTTCATCTCTTCAAGAACTTCACCTGTTTCTTTCATCCTCCCTTCACGACCCAACCCGTTGAGTATAACATTATACGTAATCACATTCGGCTCCAAATCTTTAACACACATTGTTTTAAACACCTTAAACGCATCATCAAACCTCCCCAACTTACAATAACCATCAATCAACGTATTATAAGTAACAACATTAGGCAAACAACCATTTCTCTCCATTTCCGCGAAAAAACCTAAACCCTTTTCCAATTCCCTAACTCCACAAAACCCGCGAATCAATATATTATAAGTAAACACATTTGGCGAAACACCAATATTAATCATATCCAAATACATTTCCTCAGCTAACTTAATCGGCTGGTTCAACCTAATCATAGCATCAAGCACCGAATTATACGACAACACACCCGGCATAAAACCATGAGATATAGCTAAACGAATCGTATTTAAACCTCTTTTCACCATTTTCAAACTCGAATAAGACTTTACCAACAAGTCAATAACCGCGGAGCTCGAACGACACTCGTCATACGTCTCTTTTAAACAACCGAAAACCGTATCGCCATTTTCGTCATGGGGGGTGTTAATGGCTACATCTTGAGCTATAATTTGAGCTGTTTTGTAAAGCTTGAATCTTGTGAGAATGTGGAGAGATTGAGAGCTACATTTGAGATCGAAAAAAGGGCATTTTCTAGCCCAATTGATGAATTTGAGGATTAGGGTTTTGTCGAATTGGATATGGTGGAGTAAATATGAGGCTGATTGAGGGGTAAATTGGGAAGATAGGGAGTTTAGGTTGGATAAATGGTGGCGTTTGAGGATGGCGATGGCTTTTCCGACGAGGTGGGTGTCTGGTGGTGGTGGTGGTGGTTGTGGTGGGGGTAAGGTGGTGAGGGTGGAGAAGTGTAGGGTTTTCCGGTAGGGTTTAAGGAGGTTCATTTGATTAGGAAATGGAGAAGTTAGGTTGGTTGTGAACATTTGGTGATAACTTGAGGGGTGTGTATGCATAAAGACATTTTTTACAGAATTAAAATGAGTCATTGAGTTTTTTAATCAATTTTTTTTTAATATAAACATATTTTGACTTGTTAACCAACCCTGAAGACCAATCCGTAGTTCTACCTCTGATCTTAACTATGGTCACTATGCAAAGTCCTTATGTGTGTTACACTTCTTGGTGTCGTACTTCGAGAGCGTTATACAACCAGTATAATGATGAGCGTTATAAAACATATAGAGAAGGGATAATTAATAATAAAAATACATATGAATGTTCAAAATGATAAGTATTATAGATTGTAACACTTTAAAGGAAGGCTAATAACAAGATATGATAGTTGAAGCGTCGTAGAAGATTTTCAATGATAGTGCTAAAAAGGCGGACCATATAAGAGTATTAGTGTCTGAAGGTTAGGATCGTACAAGAATGGACCTTGATTATGTATTATGGTTGTGTTGTTTTTAAGAGATCGAAATGGTCGATCATTATAGTATTTGTTCATTGTGGAGGATAGGCTAAAGAAGGATACCGACTTGTGTAGATTTAGTCAACTACATTGTATGTGAATGAAACTTAGGTGCTGTTCTTTTGAACCAAAGGTTTTTCCTCTGAATCTGAATACCAGCTCTGAATAATCAGAGGTGGTCCAAAACTCTGAATCTGAATCAATATCCAAAACTCTGAATCTGAATAATCCCCGTGAAAATCTTTGGCGTCCGAGAAGATTTGATCTCCGGTGGTTGCCACCAAAATGGCGAGAAGAAGAGAGAGAACAAGGAAAGGATGTTAGGGTTGAATTTTTTGAGTGGGTGGCTGGAATAAAAATTAAAAAAAAAACCTAACCAGAGATGAAAAAGAGATATTTTATGTAGGGTTGTATCAGAGGTAAAAAGAGGTTTTTTGTCTCTCGTTGAAAAAAAAAAAAAAACACCAAAACTTTTAAAACCTCTGACCGGGTCAGAGTTCAGAGCTTATTCAGACTTTTTTTTCAAAAAAGAACAGCACCTTAATATCATAATATGTGAGAAAGTCAAAATAAATTCATGTTTGCTATGAGGTACAATCAAATCGTTTATTTGGATTAGAGTCAAAACAATTTTTTTATGTTTGGTAAAAATGTTAAATTTGTAATCGATTTCGTTAAAGATGGATGTTTAATTTCAAAATACAAATAAATTGCTTCTTATGCTGACGATGCACTCTTCTTTGGTGAGTGGTCGGTTAGAAATGCCATCAACTTGGTTTGGATTCTTAGTTGTTTTCAAAAGGCTTCGGGACTAAAAGTGAAGTTATCTAAAAGTAGTCTTTACGGAGTTTGTGTTAATCCTCTAGAAGTTGAAAATGTGTCATATATCATCAAATGCTCTCATGATACTCTTCCTTTCACCTACTTGGGGCTCCCGATAGGTAAAAAAAATGCGTAAAAAGGAGGGATGGTATAAAGTAAGTGAAAAATTCCTCACGTGACGTACTTCGTGGAAGTCTAGGATTTTGTCTATCGGTGGTCGTCTCACACTTGTAAAATCAATTTTAGGAAGCCTCCTGTGACATTCCGTATTTTCAAGGTATTAATCGATTACCTTTTATCTTTATTTTTATCGCTTTGTTTTGACCCATTGATTTTTCCTTGTGATTATTCACGCTTTATGTGATTTTGTCGAGTTTTATGTTATTGTGGCTTCGTCATCTGTGACGGAAGCGTTTTAGTTTACCTAAGTGCCGATTAGTTAGTATTCTCGTATAATAAGTTAGGGTGTCTATGCCTTTAATTGTTTGTTAAAATTAACGTTAAAAAAATTACAAAGTTAGTCTTTTAACGGGAACTAACAGTAAAACTATTACAAATTCAGTCCTTTAACAGAAAGTTAAAGGAAGGAGTTGGTCAGAGGAGGATTGCGCCACAGTCCCCACCGACTGCGACGCGGTCGTGCTTCCGGCAGATCATGCCAAAAATGTCATTTTAGACTTTTGGAGATCCACAACTTTTTCCAACTCGTGATTTATCTCTTGAATTTTCCCATTATGAGTAGTTTTGATCTAGAAATAGATCTAAGACCATATTGTAACTATCTCTTATCCCATAATCACTCATTTACATTTCTTTTCTCATTTTCACTTTCATTTCAAACTTTCACCAACTCATTTCTCTCCATTTCTCTCCTAATTTCCAGAAAACATGACATCCTTTAAGCACTTATTGGAGTGAGTATTCAAGCTAGAAGTTCCATCAATCATCTTCTACCATCTTTCATTTTATTCCACCAACTTTTAGTAAGTATTTCTTCATAAACTTCATTTCACTATTTTCCTTCCATATTATGTTAGAGATTTCTAACATATGGTTCTCTTATGTGAATTACAAGGTTCCATCTTCCATTTTCATCCTTTGTATTGGATTTTCGACTACCACCTCGAAGATTCCACATCTTGAGTTTTGGTAAGTACAAAAATCCTTCATTATTTCTCTATTTTCTTTCTATTTTTAAGCTCTTAATCTAATGGTGAGTTTGTTTGTGTGTTGGAGTTGGTTTTTTCTCCTCACCACCACCATAGGAGCTCACCTTCCGGGTTCGTTTTCGTGATTTCGTCTCGGTGATTGTTCGGTACTTCCTAATTTTCTTCTTATTTCCTCTTTACGTTTTCGTAATTAGCCTTAAATTGGTTAAATAATATGTAAAATGTATTAACATGGAGGGAAACCTGATTATTTAACATAATACACATAATATCTTCATATTATAAAATTATTGGTAATAATAACATAAAGTGGTGAAAATATGAGATACGTTTATAAAACGGTAAATTTTATGTAAAAGATGTAATAATAGTAAAATTATATCGTTATTGAACATTTTGGGACTTTTAGACTAAAGATGGACATAAATATATATATATATATATATATATATATATATATATATATATATATATATATATATATATATATATATGTATATATATATATATATATATATATATATATATATATATATATATATATATATATATATATATAAATGTCATTTTGATACTAATTAGTATTTTAACTAATTATTAAGTAAGATATATATATTTTAGTAATCATATAAAGTTATATATGTATATTTATTAAGTGTAACTTTCTGGACATATTATTATATTATCACTGAAACTTATTATAACATTTACGATACTTAAATCATTTAAAAGAAAAAATCTAAAATATGTTTTTGCTCCAACTGCGCCGCAACGGGTTGCGGAACCAGCGGACTGTGCTGCAGTGGTGATTCACTACGCCACAGTCAAGCTTCAATACGTTTTCCCCAGCTTCTGCAATAACTTAACTGCGCCGCAATTAGTGATTGTTACGTCGCAGTGAGCACCAAAACCTAACTTTAAATATTTCTAATACATATAAGTATATTACTATATGTAAAATAGTATATATTAACAAATATACCTTTTTGGACTCAAAAACGTAATCACAATCATAAACATAATATTTATTATTATGATATTCACCAAAACGTATATATTTTCGATAAATATACTTTTCATAAAAGTGCGATCGTAATCTTAATTTATAATAAATATTATATCTTTCGTTTAAATCTTATAAAATTGTTTTCAAACTATTTTCACTCAAAATATATAAATATTCTTCAAATGTTGACTTTTAGTTAACTTTGATTCCAAATCGTGATTGTTGACTCTTCTAAAGTCAACTCTCCTAATTCGTGGATTCTGTTAAACTTCGATTTTTCGATATTAAATTTTCTACCGTTATCGACTCGAGATGTTGGTCTTTCGGACTACTTGAATATATAATGTAATATAACGTTAATCATTAAGGCTAAACCGTACTAGACTTATAGAGATAGTTAGACTTTTGTTATGTCGTTATTCTAGGGCACTTAGGCGTTGGAGTGATCTCTCATGATTTGTCGTCCCGACACTGCTATTGATTCACTTGTGAGTTATCCGAGGCCCTTTTTACTACTCTATTTTGGGCTGGAAAACGTTATTTGAAACTTGTCATTATTTAATCTTGTTTACTTAGTGGTCAGAATTGCCTTAGATTATATGATCATTAGTCCCTGTTAGAGCCCCCCCGTTAACTCTTTGAGTCACGGTTGCATATATATAGATCTATATGGGTTTGACCAAACCCTCATTACTCGATAGGATATCCCTATGAGTGGATGTTATGGTCGTTTGTGATTATTTGTTGCATGGTTGATCGCCTTAGGATTGGGGTTATTTATGGTTGTTAGGATCAGATGTATGTTTATCTAGACAATATACGTCACACTAGGGTTGCAAAACAAGATACTTTTGGAAACTTATTATTATTATCATATTTTAAATGGATCGAATTTCAAATTTCAACTTTATTGCGAATAATGTCACCAACTTTATGTTGACATATTTTTATAAGCTTTTTAAGAGTTTGAGGATTTGCTTATATGATCATGTCATGCTTAACATGCGGATCGTTTATTTTGTTGTTTGGAGCTTGTTTGATTTGATGTAGTTCTTTTTATGATCCGTATATTTTTGATATTTATTATGCATTTGAGACGTTGTTATGTATTCTAAACTTTTGGCATGATTTATTTATTTCGATGTATTTTGTTATGGTTGTTTGTTGTGACCTTGACTCCTAATATCATAAACTGTAACACCTCGTGTTTTCGCTTTAGCGGGGTGTGACACCTCCCTTTATATTATCTCTCCCTTTTTCGTGCCCCCGTTAAAGTTGTGAATTACATGGAATCTATACGTCGTCGCTTTTGGGGGTTCAAAGAGGATGAAAAATGAATAGTTTGGATTAAATGGGAAAAAATTCTACTGGATAAAAGTAAAGGTGGTTTGAGAGCCGGGTTCATTAAAGCTAAAAATTTTATGTTACTTGGCAAATGGAAATGGCGGTTCTTTAACGAAAAAGACGTTTTATGGAAAAATGTCATTTAAGATCTTTATGAACTGGATGGTGGTTTTGGATAGTCTATTGGGCCAAGATTATGTAAAGGGGTTTGGAATGGCATCCTTAGATGTTGCAGAGCTATAGATAATATCGGGATCCCTTTTAGTGGAGAACAATCGAGTTTTTGGAAAGAAGCATGGAGTAACAATGGAATTCAATTGAGGGATCGGTATCCTCGACTTTTTGCTGTAGAACCAAACAAAGATCGTTCCATTAGTGATAGATGGAAATTGTTTAACGGCTTATGGCAATGGGTGTGGGGTTGGAGATCGAAACAAAGAGCAGGTCTGAAGTCGAGCTTACAACTTTATGCAATGAAATTAGCAACTTGGTTCTCACGCCATCTCAACCTGATCGGTGGTGGTGGAATGTTGAAGCATCTGGGGAATTTTCCGTAAAACGTCTTACTAATGTTATTCAAAATTGCCATCATGTGTGGAACTCATGGGTCTTGACTAAAGTTGACATTTGTTTATGGAGAATGTCTATTTAATGTTTGGCAACTAAGGAAAACTATGTAATCGTGGGGTTTTAGCGAGCTCAACTTTATGTCTATTTTGTGAGACCGAAGTTGAAAGTTTAGAGCATTGCCTTTTTCGTTGTCCAAAAGTCGCTTTAATTTGGCAAAAATTTTGGAGTTGATGGAACGTCAGCCATCCACAATCACTTTCCTTATCGCAACTTGTCATGGGCTCTTTATCCACTACCAACAACGTTTGGCTCGATAAAAGCTTTTCATGGCTCATGCTACGTGCTTCTTTGGACATTATGGAAATGGTGAGATCGTATGGTTCATGCTTCTTGTTGGAGTAGGGTCACCAATGGTCTCCCCAATCTGGCTGAAAGGCCTTCATCCCGTTGGGGGATGAAGCATCTAAAACACCTTCATCCCGTTTGGGGATGAAGCTCCTAAAACACCTTCATCCCGTTGGGGGATGAAGCATCTAAAACACCTTCATCCCATTTGAGGATGGAGCTTCGGCTCCATCCCATTACTGAAGAAGTGATGGAGCTACGGTTCCATCCCATTATCGAAGAACTGATGAAGCTACTGCCCCATCCCATTTGTGGTCATGATCAAACCAGCCCCCACCAACTATTGGGACAGGTAACATGTGAGCTCTATAAATAGAGCTCACCCCTCATGGTAAAAGGGGTCTTCCCTTTCCTTACTTTCTCTCTCGAGACTCTCTCTCTAGACTCTCTCTCTAGATTCTCTCTCTCTAAACTCTTTCTCTAAACCATTGATTCTCGAACATCGTGGCGTACAACACCCTTTCCACGGAAAAGGTGTTACCTCCGGGGAATCGCCACCCGACAGGGTTAAAACCCTCGGGTCCTTGGATTATGGAACCCGATACCAATTTCGGTGTCGGGTCTCTTTCTAACTAATTTTTTACTGTTTGTTGTATAATCTAAGCTCGGGGTGACGAGGAACGGCACCTCTTGGTCGTCAACACTAACCCGGCGGATTTTTACTTCAACATTGGCGCCATCCGTGGGACCGCGAACAAAAAGTATCGTGTTCTCATCTTTTAAAAAGCCTTCACCAAACTCTCGGTTTGTAAGTTTTTCTCTATTTTATCTCTATATTTATTATCCATAATAAAAGTGGATAATAAGTATCCACAATATATTAGGATCTTTGTTTGATGCTAATTCTTATTCGCTTAGTCAAAACCGTATTATGTGAAAAATGATAGACATATAGAAGCTTTATTAAGAATAGTCAACGGAATTTAACCATGAAAAATTCATTTAGTTGTGGTTATATTAAATCAAAAATTAGAAACATTTTATATTGAAAGGGCTAAATAAATTTGTTTATTAGTCTTGCTGATACAAGGATATAATTTTTATTGGTTATTTTAAGACATTTATTACATACTTAGGAAACATATGGGTTAACATCCACTAAAATACTTTTTAGTTATCTGCTTTGTAATAATCGAAATGTGCAAACATGCTTGTATTTATAATAAAATAAAAGCTAGCCACATGGGATGCCATCACCTTTTTATAAAAGGTGAAACTTTTATAGTATTTTATACCAAAATAAGACTTCTTTTTTTGTTGAAAATATATAATCTCTTATTTTATGTCCGGTCAAACATTATGAATATTTTAATTACTTTGTACTTTTTTGAAAGGGACTATTCACCACAAAAGCATGAAGTGTCACATGGTTTTATCATTTACCTTTAAACCAATGACCACAAATACAACTGTATAAAAGTTTGGTACAAAAACTTTACCCAATCGGGTACAAAAACATATAAAAAATAAAAAGGGGAAAAAGAAATCAGAGGGAAAATAGGTATGTTGTCAGTAGTCTTGTTTGACTAAACAAGATAAAGCAAGGCGACAAAAGCATGGAATCACCTGACTGTCGGATTAAAATAACAATATAAAAAAAAAAAAAGTAAAGAAATGAACAATGATATCTGACATTATGGATTGCCCACAAAACCCATAGTTTTACAAAACCAGTTGTTACAAAACCATTTTTGCCTCTCGATATACGTGGTTAGATGGACAAACATCCCCACTGGCAACTTCGTCTAATTCGAAGGTGCTCTCATCTCTTAACAGAAGTTATCTGAAACTTGGCTTGACTGAAGCTCTTCTCTTCTGAAACCACTTCACAACTGGAGTCTTTTGTCTCTGAAGTGGGTCAAAATTTAAAAAAAAAACTTAACCAAAGCCCAACGGGGACAGCCGTAACCATTGTATGTCTTCACTACAAGCTATGTCATCCTAGACGTAACCATAGTATGACATCCAAAGCACGACATAGCCTCAGATTTAATTGGTTTTCATAGCGTAAAATCAAAGTATATTTATAAACCATCATAGCCTGAGATAACTTGGTCATATATCTTGCCAAATCTTGATGTCTGCAGGAGCTCACGTAGTTCAAAATTTGCCTTAGCCGAAGCTAACAGGAGATTAACCTTACCGGAGCTCATGACATCAAAATCACGAAAGTCAGTCCCAGTTCAATGCTAGACCGTATTCATTTGGTCTAGAATCCATCTTCTCTAAAGATTGCAATTATTTTTCATCGAAATCTCAAAATTAACTCAAGTTAATTTACCCATAGCTAAGTAGAGCTCCTCCTCGTCGTCGTCGTAGTCATTAGAGATTATCTAGTATTAAACTCTCCAAGTCCTATCCAAAACTCGACACATATCCTAGACGGAACTTATTTTATCACTTCCGCCACAGTTCATACATATAATATGGCCAGAACATTTTTCCTCCAACGATAATCATATTTGAAGTGTAGTTCATCTTATTCTAAACTCTCTTGTTCGAAACTCGTTTTCTTTTTAGAGCTTATCCCATATATTATCTAAGTCCATTTAATCTGAAACTTATGTAAGCTCAAGCTCGTTGTGGCAAGAGCTTACTTCAACCCAAAAATAATTTTAAGGTCAAATCAGCTTCGGTACCCTTAACTTCTTCTTCCATCTAATAACTTCCGATGCACCATTAATCGGCGACCAAAGTATCCGGAGCTTCATCCTAAAAGGAACAAAGTAACCCCTCCGGACCACTTTAACATCCATATAAGAACACGACATTCGACATTCTTGTATTGCTATTACTTCTTCGTTAGTTATCGACTGGTGGGCTTCTGAAACATAACCCTCACCGTCAAATGTGACTAATGATGGTCATCTTAAATGAAGTTTAATCATCCGAGGCTCATATCGGTGCGTCTCGGCTAGAGCTCACTAGGAAACCTTAGCCTACTTTATTCATTCGAAACCCATCTCTTCGAAGTCTGTATCATTGAAAGCTAAACTCCACCGAAGTTACTCTTATCTTTAGTTAATTTCTACTCCGCGACATATGATGGTTCGATTTTCTTTACTTTGTCATTTATGAGTAGAACCTCATGGAGTTATCAAACTTCTAAGCTAACCTACTTAGGCAACTTTAAATAAAAGAATATGAAAGCCTGAGGTGAATTCGGTCACTTTGAGCAAGCTTTTCGAATAATAAAAGTTTAGTAACAAAGAGATAAAAAACCTATAAAATTGCTAACAATACAAATTTAACTACCCAACAAATTACAATAAAACCATATTTTTAAATGATTACAAGTCATGTTTTGTCCGGAGGACATATTACACCACATTCTAAATATTTCATTTTATTTGCTATGATACACTTAACCAAAAGATTGTTGGTGTTTTATCATGATATTGTGTAAAAATCCAAGCGGCTAAGATCGCACGTTTGTGTTCAGTGACATGGATCACAAATAACATAAAAAGGGAAATTTATCCTTATTACATCATCATCCAAAGAGAATACTCCATGTGACTATTTGCTTTACTACTAACTTTTAGTCAACAACGACAACGACATATCTCTTGACGAGGAATATCTACATAAGATATGTCCTTAATATATCTCCTAAAAAACCTTCTCAAGGTGCCAACGATTTCTAGCGTTTACGAATACAAGTTAGGGCCTTCATATACATTGTCAGATTTTTCATATTTTATCAATATCTTCGAATCACCATCGGTCTTCTAACTTCCCCAACCTTCGGCTAGCCGGTCAGAAATAACCATAACCTTTAAAACTCATCTTACCACCTTTCAGACTGAAACTTGCCTATACAAGAAATGTTAGACCAATGTCCGCTCGCCAGTACAGGGCTTCGGGAACTCCGGTCCACTGCCACCTTTGGTCTTCCGAAGCTGATAATTAACCCAACTTAAGCTTATTCATACGTTCGGGTTTCACCCAAATTCACATTATTCGAAGCTCACTAGAGCTCTTCGCGACCGGAGTGGTACTATCTAAAGTTGTCTCACCGGAGCTTGAAGACTTTAAAATCCGGAACTCGCCTTTACTACAGGTAGCTCACCTCATCGGAAGCTGTCAGCCCCCTCAATCTGATTCTCCCTATCGGACCTTCAGTCTAAATTAAATTTCATACGAATCACATTTAACGAATCTCTCTAATAAATGCAAGATAAAAATTATCTCATCACGGCCAAAAAACTAAAATAAAATACTACATATTAGTTTCGTGTTCCTTTCTCATCCAAACCAAGGTCTTGGAATCTAACAAAATTACTATTTTCCGTTTAAGTCAATATAGACCAAAAGGCAACTCTTTAAAATGCCTCTGGACTGAAAATAGAGCGACCACAATAAACATCCATGTCCATTTGGAATATAATTCTGAACCAATTGCTTCATAATTATGACTATTGCACTATTTTCTTATTATAAAAAAATAACTTAGTTGTTTACTTTAATAAACACAACAGTGCTTCCTATTTGTTTTGTTCATCTCAACGTTATATTTCGTTCAAATATAGGAACAAGAGATTAATTCCGAATCTACCCAAAATAGGTTGTTACAATTCACTATCGAAAACTCACACTTACAATATTTAACTCAAAATGTTCTCAACCGGATATATTTACATCGCGATAACTTAGAATTTATAAACATGATAAGTGATGTACTTATATAATAATATGAGTTCAATACTAATAATGAACATTATTAGCATTAAACTGGGGGGACCATAAGGGTATAATAGTTTTTTTATGAACATTCTAAGATGTCCAGCATGTTCAAGTTTAATGTTTCTTTCAATCGACATATGGTGTAAATACCTACACCTACTTTCTAATCTAACTCAGAAGATTGAGAATTTTGTAATATACCACAATATTATAAAAACATGTAAAACATGGAGCTAAGTCTCCTATATGCACGATATCCATGACATAAAAATCATATAACACAAGGAGTTAACTCTTTCTTGAGTGCATTGGCTGAACCGCCTAATAATAGGTTCCATTCCTTGAAAACAAGTTTTTTTATGAGGAATGACGGAAGGGTGAGCGCCCAAAAATAGCTCCATGTTAGTCTGAACGTATATCCTAACATTGACAGGTTGAGCAACCTACCAATTGACTCCGTACTAGTATGAGAATATCCTAGTATTGAAGGATCACGTATCCACTCAACGAAGGACGCTTCGTAATAATAATAATAATAAAAAAAAATTGTTGAACGAGACCTAATGGGTTCCAATATTCTAAAAACACGCTTCCCATAAGGAAGGAATGCCTAAAGGAGGAACGACCTCCAAAGTAATTTTATTATAATTTAGTCCGTAAATTGTAAGATTGATGGATCAGGTATTCTATTATTTAGCTCCATGTCCAAGAAAAAAGTTTCTTCACACAAAAAGCTATTTTTCTAAGCACATGACGAATTACAACCTTTCATTATGGTGAAGGTCAATAAGGGCTTAAATCTAGTTTAGTATCACTTTGTTCCACATCACTATACTAGGGGGAGGCTTGTTGGAGTAGGGTCACCAATGGTCTCCCCAATCTGGCTGAAAGGCCTTCATCCCGTTGGGGGATGAAGCATCTAAAACACCTTCATCCCGTTTGGGGATGAAGCTCCTAAAACACCTTCATCCCGTTGGGGGATGAAGCATCTAAAACACCTTCATCCCATTTGAGGATGGAGCTTCGGCTCCATCCCATTACTGAAGAAGTGATGGAGCTACGGTTCCATCCCATTATCGAAGAACTGATGAAGCTACTGCCCCATCCCATTTGTGGTCATGATCAAACCAGCCCCCACCAACTATTGGGACATGTAACATGTGAGCTCTATAAATAGAGCTCACCCCTCATGGTAAAAGGGGTCTTCCCTTTCCTTACTTTCCGAGACTCTCTCTCTAGACTCTCTCTCTAGATTCTCTCTCTCTAAACTCTTTCTCTAAACCATTGATTCTCGAACATCGTGGCGTACAACACCCTTTCCACGGAAAAGGTGTTACCTCCGGGGAATCGCCACCCGACAGGGTTAAAACCCTAGGGGTCCTTGGATTATGGAACCCGATACCAATTTCGGTGTCGGGTCTCTTTCTAACTAATTCTTTACTGTTTGTTGTATAATCTAAGCTCGGGGTGACGAGGAACGGCACCTCTTGGTCGTCAACACTAACCCGGCGGATTTTTACTTCAACACTTCTCAAGATGAGTTAGTTGTTGTTCGCAATGACGGTATCTTTCCAAGCATCCAAAGGTTATCGATGTTATGGTTGTCTAATCGATGAATAGATTGAACCTCAACTGGTCAAACTGGATTTGGGATCTCCGAGGTCTTTCTTTGGTTCAAAGTGGATCCTAACCAGCGTGGAGTTTATATGCCTCATTGGTTATCTTTCTTATGTACATTTTTTTTTCTCCCTTAAAATACTTGTTTTTGTTTGGGCTTCATCTTGAAGTTGCCATGTTTTGTACGTCCTTTTAAGCTTTTATAAATCATTACCTTGAAAAGAAATAAAATAATCCGATGATTAAACTAGGGTGTGCGTGGGCCGGGTTGAATCGGTTCCAGGCTAAACTCGAACCCAAACAGAAAGTCCAGTGTTGCAAAAAGAAAAACCATTTGGTTTGGTTCTCGTATAAGTTTGATTTTTCGATTTCGGTTTGGTTTTCTTTCCGGTTTTTTGATAGCCATTGTGTAACGAATTTACCATCAAATTTTACCACTATTTCATTTCGAGTTATAAATATGAAATATAATAACAATAACCAACTAAGTTACTCCATAGTCCATACACAATCCTTTTAATTACTAAACCACTGTCAAATTAGTGATTCTTTTCATTACAAAAAGTATATATTTATAAGTTAAAAGAAGTCGGTTTAGTTTTAAATCAGTTTCAATATAAGAATCGAACTGAAAAATTTGGTTTCTCAAAAATTAAAACCCGAATTGTCGGTTTAACGTAATGGTTTGATTTTTAGGTTCGGTTTTTCCGGTGTTTTTTATTTTTTCGTAGATTAAAAATAAAGTTAAAGAATCGTTGTTAATTAATTATAAATCGGGTTAAAGTTGTCACAGCATAACTTACTTTCTCCAAATGTTTATTTTATGTAATGAACCTTTTTTTTTGTTAATTTGGGTACCTAAACTTTTTAAAAATTTTAAAATGATTAACGTACTTATTGAAACATTATTTTTCAGCACCAATATTAGTGGCTACCTGTTTGTAGCCGGTTATTCAAGTAAACCCACTAAACCCGATCCGTTTACCTATATTTACCCATTTACTTTTTGGATTAAAGTCGCCAGAACATAACAACTTTACCGAAATGTTCATTTTATGTAATAGACTTTTTTTTTTTTTTTTGTATATTTGGGTACCTACGAGATCAACTTAACGGAGTAGAAGACCGAAATCTCCCAAAAAATGAATCACACACACATTACAATATGTAATTTAGAGGTTCTTATATTATCAGACATAACACCAAACACAAGAAGTCCCCTTTAGAACGAATGTGTTTAAAAGAAAAAACCCGAGAACCACCTAGAACTTTAAC
This sequence comes from Senecio squalidus, assembly GCA_910822075.1. Classification (NCBI taxonomy): domain Eukaryota; kingdom Viridiplantae; phylum Streptophyta; class Magnoliopsida; order Asterales; family Asteraceae; genus Senecio; species Senecio squalidus. Next base: position 32,980,216 of record CAJVGC010000590.1, read on the forward strand.
TTACCTTTCAATCAACATACACTCACTCTCAATACTTAGATTCTTTGCAAATCATCATACGGAACTAATGTAATTCTTTAATTGATCTTCAAATTAATGTAACTATGATAAACCCAAATTCGGATCTAAAAACTCAAACCGAAACTAATTTCCATCAAACTCTATCAATTCAAATTCATTTATCACAATTGAACTTTTCGATACACCCGATATCTAACGATTAAGATAACATGATGAAGAAAATTAACATTATAACACCGAATCATACAAAACCTTGATTTGTTGATATTTTTTTATACTCGTAAATCTTATAGAATGTTTAAAGCAATTGTTGACTTTCATATATATATTGAAGTCAATATTTTGTGTAAAAACAATGAAATTATTTAATTAATTTGGTGTTTGAATTTCTGAGTATTTTAGTCGGTTTAAAAAAATTTAAATAGTTGATTAGCCGGTTTAAAAAGTTTAAATATCGAAATAAACAAAAAAAGGTAGCTTATCTTTAATATATAATAAAAGAGGGGCCTTAAATGCCACGTGGCGATGTAAGGTCCATTGGATCGATTAACTTCTTTGATTTCAACCGTTAGATCAGAATGACGATGTCATCAAAAACTATTTTTATTTTAGACCTTTTACAATACATAATTACATTCTATTTTTCATTCTATCTCCACTAAATAAAAAATATAATTATAATTTAGTTATAAAATTTCTTAATTTAAACTATGATTTACGTTATTGTTATTCTAAAATCCCCTAATACAAAATATCAAAACATGTGTATAAACATAAATGTGTATATGTTATTATAATATATATATATATATATATATATATATATATATATATATTATATATATATATATATATATATATATATATATATATATATATATATATATATATATATATATATATATATATATAACATTGTTTTTTTATAATAAATTAAAATCTATATAACATAAATTTACAATTTAATTTTTATTTTTATCCCCGCTAAAGCGGGACAATAATCTAATTATATAAATAAACATTTGAAAAAAATAGGTTATATTTTAACGACTTTAACCTTTGTAAATCTAATCATCCACAAATCACTTTTTATTTATTTATTATGGTTAAATTGTTTCAAATGTTCAACCCTTCTTCGATAGATAAACTCCTCCCAACTCGAGCATTCCATGGCCATATTCCACAATTTCTTCTTCCAAAATTCCGAGCTAAAACACTCGAAGCGATGCAAGTGAGCACCAGAACTCACGACCTCTCACCATTCACACTCCCTCTCTTAAAATCACCCATGCGCACAGCATCCCTCCTCCGCACCATCTCCACCCACCACCACCACCGCCGCCTCACCCCCCTCTTCACCCCATCCCACTTCGTTTCCCCCTCTTCCACACCCAATCCGCACAAAACTCCCCAGTCAGTAATTCGTCCAACACTTGGCAGGCGAAGACGAAACCTTTAGTTTCGATAAAGATACCGAGCCTTTTAACTTTGATGCTTGTTTTGGGGTGAATAGTGAGGATTCTAGGAAGTTTGGTTCCCCTCCCCCGCTTGATGTGAAGGAATTGGATGAGCTGCCGGAGCAATGGAGGAGGTCGAAGTTGGCGTGGTTGTGTAAAGAGTTACCGTCGCATAAACCGGCTACGCTTGTTAGGATATTGAATGCTCAAAGGAAATGGGTTTGTCAAGAAGATATGACTTATGTTGCTGTTCATTGTATGCGGATTCGCGAAAACGAAACTGGTGTTTAGGGTAAAAATCTTATCCTTTTTGATTGATACTACTAACTTCGTCCCCCAAAATGAAAACAAAAACCTGTCGAAATAATATATGTGTAGTTAATGCCCTTATATTAAGACATCATTTACTTTTAGAGTTAGAAAGGTTAAAACTTTACAAGGGCAAAATGAGAAGTTACTATATTTTAACTATCCATATTTAAAAACAAACAATAATTTTGGGACAAACATAAATTGAAAGGTGAATAGTCTTTTTGGGACGGAGGGAGAAATAAATTTTGTTTATTTTAGCTAATATTGTATGCAATTTGGTTGAATCGTTTTAGGTGTACAAATGGATGATGCAACAGCATTGGTTTCGATTTGATTTCTCTCTTGCTACTAAACTAGCAGATTACATGGGTAAGGAGCGAAAGTACTTGAAATGTAGGGAGATATTTGACGACATAATTAATCATGGATTAGTCCCTACAGAATATACATTTCATATTTTGATAATCTCCTACCTTAGTTTTTCAAATCGTGGTTGTTTAGATGAAGCGTGTGCTATCTATAATCGAATGAGGAGGTTATAGTCCCCGTCTTAGCTTGCATAACTCTCTTTTTAAAGCACTTTTGACTGCCCCCGAAGACGCTTCAAAACAATATGTTAATCAAGCGGAATTCATATTTCATCAAATGGTTACATCTGGATTCAAGATTCATAAAGATATTTACAGTGGTCTTATTTGGCTTCATAGCTATCAAGATAAGATAGATAAAGAAAGAATTGCATCATTAAGAGCCGAAATGCAGTTATCTGAATTTGAAGAGAGTAAAGAAGTGCTCGTGTCTGTTTTGAGAGCTTGTTCAAAAGAAGGAGATGTAGCAGAAGCCGAAAAAACATGGAAGAAGCTTCTGAGATCGACTCATAGCATTCCATCACAAGCTTTTGTGTATAAAATGGAAGTGTATGCCAAAATCGGCGAACATATGAGATCGTTGGAGGTATTTAGGGGTATGCAAGAACAATTAGGTTCAGCTAGCACGGCGGATTTCATAAAATTATAAAAGTATTGTGTAATGAACTTGCAGAGTCGGTATGAAAGAGTTTATCGAAAGTGGTAAGAAGCCATTAATGCCGTCTTTATTGATTTGATGGACATGTATTTGCCTTGGACATGCATAAACAATTGGAATATACATTCTTTCAGTCCCTTGAGAAATGTAATCCCAATCGTACGATATATATTATAAATTGTACGATTGGGATTACATTTCTCAAGGGACTGAAAGAATGTATATTCCAATTTTTTATGCATGTCCAAGGCAAAATACATGTCCATCAAATCAATAAAAGACGGCATTAATGGCTTCTTACCACTTTCGATAAACTCTTTCATAACCGACTCTGCAAGTTCCGCAGCCTGTGCATTACACAATACTTTTATAATTTTATGAAATCCCGCCGTGCTAGCTGAACCTAATTGTTCTTGCATACCCCTAAATACCTCCAACGATCTCATATGTTCGCCGATTTTGGCATACACTTCCATTTTATACACAAAAGCTTGTGATGGAATGCTATGAGTCGATCTCAGAAGCTTCTTCCATGTTTTTTCGGCTTCTGCTACATCTCCTTCTTTTGAACAAGCTCTCAAAACAGACACGAGCACTTCTTTACTCTCTTCAAATTCAGATAACTGCATTTCGGCTCTTAATGATGCAATTCTTTCTTTATCTATCTTATCTTGATAGCTATGAAGCCAAATAAGACCACTGTAAATATCTTTATGAATCTTGAATCCAGATGTAACCATTTGATGAAATATGAATTCCGCTTGATTAACATATTGTTTTGAAGCGTCTTCGGGGGCAGTCAAAAGTGCTTTAAAAAGAGAGTTATGCAAGCTAAGACGGGGACTATAACCTCCTAACTGAATCATTCGATTATAGATAGCACACGCTTCATCTAAACAACCACGATTTGAAAAACTAAGGTAGGAGATTATCAAAATATGAAATGTATATTCTGTAGGGACTAATCCATGATTAATTATGTCGTCAAATATCTCCCTACATTTCAAGTACTACCCATGTAATCTGCTAGTTTAGTAGCAAGAGAGAAATCAAATCGAAACCAATGCTGTTGCATCATCCATTTGTACACCTAAAACGATTCAACCAAATTGCATACAATATTAGCTAAAATAAACAAAATTTATTTCTCCCTCCGTCCCAAAAAGACTATTCACCTTTCAATTTATGTTTGTCCCAAAATTATTGTTTGTTTTTAAATATGGATAGTTAAAATATAGTAACTTCTCATTTTGCCCTTGTAAAGTTTTAACCTTTCTAACTCTAAAAGTAAATGATGTCTTAATATAAGGGCATTAACTACACATATATTATTTCGACAGGTTTTTGTTTTCAGACATTTTTTTGGGGGGACGAAGTTAGTAAGTATCAATCAAAAAGATAAGATTTTTACCCTAAACCCAGTTTCGTTTTCGCGAATCCGCATACAATGAACAGCAACATAAGTCATATCTTCTTGACAAACCCATTTCCTTTGAGCATTCAATATCCTAACAAGCGTAGCCGGTTTATGCGACGGTAACTCTTTACACAACCACGCCAACTTCGACCTCCTCCATTGCTCCGGCAGCTCATCCAATTCCTTCACATCAAGCGGGGGAGGGGAACCAAACTTCCTAGAATCCTCACTATTCACCCCAAAACAAGCATCAAAGTTAAAAGGCTCGGTATCTTTATCGAAACTAAAGGTTTCGTCTTCGCCTGCCAAGTGTTGGACGAAATTACTGACTGGGGAGTTTTGTGCGGATTGGGTGTGGAAGAGGGGGAAACGAAGTGGGGATGGGGTGAAGAGGGGGGTGAGGCGGCGGTGGTGGTGGTGGGTGGAGATGGTGCGGAGGAGGGATAGGGCTGTGCGCATGGGTGATTTTAAGAGAGGGAGTGTGAATGGTGAGAGGTCGTGAGTTCTGGTGCTCACTTGCATCGCTTCGAGTGTTTTAGCTCGGAATTTTGGAAGAAGAAATTGTGGAATATGGCCATGGAATGCTCGAGTTGGGAGGAGTTTATCTATCGAAGAAGGGTTGAACATTTGAAACAATTTAACCATAATAAATAAATAAAAAGTGATTTGTGGATGATTAGATTTACAAAGGTTAAAGTCGTTAAAATATAACCTATTTTTTTCAAATGTTTATTTTATATAATTAGATTATTGTCCCGCTTTAGCGGGGATAAAAATAAAAATTAAATTGTAAATTTTATGTTATATAGATTTTAATTTATTATAAAAAAACAATGTTATATATATATATATATATATATATATATATATATATATATATATATATATATATATATATATATATATATATATATATATATATATATATATATATATATATATATATATATATATTAACGTTTATACACATGTTGTTTATAATTATAATAACATATACACATTTATGTTTATACACATGTTTTGATATTTTGTATTAGGGGATTTTAGAATAACAATAACGTAAATCATAGTTTAAATTAAGAAATTTTATAACTAAATTATAATTATATTTTTTATTTTAGTGGAGATAGAATGAAAAATAGAATGTAATTATGTATTGTAAAAGGGTCTAAAATAAAAATAGTTTTTGATGACATCGTCATTCTGATCTAACGGTTGAAATCAAAGAAGTTAATCGATCCAATGGACCTTACATCGCCACGTGGCATTTAAGGCCCCTCTTTTATTATATATTAAAGATAAGCTACCTTTTTTTGTTTATTTCGATATTTAAACTTTTTAAACCGGCTAATCAACTATTTAAATTTTTTTAAACCGACTAAAATACTCAGAAATTCAAACACCAAATTAATTAAATAATTTCATTGTTTTTACACAAAATATTGACTTCAATATATATATGAAAGTCAACTAACATATCAATTTGCTTTAAACATTCTATAAGATTTACGAGTATAAAAAAATATCAACAAATCAAGGTTTTGTATGATTCGGTGTTATAATGTTAATTTTCTTCATCATGTTATCTTAATCGTTAGATATCGGGTGTATCGAAAAGTTCAATTGTGATAAATGAATTTGAATTGATAGAGTTTGATGGAAATTAGTTTCGGTTTGAGTTTTTAGATCCGAATTTGGGTTTATCATAGTTACATTAATTTGAAGATCAATTAAAGAATTACATTAGTTCCGTATGATGATTTGCAAAGAATCTAAGTATTGAGAGTGAGTGTATGTTGATTGAAAGGTAAAGTTAAAGTTCTAGGTGGTTCTCGGGTTTTTTCTTTTAAACACATTCGTTCTAAAGGGGACTTCTTGTGTTTGGTGTTATGTCTGATAATATAAGAACCTCTAAATTACATATTGTAATGTGTGTGTGATTCATTTTTTGGGAGATTTCGGTCTTCTACTCCGTTAAGTTGCAAGAAATCTCGTAGGTACCCAAATATACAAAAAAAAAAAAAAAAAGTCTATTACATAAAATGAACATTTCGGTAAAGTTGGTTATGTTCTGGCGACTTTAATCCAAAAAGTAAATGGGTAAATATAGGTAAACGGATCGGGTTTAGTGGGTTTACTTGAATAACCGGCTACAAACAGGTAGCCACTAATATTGGTGCTGAAAAATAATGTTTCAATAAGTACGTTAATCATTTTAAAATTTTTAAAAAGTTTAGGTACCCAAATTAACAAAAAAAAAGGTTCATTACATAAAATAAACATTTGGAGAAAGTAAGTTATGCTGTGACAACTTTAACCCGATTTATAATTAATTAACAACGATTCTTTAACTTTATTTTTAATCTACGAAAAAATAAAAAACACCGGAAAAACCGAACCTAAAAATCAAACCATTACGTTAAACCGACAATTCGGGTTTTAATTTTTGAGAAACCAAATTTTTCAGTTCGATTCTTATATTGAAACTGAACCATTTAAAACTAAACCGACTTCTTTTAACTTATAAATATATACTTTTTGTAATGAAAAGAATCACTAATTTGACAGTGGTTTAGTAATTAAAAGGATTGTGTATGGACTATGGAGTAACTTAGTTGGTTATTGTTATTATATTTCATATTTATAACTCGAAATGAAATAGTGGTAAAATTTGATGGTAAATTCGTTACACAATGGCTATCAAAAAACCGGAAAGAAAACCAAACCGAAATCGAAAAATCAAACTTATACGAGAACCAAACCAAATGGTTTTTCTTTTTGCAACACTGGACTTTCTGTTTGGGTTCGAGTTTAGCCTGGAACCGATTCAACCCGGCCCACGCACACCCTAGTTTAATCATCGGATTATTTTATTTCTTTTCAAGGTAATGATTTATAAAAGCTTAAAAGGACGTACAAAACATGGCAACTTCAAGATGAAGCCCAAACAAAAACAAGTATTTTAAGGGAGAAAAAAAAATGTACATAAGAAAGGATATAACCAATGAGGCATATAAACTCCAACGCTGGTTAGGATCCACTTTGAACCAAAGAAAGACCTCGGAGATCCCAAATCCAGTTTGACCAGTTGAGGTTCAATCTATTCCATCGATTAGACAACCATAACATCGATAACCTTTGGATGCTTGGAAAGATACCGTCATTGCGAACAACAACTAACTCATCTTGAGAAGTGTTGAAGTAAAAATCCGCCGGGTTAGTGTTGACGACCAAGAGGTGCCGTTCCTCGTCACCCCGAGCTTAGATTATACAACAAACAGTAAAGAATTAGTTAGAAAGAGACCCGACACCGAAATTGGTATCGGGTTCCATAATCCAAGGACCCTAGGGTTTTAACCCTGTCGGGTGGCGATTCCCCGGAGGTAACACCTTTTCCGTGGAAAGGGTGTTGTACGCCACGATGTTCGAGAATCAATGGTTTAGAGAAAGAGTTTAGAGAGAGAGAATCTAGAGAGAGAGTCTAGAGAGAGAGTCTCGAGAGAGAAAGTAAGGAAAGGGAAGACCCCTTTTACCATGAGGGGTGAGCTCTATTTATAGAGCTCACATGTTACATGTCCCAATAGTTGGTGGGGGCTGGTTTGATCATGACCACAAATGGGATGGGGCAGTAGCTTCATCAGTTCTTCGATAATGGGATGGAACCGTAGCTCCATCACTTCTTCAGTAATGGGATGGAGCCGAAGCTCCATCCTCAAATGGGATGAAGGTGTTTTAGATGCTTCATCCCCCAACGGGATGAAGGTGTTTTAGGAGCTTCATCCCCAAACGGGATGAAGGTGTTTTAGATGCTTCATCCCCCAACGGGATGAAGGCCTTTCAGCCAGATTGGGGAGACCATTGGTGACCCTACTCCAACAAGCCTCCCCCTAGTATAGTGATGTGGAACAAAGTGATACTAAACTAGATTTAAGCCCTTATTGACCTTCACCATAATGAAAGGTTGTAATTCGTCATGTGCTTAGAAAAATAGCTTTTTGTGTGAAGAAACTTTTTTCTTGGACATGGAGCTAAATAATAGAATACCTGATCCATCAATCTTACAATTTACGGACTAAATTATAATAAAATTACTTTGGAGGTCGTTCCTCCTTTAGGCATTCCTTCCTTATGGGAAGCGTGTTTTTAGAATATTGGAACCCATTAGGTCTCGTTCAACAATTTTTTTTTATTATTATTATTATTACGAAGCGTCCTTCGTTGAGTGGATACGTGATCCTTCAATACTAGGATATTCTCATACTAGTACGGAGTCAATTGGTAGGTTGCTCAACCTGTCAATGTTAGGATATACGTTCAGACTAACATGGAGCTATTTTGGGGCGCTCACCCTTCCGTCATTCCTCATAAAAAAACTTGTTTTCAAGGAATGGAACCTATTATTAGGCGGTTCAGCCAATGCACTCAAGAAAGAGTTAACTCCTTGTGTTATATGATTTTTATGTCATGGATATCGTGCATATAGGAGACTTAGCTCCATGTTTTACATGTTTTTATAATATTGTGGTATATTACAAAATTCTCAATCTTCTGAGTTAGATTAGAAAGTAGGTGTAGGTATTTACACCATATGTCGATTGAAAGAAACATTAAACTTGAACATGCTGGACATCTTAGAATGTTCATAAAAAAACTATTATACCCTTATGGTCCCCCCAGTTTAATGCTAATAATGTTCATTATTAGTATTGAACTCATATTATTATATAAGTACATCACTTATCATGTTTATAAATTCTAAGTTATCGCGATGTAAATATATCCGGTTGAGAACATTTTGAGTTAAATATTGTAAGTGTGAGTTTTCGATAGTGAATTGTAACAACCTATTTTGGGTAGATTCGGAATTAATCTCTTGTTCCTATATTTGAACGAAATATAACGTTGAGATGAACAAAACAAATAGGAAGCACTGTTGTGTTTATTAAAGTAAACAACTAAGTTATTTTTTTATAATAAGAAAATAGTGCAATAGTCATAATTATGAAGCAATTGGTTCAGAATTATATTCCAAATGGACATGGATGTTTATTGTGGTCGCTCTATTTTCAGTCCAGAGGCATTTTAAAGAGTTGCCTTTTGGTCTATATTGACTTAAACGGAAAATAGTAATTTTGTTAGATTCCAAGACCTTGGTTTGGATGAGAAAGGAACACGAAACTAATATGTAGTATTTTATTTTAGTTTTTTGGCCGTGATGAGATAATTTTTATCTTGCATTATTAGAGAGATTCGTTAAATGTGATTCGTATGAAATTTAATTTAGACTGAAGGTCCGATAGGGAGAATCAGATTGAGGGGGCTGACAGCTTCCGATGAGGTGAGCTACCTGTAGTAAAGGCGAGTTCCGGATTTTAAAGTCTTCAAGCTCCGGTGAGACAACTTTAGATAGTACCACTCCGGTCGCGAAGAGCTCTAGTGAGCTTCGAATAATGTGAATTTGGGTGAAACCCGAACGTATGAATAAGCTTAAGTTGGGTTAATTATCAGCTTCGGAAGACCAAAGGTGGCAGTGGACCGGAGTTCCGAAGCCCTGTACTGGCGAGCGGACATTGGTCTAACATTTCTTGTATAGGCAAAGTTTCAGTCTGAAAGGTGGTAAGATGAGTTTTAAAGGTTATGGTTATTTCTGACCGGCTAGCCGAAGGTTGGGGAAAGTTAGAAGACCGATGGTGATTCGAAGATATTGATAAAATATGAAAAATCTGACAATGTATATGAAGGCCCTAACTTGTATTCGTAAACGCTAGAAATCGTTGGCACCTTGAGAAGGTTTTTAGGAGATATATTAAGGACATATCTTATGTAGATATTCCTCGTCAAGAGATATGTCGTTGTCGTTGTTGACTAAAAGTTAGTAGTAAAGCAAATAGTCACATGGAGTATTCTCTTTGGATGATGATGTAATAAGGATAAAATTTCCCTTTTTATGTTATTTGTGATCCATGTCACTGAACACAAACGTGCGATCTTAGCCGCTTGGATTTTTACACATATCATGATAAAACACCAACAATCTTTTGGTTAAGTGTATCATAGCAAATAAAATGAAATATTTAGAATGTGGTGGTATTATGTCCTCCGGACAAAACATGACTTGTAATCATTTAAAAATATGGTTTTATTGTAATTTGTTGGGTAGTTAAATTTGTATTGTTAGCAATTTTATAGGTTTTTTATCTCTTTGTTACTAAACTTTTATTATTCGAAAAGCTTGCTCAGCTCAAAGTGCCGAATTCACCTCAGGCTTTCATATTCTTTTATTTAAAGTTGCCTAAGTAGGTTAGCTTAGAAGTTTGATAACTCCATGAGGTTCTACTCATAAATGACAAAGTAAAGAAAATCGAACCATCATATGTCGCGGAGTAGAAATTAACTAAAGATAAGAGTAACTTCGGTGGAGTTTAGCTTTCAATGATACAGACTTCGAAGAGATGGGTTTCGAATGAATAAAGTGGGCTAAGGTTTCCTAGTGAGCTCTAGCCGAGACGCACCGATATGAGCCTCGGATGATTAAACTTCATTTAAGATGACCATCATTAGTCACATTTGACGGTGAGGGTTATGTTTCAGAACCCAGATAACTAACGAAGAAGTAATAGCAAATACAAGAATGTCGAATGTCGTGTTCTTATATGGATGTTAAAGTGGTCCGGAGGGGTTACTTTGTTCCTTTTAGGATGAAGCTCCGGATACTTTGGTCGCCGATTAAATGGTGCATCGGTACGTTATTAGATGGAAGAAGAAGTTAAGGGTACCGAAGCTGATTTGACCTTAACAATTAGTTTTTGGGTTGAAGGTAAGCTCTATGCCACAACGAGCTTGGCTTACATAAGTTTCAGATTAAATGGACTTAGATAATATATGGGATAAGCTCTAAAAAGAAACGAGTTTCGAACAAGAGAGTTTAGAATAGATGAACTACACTTCAAATATGATTATCGTTGGAGGAAAAATGTTCTGGCCATATTATATGTATGAACTGTGGCGGAAGTGATAAATAAGTTCCGTCTAGGATATGTGTCGAGTTTTGGATAGGACTTGGAGAGTTTAATACTAGATAATCTCTAATGACTACGACGACGACGAGGAGGAGCTCTACTTAGCTATGGGTAAATTAACTTGAGTTAATTTTGAGATTTCGATGAAAAATAATTGCAATCTTTAGAGAAGATGGATTCTAGACCAAATGAATACGGTCTAGCATTGAACTGGGACTGACTTTCGTGATTTTGATGTCATGAGCTCCGGTAAGGTTAATCTCCTGTTAGCTTCGGCTAAGGCAAATTTTGAACTACGTGAGCTCCTGCAGACATCAAGATTTGGCAAGATATATGACCAAGTTATCTCAGGCTATGATGGTTTATAAATATACTTTGATTTTACGCTATGAAAACCAATTAAATGAGGCTGTGTGTGTGGATGTCATACTATGGTTACGTCTAGGATGACATAGCTTGTAGTGAAGACATACAATGGTTACGGCTGTCCCCGTTGGGCTTTGGTTAAGTTTTTTTTTTAAATTTTGACCCACTTCAGAGACAAAAGACTCCAGTGTGAAGTGGTTTCAGAAGAGAAGAGCTTCAGTCAAGCCAAGTTTCAGATAACTTCTGTTAAGAGATGAGAGCACCTTCGAATTAGACGA
>CAJVGC010000590.1:32992211-33178005 GCA_910822075.1 Senecio squalidus
TGGTCTCCTCAATTCGTCAGTCGTAGGAATCCAGGCTCGATCCTTAAAATAATAGACGTCGTCGTTCTTTCTTACGAAATCCTTGTCGTGATTATGCAGGGTTTCGACCTTTATGTTATCTGCCTCCAAAGCCTCATGATGGGCACTTGCTATACGCGTCCTTAAGTCGGGTCTAAGGTAGATTCCAAATGCACGTACTCGAGTAGTCTGTTGCCTCTCCTTCCTACTCAGGGCATCTGCTACGACATTCGCTTTTCCAGGGTGATACTTAATATCGCAGTCGTAGTCGCTAAGGAGTTCCAACCATCTCCGTTGCCTCATATTGAGTAGCTTCTGATCTAGTATGTGTTGCAGACTCCTATGGTCCGTGAATACCGTGCATTTGGTTCCGAAGAGATAATGTCTCCAGATTTTTAGAGCGACAACTATCGCTCCTAATTCTAAGTCGTGAGTGGCTTAATTGACCTCGTGTTTCTTAAGTTGTCGCGATGCGTAAGCTATGACCTTATTTCGTTGCATCAATACACAACCTAGTCCTAGGTTAGATGCGTCACAATAAACTACGAAGTCTTCGTTTCCCTCAGGAAGAGTTAAGATCGGAGCGTTGCACAGTTTCGTTTTCAGGATATTGAAGGCTTGTTCTTGAGCATCTCCCCAGTTGAACTTCTCGTTCTTTTGGGTTAACTTTGTTAGGGGTTTAGCTATCTTAGAGAAATCCTGAATGAATCGCCGATAATACCCAGCCAATCCTAAAAATTGGCGGATTTCTGTCGGACTTTTGAGAGTTTCCCAATTCTTTATTGCCTCGATTTTTGATGGGTCAACGTGGATTCCGGATCCATTGACTACATGGCCGAGAAATTTGACTTCACGTAGCCAGAATTTGCACTTAGAAAACTTTGCGTAAAGTTGTTGTTCCTTGAGTAATTCCAATAACAGCTTTAAGTGCTCTGCGTGGTCCTCTTTGGTACGCGAGTAGATTAAGATGTCGTCGATGAATACAATAACGAACTTGTCTAGATACGGTCGGCATACCCTATTCATCAAATCCATGAATACCGCCGGTGCATTTGTGAGTCCAAATGGCATTACCAAGAATTCGTAGTGTCCGTATCTAGTGCGGAATGCGGTTTTCGGTAGATCATCTTCTGAAACCAACACTTGATGATAACCGGACCTTAAGTCAATCTTTGAAAAGTAGGTTGCGCCTTGAAGTTGATCGAAAAGGTCGTCGATTCGTGGAAGAGGATATCGGTTCTTGACGGTTAGTTTATTCAATTCTCGGTAGTCGATACACATGCGAAACGATCTATCCTTCTTCTTTACGAATAGAATCGGCGCCCCAAGGTGATGAGCTTGGTCGGATAAATCCTTTATCCAATAATTCTTGAACTTGGTTGGATAATTCTTGCATCTCAGTCGGAGCTAGTCGATATGGCGTCCTTGCCACCGGTGTCGCTCCAGGAATTACCTCGATCCTAAATTCGACTTGCCTCTGAGGTGGTAATCCAGGTAGTTCTTCGGGAAATACTTCCGGATAGTCTCTAACTATCGGTACATCCTTAAGGTCTGCTGCTTTTGCCTGTGTGTCCTTTATGTTCACTAATAATGCAAAGCAGCCCTTATTCAAGTACTTGCGCATTTTCATCACCGATATAAGTTTCGAAGTTTGGCCCGACCTATCTCCTTGCACTATCAATTCCTTTCCATCTCCTAACGGCATTCGTACCGTTTTATCTAAACAAAATATCCTTGCGTCTCGGATGGTCAACCAGTCCATTCCTATTACTACGTCAAAGCTCTTAAGTTCGATAGGGATTAGATCTATTTCGAAAGAGTGGTTAGCTAGGGTTATTGTGCAATTCTTAATTACGTCGCTAGCATGGTATTCTTGTCCATTTGCGTATTCTACCGTAAACTTTTCACTTAGGGGTTCGGTGTCTAAAGCAATCAAGGGCCTAAACTCTAAGGACACAAAACTTTTGTCCGCGCCTGAGTCAAACAGTACTGAGGCATAATAGTGGTTAAGGAGAAATGTACCTGCAATCACCCGGGGGTCGTTCCTTGCTTCTTCAGCACCAATCGCAAAGGCTCTACCGCGGCCTTGTCCCCCATCGTTTCCCCTCTGATTGTTCTGATTCTGGTTTTGCGGTGGGTTTTGATGGCGGTTCTGGTTTGGGTTTCGGGCAGGGTTTATCCTAGGACAAGCATTTCGGTAGTGATCCCTACTACCGCACTCATAACATTCTCCCTGGGGAGGCCTATCGTTCTGTTGTGGCCTCCCCGCTTGTTGCGGTCCTTCATTCTATTGCCTTCCCGCCTGCTGCGGTCCAGCATTCACTGCCTTACAGTGTCGTGTCCAGTGACCGAGGCGGTTGCAGTTCGTGCATGACCGACAGTCACCTCCGTGGTGATAACCGCATCTATCGCATTTCGGCGCCTTCCCCTGATAGCCGGTATTCTCTGTCGCGGTCACTCCATAGTTCCTAACTGTCTTGGCCTTCTTGTTGAAACGATCCCTTCTATTTACCGATGTGTCCTCAACCTTGCGCTTTCCCTTAGCGTCCTCTGCACCCGTCTTTGTCGCTCCTCCGTTCCTTATCCAGTCCTGGGTCAGGCGGCTTGCCAAGCTCACGGCCTGCTGCATCCATGCCCCTTATCTCGGGCGAGAGTCCCCAAATGAAGTGGTCGATACGCTTGTCTTCGGGGGTTACTAGTTCAGGTACTAGATTTGCGAGTTCATGAAATCGCGCGACGTAGGTGTCGATGTCAGTTCCCACCATGGAGTGATTCCAGAGTTCGTTCTTGAGCTTTTTCAAGATCTCCTTGGGACAGTACTCAATTACCTGTAGTTCCTTGAACCTTGCCCATGGCATGTTGTATGCAGCGTCCGGACCTTGGACCTGTAGCTGGCTGTTCCACCAGGTTAGTGCTCGTCCCTGAAGCATGCAAGAAGTGAATTCCACCTTCTTGTTTTCAGCACACTGGCTGATCCTTAGCACAACTTTCATACTATCGATCCAGCGCGATAGTCCAATGGCGCCCTCAGTGCCATGGAATTCCTTTGGCCTGCAAGATATGAAGGTCTTATAGCTACACCCTTGGTTGTTCCCTTGGTTGTTCCCCTGGTTGTTTCCTTGGTTATTGTTTCCTTGATTGTTATTTTCTTGGTTGTTGTTTTGTTGGTTGTTGTTCTGTTCATTGTTATTGTTGTTTCCCCTTGGTCCTCTCTGGTTAATACCCGCGTTGATTCGGGCTATGATTTCGGGTATCGCCTCGTTCAGTCGGGCGTTGATCCTTTGGACAATGCGCTCATCGTTGGGTTCGGCCATTTTCCTACACAAGAGAGAACTCGGGTTTAGGGTTTTGATATATCACTTCAGATTCAATTAATGGGAAATAACAAGAACAACAACAATCGTAATTATAATTAGTCCATTTTATATATATCGCTCAAAATTTGATGTTCTTACAAAATCCAACATCATCGACTATTGTCGTACATTACCAACCAACATAAAGTACTACGCTTACAATCCTTCATAAACTACATGTTCTGCTTACAATCCAAAGTCATCTTACAACAACCTCTAAACCTTAATTACAACCAATACAACCATAAGGAATACTAGTACTATGCTAATCAGCATCAAGTTGCGTGCTGCTCGAATTGCCTTTCGTGCCATTGCCTTTGTGCGTAACACCTCGGTGTACAAACCACGTATCTGGTGGGAGTGAACTCTCACGACTTGTGTGTATCCGCGGAGCTCGACGGACATGTTACAACGCGCTTGGATTTCTTCGGGAGTCAATTCGCGAACAGGGGGTGGTGGTGGCGTAGTTATCTGAGGTCTCGAGTGACGATTCGGTGGGTGTCGTGCGCGGCGTGTTGGTAATCGTGAGCTTCCTTCACCGTCCCGACGGAGGTAAGGTAGGGTAAGTGGTGACGATTGCTGACTCCTAGAGCGTGATTGGGATTCGTGAGAGTGTTCGGTTTCGTCGACTGACGTAGCTATCTCTTTCCCTCTCGACATACCCTAAATCGATAACGAGTCAGTTCGAAGATACGGCTCATGTTAGCGTTAGTAATAAGCTGAGCACATAGAGTATCTAAAGTAGCATCTAGGTCTGTGTGGGTCTGACTTCAAGAATTCCCGGGGAGGTTCGTTTAACGTTTTACCAATCCCGTTTCGGCATAATTTAGTCCAAATTATTCATAGGTGATCAGGCTACGAATAATTCAAGTTAAACAATGCCTTCACGTTTTGGTTAAATAAAATCTTTCGTTTTAGAAACTGGTTATAGTTTGATTTTTGAAAAATCGGTATTCACTATAACCTTGCGCTCTGATACCAAGTCTGTCACACCCCGCTAAAGTGGAAACACGGAATGTGAAGAGCAATAGCATTCGATACACAAGATATAGCTAAACGCCAAATGTCATTAAGGAAAAACATAATATTCAAGGTTTACAAAGTTTAAAACAAAGTTACATATCCGAATTACAAAATGGGGTGTTCAACCAAACCAACCAAACCCATCCCGTTCTTGAAGTCATTCGCCCCAAAAGCATAAAGTCATCAGCTAGCTTACTCGTTACCTGAAAATACGAGTCAAGTGTTAACTATGGGAGACGTAGTTAGTGAGCTACAAGTTTAAGTAAAGCATAAGTGTTCAAATTGTAGTTGCATAACCATGCATAGAGTATCGTATTCAAAATAGTTGTCACATAAAAATGTATAAAGTATAGCATTTGTGTTTATAGGCATTGACCACATAGCGCGACTATGTGACAATCCTAAGTTTTGCCCAATGATCGTTGCTAAGCCTAAAGCCTACCCATTTAGTATTATGCACCATCGTTATAAGTCGTTGTGGTGAGGGTCAATCTACCCTAATAGCGCTATCCATATCTACTAACGGTCCTTTCCAAAGGGATTAATAGCAACTAATGTCCTTGGTAGTGTCGGGAGTTTTCAGTGGTTTCTCACGTCCATGTTGT
Organism: Senecio squalidus; assembly: GCA_910822075.1. Classification (NCBI taxonomy): domain Eukaryota; kingdom Viridiplantae; phylum Streptophyta; class Magnoliopsida; order Asterales; family Asteraceae; genus Senecio; species Senecio squalidus. Next base: position 32,997,214 of record CAJVGC010000590.1, read on the forward strand.
ACAAAGTCCGCAACATGACGATCGATTGTTTTAGTCATTGGCAAATATAGCTTTCGTGTCCTCGACATTGTTGGCAAAACCCTCAACAATGCCGGCAAAATAGTTATTCGTTTTAGTATTCAAAATATCAAAGTGTTTCATAATAGCTTTCAAAGTATACAAGTGTTTTCGTAATAGCATTGCGTATCAATCGTTTTCGTTTAGCATTCAAGCAATAAAGCGTTTTATAATAGTGTTCGAGTATCAAATCGTTTCATAAAAGTTTGCTTCAGCTTAAGTATAGTGTCTAAGCCTAAGACTCGCATTTCACCCCAAAAAGTATTAAAAGCGTTTAAAGAGTAGGGGTTTATAACTCACTGTTTGCGAAGATAATCGTAAGCGGGAACGGTCGGAAAGTGCGTCGGGAATCACCGAAAGCCTAATAATACCAAGTTTGTTCAAGTGTTATTATGTTATTATATAATGTAATAAATAGTCTTTAGTTAAACTTTAAGTGTCAAGGTTAAATTGTCCAAAAATAGTCCGACATGGTTATCGTTATGTTTAGTCCGAAAGTCCAAGATTAGCGTTTTTATTAATATGATATGTATAATTTGGTCGCTGAAGTGGTTTGGAATTTCCAACGAAATTTGGCCAGCGCTTCCGCGCCCAAATTTCATTTCCAAAATTCCAAAGTCACTTTCCCGCTCAGAATTCACATATATCACATAAACATATTTAAACACGTTCTTTTTAGCATATTAAGTCCAATACAAGTCACCAATGTGTTCATTTTTACCAAACTCAGTCCCAAATGTCAAGTCTTAAAAAGTCAGAACGCGTAACCAAGTTTTAAACGGCCAAAACGACGATTTTCGGAAAATCAATAGGCTGTCCTGGCCTTAGGGACGGCGCACAGCTTCGAGCAGATTTTTGTTTTCGGGTTTTTCTTGTAAAATCGTTTATTCCAACCATAGATTTCGACATGCAATCGGTTTAAACTTCATAATAAGTCATTTTAACAGTTTATACATAACCTTTATCCATAAAAACAAAGATTTAAGCATCATTTGTTATAAACCCGTTTTTGTATAAAAATGGTTATAAAACTTCATCAAAACTTATTTTTAGAGCTTAGATCATACATGCAATGAGTCATATTAGTAATATAAGTAAAAAGGGAGAGTTTCTACCGAATGGAAGTGTTTAGATGATGGTCTAGGCGGATTTAGAGCTCCAAAAGTGTAGAAAACGTTTTGAAACCGAAATAGCTTTGTTCCCCTTGCTTCCTCTTGTTGTTAGAACGATTTTGATGGTGCAAAATGTGAATTTTGGTGGCTGTAAATGGAGGAAGGTGGAGGTGATTTGAGAGAGTTTGTGGTGTGTGTGTTTTGAGTGTGTGTTTATGTTTTTTATAAAATGAAAAAGAAAAGAAATAGGAAGTGTGTGATGATAGTGGTCTTAGGGTCTGCAATATTCAGTAATTGAGAGGTAAAAGTCGAGTTTGTTGATGCACTTTTTGGATGCATAGCTTTGCAAACGCATTATTAATGTTTACTTGTAATGTTGTACACCTAGTTGTTTGTAAAAGTGCGAAATTCACCTTCTGCATTGATTCATGCGGATGTGGGTTCATACGCACGGATGAGAGTCTCATCCGTGCGGATGAACACTTATATTTGGTCTGATTTGCTTAACGTTCATCCGTACGGATGAGAAACAGATCCGTACGGATGAGAGTCTCATCCGTACGGATGAGAAACAGTCCTATATATAGTGAATTTTCTGCATCTTTTAGGTTAAGAGTTTTAAGAGAGTTAGAGGGAGGCTGCGATTTTAGCAGTGGTTTTTAGGGTTTTTGAGGCGCCCCGATCCGGCCGATCACCGGATTAGGGAGAAGTTCAATCTTCTCCTTAGCCTTACCACGATTTCTCAGTTTAAACCATTGTAATCATTAACGTTTATTAATAATATTTGGTTTATCTTTGATTATTCGTGTTTATCTCTTCCGTCTAATCAATCCGTTGTGCGTTCTTGTTAATACGTTCCTGTGTTAATCGGACCTACAAATTGGTATCAGAGCCGGTTAACACCGTGCTCTTGATCTGGATCAAACGAGATTGAAGACGTTAAAAGGTTTAGATTTTTCTCCAAGTTTTCGGATTGATTTTGTTATGTTTTGAGGTTGGATTGATGGTATGGTGGAAAGGGTTTGTAAATCAGGTTATCTGGAGTCTCTGGGCGTTTTACGGAGTCAACATCGCGATCAAAACGACCAAAAAGGGATTTTGGGTTTTCTATCGGCGGACTGTTTTACCAGCTATCGACGAACTTCATCCGTGCGGATGTAAGTTTATTCGTACGGATGTGAATTCATGCGTGCAAATGAGTTAAGTCATACGTACGAATGAGGTGTTCCATTTCAAGACTAACGGATAGATCCATCCGTACGAACCAGAAGCTGATCCGCACGGATGAACTCTTCATCCGTGCGCTTGAAAGAATCAGTTGAGATTAAATGTCTATACGTACGGATAAGTCCTCATTCGCACGAACGGGTATTTCATCCGTACGGATGAGGATCAGAACCTTCACTTTCGGTTGTATCATGTCTAGATCCGGTATGTAATCTCCTTATTTTATCGGGTCAGTTTTTAAAGTGAAGTTGTGGAGAAAAATAGTATTATGAAGATTTTTGTGGGGTAATCGGGAACATCCGATTATTTATGGGCCATTAACGTTTATTTATTTATTCCGCGTTTATTGTGATTCCGTTGTGGAGGGAATCTGGTTATTGTTTCGCAATCACAGGTTATGGTGCATGATCTTTGATGAATCTGAATGTGTGCCAATTTGTTACGGATTATTAGTTGTGAATGGAGTCCTCTAATTTTTGCCTAATACATTTTAAGTCATGATGAAGACGATTTGAGCTACAATGTCTACATATTGGGATGAGCTTATATGGAGGGGGAAATTTACAGTTGGTAGTTCATAGCAGATTGTTGTATGTGAAGATTGACACATTATTGAAATGATTGTATCGAAGTCTGTAGAGTTCAGTCTCAGGGGGAGTCTTACTGCTTATGGTATTATGTGTTGCATGTTTATTCAAGTGAAGTCAGAGAAACTACAGAATGTCCAGTTAGCATTTCGACAACAACGAGCGGAAAACGTTGGTGTTCGAAGTTTGATTTGTCATGTTTATTCGGGAAGACTTTGATGAAGCTTGAAGATTCAAGAAATACCGATACCACGGCAGAGACTGACTGAAGATTGCAAGAGGTGTCTACAAGAATTTGCAAGCTATGTCCAAGGGGGAGTTTGTTGATGCACTTTTTGGATGTCCATAGCTTTGCAAACGCATTATTAATGTTTACTTGTAATGTTGTACACCTAGTTGTTTAAATTCACCTTCTGCATTGATTCATGCGGATGTGGGTTCATACGCACGGATGAGAGTCTCATCCGTGCGGATGAACACTTATATTTGGTCTGATTTGCTTAACGTTCATCCGTACGGATGAGAAACAGATCCGTACGGATGAGAGTCTCATCCGTACGGATGAGAAACAGTCCTATATATAGTGAATTTTCTGCATCTTTTAGGTTAAGAGTTTTAAGAGAGTTAGAGGGAGGCTGCGATTTTAGCAGTGGTTTTTAGGGTTTTTGAGGCGCCCCGATCCGGCCGATCACCGGATTAGGGAGAAGATTATGTTCAATCTTCTCCTTAGCCTTACCACGATTTCTCAGTTTAAACCATTGTAATCATTAACGTTTATTAATAATATTTGGTTTATCTTTGATTATTCGTGTTTATCTCTTCCGTCTAATCAATCCGTTGCGCGTTCTTGTTAATACGTTCCTGTGTTAATCGGACCTACAAACTTAGGAAAGTTCCTTAGGTGTATTCTTGGTATTAGGACTTACATAATTTGATTCCGAAGTTGTTTTATGATTCCGTTCCCGATCCGCGCTTAAAGGTTTAAAATGGAATAAACTTTCGTTTTAAGAGTTTTGTGTGAGTTACTACGAGCTTAGCTTAAGAGTTATGTCTACGTAACCACATAGCACATAAAGTTAGTCATATCGGGCATCAACATAAACACTTAGAAGTTATCAGTTAGTGTTCTCGACCTTAGATTAGACGGTTGTCACAGCAAACGTAGTAGCAGACGCCCTGAGTCGGAAGGAAAGGGTAAGACCATCTCGGGTTAGAGCATAGGAATCCAAATTCAAACAAATCTTCAAACGCAGATCGCCGAAGCACAGCGAGAGGCGTTGAAACCTGAGAACTTAAAGGGCGAAACATTGCACAATCATGAGACGGAGTTCGAACTCAAACCCGACGGAATCCATTACTTCAAGGGCCGAGCCTGGATTCCGAAATCTGAAGAACTTCGCAAACTAATCTTGGATGAGGGCCACCGTTCCCGCTACTCCATCCACCCCGGATCTGATAAGTTGTACAAGGATCTTAGGGAATATTATTGGTGGCCGGGCATGAAGAAGGATATCGCCTTGTACGTGGCAAAGTGCCTTACTTGCTCCAAGGTCAAGGCGGAATATCAGAAGCCCTCGGGACTACTGCAGCAACCGGAGATTCCTATGTGGAAGTGGGAACAAGTCTCCATGGATTTCATTACAAAGTTGCCCCGGACGGCAAAGGGTAACGACACAATTTGGGTAATTGTGGACCGATTGACGAAGTCTGCTCATTTCTTGCCGGTACGAGAAACTCACTGTCACACCCCGCTAAAGCGGAATACAGGATGTGAAGAGCAATAGCATTCGATAGCAAGATATAGATAAACGCCAAGTTATATTAAATGAAAGTTACATCAAAGTTTTACATAGTAGTTTCAAATGTAGATTACATATCCGAATCAAAATGGGGTGTTCAACCAAACCACCCAAACCCATCCCGTTCTTGAAGTCATTCGCCCCAAAAGCATAAGTCATCAGCTAGCTTACTCGTCACCTGAAAATACGAGTCAAGTGTTAACTACGGGAGACGTAGTTAGTGAGCTACAAGTTTAAGTAAAGCATAGTTTTCCAATTGTAGTTGCATAACCATGCACAAAGTAATAGCATTCAAATTAGTTATCACATGAAAATGTAAGGAGTATAGCATTTGTGATTGTAGGCATTGACCACATAGCGCGACTATGCGACAATCCTAAGTATTGCCCAATGATCGTATCGTTGCGTTGCTAAACCTATTAATTACCCACTAGAAGTTTATGCACCATCAGTTGTTGTCGTTGTGGTGAGGGTCAACTACCCTAATAGCGCTATCCATAAAATCCTATCGGTCCTCTCCCAGAGATTAATAGCAACTAGTATCGCAGGAGTGCATGGGATTTTCGCAGCATCTCACGACATGTTGTACAACGTCCGCAACATGTCGATCGATGCCAAGTCATTGGCAATTTAGTAAATCGTAATAGTTTTCAAACATCAAATCGTTTTGTAATAGTTTTCTAGCATCAAATCGTTTTGTAATAGTTTTCTAGCATCAAATCGTTTTGTAATAGTTTTCTAGCATCAAATCGTTTTGTAATCGTTTGCTTCAGCTTAAGTGTAGTGTATAAGCCTAAGACTCGCATTTCACCCCAAAAGTATGTTAAAAGCATTTAAAAGTAGGGGTTTGTAACTCACTGTTTGCGAAGATAATCGTAAGCGGGAACGGTCGGAACGCGTGTCGGGAATCACCGAAAGCCTAATAATACCAAGTTTTGTTCAAGTGTTATTATGTTATTGTAATATATAATAGATAGTCTTTAGTTAAACTTCAAGTGTCAAGGTCCAATTTGTCCAAAAATCGTCCGAAATGGTTATCGTTTTGTTTTAGTCCAAAAGTCCCAAAATTAGTGTTATCGTCATTATGTTAAATGTGTTTTGTTTGCTAAAGTGTCTTTTATTTTCTAATAGAATTTGGGCAGCGCTTCCGCGCCCAAATTCTATGTCCCAAAATACAAAACACTTTCCCGCTCGCAAAACACATATACATACATAACATTATTAAACATGTTCTTTTAGCATATTAAGTCCAATACAAGTCACTAATATGTTCATTTTTACCAAAGTCAGTACCAAAAGTCGAGTCCCAAAAAGTCAGAATGCGTAACCAAGTTTTAAACGGCCAAAACGGCGTTTTCGGGAAGGACAGCAGGCCGGTGCTGCGCACCTGGGCACAGGTGCTGCGCACCTGCCCTGCTGTTCTTCCCCATTTTCGAGTTTTTCTTGTAAAATCGTTTATTCCAACCATAGATTTCGACATGCATTCGGTTTAAACTTCATAATATGTTGTTTTAACAGTTTATACATAACTTTTAACCATAAAATCAAAGATTTAAGCATCATTTCTTATAAACCCGTTTTTGTATAAAAATGGTTATAAAACTTCATCAAAACTCATTTTTAGTTACTAGATCATACATGCAAATAGATATTTATGTATAATCAGTAAGGAGAAAGTGTTTTTACCCAAAGAATGTGTATGGATGATGATTTAGAGTGACTAGGTGGTGTTTTCGGCTTAAAAACGGTAGAGATGATGTCTTGGTGCAAGCTCCTTGTTACCCTTGATTAATAGAACGTTTTTGATGGTGGTTTTAGTGTGTTTTAATGGTGTTTTCTTGCTGGAAATCTCTGGAGTGAAAGGGAGTTTGAGGGAGTTTAGAGAGAAAAGAGTGGAGTGTGTGTGTTTGTGTTTTTATTAAATGAAAAAGAAAAGAAATAGGGAGTGATGGAAATGATAAAAGAGGGGTGTGGTCTGCCCAAAATGCAGAAATCATGTGCCAAATGTCGGTTTTGATTGGGTGTTGGATTACAATAACGAGATAGGGACTAAAATGCAATTTTTGTGAATCTGACACTCGGTGCTGCGCACCTAGCAACAGGTGCTGCGCACCGAGCTGTTAATCAGATTTTATCTGATTTTTGTTTTTACGTTTTTGCTTCGTTGGACCTTTTTGTTAACTGAAAGTTCTTAATTATGATATGTTATGAACTTAGGAAAGTTCATTAGATGTTTTCTTGGTGTTAGGACTTATATAATTTGATTCCGAAGTTGTTTTATGATTCCGATCCCGATCCGCGCTTAAAGGCTTAAAATAGAGTAACTTTCGTTTAAGAGTTTTGCGTGAGTTACAACGAGCTTAGCTTAAGAGTTATGTCTACGTAACCACATAGCACATAAAATTAGTTATATCAGGCATCAAATAAACACTTAGAAGTTATAAGTTAGCGTTCTCGACCTTAGTTTAGACGGTTGTCACACTCACTCAATGGAGAAATTCGCCCAAATTTATATCAACAAGATCATCTCCCGCCACGGAACACCTCTCTCCATCATCTCTGACAGAGATAGTCGGTTCACGTCCCGCTTTTGGAACGCGCTTCAGAAATCTCTCGGGACGCGACTAGACCTTAGCACCGCTTACCTCCCTCAGACCGACGGTCAAAGCGAAAGGACGATCCAAACCCTTGAAGATATGCTTAGAGCATGCGTAGTTGACTTCGGAGGAAGTTGGGATACTCACCTTCCCTTGGTCGAGTTCTCATACAACAACAGCTACCACGCTAGCATTCAGTGTGCTCCGTTCGAGGCCTTATATGGACGTAAGTGCCGGTCACCGCTTTATTGGCTAGAAGCCGGTGATCGACAACTCACAAGGCTCGACATCGTTCAGGAAACCATCGACAAGATCACCACTATCAGAGAGCGACTGAAGATGTCCCGTACTCGGCAGAAGAGCTACGCCGATAACCGAAGGAAACCCCTCGAGTTCCAGGTTGGCGATCGGGTGCTTCTTAAAGTATCGCCATGGAAAGGGGTAGTTCGCTTCGGGAAACGCGGAAAGCTAAGCCCAAGGTATACCGGACCATTTGAGGTTATCGAGCGTATTGGCCCTGTGGCATATCGACTCCAACTCCCGCAAGTTCTTTCCAATGTTCATAACGTGTTTCATGTCTCGCACTTGAAAAAGTGCTTATCTGATGAGACCATCGTCATTCCACTCGACGAGGTCAAGATCGACAACAAGCTCAAATTCATCGAGGAACCGCTTGAAGTTGTGGACCGCGAGGTCAAACAACTCAGACAAAGCCGTGTTCCTATTGTCAAGGTTCGTTGGAACTCCCGACGTGGTCATGAATTCACATGGGAACGTGGAGACCAGATACGTCAAAAGTATCCGCATTTGTTAAAAGATACTTCTACCTGATGGAACGAGTCAAATTTCGGGACAAAATTTCTTTCAACCCGGGGATGATGTGACAACCGTCAAAAACTCAGGTGATTCTCAGTTACTATATCGGTTCGAATCTCTAGTTACTCTTTTATCGTGTCATATTGTTCGAGTTCGTAATTGTTGTGTCCTTATTTTGTCGGAACCAAAGTCGGAATCAACTTATAAATCCTAACACCAAATAAATTATACAAGAACTTGACTAAGTTCATAACGGAAACTAATAAGATTCTGGTCCTCAACTAACAATAACGGAAAACTTAAAATGTCACCGAGCTGGGAAAAACCTTCCAGCCGACGGCTGAAGGCTGTCAGCCAGCGGCTGGATATGGCCAGCCGGCGGCTGAAAGGCCGCTGACTGTGACTTGATGAGTCATTTTTGCATGCCTCGTGATTGGCTAAAAGCATTTAAACGGGATTGGGCTGGCCATTACTGCCATTTGGCTTCCCAAGGCCAGTACCCTCCCCCTATTCCCACCTTCACTTTCATTTTCTCTTCATTTCAAACAAACACACTATCACCTACACTCTCTCTCTCTAAATCTCTCTCATTTTTCTCTCTAAGAACACCATCAAGAACAGAAACTTCACACCATAAACAGCAACAAAAACACCAAAATCGTCCACTAAAATACATACAAATCGTCCTATGGTTAAAGGGTAACAAAAGGAGGCTTAAAAATCGGGTTTTTAAGGGGTTTTGCATCCATTTTGAAGCTAGAATCCTATCCAACCGTCATCTAACTTATTCCTTCGGTAAAACCCTCTTATTTTACTCATATTACTTAAATATTGGTTTGTATGGACGATCTATAAACTGAGATATGGTTTTTATAAAAATCTAAAACGTTTTCTTATTTAAAAACAAGTTTTCCTAATAGATCTACATTTTGATGGTATAAATCTAAAAGAAACTGGGACTTTTGCTTAAAAATGTATATATTTGAATATTAACAGTTTGCATGTTCGAATCTAACACTAAAACGGGCTATAAATCGAAAAATATCAAAAACTAGAAACTGGCCAAAGGCCTCTGGCCGGCGGCTGAGTATATCCAGCCGCTGTCTGGATCTCGTTGTTCGTAAAAATTGTCGTTTTGAGAACTTTAAACGTAAAAATAAACTCAAATAAGTTACCACAGATTGTATATTTTGAAAAGCTTACTGTTTTTAATAAAGAAACTGTTTGGGAAAGATTGAGGACTTAAAACATTTGTATTATCGTTTATATTGGTTTAAATTGCATGTTTAAAGCGGGAAAGTGTTTTGAAAATGGATCTAATTTTTACGCGCTGCCCAAATTTCACCGTAAACTATACTCAAACTCAGTAACTTAACCTTTTTGTAACTTAAACCTATTGATCTCGGACGTTGATTCTTTTTGGACTTAAATGGACTTATCGGACTTTAAAACGTACACGAACACGTTTAATCATATAACTTTTCCGTAATAATCTTTTGGGACAGAATCTAAAGTATTAAGAATTTAAACTTAAAAATGTTAAAATGGAACTTTAACATAACTTAAATCATACTAATAATATTATACGTTAATCCTGTGTTTTAGGTCACTTTTGATTCCCGACGCGTTCCGCTTCATCCGTGCTATTTCGTATCTTTCTCCGCAACCCGTGAGTTACAACCCCATTTTGTTTTACTATTTTTCTTTTAAATACTTACTTGGGGGAAACATAAGATTGTATGTTTATGTAACTTTTGAAACTAGTTGCAATTCGTTTGAAACATGTGAAACTCGTATGAAACTTTGAAACCTTTGAAACATGTGAAACTCGTATGAAACTTTGAAACCTTTGAAACATGTGAAACTCGTATGAAACTTTGACACTTTTGAAACATGTGAAACTCGTATGAAACCTTGGAACTTTTGAACGTTGGAAACTTTGGAAACTTTGGAAACTATGGAAACTTGTGAAACTATTATGCGTATTATGTGTTAATGCCCTTAATTGGTTAAACTAAATTTAGGATACTTGTTAGCGAGACCAATCCTTGATGAAAATATAAACCGTAAGTGCTTACTACTATTTTAGAAACAGAACTCAATTGCCCCGTTTTCGGTTCGAAACATTATACACTATTAGCAACAGCCGTTAGTATTATGGGTATCGATACTTAGGAGAGGTCACTCCTTGCTCAGGGTTCGCGACCCAAGCACATATTACTAGATTCAGGTGGAAACTCAATGAAACATTTGGGGCTAGATCTGACCAGACAATCGGTTTAGTGTAGACTTATTTTTATATTATGCCAAGTGATTGATACAAGTTACTAATTTAGTTAAGCACATATTACTTACGCATATACTTTATTTTAGCGATTGATTCCGCTACAACTTTTATTATACGAGTTCTATTCTCACTACGTATGTACGTAACTCTTTACTATTTATATATATGTTCTAGCGTCGTTCCGTTCCCTTCCACTTATGACACTTATTACATATATATATTTCTATTTTGGAAACTTTTATCGAGAAACTCAAAACTGTAACTCACTCACTACGTTATGTAGTTGACACTTTATCTTATGTTTCAGGAAATTAGTGTAAGTGTCGAGATGCATGGCAAGGAAGGGTCGGTTTGGTCACGTGAGGCGAAGCTTGGGAAAGACCCTTTTGTTTTGGGAATTTATTTTGGAAACTTTGTATTTTGTACTTGGATTACACTATTAAACTGCCTGGTTGATTTCGGATTTATGAACTATTTTATTTTAAATGAAATGACTTGAATCGTTTATTTTGCTTATAACCGTGTAATGATATTCCAGCTCTCACATCTCGTGTTTCCGCTATAGCGGGGTGTGACATGTAGCAGTTTGAAGGTCCCAGTCATATGTCTAGAACATCCTCTATCCACAACCCATATGTTATCTTCAGATGAAGCAGATTGTTCCTAAACACAATAGAGTATCTTAATAAGATTTGGGAACCCAAGTTTTTGTAAACTTGGAATTGAATTTTTTAAACTAGTTGAACTTTAAATGATCATGCATTATCCTTTCAAGCATAAAATTTTGATAATCCGAATTAAAACTTTCAACATCAGAGTTAAATTATTCTATATCCGAGTTAACATTTGAATTCAAAAGATTATCCGTATTAAAATTTTGTTCATCGGACTTAAAATATTCACCTTCCGAGTTAATATTAACATTGAATTTGAAGTTTGTAATATCTGACTTAAATATTTATGATGTAGGTTTTGAAGATTTCAACTCTGATAATGGATTTATAAACCTTTTCATATTATGACCATATAACATTTCAAGAGTTATTCAACCAAATTTAATCATATTCACACGTTTAGATTTTTCATGTTTCAGCATACATTCCCTAAAATAAACTCTACCAATTTGAATTTTAACAGGTAATTTATCAGTTTAATACACAACTTTAAGCTTTTGTTTCAACCAACATTCGACATTTTTATGTCTCCTTTTGCACAATTGACATTTTAGTTTTCTTTTAGCTTCGACTGTTTTAGATCTAACCACTTCTTGCTCAACATAATTTTTATTATCATTCTCATTTAAAATCAACTCACTACTATGCAAAACAGAAACATTCATATTACGAAAAGTATAACATTTCTCATGCACACAATTATGAACACATTCCACAAATTCTTCTTCAATCTCTAAAACATTCAAATTATTACACATACAAATCATTGATGTCTAAAGTTGAAGTACATTCAACTAAACTCTCAGAAACTACATTCTTAACACTTCTAACAATAATCTTCTCTTCTTCTAAATCCTCAACATTCACTCTAAACTCAGATTTCTCTACATTTTGACCTGCTACACAATTAATTTTAACATTAGAACTAGCAGAATCACTTAAGACACAATCTTTATTCTCAACAGTTAATGATTGTTCATTTAGTTGCACTCTCAAATCAACACAAGGAGTTAACACAGAAACATCATCAAACTTATTAGAAACAGGCAAACTACTTTCAAAAGATGTAGATTCATGTTTTATTGAATAATTATCATTAAAAGGTGGTTGTACTACATTAAATCCAATACCAACTTTTGCTTTACAAACAATTTGACTCTCAATTATTCCATTCAATGTTTTTGAAGACAAATCAAATTTATCTACCTGAATTTTTGCATTTTCAAACTCACGAGTCAACTTTTTGAATCTATCAAACAAATTCTCATGTTGAGTTTCTAATCTACCCAATTTACCCTTATAAAGATCAATGTCTTTCAAAAGAGACTCAATTTTTTCTTTATATACCTTTTCAGTTTTCAGAAAAATTCTCTTTGATGAAACTTGACCAAATCAATCTCTTTGAGCAATTTTTGATTGTGTTCTTAAACATATCTAAGAGTATTCAAACATTCAAATGAGCAAGATTTAGAAAGTACCTCATCAGCTGCTATAGAATCAATCTTACTCATTAGAGCTTCAACATTCTTGTTCTTGAACTTATCCTCTTGAACACCATCTCATTCACCAAATGTTATAAAAGTATGCTTTTGTTCACTTGAGCTTGAATCATCATTTCCCACTTTAACCTATACAGCAATCAACTTCTTTGCATCATCTTTGACTTGATAGTTGTTCCTTTGGTAATTATTTTTCATCCTCCTAGGTGCTCTACATTATCTGAAAAAGTGTCCAAGCTCATCACAGTTGAAACACTTCACCATAATCTTATCAAATCAAACTTTATCTCCATTATCCTTTCTAAATTTGTTTCTCCCAGTCCTCTTAAAAAATCTATTTGCTCTCACACTAACCATTACCATTTTCCATTTCAAATCAATTTCTTCCAAGTCATCAAGATGAATCTGCTCAAGATCTTCTCTAGCCAATTCAACTTGTGTCAAACTCCGAGCTACAAACGCTTCATAACTTGGCACAAAAGCTCTGTAAAGTAACTCTCTGTTTCCTAATCTACTCACATTCAATCCATTAATACTTGAATTCAAACTAGAAGACTGATATGCACTTGATTCACCATTTTGACCAGTAAATCCTCCAAAACCATTACCATTGTAACCAACGGATGCCTGATTTGGAGAATGAAAGTTTCTAGAATAGAAATTTCTGTGAGACTGAGCTTGACTTGGATAATGAGTTGTATTCACGGGAACTTGAGCTTTCAAAGCACATCCATAATCATTGCTTGATTGCTTCTTATCATCTAACTTTATATCCACTTCATCAGACTGTAAAATTCCTATCAACTCCACCAAAGTCATAGTATTAGGATTAGCAGTTCGTTTGATAATCATTACTTGAACTAACCATTTGGTAGGTAGTGAACTCAACATTTTTTACAAATATCACTATCCTTCATCACCACTCCTGCACTCTTCAGATCACTAATCAACAAAGTATACCTACTAACTTGCTCATACAAGGTTTCACCTCTTACATACTCAAATGACTTATTGAGCTTCTTCAACATATTCTTCTTGCTCTCCTTCAGTTCCAAACTTCCTTCATAACGTAGCTCCATAGCATCCATCAACTCCTTAGCTGAAGTACAATCCTTAAAGTTGTTATAGATCTCATATCCTAATGCACGAATCACATATCCTAATGCACGAATATCTCCATCTATCAACTTGTTATCAACTTCAGTATGCCTCTCAGGTTCAACATCAACCATTTGAGTACCACCAGTTTCTTGTACCATAGGACGATGAGGTCCATTAACCATTGAATTCTAGAGTTGTACCTCGCTGTAGTATATGAACGCTTTGAAACGAAGCTTCCACATCATAAAGTTAGCTCCTGGAAGAAACTTAGGAGTTATTCCACCGGATCCAGTCTCGTTGTCGTAATTCACGATTGGAGAGCCATATTATTACTAGAAAATATGATTAGATGAAAGAAATTTCAAATCGGATGAAACAATTTTAACTCGGATGACTTGATTTCAACTCGGAAATGATGATTACTCCGGAATTGATTCAAAGCTTCTTCAAAATTGAATCAATTAACAATCGAACACTTTACTAGCTCACACTTGATCAACGAAATACTCAAACTACAAATTTTCAACAAAATTACTTAATAACAACTTTTGTAGCAAAAATTCAAACTAACTTTGCACAAACTATTGATCTTATCTTCTAATCCTTAACAATTCTACTAAACACCTCAGAAATAGCTCACTATCACTCGAATATTGAGCTGAATCAAATTGAATTTGATTAACCAACTCTGATACCACTTGAGAGGTCCTGAAATGATCTTAACTCTATATTTAGGTGATTATAATTACTAACTGGTTGTGGAATAAAGAATTAGGGGGTGCTTGGTTCAATGAGTAGTTAATGGGAAAAGGAATACTATGGAATGCAATGGGTGGTTAATGAATAACCCCGATTTGGAATATAATGGGGTATTACCTATTATTGTGCAATGATTAACTACAATACAACAAACCAACATCCATCAATCAGTGAATAGAAAAGAAAGGTTTTCATTCAAAGACTAAAGTGGCGGGAAAGTTTGTTTCGTGTAAATTTGACTATTCAAGCACACTCAACAAGTTACACTCTCTCACTATTTATAGACAATGAAAACTAAAAACCATTATATTACATTAAGCATCCTTGTATTCATTTAAGAATACTTCAGATGAACTAACTAACTTAAGTCTTCAGTTAACTTCAACTCGGATGGACTTCAGTTAACTCTGACGTTGAACCTTGTTCTTCCGAGCTAAATGTCTTCATGTTGACTTTCCAAGATTTAAGTCGGATGATGAACTTTATTATTCCGACTTAAATACTTGCACCAAAATAACACTTTGGATGTAGATGTGAAGTTTCATTCATCACATCAATTCTAGCTCCAAGATTATGTTTTTTTTAGTTATGGTATTAAGTAAAGTATGTAGTTCTCATTTGTTTTTCCTATATCAATAAATTATATAAATTCTACCTTTTTCTTTTCTTTTCTTGCTTTCTATAATTAATTGTACAAAGGATTGTTATAACTTATGTTAGTGTACAACATTTATGTAAATAATAGTAGGGATATACACATTATTGCTATATGTCTACATATTATATTAGAATATAACTTTTAATAACATGGAATTTTCTACTTTTTTAAGTTTTTAAATTTGGTAGTATAACGCATAGGCATGACGTTTAAAACACTTATATCTCGGACAAGAGTACATTATTGACTTATTGTGCATGTGAATGGGCAGTTAGACACTCATGATAAAGCACGTGCCCAAATAATTTTTTAGAGGGTAAATAATAGGTGCAATGGTCTCTTACAAAATGTAAACTGTTACAATTACAATGAAAAAGAAAAAAAAAGACTAGAATTATTGCTTTTAGAATTTTACCTCATTTATTAGTACAAAATTTTTGGGGACGATAAAATGAACGATACCCCTCTTACAAAATGTAAATCGTCAAAATACTAATTTTTCCAATTTCGACATTTTAACATTCGATTTTGAATTACATCCAAAACTCGAATTTCTTTTATCAACGAATTTGTAAGTTGGCCCGTATTGACTCACGACGATTCTTAGCTGTCATTAGTTGTATTTGTAATGTCAATTTTAAGTTTATTAAAAGTATAAATGAGTCAAGTTACTAGTAAGCTAAATGAGTCGTGCATTTTGTTTGTAATTATGGCAAAACATTCCTTATTTAAATCTATTTTCTAGGGACTATGATTTAAGTTGATCTTCTTCAAAACTTTGATTTATCAACACTTCGTGTGTAAGTTTGTTTCAGTTTTGCGTTTGTTGTTATTTAGTGTAGTTGCATCATATAGGACACATGACCTATTTACTATTGCAGGACTTTATTATATCTCTATGGAAATTAGATCCAAAGAAGTTTTACCATTCATGATCAATATCGAGTAAAATCTCATTTCCTGAATTCTCTCCAAAAATGCTACGATCGTAGTTAAACTAAACCTGTTTTTCAATTGAAATTTACTATCTCTTTTCTTTGCGTAGTTTCCCTTTAGTTGATCGTAACACAAGCAAAACTCTATTCTTACATTTTCTAGTTTCAATCCATCAAATTGCCCTATTCTAATTCCCAATTGACATATTCTCACAAATCCTTGGATGTCACGAACATCAAGACCTTTGTTCCTTCTCGTTATCATTATGTCTATATAACATCACTGAAGGTTATCTTGCTTATTTGTTTATCGATTTTCGTTTCAGTTTTAAGTGTTGAACGATCTTCGGCTCAAACTATAAGGAGTGTTTAATGGACTATTTAGATAAACTTTATCTTTTATCCCACTTGCATGATTTAGGGCACGACTCATTTGGTATGGTAAGACCTTGCTATATATGCTAATCTTGTATGAATTAGATCCTAAAGAATAAAGTCTTCAAAGTTGATTTGGAAAATTTGACCTATTTAATATAAGGAAAATGCTATTGACAACCTCATGGATTGTAAATAAACATTTATTGCATGCTTCGTTTGATAATGATTTACATGCAATACTTAATATATGAGATTAAACAAATAACATAGTGTATAATACATATTTTGAAAGAATGGTTAAAATTAAAGAGTAAGGATTATATAACAACAAAGTACGATTATCCGTTTCTAAAACAAATAATAGGTGACAACCTTTTTATTCTATTACAAGAAAACATAGTTAGTAAAGATCTATTGACAAAAATTGTTTTACTCATTCTCGGTTTAGATTCGTTTTAAGCTTCTCGTACCTATTGTTTTTGCTCGGCATGAGAATCTCTCTTTTGTTTCCAACTATTATATTATACTCCCTTACTCTCATCCCTACTTTCATAAATATAGAAAGTCGATTTGTATACCATACAAATTACAATATTAGATCTATTATTACGTGCATTTAGGGGTGTTATTCGGGTCAACCCGACCCTAATAAGCAACTTTCGGGTCGGGTTCATTCGGGTTTCAACTAAAATTTTCTAACCCTAACCCGACCCTAACAAGGGTTCGGGTTTTAGGGTTCGGGTCATTTTCGGGTCGGGTCCAAGAGGGTCGGGTTATTTCGGGTCCGAGTTATTACCATCAAAGTATTTTGAACCAAAGGCATATGATATATATAGGCTAGAAGTATGAAAGAGTTTCATACATGAAGCGATGTGGGACACCTAAGTAGGGAAAACCAATGGCATATGATATATATAGGCCAGAAGTATGAAAGAATTTCTTACATGAAGGGATGTGGGACAACTAAAGTAGGTATGAAACTCTTAGTTGTCCCACATCGCTTCAGGTATGAAACTCTTTCATATTTATAGCCTATATATGTCATATGCCTTTGGTTTTCACTACTTAGGTGTCCCACATCGCTTAATGTATGAAACTCTTTCATACTTCTCGCCTATATATATCATATGTCTTTGGTTCAAAAATATTATTCGGGTTAATCGGGTTGACCCGAACCCGAATAAGGATGCTTAAAAGACCCGCAACCCGACCCTAATTAAGTTTCGGGTTAATCGGGTTGACCCGAATAACCCGATCGTAGATTCTAGACCCGATTAACCCGACCCTAATAAGCTTATTCGGGTTCGGGTTGGGTCGGGTCAAACGGGTTCGGGGTTTTTTTGACACCCCTACTTGCATTGGTTAAAATGGAAAGTAATTGATAGACTTCAACAAATTATCCTAAAAGTAAAGTCTAAAAAGGTGACCAAAATAATTGACAAAGTGATATCAAAAATTTGTCGATTACTTGGTTGATTAATTTTTTCCTCTAACTAGCATCTTTATTTTGCAAATCAAAAATCGCTATTACACCAAACTTGAATATATTCAAAAGAAATCTTAGTCAAATTATAAAAAGAAAACTTGGTTTAAGAGAACTGCTGATACCACTAGCCTACGAGTTTGTTCATCTTTCGGTTATCACTCTAATTTCTAAGACATCCTTTGTGTAATCTTCTCCGATGTTATTAAACAACGTATTCGCATGAGAAGGGACATAATAAAGAGACTTTCCATAAGATTCATTGAATGGATTTGGTATCAATATGCAATAATACGTGACAAGTACAACTAACCATTTGATTCATCAAAACTA
Organism: Senecio squalidus; assembly: GCA_910822075.1. Classification (NCBI taxonomy): domain Eukaryota; kingdom Viridiplantae; phylum Streptophyta; class Magnoliopsida; order Asterales; family Asteraceae; genus Senecio; species Senecio squalidus. Next base: position 33,015,516 of record CAJVGC010000590.1, read on the forward strand.
ACATGATATTTCTCTAGTTTATTTTTATTATGTTTAAAGATAACAACATAATAATTGAATTATTAAAAAATAGGACTAGAAGAGACAAAACAATCTTTATCAATCTACTCTTGTAGCATGTGATCGAATAGAATGAATGATATATGGGGTGTTATCAAGTATTACCTCTTCAACAGGGTATCTTTTGTCCCATTCCCATATTATCCCACCTATTTTTCTGATAGGAATCTTGTCTTAACATTGTTTCTTGATACTTATCCTATAAACATTATAATAGTTTTTCCAATTGTAAGAAAAAAGATTATTTAGTTTTAACTATATGTATGTTATTGAACTATGTTTAAAGGAGACGAGGGGTATGTAACTATGTTGATGTTCATGGATTTAGTGAAGGTTAGGTTGTCAAGATCGATTAGATTATGTAAATATAACCACAATATGTATTAAAAGATCTTGATCTAACAAAGAAGTTTAGCGGCAGATTTAAATACTTTGATATTACAAATTTTGTGATTAAACGATTAATATTGTTTATATGAAGAATAAGAATAACAATAACGAATATACCAACAAGTCTCAATGTATTAATCTTTAACGAATGATAAATACACGTGTTTTTCTTAATACAAGGATCTATGTATATATAGACCTTGAGACTAAACCTAGCAATTCTAGGAAACGACTTAACAATTACAACTATAAAGTAACTACAGGAAAAGATAATTACAAATCTATTCTAGAATTATCTTTTTCTTCTAAACTCTTCTTACAGTAGTAACACTTTACGGGCAGTAGTAACAAACTTCAACAGTAGAAACCATTACACTTGCAGTAGTAACCAGTACACTTGCAGTAGTAACTGGTATACTTGCAGTAGTTAAGCAGTAGAAACCATACAGTAATTAAACTTAACTAATTTTCATCAGTTTATTCCCAATATAGGTTATGCGAATGTATGTAATAATAGTCCGGCTATCGCTAACACAATGTTGTATGTTTTACCTTGTTTTACCTTAGGTTTATTAGTTTTTTTTTACGGCGTTGGGGAAGACTTTTCATAAGGTCACTCACCCTGGTGTTGCTTCCCCTTAACAAGATTTAACCATAGACTTATTATTGGATCTTTAATGCTTCGTCCCAAAACTACTTGTGTATGAAAGGTAAAGACTTATAAATTCGACATTTCTCGTGCCCACAAACGATGCGCGATTATCCCAACATATTGTAAACACCTGTCCCTCAAGGACTCGTCATTCTCTGTGAGATTTGTCCTACTACTTCATTTTTCGCAAGGCCAAAAGTGGCTTTAATACCACACTTGTAACACCCTGACTATCATGGGCACACTATTATGTGTTTTACCCAATGTGTACGACTCTTTTTAGCTACATAACAATGAATTCTCATCCCCAATCACACTTAATTAACACATAGTTTTGATAGGATCTATAGTGTTTGTGGTCACATAACATTAAGTAACTGAAAAGAACAAGACTTACTTATAAACCCGATATCTCTTGTCATGGGTGTTGTGGGATTCACCCATTTAGGTTCTAGATAAACCCTAAGCCACAAACACGCTTAACTATATAATTCTGATTGGTTTTGTGATGCTTGTGACCCCAAAACTATAGGTATTTATCAAATCAGATTGTCAAATAACATGAAGCGGAAGCAAGTTAGAATCAAACACATAAACAATATTAACTAAGTAAATAATTGTACATTTGTTGTTTTTTTACATCGTTAAGGATTTAAAGTGAAATCCTTCTACAGGCTTGTACACGACACCTTATTTAGCAACAAACTTGTATGCTAGTACATGTTCACTGATTCACCACAATGTTTGTCGAAACAACTCTTGTATTCCCTTGCTTGCTTTGATAGAACTCGAACTCACCTCCTAGGTGTTCTAGTCGATCGATTATCACCAAGGGGAAGGGAGAAATCGATTTCCAAGGATGCAAAAGATGAACCTCTAGCATTTAGATAACTTGGTGTACAAGTTGTATTATAATTAGGAAACCTACATAATTACATAATACATCCTCCCATGTATTAAATATTACACTGAACATATTAAGTAATAGATAATAATTAATAAACGTATAGTCATGTCTATGAGCAAGGAAGGGTTTTGGCCCCAATATGTTATGAGCAAGGAAGGGTTTTGGCCCGTCCATAGTTGAGATATTTAATACTACACTTAATGATTTTTAGTATTATAAATAACGTTAGGTGTGCCGTGGCGGCGAGACCAAACCTCAAGTTTTGTAAGACATGGCGAAAAATGACGTTTTTCAAGGCGTGACAAGGTAATAGAATTTTAATAAACTTTAGAATTTTTATATATACTTTTATATATATTTACTCTTATTAAGTTGTGTCAATAAACAATAAATTAACAAAAAGTCAATATTTTACATTTCAATATACATTTAATCTAAATATAGTAGCCAACTAAACAAAAATCAATGTTTTCAGATTTTAGTATATATCTAATCTAAGATATAGTCACCAATCTATAATTCAATAATCTTTATAACCATATTTAAATTCTTTTAACAGTTTTTAAGTTTTTTTTTTATAATATTTTTTTCATGACGCGTTATAAAAAAAACTTAGAACTAACGCGTTAAAGCTCGCCATGACACGCTTTTTCACGTTTTTTGGACGTCGTGCCTAATAATGACGCCTTGAATGTTTTCGTAACGTCGAGGTCACGCCTCACGTCATGGCGCGTTATTTAGAACCTTGATTTTTACTAGTAATTACATTCATATGTATAGAATTAAGGTTCGGCCCCTTCAACTTTTAAAGGTTACATCTTCAACTCAAACGATCAACTTCGTCCCTATGCGAGTCAGGTGTTATATGATAACCAAACACGATCATAAGACTATGTAATTAATAAGATGTTTTCTTCGTTAAAATACTTTATACAAATAGTCGTTATAGTGTTACGGAAAAAACAAAATACAAAATGGAGAATTTAAGTTTACGGGACCACAAACTTGAACTTATTGAAAAATTCCCATGCGAAGGAATAAACCCTTTTTCCATGAAAATGAACATTGAATCGCCCTAGATGCGTGTCAACGTTTTTGGCGAAAATATTGATTTGATTTATGACTATCAATACCATCTTCAAGCTTGTTTTGTTATACCATTAATTTGATTAGATTTGAGATTAGAAGCACATAATTTATCATGTTATGAAACCAAAGGTCACCTCATTAATTCCTGAGCGAACTTGACAACGACTGAATATCTTAACATGATAACGTGAAGTTTCCGTGTTAATATGTTCTTTATCGTATTGTTACATCTTGTTAAGGGTCACTTAACTTTATTTGTAAAAAAGAGTTTTGTTGATTCAAATGTATGCAACATTGGTTGGCCTAAAGTTAAAGATTTGGAATGAAATAAAATAAAAAGGGTAGTTTTAAGATATAATATATATACATTATCCAAATAATGATTAGTATTTCATTGTAAAGGGAAGTATCTCATATAACCTTCTTATTGCTTTCATATACACTAATATTCTAGTTAACACTAAGTTGTTAGCCTAGCTAGAAGATTCGCCAACTTAAACTCTTAAAGAAGCATTAGGTATAGGGTTCAAATCTGCTTATATTCAGGTAAAAGATGGAATATATGTATTCATGTGAACGAAGGTAGTAGCAGAATTTGCGTCAAACCTACAATTGTAAGAAAATAAAAACCACCTATTTAAGTTGCTTCCCATACCTATAAAAAGGTTGAATCGTTGAATAACCTCAACTTGAATTCCTTTTGAACTGCCGAAGAACACATACAATGGACAACTTACGAAGTTGTCCACTAAGAGACTTGGGATTGAACCAAAACCATATTTCACATACTAGTTTAGAACAATATCACAAAGTAAGTTTGCTCTTCATAATTAATCTAAAAAAACTATAAAGATAATTTAGTTTTAACTATTTTGGATTAAGGGTGTGTTTGGCGTTGATGGAACTTGGGCATAAACTTAATTTGAGCTTATGAAGAATATAATAGTTTTTGGTAATGTAGATTAATTTAAAGCTTATAAAGGTGTATATTTCTAATAGTTTAAAGGTTTATATGTAATTTTGTTTAGCCTAAGCTCAAGCATTTTCATAAACTACTTCAATTAACATATTATTTTAAGACTTATAAAGATTTATATTATTTTAGAGTAAATTACATAAATCGTCCCTATGGTTTATATGCAATTATGGATTTCGTCCCTAACTTTGAAAAGTTGCATGGATCGTCCAAGTTTTCAAACTAATTACTCATTTCGTCCCTAACTTCAACGTCCGTTTATTTGTGCCGTTAGCCTGGCCCACGTGTAAAACACGTGAGGGTATTTTAGTACTTTCACAGACAAAAACACTCTTCCACACACACACTGACACAGACATTTCCTCATTTTTATAATCACATCATCTTCACCCACTCCACACAACACCAATCAATCAAATAAAAAACATGATAGTATGAAGGTCACTACCATTTTCCTCATCGTAATCGCTTCGGAATCACCATCACTTACTTCCTCATCTTCAAACCCAAAAACCCCATAATCGCCGCCGTCGAATCCGTCCAGTTCGCCGGAAAAACCAAACCGTATGTTCGCCGGAAAAAGGGGGCGAACATAAGTGAATTGGGAAAAATTAAAAATAAGTGACCTGAATTAAGCATAATCGAATGAATCTCGGCCGAGCTAAAGATCCGAATCCATTGTTTGGTAGAGGAAATCGGAATTGAAGATGCTAATGAAATCCATGGCTCCATTGAGCTCATCGATCGAGGAAAACTGAATTGTTCAGATGAAGACAAACAACAGGAAGACAAGCAACGGGAACCCTAATTTTGTGTTAATATTTGAGTTGAATTTAGGAGAATGAGGAACCCTAATTTTGTGGAGAAGACAAACAGCAGGAAGTGAAAGCTTTCAGAAGTGGAAATGGAATCAAGACCCGCCATTAATTCCCATGAATTGATTACTTCTGGAGACGAGTCGGGTAAGATTTGAGTCGGTTGTACTGTTGTCGGAGATGATAACGGGTCTAGGGTTAATAAGCAGTAAGTTGTGGAGGTTAATGAGACTATGTGTTGACTGATTTGGGTAAAATCGTCGCCTTGGTTTAGTAGATGCGATGAAACACAACCCATTTTGAGGATTTGGTTGAATGTGGGTTTGATTTGGTTTGCTTTGGTTTTAGCGCCTGAAGTGATTTTTAAGTTTTTTGAATTTATTTGAGATGTGGAAACGGTAAAAGTGAAATTGAAGGGTTAGTGGTGTGAGTTTTGGACTTTTGGGTTGCTTTGAGTTGAGTTAATATTTGAGTTGAATTTAGGAGAATGAGGAACCCTAATTTTGTGTTATAGAAGGTTTGTGAAGAAGATAAAGTGAGGGAAATTAGGTTAATAGATTTAGGGATAGAAGACTGTGAAAGTACTAAAATACCCTCACGTGTTTTACACGTGGGCCAGGCTAACGGCACAAATAAACGGACGTTGAAATAGGGACGAAATGAGTAGTTAGTTTGGAAACCTGGACGATCCATGCAACTTTTCAAAGTTAGGGACGATATCTGTAATTGCATATAAACCATAGGGACTATCTATGTAATTTACTCATTATTTTATTAAGTCCGTCAAACCAAAATAAGCTTATTATCTTCCGTAAACCAAAATAAGTCTTTATCGATTAGTTAATCATACTATCGAGTACAAAATCGCAAAACATGTGAGATTTTGTAATATTGTTTTCAGTCAATTTGATTTGTTTATCATATTTGAAGAAATTAGCAAAACATGAAAGATGCTGTTTGTTTGTTTGTTTGTTTGTACGACATGATAAAATAAGTAAGCTAAAACCTAATTATTATTCCACTAGATCGTATGGTTGAGGCACTCAACAAACCACTAAATTTTGTTTGATTTTTGGAAGAAAAAAAAACTTAAATTGAAAATAAATATAACCTAAAAGTAAAATGTAATAAGAAAATGAATTCAATTTTAATTTGAACATTACTGTCCATTGATTGATGTTCGAAAAAGTTTATTGATCCCTTATAAGTAGTCAAACAAATCGTTTCTCTATTTACTAAACCTTTAAAGTTCGATACGACAAATCACACACGTAAGACCACACTAGGTTCCGATAATCTTATCTTGAAAATACTTTCAACAAGTTATTCAAAACTACACAACATTGTAGACTTGTAATAACATGTATACCGATAACATTTACTACTAGCTACATGAATAATTATAAAAGAGCAAAAACATTAGGTTTTTTTTTTTACTAGAGTGTTGATAACAAATGTTATGTATGTTATTAATAATTATGATATGGATGTCCATATCCTGAATATATTGATAGGCATATATTTATATATATTATATTCGTAGATATGTTTTTTGGAGAATACTCCATATTGTAACTATAAATACATGCCTTTATATAAGATGAATAATACAATTCTCTATTCTTCTTTTGTCTTATGTTCTTGTTCTTTATTTGTTTCACAACACGTTATGATCAACATGCTCTAGATCTTAGTTAACGCCTACGAAAAAAGGATGGTTAAAGCTCAAGGACAATTTGAGTTACTACCGTCAAGGAGATCTAATAAAGGTACAAACAGTTGCGGATTTATAATTTATGAACTATGATCACCATTGAGGTAAATCTCTCAGCTAAAACTATTTAATTATCGGATTTATCATTGCATTAAAAATCGAATTAAGGTGTATTGTGTTCATTAAATTCCTATTACACCATGACTTGGGCATCATCTGTTCGACTTGGAATAATTGCTTTTGTTCTTAAATCAGATTATTATTTGTATAATTTTATTAAAGAACTATCTAGACATAAAAAACTTTTGAGGTTTAATTTTGTTGTATGTATACACAATAAATACTTGTTTATAAGATATTAAAAGTGTACATGAACATACATCAATCACTTGGGATATATTTATCTTTACATTCAATATTTTAATTTTTATTATAATAAATTTTTGATTGTTGTTATCCTGATCATTGATAAAAGTAAATTTATCATAATATTAAAGAATGTTAATAAACATAGCTATGAAGGGATGTTTAACATAGTTTTAAAGTGATGTTTGCTTTTGGCTAAGAAAAAAATGCTATATTGTTACAATATCTTGTAGTAATCTCATATTCATTCCTCACGGAAAATGGAAAAATGATAAATGTGAATAAGAATAAGAATAAGATGTATTATCTTAAAGTATGAGTTACTTAGCATTACCATAAAGTTTGTTGAATCTATTTGATTTATTATTCATTATGTATGATAATGGAGATAAATGTTTTGAATACTTTATAAAATATTGTTATGTGAATAAATGATGCTAAATATATGTGTTTGAGAATATATCACCAATATAAAAAAATGTTTTTAGCTCGATAGTTTTATATGCAAATGTGTGTGTAGCTCATGAAGAGTTAATATAAATTTGTCATGAGAAAATAATTAAGATGATATTAAACTAATTTTTCTTATATTATATGGCATAAAAACTCATGAGTACTTGAAGCACATATGGTCATAAACCAGAAGTTTGTGGACGGTGATTATTTGGGCATAAACCGGAATTTATTGACAGTGATTATTTGGTCATAAGCCTGAAAATTATGGACTGTGATTATTTAGTCATAAACCTGAAGTTTATTAACCTTGATTATTTATAGGATTGGCATGACCGGTTTGACCATTCCGAGTCACTGATATGCGAAATGTATAGAAAAACCTGAAGATTCTTAAAACATTATATTTTGCATATGTTTGTTGCTCTCAAAACAAGTTACCTAATTGCTAATTAAAGTAGGGATTGAATCAAATAATTCTGGAAATTATAAAAGGGGTATGATAGGCATGTACACCATATCATGGACCATTAGAGTTTTAAATCGATGCATCGTCTAAATAGTCATAATAGTCGCAAACTGAAGTTTGCATTATTAGTGACTCAGCTAATGAGACAGCGAGCATATTATTCCAGATTATCATATTCTTTTTGGAAATAGTGGTGAATATACATCACAATTTTTAAATGATTATTGGAATAAGTGTTGACATTTGTATGTCTTACGCAAATATCTTTTTGTTGAAACGCTTATCAAGCGTCTTCAGTTGATTGCAAATCCAATAATAATGAGAGTAAAACAAAAAGATTTTGTTTGTGGCCATATATTTACATGAAAGAACACTAATTCGCATCAAGCCAATATTTGTGATAATTACTCCCACATCATGATTTATTTTTGGTCATAAGTAATTCCCATAAAATATTTTGGTTATGCTTATATGTTTAAATTGCTCCACCACAACGCATAAATATGGGACGTAAAAAATATTGGGAATATATGTTTGGTATGAATCCACATATTATTACAATTTAATATGCCATCAAGGGGAGATTTGTTTATTGCATGATTAATGATTGTAATAAATTAGTTATCCCAACATTAGGGGGAGAGAATGAGCAGCTAAAATTTAGAAAGGTTGCAATGAATTACCGATCCTCACACTAAAAAATATGAACCGGAAGTTCATGGGATAATTCATTTGTCATATTTAGTAATTGTCGGACAATGTTACTAACCAAAGAGAGTGACCATGTCACATGTATTAGCTGCTAATGCTCCTATTAAGATATGTCCTAGAAAGACAACATGATATTAGTAATAAATCTACGGCACACCTGAAGCGTGATAAAATAATCGTTTCCAAATAAAAATCCTCGAAATAAATAAAGGAGTAATGACTTAAGATGGTTAAACCGAGGTAATAAAGACCCCGAAAGATACTCTTGAAGAGTAACTAGACATGATGGTTCCAGAAGAACCTAAGGTACCAAAATATAAAGAGATCTCAATATGTTTATATCATGTCTAGGAAAATATGGAATTAAAATAAAATAAAATAGACGTCGACAATGATTTGAATATAGCGTTAGATATTATTTATAATAATGAGGATCATGTTAGCATACCTGCCTAGAAGTGCAGGGATAGAATTGATTAGCCAAAATGGTAAGACGCAAGAATCTGAACGAGAATTGAAGTCTCTCGAAATAAGAGATATATTAGAACTTGAAGTCCATACACATAAAGGTGTATTATAAAACAGTCTTTAGTTGAATTGAGATTATATGATATAAGGCAAAATTGATATATAATATTTTACAAAGACCCCTATTTGATTACAATGAGATATATTATAAAGTGGTGGATGCAACGATTTGTATTGATATCTTATAAGTCTGGAAATATATGAGATACTTGATTCGCGTCTAATGATTATTGTAAGAGCTCACTAGGTATTGAGACTCCCTGAATGATATAAAATGCTTGAAGCATGTGTCCCACGATTAAATGCATTAAGTATATAAGAAAGTTCTCGAGAACACTATTTGATCAAATAAAAAGTCAGCATATCGGTTAAAAATTATGATGACACATGTGATACTATCGCCATGGTAATTTGTATGACATAGTTGTGAAATGATTATGTTTATGTGCCCATTTGATAAAGAGATCCGGATCAGAATATGTTATAGTTATTATATATGTGTTGAAACATTTGGAACTCGTGAAAAGATTCTGAAGGCGATTGAGTAGTCATATAAGTAATGTGAAAGGAAATACCTTTAAAAGACCTAAGTTTTGTCTTGAGTTATATATTGACCATGTGAATGATGGAATCCTTGCACACTAACAAAAACTATTCATTGAGCACTTAAATGGTTAGGAGGTAACTTTATATTGATATGACCCTTTTTTGACAACCAAAAGATGATGATGTTATTAGTGGTCCCGTATTTGATTGATATTGAAGCAATGGTTTGCTCATAGAAGATGTTATTATTTTCGAGATATCGATGATATCCCATCGTGATGGAGAAATATAGTTGATCATCATTATTACTGATCACAAACTGGGTATGTATTGTGAAGAGATATCATTTGGTTGGCAAACTCAAGGTATTCAAATGATGTGATTATCAGGGGGAGAAATACGCATTGCACTCTTTTTCCCTTGACTATGGTTTTTCCCACAGGGTTTTCCCGTCAAGGTTTTTAATGAGGCAACATCCCCAAGATTATTGAAAAGTTATGTACTCTTTTCTCTCACTAGATTTTTGTCTCACTGGGTTTTATCTAGTAAGGTTTTAACGAGACATAATCTTTTAATCGGACATCCAATGGGGAGTGTTATGAATAATTATGGTATAGATGTCCATATCCTGAATATATTGATAGACATATATTTATATTATATTCGTAGATATGTTTCATGAAGAATACTCCATATTGTAACTATAAATACATGCATCTATATGAGATGAATAATACAATTTTTTATTCTTCTTTTGCCTTATGTTCTTGTTCTTTATTTGTTTCACAACAATGTGGACTATTTTTAAAAAGTAAACATATACATAATTTGGTTATACATTCGTAATAGGGAGTGGTTATTTATTAATGTACAATTAATTAAAGTGTGTAGTAACTCTTTAAACACAACCTATATGCATGGCCGGTTCGAAGCATGTGCAGGGTGTGCGACCGCACAGGGCCCCGAGGCTAGAAGGGGCCCATTTTTTTTTATTTTTTTTTCTTATACGTATATATATTCGTAAAAAAATATTATATCCAGGTGACTTTTTTATAGGAAAAAAAATGTTCTATATGTAAAAAGAAAATTACAATGGACTCATATTTTAAATTCGCATAGGGTCTCTATATTCTCGGAACCGGCCCTACCTTGTTTAGAGGATTACTTTTATCAATTTTCTTTTTACTAAAATATATAAGAGAAATTAAATTTATAAGAGGTATATATAATGTGGTGTTTCTCCTTTTTTTCTTTTCTTTTCTTGGTTGTGTTCGTTATGATAACCGCAATGTTTACAATTTTATAGATTTTGGTTAAAATATTATTACATGTTTGAATTTATAGTACAATAATTAATTAAAAAAATGATTTCAAAATACAAGGCCAAATTTATTATTATATAACAAAATAAAACATATAGAAATACTTTATATAATGTCTATACCAGTAGCTTTAGCCTTGTTAAAAATAACCCTAAAACTTATCACTAAATCATTTGTACAAACAAACTTTAAAATATATAACTGACAGAGCTATTATTAGCAGATTTTTTATTATTATTATTTCGTGGGTTTTGTGTTTAATATAACATTACTGTATAAATTTATTTATTCAACAATCTGCTCATACTTTTAAGGGAACTACCCTTTGTATTTAAGGTGTACTATCTTTTAATGTGTGTCATAATTTTTTAACCATAGAATGAGATGCTAGCGTTAGAAAAATCATTATTTTATTTATTTTTATTTATTTTTCCTTTTTCCCTTTTTTTATGTTTTGGAAAAAAGAAATTTGTTAGAAACAAAACAAGTGGGTGGGAAAGAAAGATTCGTGAAGTATGTCGGCCGTAAGAATCGGTTCGCCACATACTAACGGTTGTGGCTTCCCTGGTGGGTCCCACATGAAGATTCCACTTTCCATGCCACTCGTCCATTTCCATACTTTTAAACACGCACTGTCCCTCTGTTTTTCACTCTACCAATAATACCCTCCTCCGTGTTAAAGAATTTGAGACGAACAAAGGGCAATAGTGTAATTTGCCACAATACTTTAGCATTCTACTAGTTGAAGATAAGAGAATTAGGGATATAAATGAGACTTAGTAGTTCGCAATATATGTGAGATTGACTCACAAACTAATCGAAATTGACTCGGTTTTAACTAGTCGGACTCGAGCTACCTGAGTAGACTTACGGGTCGAGTCCGAGCTCCAAGATATTCGGCTCGTTAGGGTCGCTCGTGAGCTTAATCTAGTAAATTACGCTTTTACCCTTTTATTGTTGCTATATAGGTAATTTATGTATACGAAGCGAGTCTAGTCGAGTCGAGTCAATATAACGATTATTTATCGAGTTCGAACTTGGAATGTATAATCAATCGAGTTCAAGTACTCAACTCAACTTGTTTACGACCCTGTTTAAAGGGTGTTTTAGAATTGTTTAATAATTTGGTGCTTATGAAAATAGCGTTTTACACTAAAAGAAAGTTGTTTAAAAAATAACAAATTTTTCCTATGATAATAAAAGGCAAAAAGCTTTCAGTTCGGTTATTAAACTATAAACAACTTTCTGATTTTATCATTAAGGTTTACAAACCGAACAAAACGTTAATTAAGAAAAGGAAGATGTTGTCGGTTTAAACGGACAATGACCAATCTAGAGAGGATTTTATGTTTTAAAAACTCAAGCAAATAATGACTCAAAGTGTTTACTAAAACATTTTGATTGATCAGATTATCAGTTTTGAAAGAGTTTGGATTTGCTTATCCATGTTGCTCTGTTTATTTGCGAGAAAAATGCGTCGTTATTATTACAAACTGCTTAACTAATATTCTGCCAAACATAAAACGCGACAAAAATGAGATTGTTTTCAGCATAAATTGTAAAACACAGTTCCATTATGTACGCGTTTGAAAGGTAAAAAGTTAGAAAACAAAAAAGTACAGAAAATTATTATACAACAAAAGAATGACAGAAGCATGGACTCTTTTTTACATGCTTTCAAAAATCATGAAGGCAACAAAACAGTATAACCCTTTTAATCTAGAGTAAGAATCGAAATCATGATTGCCAAGATTTGACCATTCTTTTAACGGAGAGAAAGCACACCCGGAATTACAAGATAAAAGTATATTTATTAGAGTTCTTTAACCATTCATTATGTGTTTCTTGGTGTATCGTGACATAGATTATCATGATCCCGTGACACAACAGAACACGCAACAAAGAATCTCGAAAAAAGTCTTTTTTATAACGAGTGAAAGTGGTAAATTTTGTCAATGATGTTAAACAAAAAGTAGAATACACCATTGATCAGCTGGTTAGCATTCTTTGGTATTACAAATATATATACACTTTTTCGAACATAATGAGCACAAAAAGAAAAGTAAAAAAACTAGCTTACCTTATGAAGAAACTAAATTTCTATTCTTTTTCTTTGATGAAATGAGGGCTCAAAAGTTTTGTTACCGTGAAGCCAACAAACTTGTTAACTTTAAACAATTCTTTTAGCTTATCGTCACAAAGAATCCTTCGTTTGTCAGATGGATCCTGAGAAAATTAACAAAAAAAACATATCAAACAAGCTAATATAAATTATAAGAGCAATATGACCTTAATCAAACATGTCTTTCTTCTATAATTTGATTTCTAGAGATATGCTTTTATCAAACAAGTATATTGTTTAAATAAATTCAATTTTACCTGAAGGTCATTCTCCTTGATATATCCCCACATTCTTTTCACGGCTTCAGCACGAGTTAGTTCAGTTTCATCCGTCCCAAGGAATTGCATCAGCTCTTCTGATATCGGACGTGGCATAGTAAATCCCGAACCCTTTGTTTTTTGCCGTTTTCCCTCCTCTTTTGGTTCATCTAAGAAAACGAGTATTTAAAGCATGTTTAGTTAGTATGCTGCCACGTAGTAGAAATGACATGATCTCCAAGAGCTGACATTACCTTCTGAGCTGCCGTTACCTTCTTCTTTGGCTCGTTTATTCTGCTTTTTCTTTGCTGTAGGCTTGACTGCAGCTGCAGTTTCATTATAAACAACTTTTGTGTATCCGATTAGAATATGATTTTGGCAAATTAAAGCATACAACATAATGCACAATAATCATTTGAGAAACAGAGAAAGTAGAATCACATATTCAACATACTTAAAAAATTTCTATTTTACAGGCGTTTGGATTTGTGGTTCTGTAATGCTTATCTGATTGGTATGATCTGAAATCGTAATAAATAGTTGTTCATGTTTAAACAAAAAGATCCTGCATTTAATTATTTGATTACTTAGGAGAAAAAGTATCTTTTACAGACCATTTAGGCATTTATTACACATTTACACTTCAAACGACAAAAACCATTTTATTACAATTGAGTATGTGAGTCTCGTTATTCAACACTGTATAATAACATTCAAAATGCATGCTCCAAGACCCCCTTGATCATATGATTAGATTGATCTTTATATGTTATAAACCAAAAAGGAAATGCTTTTAATACTCATTAGCAGATAGGAGAAACTTAATTAATACGACATATAATCATAGAGAAATAGAGGTAGATGGATAAAGTTAATACCATCTTCCTCTTCGATTGGCCATATATGTTTGCTAAGTACTTTATTCATTTGAAACATATCAATGGACTTGACACGGAAAATATCATGCAGCATTTCATCACACAGAATTTTCCGCCTGTTCTTTGGATTTTGCAAATCTTTCTCTTTGATATAAGCCCATATCTTCTTGACAACCTGAAGCACCAAACAAGGGTAACCCCAATTAAAAGTTTAGTTTAGAAAGCAATTTTCAACATGAAACCTTAACCAATATTAATACGTACCTCAGTTCGTGCCATTTCAGGCTCTCCAATTAACTTTTCAAGTTGGGGAGAAAGTGCACACGGTTTGGCAAAACCTCCTCCTCTTTTCTTTGCATTTGGATTTGTCTTGTTGCGCTTACTTTTTATCACACAAATAAGGTACGTTAGGAATATCAAACAGAAGCATATGGTTGTCAATCAATTAAGCTAAACTGAATATCAAACAGATTATCAAGGTTACAAAAATGTAAGGTAGTTTTTCTTGATCAAATGAGTTAATCTTGTCGATAATGATGCAAAGGCATAAACTTTTTCTGGATTTATCAAGAATACTAGTCCGCTAAAGTAGAGTGATAGTTCTTCATTCCTTTTTCTGTTTTAATATTGATAACTAAAGAAAGGAGCATACTTCATGTTTGTTAAAATAGACATCTCAATTTGATTTCGGGATACAATATCCTTGACTGCTATCGGGGTCATCAGATTTCATTATCTTTGGAGTGAAAACAAAATTCATTAGCAAAGCTTCATCTGGAAAATGTTATCAGAAGGACTGAAAATACAAGTTTGATTAACTAAGTGGATTCTATATTATACTAATTTCATTGTTTACAAGGGGGGTTTGGTTATTGAGGATTGGTAATTAGTAATTATATTCCATTTACAAGTTTTTGGCTTTCAAGTGTCGTTCTTGTTCTCTAAATAATGTTAGAGTATGCATACCTTATAAAAAGACTTGTAATTCATGAACACAAATATAACACGATTTTCAAATGTTTTTAGAAATAAAAAATGTTAGCTTTGTTGAAAGAATCATGAGGTTCTATCTGCAGACAACGCAATGGGCAGTCGTTCTAATTGTGGTAAATTGTGATATTAGTCTGTGCGGAAATAACTCATATCAAACTTAAGTAACTACCAAAAAAGACAGAGATGCTGTCAACCATTTTCCCAATTCAAAAACAAATATGTCAATAAACAAACAATTTTTCAAAATTAACCAAATAAATTACTTATTTTAAAGATCCCATTTTCGCAACCTCTACTCGGTTTCGATACAAGCAATCATAATACCGAAAAACACATTCCATATTAGGGAAAAACTAATCACACAATTAAACCTACATTCTATTCCTATTCCAAATTAGGGCAGAAAATGAAATTCATATGAAATTAACAATAACAAATTAAACACTGACCTATCCAGTTTATCATTCTGGTCTGAATCACTTTCTTCATTTTCATTTTCTTCATCAGAAACAGTTCCGCCATTATCGGTCTGTTCTTTTTCATTGGCATTTTCCGATTCATTATCAATTTGTTGTTCCTCGTTATTATGATTATAGTGAGATTGAAGATAGAGGTCGATTTGTTGACGAATATAGGGTTTCTTATCGGATAAATCGATACCTAGGTTTTGTTCCAGTGCGCGGCGGACGGTGGCGGGAGTGGCGGTATCCAGGTCGGCTGTTTGTATTACATCGTGTAGAGCTTTCAGTAGCTCTGAATCGCTCAACATTTCTCTTCTTCTTACTATTATTAGGGTTTGTTTATCAAAATGAGGATGTCTTTCCTTCTTTAGACATGCAATGGAATCGGGGAGATAAAATTATAATATAATAATTAAGAAAAATCCAAATACATAAAATAAAAATAGTTAACGTTGTCGATAGTCTTTCGTAAGTATCGAAATATTCGTCACGAGATCCTCACGGAGTCTGTTGTGTGTGCTCTTGTCTCTAGTCTCTCTATTAATGCGGATATGTTCATTCACTTTGTCGTTTTAAAAGTTCGGATAACACCTGTAATCGGAGGAGCATATCATTCATGGGTATCACAAATCGACCGTCCGTTGTCTTCAACAATCATGTTGTGCAATATGATATCCACGTACATAAAACTCTTCTTAACTTGTTCATCTTGTAGAATCTTGTTGCATGTTTTATAATCCCCCAACGACCTTGAAGAACACCGCATGTCCGTTCGATATCCTTTCTCGCACTCTCTTGAAAACGTTTGAATTTTTTACCCGGTTCGTCAAATAGGTACGAAAAAGCTTTAACAAATGTAGACCACTCCGGATATATACCGTCTACAAGGTAATATCCTTTATTATACTCGTGGCCGTTGACGGTCATTGAGCATATCATGAAACAATGGCGATTGTTTAAGCACGTTGAATTCGTTGTTCGACCTCGCGACAGCTGCCACAACGATCCCTATGGAAGGGAAATTTTAAAATATTTTTGGCTCGCCGAAGTAAGCATGTCATATCCAAAGATCGTACGACGCAACAGCTTCCAGCATAATCGTTGGATAACCATGGTCACTTCGTGTGTATTGCCCTTTGTATGCATTTGGACATTGATCCAATTTCCAATTCATACAGTCGATGCTACCAAGCATACCCTTAAACCTGTGAACCTCATCGTGTTTTTAATATAAACGATTAACATCATCTTGTGTTGGTTTGTATAAAGATCGATTACACATTTTAAAAAATTATCTAGGGATTCAGATGATGTTCTTTCTGACATTTGTAAATATTCGTCAAAAGCGTCTGAAGTAATCTCATACGCTATTATACGCATAACGGACGTGCATTTATGTAAACAACTAAAAGCCACTTTACCCGTACAATCGGTTCGTTGTTTGAAATATTTAAAATAGTCGGGCAAAGGTTCTACGGAGTAATTAGATATAGCTTCAACTATTCCGAGGAAAATAGGTCTTCTCATACGAAATCGTCTACGGAAATATTCATCCGGGTACGTGCTTTCACCGGAGAAGTAATGTCGTAGCACGTTTTCGTTTGTGAAGTTCGATCGTTGTTGATATAGTGTCTTTTCCTTTTTTCAGTCCAACCTGAATTTTCCGCCTCATTTTCTTCCTCCTCCATTTGTTCAACAGCTTTTACCGCCTTAATGAATAATTCGACCAATTCGGATTCGGACGATGACGAATCTGTAACATCGGGATCGGTTGAAGAATGTGAACTCGTTTTTTGTTGTATATCTTTTTTATAAAAAGATTGAGAAATATTGTGGGTTTTGGTTTAAAAGTTTATGTTATATTTATAGAGGAAATGTGAACAAAAAAAAGAAAAAAAAAATTAAAAAAAAACTAGCCGTTGGCATATCCAACGGTAATATTTTTAAAAAAAAATTATTTTTTTCTTTTTTTAAAACATTTAACCGTTAGGAAAAAATAATAATAATAATAATAAAAAATAAAAATAAACAACGAGTCGTTACTCACACAATGACAGTCCACAACGAGACGTGTCAGAGTGATAACGCTCGTTATGGGGTATAACGAGCCCACAAGGAGCCCCTCGACGACCATTCTGTGTGCTCTTATAAGAGGTGGATGTCTTAGATGTGACACCAATATATGATGTGTCTCTATAAAAGTTCGAATCATAATTTGATAAAATGATGTTTAATTTTTTTTCTTTTTTTTTAATTATATTTATGTATTTAAAAAATGTCTATCTCACTAGGTCTCTTGTTAACCATCTATTAATGGGTTTTATGGTGAATATATAAAAAAAGAGATGAATCATGTAACAAAGGAGCTAAATTATGTTATATTTCTTCAACCATCAATCAATATATAATCAATATATGGTTAGTCTTTTGTTTCGTTTTAAATAGTAAAAATACAAATAATAAGACGGAGAGTTTGTTACGTGGAACAAAAAGTTAATGTGGACAAATGAAAGTGTGAAGAAAGGAATTGAGAGGAAAAAAGAGTGTATGAGTATCTTTTGAGGTGCTTTAGTTCTTGAATCAAGTAACATATCTCGAACAAGGCAACGAAAGTCTTTGAAAACGAAGAAGCTTTTAAAGTAAAGCAGGCGGAACACGTAGTAGACTAGACGGGTTTTCACTTAGATAATCCTTTACAAGAGATATAAAACATTTAAAAACACTATCATAAGTATGATGTGTTTGGGCATAAAAAACTCAATCCAGACGACTAAAGTCGAAGAAACCAACCCCAGTCGAGATGGCAGAAACCAATATGTTAAGGTCTATTTCAGTTCAAGATTTTTAAATAATCAAATATCTTGTTTTAAGCATTGTTGTTATAGATCATATTTATCATTTGAAACCAACTCACCTATATTTCTGATTCGAAGTCCACTTTGAGACTATACACGCCTTTACACCAAAATATAACAACAGATACCAAACCGGTTTAGATCAGGTCATGTTCCAAACAGATATACCCTTACCAGTTCCTCAAATTTACTTTTAACCACCATTTTAATTTAAATTTAAAGTTATTTCTCAAATTGTAAAAATAACAGCATAAATATATAAAACCGATTGGTTCTAGGCAGAAATCCGTTGAATCTTTCTCAAACCATTAAAACTCCTAGCTTTCGAACCTTTTCAAAAAGCTGAAGTCTTACGAATATTCTAGAACATCGTGTGACACCCTTATACTTTCTTACTCAAGAGGTAGATCAACTCTCTCGCAGATGCTCACTAACTCGATCAATTCTCTTTCTTAATGATGATCAACATACCCAAGACGAATTCCTTAACTTTCTTCTGGTTAAATTTAAGTTACCAAAACTATCCTTTACTGGCTAATTTTAACACAAAGCCGAGTAGCAAGTAATGGGTTTAAGCAAGCAATATATACAAACTGTAACAAGAAATATGTACAAAACGATATTCTATAAATAAGGTCTCAAGATTTTAGATGTTGGTCAAGTGTTAAAAAGATATACCATGCAGTACATCGACATTAAAGAGCAAGTATGTGATTGTCTCATATGCACAGCATTTGCATAAGTCCCAGTTTTCAACCTGCATCCAAATAATGTCATGAATTAAATTTCAAAACTCTAAGTAGATAATGAAATAGCATCTTAAAATAACCAAATGCTAACGAGAACTTCAAATTACATGTGAAACTCAAAGAAAATATTCATACCTTACTATCATTGCATCAACGAGTAAACGTGGATTTTCACAAACCCTTTTCTTGCCCATTTTGCAGTTATGGCGTAGGGCCACAAAAATGAGAAAAACAGTGCCTATGACACATCATCTTCACTATAATCAGAATCACTTCTATCAAAGTCAACCGTTTGGGATTTTTCCTTTAAATCGGAGGATATGCGTCCTGGCTTTAAAAGATCTTTTAAATCCAGAACAATATATGGATCCACCAATTTCCAAAACCATGCCGAATTGCTTCCAAGTAAACCTATCCAATACAATCTCCCCTTACGTTTGACTTTACAAGTCAAAGACTTCTTCTGCAACGCTTTAACAATTCTGTCAACACCATCTTCACTTCCTCTAAGCTTCAATAAGATATCTCCAGATGACGTTTTATAACCCCCATACATGTACCAATATGCAAGAACACGTGGGGATAACCACCGATGAATTAGTTTTGGAATTACAGGCTGACTTTGTGGCCAAAACTGATCTGCATAAAACCCGAAATAAGAGTGTGAAATCGTAGAAAATTGATCATCTTGTTTACTACACAAATCCAACCACTCGTAATACTCGTTGCATAAATGTATCTTTAAAAACTTATGTACACCGGAATCCTCATTAAACTTGAAAACGAGCATATGTTTTTTTCTATCTTCATCCGATTCAATCTGTAGACCACCTAACAATAATCCCACAAGAGCTTCTCGTTGTACTTTGCTGAGCTTTTTAGTTACCGGCTTCTTGAGGAATTCTTCATTTGACTTCAAAACTCCTTCAAGATTTTCAATCAAATCAGATTCGATATGATATTTTTTCCCCTTCATCAAAGCATATATCTTTTCTGCTTTAACATACTCTCTACCATCTAAATACCCTCGTAAAATAACATTGCAAGATTTAGTATCAACTCCAACAGCCTCGAGATTCTGCATTTCACGTAATATCTCCTCTGCCTTATCAAGATTGCCAACATGCACAAGTGACTTGAGATATATATTATAAATTGTACGATTGGGATTACATTTCTCAAGGGACTGAAAGAATGTATATTCCAATTTTTTATGCATGTCCAAGGCAAAATACATGTCCATCAAATCAATAAAAGACGGCATTAATGGCTTCTTACCACTTTCGATAAACTCTTTCATAACCGACTCTGCAAGTTCCGCAGCCTGTGCATTACACAATACTTTTATAATTTTATGAAATCCCGCCGTGCTAGCTGAACCTAATTGTTCTTGCATACCCCTAAATACCTCCAACGATCTCATATATTCGCCGATTTTGGCATACACTTCCATTTTATACACAAAAGCTTGTGATGGAATGCTATGAGTCGATCTCAGAAGCTTCTTCCATGTTTTTTCGGCTTCTGCTACATCTCCTTCTTTTGAACAAGCTCTCAAAACAGACACGAGCACTTCTTTACTCTCTTCAAATTCAGATAACTGCATTTCGGCTCTTAATGATGCAATTCTTTCTTTATCTATCTTATCTTGATAGCTATGAAGCCAAATAAGACCACTGTAAATATCTTTATGAATCTTGAATCCAGATGTAACCATTTGATGAAATATGAATTCCGCTTGATTAACATATTGTTTTGAAGCGTCTTCGGGGGCAGTCAAAAGTGCTTTAAAAAGAGAGTTATGCAAGCTAAGACGGGGACTATAACCTCCTAACTGAATCATTCGATTATAGATAGCACACGCTTCATCTAAACAACCACGATTTGAAAAACTAAGGTAGGAGATTATCAAAATATGAAATGTATATTCTGTAGGGACTAATCCATGATTAATTATGTCGTCAAATATCTCCCTACATTTCAAGTACTTTCGCTCCTTACCCATGTAATCTGCTAGTTTGGTAGCAAGAGAGAAATCAAACCGAAACCAATGTTGTTGCATCATCCATTTGTACACCTAAAACGATTCAACCAAATTGCATACAATATTAGCTAAAATAAACAAAATTTATTACTCCCTCCGTCCCAAAAAGACTATTCACCTTTCAATTTATGTTTGTCCCAAAATTATTGTCTGTTTTTAAATATGGATAGTTAAAATATAGTAACTTCTTATTTGCCCTTACAAAGTTTTAACCTTTCTAAATCTAAAAGTAAACGATGTCTTAATATAAGGGCATTAACTACACATATATTATTTGTTGGTGATTTATGTCACCAATATGATTTAAGTGTAATGGGATTAACTTTGTTTTAACCAATGTAATCTTGATAATTATCGAACAAGTTCGGGAGAGTGTGGAGTGCACGCTTGTTTGAACTTATCTTGATTATTTAGGGGCGAAGCCCCTAAACGACGGGGGTTCGGGGGCAGCGCCCCCGATAGAGGGGTCGAAGGGGTGGCAACCCCTGGCAGGGTCCAAGGGGCAGAGCCCCTGGCTAACACTAATTGTGTTATAATAAAAATGTCATAGAAATTCTATTTGACCCGAAATTGACCCTAAAACCGTGACCCGAAATTGACCCATTTAGAGGTTAGGTTACAGTTTAATAAAACTGCATGGCAGTTTTAAAACTGCACAAAAACCTCCTTGTTGGTTAAATTAGATTTACTGGTACGTATCAAATTCATTCTACACAAAATATTTCACAGATTCGTTGTTCTTAATTTTGAGTTTTATCCGATTGAAGATTTCGATAGTACCATCGAAATACTTTGATCTGAAAGTGAAATCACTACTCTCAAAATCCAGTATCGAAATCCCCAATATACAACATTATTTCGACTGGTTTTTGTTTTCAGACATTTTTTTGGGGGGACGAAGTTAGTAAGTATCAATCAAAAAGATAAGATTTTTACCCTAAACCCAGTTTCGTTTTCGCGAATCCGCATACAATGAACAGCAACATAAGTCATATCTTCTTGACAAACCCATTTCCTTTGAGCATTCAATATCCTAACAAGCGTAGCCGGTTTATGCGACGGTAACTCTTTACACAACCACGCCAACTTCGACCTCCTCCATTGCTCCGGCAGCTCATCCAATTCCTTCACATCAAGCGGGGGAGGGGAACCAAACTTCCTAGAATCCTCACTATTCACCCCAAAACAAGCATCAAGGTTAAAAGGCTCGGTATCTTTATCGAAACTAAAGGTTTCGTCTTCGCCTGCCAAGTGTTGGACGAAATTACTGACTGGGGAGTTTTGTGCGGATTGGGTGTGGAAGAGGGGGAAACGAAGTGGGGTTGGGGTGAAAAGGGGGGCGAGGCGGCGGTGGTGGTGGTGGGTGGAGATGGTGCGGAGGAGGGATAGGGCTGTGCGCATGGGTGATTTTAAGAGAGGGAGTGTGAATGGTGAGAGGTCGTGAGTTCTGGTGCTCACTTGCATCGCTTCGAGTGTTTTAGCTCGGAATTTTGGAAGAAGAAATTGTGGAATATGGCCATGGAATGCTCGAGTTGGGAGGAGTTTATCTATCGAAGAAGGGTTGAACATTTGAAACAATTTAACCATAATAAATAAATAAAAAGTGATTAGTGGATGGTTAGATTTGTAAAGGTTAAAGTCGTCAAAATATAACATTTTTTCACCAAATGTTTATTTTATATAATAAACTATTTTTTTGTTTATTTCGATACCTAAACTTTTTAAACCGGCTAATCAACTATTTAAACTTTTTTAAACCGGCTAAAATACTCAGAAATTCAAACACCAAATTAATTAAATAATTTCATTGTTTTTACACAAAATATTGACTTCAATATAAATATGAAAGTCAAGTAACATATCAATATGTTTTAAACATTCTATAAGATTTACGAGTATAAAAAAAATATCAACAAATCAAGGTTTTGTATGATTCGGTTTTATAATGTTAATTTTCTTCATCATGTTATCTTAATCGTTAGATATCGGGTGTATCGAAAAGTTCAATTGTGATAAATGAATTTGAATTGATAGAGTTTGATGGAAATGAGTTTCGGTTTGAGTTTTTAGATCCGAATTTTTGTTTTTA
This sequence comes from Senecio squalidus, assembly GCA_910822075.1. Classification (NCBI taxonomy): domain Eukaryota; kingdom Viridiplantae; phylum Streptophyta; class Magnoliopsida; order Asterales; family Asteraceae; genus Senecio; species Senecio squalidus. The sequence continues at coordinate 33,038,962 of CAJVGC010000590.1, forward strand.
TCATAGTTGCATTAATTTGAAGATCAATTAAAGAATTACATTAGCTTCGTATGATAATTTGCAAGGAATCTAAGTATTGAGAGTGAGTGTAGGTTGATTGAAATGTTTGCAAGGAATCTAAGTATTGAGAGTGAGTGTAGGTTGATTGAAATGTAAAGTTAAAGTTCTAGGTGGTTCTCGGGTTTTTTCTTTTAAACACATTCGTTCTAAAGGGGACTTCTTGTGTTTGGTGTTATGTTTGATAATATAAGAACCTCTAGATTACATATTGTAATGTGTGTGTGATTCATTTTTTGGGAGATTTCGGTGTTCTTCTCCGCTAAGTTGCAAGAAATCTCGTAGGTACCCAAATATACAAAAAAAAAAAAAGTCTATTACATAATATGAACATTTCGGTAAAGTTGGTTATGTTCTGGCGACTTTAATCCAAAAAGTAAATGGGTGAATATAGGTAAACGGGTCGGGTTTAATGGGTTTACTTGAATAACCGGCTACAAACAGGTAGCCACAAATATTGGTGCTGAAAAATAATGTTTCAATAAATACGTTAATCATTTTAAAATTTTCAAAAAGTTTAGGTACCCAAATTAACAAAAAAAAAAAGGTTCATTACATAAAATGAACATTTGGGGAAAGTAAGTTATGCTGTGACAACTTTAACCCGATTTATAATTAATTAACAACGATTCTTTAACTTTATTTTTAATCTACGAAAATTTAAAAAACATCGAAAAAACCGAACCTAAAAATCAAACCATTACGTTAAACCGACAATTCGGGTTCTAATTTTTGAGAAACCAAATTTTTCAGTTTGATTCTTATATTGAAACTGAACCATTTAAAACTGAACCAACTTCTTTTAACTTATAAATATATACTTTTTGTAATGAAAAGAATCACTAATTTGACAGTGGTTTAGTAATTAAAAGGATTGTGTATGGACTATGGAGTAACTTAGTTGGTTGTTGTTATTATATTTCATATTTATAACTCGAAATGAAATAGTGGTAAAATTTGATGGTAAATTCGTTACACATTGGCTATCAAAAAACTGGAAAGAAAACCAAACCGAAACCGAAAAACCAAACTTATACGAGAACCAAACCGAATGGTTTTTCTTTTTGCAACACTGAACTTTCTGTTTGGGTTCGAGTTTAGCCTAGAACCACTCCAAACCGGCCCACGCACACCCTAGTTTAATCATCGGATTATTTTATTTCTTTTCAAGGTAAAGATTTATAAAAGCTTAAAAGGACGTACAAAACATGGCAACTTCAAGATGAAGCCCAAACAAAAACAAGTATTTTAAGGGAGAAAAAAAATGTACATAAGAAAGGATATAACCAGTGTTCTAAATAACCCGCCATGAAACCGCCATGTCTCGCCATTTCTCAAGGCTTGGAGTAGCCGCCATGTCTCGCCGTGTGACAACCGTCTAAACTAAGGTCGAGAACGCTAACTTATAACTTCTAAGTGTTTATTTGATGCCCGATATAACTAATTCTATGTGCTATGTGGTTACGTAGACATAACTCTTAAGCTAAGCTCGTTGTAACTCACGCAAAACTCTTAAACGAAAGTTACTCTATTTTAAGCCTTTAAGCGCGGATCGGGATCGGAATCATAAAACAACTTCGGAATCAAATTATATAAGTCCTAATACCAAGAAAACACCTAATGAACTTTCCTAAGTTCACAACGTATCATAACTAAGAACTTTCGGTTAACAAAAAGGTCCAACGAAGCAAAAACGCAAAAACAAAAATCAGATAAAATCTGATAAAATGCACGGTGCGCAGCACCTCTTGCCAGATTTCAAAATTTTTACATTTTTAGTCATTATCTCGTTTTTGTAATCCAACACCCAATCAAAACCGACCCTTGGCACTCATTTACTGCAACTTTGGCAGACTCTAACACCCCTTTTATCATTTCTATCCCTTTCTTTTCCTTTTCTTTTTCATTTTATAAAATCACAAACACACACTCAAAACACACACATAAGAAACTCTCTCAAAAACCTCCCTTCACACCTCCATTTACAGCCACCAAAAGTCATCTTTTACACCATCAAAATCATTCAAACAAGCAAAGGAAACAAGAGGGACAAAGCTATTCCGATTACAAAACGTTTTCTACACTTTTGGAGCTCTAAATCCGCCTAGACCATCATCTAAACACTTTCATTCGGTAGAAACTCTTCCTTTTTACTTATATTACTATTATAACCAATTGCATGTTTGATCTAAGCTATAAAAACAAGTTTTGATGAAGTTTTATGACCATTTTTATACAAAAACGGGATTTTAATAAATGGTGGTTAAATCTTTGTTTTTGTGGTTAAAAATTACTTATAAACCGATATAATGATGAATAATAAGGTTTATACCGATTGCATGTCAAGATCTATCAATTACATAAACGATTTTGCAAGAAAAACTCGAAAAGTGGAAGAACAGCAGGGCAGGTGCGCAACACCTATGCCTAGGTGCGCAGCACCGGCCTGCTGTCCTTCCCGAAAATCGTCGTTTTGGCCGTTTGAAGCTTGGTTACACAATCTGACTTATAAGACTTAATATATATAACTGAGTTTGGATAAAACAATAACATTGGTGACTTGTAATGGACTTGATATGATAAAAAGAACATGTTTAAATACGATTATGTGATATATGTGATTTGTGAGCGGGAAAGTGACTTTGGAATTTTTGGAAGTGAAATTTGGGCGCGGAAGCGCTGCCCAAATTTCATTAGAAATTCCAAACCACTTCAGCGACCTAATTATACATATCATATTAATAAAAACGCTAATTTTGGACTTTTGGACTAAAACAAAACGATAACCGCTACGGACGATTTTTGGACAAATTGGACTTTGACACTTAAAGTTTAACGAAAAACTATCTATTATATTATTACAATAACGTAATAACACTCGAACAAAACTTGGTATTATTAGGCTTTCAGTGATTCCCGACACGCGTTCCGACCGTTCCCGCTTACGATTATCTTCGCAAACAGTGAGTTACAAACCCCTACTCTTTAAACGCTTTTAATACTTTTTGGGGTGAAATGCGAGTCTTAGGCTTAGACACTATATCTGAGCTGAAGCAAACTATGAAACGCTTTATTACTTGAATGCTAAACGAAAACGATTTGATATGCAATGCTATTACGAAAACATTTGTATACTTTGAAAGCTATTATGAAATACTTTGATATTTTGAATACTAAAACGGATAACTATTTCGTCGGCATTGTTGAGGGTATTGCCAACAATGTCGAGGACACGAAAAACTATATTTGCCAATGACTAAAACAATCGATCGTCATGTTGCGGACTTTGTACAACATGGACGTGAGAAACCATTGAAAACTCCCGAAAACTACCAAGGACATTAGTTGTTATTAATCCCTTTGGAAAGGACCGTTAGTAGATATGGATAGCGCTATTAGGGTAGATTGACCCTCACCGCAACGACCTATAACGATGGTGCATAATACTAAATGGGTAGGCTTTAGGCTTAGCAACGATCATTGGGCAATACTAGGATTGTCACATAGTCGCGCTATGTGGTCAATGCCTACGAACACGAAAACTAAACTACGCATTGCTATGCGTCAATCTTTGAAAGCTATACTTTACGCATGGTTATGCGACTACTTTTTGAATACTATACTTTACGCATGGTTATGCGGCTACTTTTGAATACTATACTTTTCGCATGCTTATGCGACAACTACATGAATGCTATATTTTACGCATTGCTATGCGTCGAAACTTGATTTACTTATACTTTACGCATTGCTATGCGTCAACGCTTTGATTACTTAAAACTTTGTAGCTCACTAACTACGTCTCCCGTAGTTAACACTTGACTCGTATTTTCAGGTTACGATTAAGCTTGCTGATGACTTTATGCTTTGGGCTGATGACTTCAAGAATGGGAAAGGGTTCGGGTGGCTTGGCTATGAACACTTAACTTGTATTTCGGATATGCAAACGATGCTTTAAACATTTGTAAACCTTTGAAGCTATGTTGCTTTTAATATAATTTGGTATGGAATTATAAACTTGTGTATCGAATGCTATTGCTCTTCACATTCCGTGTTTCCGCTTTGGCGGGGTGTGACACGTCGTTTCTCAAGGCTTGGAATAGCCGACACGAAATGATGGATAACTTCTTTGTAAAGCTTGGTTACTATATTTTACATTAGTTGTATATTGATATATGAAATTATTAACTTTTTATAATTTATTGGTGTTGATATAACTTAATAATAGTAAAAATATATATAAAAGTATATATAAAATTATAAAATATATTAATTTTTTGCCGCTTTTTCACGCCTTGAAAAACGCCATGTCTCGCCATTTCTTGCAAAGCTTGAGGCTTGCTCATGCCGCCACGCCACGCCTTACGTTATCTATAACCTTGGATATAACCAATGAGGCATATAAACTCCAACGCTGGTTAGGATCCACTTTGAACCAAAGAAAGACCTCGAAGATCCCAAATCCAGTTTGACCAGTTGAGGTTCAATCTATTCCATCGATTAGACAACCATAACATCGATAACCTTTGGATGGTTGGAAAGATATCGTCATTGCGAACAACAACTAACTCATCTTGAGAAGCATGAACCATACGATCTCACCATTTCCATAATGTCCAAAGAAGAACATAGCATGAGCCATGAAAAGCTTTTATCGAGCCAAACGTTGTTGGTAGTGGATAAAGAGCCCATGACAAGTTGCGATAAGGAAAGTGATTGTGGATGGCTGACGTTCCATCAACTCCAAAAATTTTGCCAAATTAAAGCGACTTTTGGACAACGAAAAAGGCAATGCTCTAAACTTTCAACTTCGGTCTCACAAAATAGACATAAAGTTGAGCTCGCTAAAACCCCACGATTACATAGTTTTCCTTAGTTGCCAAACATTCAATAGACATTCTCCATAAACAAATGTCAACTTTAGTCAAGACCCATGAGTTCCACACATGATGGCAATTTTGAATAACATTAGTAAGACGTTTTACGGAAAATTCCCCAGATGCTCCAACATTCCACCACCACCGATCAGGTTAAGATGGCGTGAGAACCAAGCTGCTAATTTCATTGCATAAAGTTGTAGGCTCGACTTCAAACCTGCTCTTTGTTTCGATCTCCAACCCCACACCCTTTGCCATAAGTCGAAACAATTTCCATCTATCACTAATGGAACAATCTTTGTTTGTTTCTACGGCAAAAAGTCGAGGATACCGATCCCGCAATTGAATTCCATTGTTACTCCATGCTTCTTTTCAAAAACTCGATTGTTCTCCACTAAAAACTTTTTTGACACAATAGATGATGTAAAAGGGATCCCGATATTATCTATAGCTCTACAACATCTAACGATGCCATTCCAAACCCCTTTACATAATCTTGGCCCAATAAACTATCCAAAACCACCATCCAGTTCATAAAGATCTTAAATGACATTTTTCCATAAAGCGTCTTTTTCGTTAAAGAACCGCCATTTCCATTTGCCAAGCAACATAAATTTTTTAGCTTTAATGCTCCCGACTCTCAAACCACCTTTACTCTTATCTAGTAGAATTTTTTCCCCATTTAATCCAAACTATTCTTTTTTCATCCTCTTTGAACCCCCAAAAGAAACGGCGACGTATAGATTCCATGTAATTAACAACTTTAATGGGGGTACGGAAAAAAGGGAGAGATCACACCCCATTAAAGCGAAAATACGATGTGTTACAGTTTATGATATTAGGATGTAAGGTTACAACAAAGAATCATAACAAAATATATCAAAATAAATAAATCATTCCAAAAGTTTACAATAAATAACAACGTCTCAAATATATTAATAAATCTCAAAAATACACGGATCATAAAAAAACTACATCAAATCAAACAAGTTCCAAACAACAAAGTAAACGATCCGCATATTAAGCATGACATGATCACATAAGCAAATCCTCAAACAATGCGTCAACATAAAGTTGGTGACATTATTCGCAATAAAGTTGAAATTTGAAATTTGACCCATTTAAAAAATGACAATAATAATAACTTTCCAAAAGTATCTTGTTTTACAACCCTAGTGTGACGTATATTGCCTAGATAAACATACACCTGATCCTAACAACCATAATAACCCCAATCCTAAGGCGATCAACCAAAGGCAACAAATAATCACAAACGGCCATAACATCCACTCATAGGGACATCTTATCGAGTAACGAGGGTATGGTCAAACCCATATATATATATATATATATATATATATATATATATATATATATATATATATATATATATATATATATATATATATATATATATATATATATATATATAACTGTGGCTCAAAGAGTTAACAAGTATAAACAGGGAGAGGGGGGGGGGGGGGGGGGCGCTAACAGGGCCTAATGATCATATAATCTAAGGCAATTCTGACCACTAGGTAAACAAGATTAAATAATGACAAGTTTAAAATAACGCTTTCCAGCCCAAAATAAAGTAGTAAAAAGGGGCTCGAATAACTCACAAGTCAATCACTAGCAGTGTCGGGACGTGATGTGAAAAATCTAGTTTTCCGGAAATTAACCTTTACTAGATTTCGACACGGGCAGTGTACCCTTGTCAGTTGTAAAATAGTATCGGTAAATATCGGGTTCGAACACAGGGACTATTTATAGTTGATAATTTTAGTTTTATGAAAAAAACGTAACAAGTAACAAGTTGGTTTTAGTCTTAAGAAGACTTGCTTATAATAACGTTAAAAATACTTTAGAATTCAAATATGGATTAAAAGACGCTTGCTTGGACTGTTTACGAATATGTATTATTTCTTAGGTGTGAAAATGTCGATAAACTTCTAATGTAAAATCCTAAGTTCCTTTCGAATACCGGATTTCTCCAATTACCTAACCATGTAACGATTCCTTTCGAATACCGTTAGCACCTCAAGTAATTGGGCATAAAGTTTCAAGCCGATAAATGAGAATTAATCTATAAGCTTCCTTTCGAATAGCTTACTAACTCCTAAACCGATTTCTCTTAATTTAGTAGCTAGCGTTCGTGTTAATATCTACTTGTTCAAATCGTTGTTAATGATTCCTTTCGAATATCATAAACTTATAATCAACTAAAGACCGGCCGATTAATTCGTTCCTATTTGAATAAAAATTACGGATTCCTTTCGAATACCCGTTTTTAGATTACCAAACAAGAGTATAAACAATTTTAACAAGATACTTAAGATATTAACCCAAACGGATCCCCAATTAACCTCTAAGTATCATTCTAATTTCACACCCAAAACCTAACACATAAACGATCACATAATCCAAGCAAACGTACAAGGAAATTAGCTACTCATAATTGTAACAATAACAATCAAATATGTAAAAGTCATGATTCAATTGCAAGATAAAAGTGATAAAAGAGTAATACCAAACGTAAGTAACAAGATCCCAAATAGTCTCCAAGTACTAAACGAAATCGAAATAACAATTTGTGATGAAATACGGAATCAAAGATTGTTTTTAGGCTTCCAATGATATGAAAATACTAAAACAATGGTGAAAAAGATGATGTCTAAGTGTCCCCAACGTTCAGTATTTGTGGTGTGTTAATAGCCTCTTCATTTTCCATGATTAATAATTAAAACTGCCAAGTAACTGTCGAAGCCCTGAATGCGCCGCCAATGGTGGGACTGGAGGCGCATTCCCACCTCCTATCGCCTGAATGCTTCGCCAATGGTGGGACTGGAGGCGCATTCCCAGCTCCTATCGCATGAATGCCTCCCCAATGGTGGGACTGGAGGCGCATTCCCAGCTCCTATCGCCTGAATGCCTCGCCAATGGTGGGACTGGAGGCGCATTCCCAGCTCCTATCGCCTGAATGCCTCGCCAATGGTGGGACTGGAGGCGCATTCCCAGCTCCGAGCTGAATGCCTTGAGCTGCCCATCGAATGCGTCGCCTGTTCTGCCACTTTGCCCATTTTCAAGTTAAACTCCACAAAACACGTTCTTTTTGCTCCAAAAACACCTAACTCAATCCTAAAACAAAACTTTACAAAACATAAGCATAAAAGGGCATTTCCATTACGTTTGGGACTCAAAACACAATGAATATCGCGATAAAATACTCGTATAAATGAGCGATATCAAACCCCCCATACTTAAGCATTTGCTTGTCCCTAAGCAAATCCGACTCAAACTTACTACCGAGTTTACAAAACATACAACTTAAGAAAAGATAGGGAATCACAGGCTCAAACATTTAACTAAATTCCGGTGTTAGAATTAAAGATATGCGTGAAATTGCTAGATCGTAAAACCGACTACAAACATCTAAAGCTACTAAATTACTTAAGTAAACAAGAACCGCAATTTACCAATTTTATCTCCTAAGTCTTCCCCTAGTTTAGATATGTCAAGATAATCACCCCCCTTAGTCCTCACTCTCCAACCGAAGTTAGAGCGATCAGCCATTACAGCCGACCCCTTACGCCTTACTTTCGGGGGAACCCTTAAAATATTACTAAGCATTTTTTTTTCGATTGGATACTTCTTTCTTGAGAATTGATTGGTTAGTCTTCATCTTTTTCTTTTCCTCTCACTTTTGTTCACTTCAAATATTATAGATTTATGTTTATATATTTTCTTTGAAGTGAACGGGTATAACGGGATTTGAGTCTTCGTTACAGTGAGGATCAATTTCTATTTTGTCGACGGGAAAGACCTATGGCCTTTTTCTTCGCCTCTAATTCTCCAAGGGCTTAAGTAATACTAGGGTTCCCCAACTACCCCCGAAAGGGTGCAGGGACTAAAAGGGCTCGGTACTAAGGATATCTAGTGATTATCTATCTTTTTGATTTTTCAGGGAAACTTAAGGAACTAAAATTAGAAAACCTAAACTCTTATTTACAAGTATTTTATTAACTAAAGATGTTCCTAAACAATTTCACGTTAAAGTACCGGAATCAAGTTAAATATACAAGCCCCTATCATCTTCCCTAACTACATTTAAGCGTTTTTTTTTTTTTTTTTTTTTTTTTTTTTTTTTTTTTTTAATAAGACTCAAATGGGACAAAATAAGAACACGTAATGGATATATATATAGGAGGGAATATAAAATAAGCTAAATTTCCGACGTCCCCCCCATACTTATCTAACGCATTGTCCCGAATGCGTTTCCAAACTAGACAATTAAAATCTAAAAACTAAAAACCAAACAAAATAAAAGTAAAAGAAAAAGAAAGAAAATAAAAACCCGGGGTGCCTCCCGTAAGCGCTTTGTTTTTGTCTTGAGTCAATAGCTCGACTCGTTCCTCCGTTCACAAAACCAACTAACTTAGAAATCGAGGTTTCCCCCAATTTCCTTCCAAAACCAACTTCTCAACATGTTTCCAATATACCTACAAACAAAAACATCAAACATAAAGTAATCGTTAGAAACATCTAGCTCGTTACGGGTTTTCACCCATTCGTCATGCCATCTCCTCGATTTCCGCATTTTCGAGTAATCTTTTCGCCCCCTCAATTCTCCAATATCTCCCCCACACTTGTGTTGTTCACTCCATTGCTCACTCGGCTTTCCATCCATTAACATCCCCAAGTCAAAATATTCCTCGTTTTTGCAAGCTCCCAACTTTGGCTCCATAGCAATTTTCCGCTTCATGCTTACTTCACCCTTTTTCTCTACTTTGGTGACCCCCAGTTTTATTCCCAAATCAAAATACTCCTCAAAATCCTCCAAAGTGATGTTTACACTCAACGGGTTGTCAATCGCCACCATTTCCGACCCAATAAGCTCCTCTACTTCCAAATTCACGCTTTTCTCCTCCATGGGTGTATTTGTGTTTGATTGTGGTGTCCCATCTTCAATTTTAATCATTGGTTCATCCCCCACTTCATTCTTTGCTTCTAAATTACATTTTCTGCCATTTTCGGGGTCTGGGGCCCTTTCGATGTTGAACATTTTCTCAAACTCCTCTAAGGTGATATCTCCATTGGGATTGCTATTTGACTCAACCGTATCTTCCAAACCTGTTCCAAACACTTCCTTTAATTCCCGTTCACAACCGCTCTCGTTCTCATCCTCTTCCAATTCTTCTTCGATAAATTCCTGCAAATCTTGGTTAAACATGTCATTATCAATAACATCCATTCTAAAACATGTTTCATGGGTTGAATATGAGTGTTTTTTAGATTTTTCATAAGTAAAATTTTCTCTATCGTCATCCACACCCAACGAAATTTCCCTTCTTTTCACACGGATGATAGCATCTGCGGTGTTTAAGAACGGTCTACCCAAGATTAAAGGTACTTCGTTGTCCTCCTTCATTTCCAACACAACAAAATCTACGGGAAACGAGAATCTACCTACTTGTACTAAAACGTTCTCTACAATGCCTAGCGGGTATTTGAAAGTTTGGTCTGCTAGTTTAATGCTCATTTTCGTTGGCTTTAAAACCCCCAAAGCCAATTTTTTATATAAAGAGTTGGGCATTAAATTTATACTAGCACCTAAGTCAGCTAAGGCATTGCAATTAAAATTTTGATTAAAAGTGCAAGTAATTAAGAAACTTCCTGGGTCTTCAAGTTTTGGGGGAATAGATCTCTTCACAATAGCCGAGCATTCGGCATTTAGGACCGCGGTGATTTTCTCCATGTAGCCTCCTTTCCCGCTTACTAATTCTTTCATGAATTTGGTATAATTAGGCATACCTGCAATAAGGTCAACTAAAGGAACATTAATCTTAATTGTGTTCATCAATTCAAGAAACTTTCGGTATTGCTTCCTTTTTTTCTCCTTCCTAAGCCGATGTGGATATGGAATATGTGGCTTGTATGGTCCCTTCACTTCGATTTCCAGCTCCTTTTCTTTGGTAGGAACCATTGGTTCCTTCCCGGGCCTAGACTCCATTTCAATCTCTTCCTCGTCCTTCGAATCGCTGTCAACAGGCTCAATGCCTCGCCTTTGGTCAACAGGCGGCGCATTCGTGGGATTCTGGGCATAAGGCGACGCCATTTCCTGGGTTTGGGGAAACGCATTCATCTCGGTGCTTGGAATGCGCCGCCTATCACCCACTGGCGGCGCATTCGTGCTTGTTCCAGCACCGTTTTGATTTTTCTTGTTATTCAGCCCAGTTTCTCCAGTCCCCCCATACTTAAATCCTGATCGTGTAGAAATTGCACTCACATTCTCGTTCCTTTGATTAGGTATTTGGTACTTCGGCCCTTGACTCGATTGACCTCCTTGGTTGTTTGAACTGAATGGCCTCGGGTTGGGTTGGGTAGAACTTGGCATTTGACCCGTTGGTCGGTTTGAAAACTTCTCACTTAGCCTTTCAAATTTCCGTTCTAAGTCTTGCATATTTTCTTGAGTATTCCGTTGATTTTGTTCAAGTTTTTCGTTAAACCCCTTCATCGAATTTGCTAACAAATCATTGGTTGCTTTTTGGGTGTAAACGAAATCTTTCATCATTTCTTTGAAGTTCAAATCCCCCTCCTCGTTATTTCTAAACTGATTTCTCCCCTCGTTTCTATTATCCCGGTTTCTGTCACCATACCCGTAGTTCGCGTAATTCACGTCTTCAACTTTTGGCTCACAATCCTCCGTGTAGTGCGGTCCTCCACACTTCTTACACCCGTTCCTAACTAAATGAACATCCTTCTCCAATCGACCCAATCTACTCTTCATTTCATCCGCTAATGATTTGATCTCGTTCACAATCTCGTTATTTCCACCACTACTCCCTTCAACTTGATTTACCGAGCCTCTTACTTTTCTATTTCTAGTGACCCGGTCCCTAGCAATTCGAGCTTGGACTTGATCTTCCATCATCCGATGAGCCTCATTTGGTGACTTATATAAGAAACTACCACCACCCGCTAAGTCCAAGTCGTGTTGAGATCGACTATCCAAACTATAATAGAAGATGTCTATGACTTCCTCCCGATCCAAATCATGTCCATGGCAATTTCTCAATAACTCCTTAAGTCTAACCCAAGCATCCGTTATAGTCTCATTATCCCACTGTTGAAAAGACCTAATTTGATTTAGAAGCTTCCTACGCAGAATGGGTGGAAAGAAACGGGTCACAAAAAGCTCTCTCATTGCTTCCCAACTTGCAATTGAACCCGGTTCCAACTCGTTAAACCATGTTTTCGCCTCTCCCGTGAGAGACGATGGAAACAAACTCAACATAACATTTTCCTCTTGACCCGCTCCATATCGGAACATTCTGCACACCTCAATATAAGTTGCTATATGCTTGTGCGGGTCGGACTTAAAATTCCCATCAAAAGTACTATCTTGAATCATCTTGAGGTGATGACCTTTAACGGAAAAATCAGCCCCCAATTCCGGTGCTACAATGGCCGACCCATTCGTTGGTGGTACTATCCGGTTCCTATTGATCATCGGTATGTCAAAAGGATTGGGTGGGTTGTTGTTGTTAATTAAAGGTCTATCTCCTCCGCCATCTTCCGCCATTTCTTCTTCAAACACAACTTCAACTTCCTCCTCGGAAGAATCGTTTTCACTATAAACCACAGATGCGACTGCTCCTAAACCTCGTTTCCTTAAAAGTTTTTTCGGATCAGAAAGAGGGCTATTCACTTGTTTCCCTTGGGATCTCGTGTACATCCACAATCAATAATCCTGAAAATCACAAAACTAACAAACAAAACCCGTGAAATCTATCCAACACAAGTAAAAAAAACAAAACTAAAATCTCAACTAAATCAAGTCCCCGGCAGCGGCGCCAAAAACTTGATGTGAAAAATCTAGTTTTCCGAAAATTAACCTTTACTAGATTTCGACACGGGCAGTGTACCCTTGTCAGTTGTAAAATAGTATCGGTAAATATCGGGTTCGAACACAGGGACTATTTATAGTTGATAATTTTAGTTTTATGAAAAAAACGTAACAAGTAACAAGTTGGTTTTAGTCTTAAGAAGACTTGCTTATAATAACGTTAAAATACTTTAGAATTCAAATATGGATTAAAAGACGCTTGCTTGGACTGTTTACGAATATGTATTATTTCTTAGGTGTGAAAATGTCGATAAACTTCTAATGTAAAATCCTAAGTTCCTTTCGAATACCGGATTTCTCCAATTACCTAACCATGTAACGATTCCTTTCGAATACCGTTAGCACCTCAAGTAATTGGGCATAAAGTTTCAAGCCGATAAATGAGAATTAATCTATAAGCTTCCTTTCGAATAGCTTACTAACTCCTAAACCGATTTCTCTTAATTTAGTAGCTAGCGTTCGTGTTAATATCTACTTGTTCAAATCGTTGTTAATGATTCCTTTCGAATATCATAAACTTATAATCAACTAAAGACCGGCCGATTAATTCGTTCCTATTTGAATAAAAATTACGGATTCCTTTCGAATACCCGTTTTTAGATTACCAAACAAGAGTATAAACAATTTTAACAAGATACTTAAGATATTAACCCAAACGGATCCCCAATTAACCTCTAAGTATCATTCTAATTTCACACCCAAAACCTAACACATAAACGATCACATAATCCAAGCAAACGTACAAGGAAATTAGCTACTCATAATTGTAACAATAACAATCAAATATGTAAAAGTCATGATTCAATTGCAAGATAAAAGTGATAAAAGAGTAATACCAAACGTAAGTAACAAGATCCCAAATAGTCTCCAAGTACTAAACGAAATCGAAATAACAATTTGTGATGAAATACGGAATCAAAGATTGTTTTTAGGCTTCCAATGATATGAAAATACTAAAACAATGGTGAAAAAGATGATGTCTAAGTGTCCCCAACGTTCAGTATTTGTGGTGTGTTAATAGCCTCTTCATTTTCCATGATTAATAATTAAAACTGCCAAGTAACTGTCGAAGCCCTGAATGCGCAGCCAATGGTGGGACTGGAGGCGCATTCCCACCTCCTATCGCCTGAATGCTTCGCCAATGGTGGGACTGGAGGCGCATTCCCAGCTCCTATCGCATGAATGCCTCCCCAATGGTGGGACTGGAGGCGCATTCCCAGCTCCTATCGCCTGAATGCCTCGCCAATGGTGGGACTGGAGGCGCATTCCCAGCTCCTATCGCCTGAATGCCTCGCCAATGGTGGGACTGGAGGCGCATTCCCAGCTCCGAGCTGAATGCCTTGAGCTGCCCATCGAATGCGTCGCCTGTTCTGCCACTTTGCCCATTTTCAAGTTAAACTCCACAAAACACGTTCTTTTTGCTCCAAAAACACCTAACTCAATCCTAAAACAAAACTTTACAAAACATAAGCATAAAAGGGCATTTCCATTACGTTTGGGACTCAAAACACAATGAATATCGCGATAAAATACTCGTATAAATGAGCGATATCAGGACGACAAATCATGAGAGATCACTCCAACGCCTAAGTGCCCTAGAATAACGACATAACAAAAGTCTAACTATCTCTATAAGTCTAGTACGGTTTAGCCTTAATGATTAACGTTATATTACATTATATATTCAAGGAGTCCGAAAGACCAACATCTCGAGTCGATAACGACGAGTAGAAGGAAACGGTAGAAGATTTAATATCGAAAAACCGAAGTTTAATCGAAGTTCAACAGAATCCAAGAATTAGGATAGTTGACTTTAGAAGAGTCAACAATCACAATTTGGAATCAAAGTTAACTAAAAGTTAACATTTTAAGAATATTTATATATTTTGAGTGAAAATAGTTTGAAAACAATCTTAAAGAATTAAAGAAAGAATATGTCGATTGGATCACTCCATGGTCACTGTACTAAATAAAATTTTTATATATTTTGAGTTAAAGAAAGAAGAATATTTATATATTTTTGAGTGAAAATAGTTTGAAAACAATCATATTAAATAAATAAAAATTTTAATTTTATAAAAATTTAGTTTTTAAACTTGAACAATAAGTTGTTATGGGCCAAATGATGCAAATAAATGGTTTTAAAAAGTAGAAGGAAAGTTATATATATTTTATTAGTCGAATGATTCAATCGGATTTTTTGAAAGAGTTCCGTGATCCTCGGGTGCTTTAACCCTTTTTATCCTAGAACAATAAGTTGTCGTGGGCCCAAATGATGCAAATAAACGGTTTTAAAAAGTAGAAGGAAAGTTATATATATATTATTAGTCGAGTGATTCAATCGGATTTTTTGAAAGAGTATAGTGATCCTCGGGTGCATTAACCTTATTTATTATAATTTAAGATTACGATCGCACTTTTGACAAAAGTATATTTATCGAAAATATATACGTGTAGTGAATATCATAATAATAAATATTATGTTTATGAATGCGATTACATTTTTGAGTCCAAAAACGTATATTTGTTAATATATATACTATTTTACATATAGTAATATACTTATATGTATTCGAAATATTTAAAGTTAGGTTTTGGTACTCGCTGCGACGTAACAATCACTAACTGCGGCGCAGTTAAGTTATTAAAGAAGCCGGGAAAAACGTACTGAAGCTTGACTATGGCGCATTGAATCACCACTGCGGCACAATCCGCTGGTTTCGCAACTCGTTGCGGCGCAGTTTGAGCAAAAACAGATTTTAGACTTTTTCTTTTAAGTGATTTAAGTATCGTAAATGTTATAATAAGTTTTAATGATAATATAATAATATGTCCAGAAAGTTACACTTAATAAATATACATATATATGTTTATATATTTACTAAAATATATAAATCTTACTTAATATTTAGTTAAAACACTAATTAGTGTCAAAATGACATTT
Organism: Senecio squalidus; assembly: GCA_910822075.1. Lineage (NCBI taxonomy): Eukaryota > Viridiplantae > Streptophyta > Magnoliopsida > Asterales > Asteraceae > Senecio > Senecio squalidus. Next base: position 33,054,746 of record CAJVGC010000590.1, read on the forward strand.
ATATATATATATATATATATATATATATATATATATATATATATATATATATATATATATATATATATATATATATATATATATATATTTATTCCAAAAGTCCCAAAATGTTCAATAACGATATAATTTTACTATTACTACATCTTTTATATAAAATTTACCGTTTTATAAACTTATTCTCATATTTTCACCACTTTATGTTATTATTACTAATAATTTTGTAATATGAAGATATTATGTGTATTATGTTAAATAATCAGGTTTTCCTCCATGTTAATACATTTTACATTTTATTTAACCAATTTTAAGACTAAATACGAAAACGTAAAGAGGATATAAGGAGAAAATTAGGAAGTACCGAACAATCACTGAGACGAAATCACGAAAACGAACCCGGAAGGTGAGCTCCTATGGTGGTGGTGGGGAGAAAAAACCAACTCCAACACACAAACAAACTCACCATTAGATTAAGAGCTTAAAAGTAGAAAGAAAATAGATAAATAATGGAGGATTTTTTTTACTTACCAAAACTCAAGATGTGGAATCTTCGAGGTGGTAGTCGAAAATCCAACACAAAGGATGAAAATGGAAGATGGAACCTTGTAATTCACATAAGAGAACCATATGTTAGAAATCTCTAACATAATATGGAAGTAAAAGAGTGAAAATGGAGTTTTCATGTAGAAATACTTACCAAAAGTTGGTGGAATCAAAGGAAAGATGGTAGAAGATGATTGATGGAACTTCTAGCTTGAAGACTCACTCCAATAAGTGCTTAAAAGCTTTCATGTTTTCTGGAAATGGGGAGAGAAATGGAGAGAAATGAGTTGGTGAAAGTTTGTAATGAAAGTGAAAATGAGAAAAGAAATGTAAAAGAGTGATTATGGGATGAGACATAGTTAGAATATGGTCTTAGATCTATTTCTACATCAAAACTACTCATAATGGGAAAATTCAAGAAATAAATCACGAGTTGGAAAAAGTGAAACTTGCGGACCTCATTGGTTGTGATATTGATCTTACGGGGGGAACGAAATCAAAGAATATATAGACTGACTTGTAGAGACCCTCTATCTAGTTGTCTATCTAGGGTGATCGATCTACATCTTTCGCTCATTCTTGATAAGGTTATTAGTGAGCCGAGCGTTAAGGAAGATGTGGACACAAGTAACTGACGCAAACAGTAATCGATTCAGCGCAACTAACATACGCAATTTATTGTATTGTTTTCATGCTATCTTTCCTCATGTTGCATGTGATGTCGTTTTTGATCAATTCTATCTATGTATCAAGTCTTGCTTACTATCTCTTAAGAGAAGTGCGAAAGGATTGCAGGCTAGATTCAAGGTATGCGAGTTGATTGATCCCACTCCACTTTAAAGATTGGGTGAGTGTTCAGTGTACTTTAGTAATAGTATGAAGGCTCTGGTAGACGTAGCTACCGGCTCCTATTCCGTATAGATGTTGGTTTTTGATGTAGTTGCTTGTATTAGGGCGAGCGGCTTTGCACCTACGGGAGAGCTAGTTAGTCTTCCTTCCTCGCCAGCTAGGTGCTTGCCGGCGAGGGGGAACCTTTGGGTAGGCTCTGCAGGATCAACAACAATAGCTGCACGGAGTACGGTAGAATTCCTCGGTACGGTCATTCGGGAAGTCCCTCCGAGGATAGGCACAAGTCATCCTCGTACCGGGCTTGGACCATGTCTCCCGAACAATCTCAGTACATATGGCGCTATTAGACCTATACTGACTTATTTATAGCATACCTTCTTGAAGAGGGGAGTCATTCGCTCGTTACGTTGTTCGACTGAACTCGTTGGCTTGGATCTCCAAAAGTCGAAAATGACGTTTTTGGCATGATCTGCCGGAAGCACGACTGCGTCGCAATCCTCCTCTGACCAACTCCTTCCGTTAACTTTCCGTTAAAGGACCGAATTTGTAATAGTTTTACCGTTAGTTCCCGTTAAAGGACTAACTTTGTAATATTTTTTTAACATTAATTTTAACCAACAATTAAAGGCATAAACACCTAACTTATTATACGAGAATACTAACTAATCGGCACTTAGGTAAACTAAAACTCTTCCGTAACGGAGGACGAAGCCACAAATAACATAAAACCCGACAAATCACATAAAGTGTGAATAATCACAAGGAAAAATTAATGGGTCAAACCAAATCGATAAAAATAAAGATAAACGGTAATCGATTAATACCTCGAAAATACGGGATGTCACAAGAGACTTCCTAAAATTGATTTTACAAGTGTGAGACAACCACCGATAGACAAAATCCTAGACTTCCACGAAGTACGTCGCGTGAGGATTTTTTCACTTACTTTATACCATCCCTCCTTGTTACGCATTTTTTTTACCTACCGGGAGCCCCAAGTAGGTGAAAGGAAGAGTATCATGAGATCATTAGATGATATATGACACATTTTCAACTTCTAGAGGATTAACACAACCCCCGTAAAGACTACTTTTAGATAACTTCCCTTTTAGTCGAGAAACCTTTTGAAAACAACTAAAAATCCAAACCAAGTTGATAGCATTTCTAACCGACCACTCACCAAAGAAGAGTGCATCGTCAGCATAAGAAGCAATTTATTTGTGTTTTGAAATTAAACATCCATTTTCGACATCTTTAACAGAATCGATTACATATTTAATATTTTTACCAAACATAAAAAAATTTGTTTTGACTCTAATCCAAATAAACGATTTGATTGTACCTCATAGCAAACATGAATTTATTTTGACTTTCTCACATATTATGATATCAAGTTTCATTCACATACAATGTAGTTGACTAAACCTACACAAGTCAGTATCCTTCTTTAGCCTATCCTCCACAATGAACAAATACTATAATGGTCTACCTTCTTTAGCCTATCCTCCACAATGAACAAATACGATAATGGTCTACCATTTCGATCTCTTAAAAACAACACAACCATAATACATAATCAAGGTCCATTCTTGTACGATCCTAACCTTCAGGCACTAATAGTCTTATATGTTTCGCCTTTTTATCACCATCGTTAAAAATCTTTTTCGACGCTTCAACTATCATATCTTGTTATTAGCCTTCCTTTAAAGTGTTACAATCTATAATATTTATCATTTTGAACATTCATCTGTATTTTTATTATTAATTATCCCTCGCAATCTCTATGTGTTTTATAACGCTCATCGTTATATTGGTTGTATAACGCTCTCGAAGTACGAAATCAAAAAGTGTAACACACATAAGGACTTTGCATAGTGACCATAGTTAAGATCAGAGGTAGAACTACGGATTGGTTAACGAGTCAAAATATGTTTATGTCAAAAAAATTTGATTAAAAAACTCAATGACTCATTTTAAGTCGGTAAAAAATGTCTGAATGCATACACACCCCTCAAGTTATCACCAAATGTTCACAACCAACCTAACTTCTCCATTTCCTAATCAAATGAACCTCCTTAAACCCTACCGGAAAACCCTACACTTCTCCACCCTCACCACCTTACCACCACCACCACCACCACCACCACCAGACACCCACCTCGTCGGAAAAGCCATCGCCATCCTCAAACGCCACCATTTATCCAACCTAAACTCCCTATCTTCCCAATTTACCCCTCAATCAGCCTCATATTTACTCCACCATATCCAATTCGACAAAACCCTAATCCTCCCATTCATCAATTGGGCTAGAAAACGCCCTTTTTTCGATCTCAAATGTAGCTCTCAATCTCTCCACATTCTCACAAGATTCAAGCTTTACAAAACAGCTCAAATTATAGCTCAAGATGTAGCGATTAACACCCCCGATGACGAAAATGGCGATATGGTTTTCGGTTGTTTAAAAGAGACGTATGATGAGTGTCGTTCGAGCTCCGCGGTTATTGACTTGTTGGTAAAGTCTTATTCGAGTTTGAAAATGGTGAAAAGAGGTTTAAATACGATTCGTTTAGCTATATCTCATGGTTTTATGCCGGGTGTGTTGTCGTATAATTCGGTACTTGATGCTATGATTAGGTTGAACGAGCCGATTAAGTTAGCCGAGGAAATGTATTTGGATATGATCAATATTGGTGTTTCGCCGAATGTGTTTACTTATAATATTTTGATTCGCGGGTTTTGTGGAGTTCGGGAATTGGAAAAGGGTTTGGGGTTTTTTGCGGAAATGGAGAAAAACGGGTGTTTGCCTAACGTTGTTACGTATAACACGTTGATTGATGGTTATTGTAAGTTGAGGAGGTTTGATGATGCGTTTAAGGTGTTTAAAACAATGTGTGTTAAGGATTTGGAGCCGAATGTGATTACGTATAATGTTATACTTAATGGGTTGGGTCGTGAAGGGAGGATGAAAGAAACGGGTGAAGTTCTTGAAGAGATGAAACGGAAAAGGATTGTGCCGGATGAAGTGACGTATAATACGCTTGTGAATGGGTATTGTAAAGAAGGAAATTTTCATCAAGCGCTTGTTTTGCATGATGAGATGACGAGTAATGGGTTATCTCCTAATGTTATTACGTATACTTCTTTGATTAATAGCATGTGTAAAGCTAGAAATCTACACCGAGCTATGGAATTATTAGAACAAATGCGGATAAGAAAGTTATTTCCGAATGCTAGAACATATACGACTTTAATTGATGGCTTTTCGCAACAGGGGTTTATGGAAGAAGCTTATAAGTTGTTTGATGAAATGAAAAAGAACGGGTTTTTTCCATCTATTGTGACGTATAATGCTTTGATCCATGGACACACTGTAGATGGAAAGATAGAAGATGCTTTATTAGTTCTGGATCAAATTGGTAAAACTGGATTATCACCTGACGTCGTGAGTTATAGTACAATTATTACGGCTTTTTGTAGGAATCAGGACCTAGATAAAGCATTTGAAATGAAACGCCAAATGGTCAAATTAGGCGTTTTACCTGATGCTGTTACTTATTCTTCACTAATTAAAGGTCTTTGTGATCAGAGGAAACTAACCGAAGCTTGTGACGTTTTTCAAGAAATGTTAAGATTAGGCTTACCGCCTGATGAATGTACATATACCGCTTTAATAAATGCTTATTGTGTTGAAGGAGATACAACAAACGCTCTACATTTGCATGATGAAATGCTTAGTAAAGGTTTGCTCCCTGATGTAGTGACATACAGTGTGTTAATTAACGGGCTTAGCAAGCAAGCAAGAACCCGTGAAGCAAAACAGCTTCTTTTTAGATTATATTACGACAATGCTGTTCCAGATGATGTAACATACAATACTTTAATAGAGAATTGCGGAAACATGGAGATGAAGAGTGTGGTAGCTCTTATAAAAGGATTTTGTATGAAAGGTTTAATGAATGAAGCAGATAAAGCGTTCGATAAGATGCTTCAGAGAAGACAAGCACCCACTGAAGCGGTTTATAATGTTCTGATACATGGTCATTGTAAAGGAGGGAACTTGAGGAAGTCTTTTGATCTTTATAAGAAAATGGTGAATCATGGATTTATTCCACATACTGCAACCATTATCGCTTTAATAAAAGAACTTATAAAAGGGGAAATGAGTGCTGAGTCGAATGAAGTTATAGAAAACGTATTGAGAAGCTGTAAGCTAACGGATGCTGAGCTTGCAAAAGCTCTTGTTGAGATAAACCATAAACAAGGAAACATGGATGCAGTATTTAAGATTCTTTCTGAAATGGCTAAAGATGGGCTTCTTCCGAATAGTGGGAGAACGGCTTATGCTCAATGATTACTTACATCTTCTCTACGGATAGGAAATTATTAGTATTAGATTCATGAAAGGAGCGATAGATGGTTTTTAATGTATTTTTTTGCTATAATTCTTTTGTTGTCTAGGACTTACAACCTGCTACGTTGTGTAAATATACATCTAATCCATCCTCATATTTTAACATATAAAATTTTGAGATTACCCCTTCAATACCTGTTTAACTCCCTTGATCACATTCACTTAGTTTATGACGGAACAAAACAGAGTATGTATAACTCCAGCAGTATAGTTTGGGAAGCAAAAAAATTCAACAATTATAGTAAAGTTGGTACTTTTTTGGTTTTAGCAAGCAATGTAACCACCATTTGGGGCATACTGCATAAAATGGAAACCTACTATTGTCGAAATTCTGTTTTAAAACAGTTTCATTATGGGAAATAACAAGTAACAACACACTTTTAATAATTTGGCGTAAAACGGAATAACTGAATGAGAGTAAATTTCCATTTTATGCTGTTTGGCGATCGTTTGTGGCATTTTGGAATATCTCCTAATTGAGGATAGGGTGTGATAATTAGGTTAAATAATAATTAACTTCAACTGATTGAAATTTAGAAGAAATTATATATATTGATCTTTCTAAATGTACAGGGAAGACATTTTGTCGTTGCTGTAGTAATAAATCTGTCTTGTACATCAGACTTCTGATCTAACTTTTAGTAAGCATGACGAATACAGAAGAGAACGGATTAACAAAAAAAAAATTGACGAATAGGTTACAACATCAGTTAAAACAATAAATATCTTGAAATTTAAATCTCAGTTTTATAAAAACCGACAACAAAAATAAAAGTTATAAATTTAAACAAGATATCAGATTTAAACAATAAACACATAAATATGAATTTCGGTCTTGGATAATTGAACTCCAAATTTTGTGTTTTCGAAATAGAAACCCCGCTATGCAGATGCTGAGTGACAACCCAAGGCTGTTTTAGTTCAGTACAGGAATGCAACGTCTGACAACTAATGGGTCAAACAGTGATAATATGGCTTCTGGAGTGCAACTATCGCCCCTTGTTGTTGCCAGTTGAAGTGACAAATGATGAAAGTTAAAAGTTAACACTTCTTAAAGAACGTTAACTTTGAATGCTCGAAATAATTTTAATTCAGACATTTGTAACTGGATTCGGGTAATGTAGAAGCCTCCCACCACGGCCTTTTGATGCACACAGAGGAGAAGTCGAAAACATGGTAACTCACAAGGGCACAAAAAGCAAAGGAAATCTATCAAAGGCCATGGGAAAACCTTGCAGCAGACTCACTCATCTTCTTCCTTTTTTATAGTTTACGTTCTACTTAGCAAGTTTCACTTGAGGCCATAAAAACACCTCCACGTACTCATCTAGGCAAATTGAAGACTATAAAACCAGTTATTTAGTTTCTCGTGCTAAAAAATAACCCTTTATTTTTAAGCAAATTACTTCTATTCATATAAAACCATTACACCCAAATTGCGGAATACCAGAAAACATTTTCTAGGACATAATAATTCAACAACTTATACCAATTCAAATGCCCAAAAGATAGTAAACAAGCATAGCTACAGAAAGTACATAAAAACAAAATCGAACCTACCTGACATTAAATTCCAATATTTGAATTAGCTTGTCTCAAATAACTACAAGAACTACCAGTTTACATACAAGATTACGCACTACTTATTACGAAAAGGTTAACCAGAGTAGCAATCCTAGAACAAAGTTACAACAAGGATAGTAAAAGACAAGAGCAATCTCACAGATGAACCCGATTTCATCTTGAAGAAAGTCTTTGGTAAAGATCATCAGCCAGCACCTGCCTTAAGCTTTCTCCAAAATAATAATACGATTTCTCACTCTCCAACACTCTCGGAACCGCACCACTCTCTTCCGGATCCTTCCACAGCTCAGGTTCAGGCTCTCGGGCAATCTGACACAAATTATGCAACACGCAACAAGCGACAATAGTCTGTGGTGCATGACTCAATCCCACGTTCATATCTTGCAAAATCCTCCACCTTCCTTTCAACAATCCGATAGCTTCCTCCACGACTTTCCTTCCTTTCATCAACCCTTCATCAAACGTATTATGTGCAGGATTCCCAGTCCTATTCCACGAAAACGGAGTCAATAGAAACGACAGCAACGGATAACACCAATCACCAACAATATACGGCCTAACAGGATGCCCTTTCACATTCACAACTTTCTCCCAAACAATATCCCCAGAAATCAACCTATTATAAAGCAAACTATCACGAAAATGCATAGCATCATCAAACGCACCCGGCGCTTTCACACAAACATCCCAAAAGATCTTCTTATGATCCGCAACCACCTGAAGCTGCACAGACTTAAAACCATGCGAATTAACATAAATATTCGGATTTGGCACATCATTGGGTAAACTCCTCAACCTAATATGCGTATTATCAATAGCACCACATATATTGGGTAACGAAGTAATCTCAGCAAAGGAAGCAGTGGTTTCATGCAAGCGTCTCCTCCCCGCGGGTATCTTAATAAACTCCGGATACAGCTTGGTCGACAACAACCTAGTAACCATATTGGTAATCTTGGACACAAGATAGGGCTCAAGCGAATACCGTTTGGCAACCGTCTTGGCAGACAAACCTAACGACAACCTGGAAAGCACCATGGCAACAGCGTAATCACTGGGCAAGGACAAATTCGACAAGGCAATATACGGTTTGAGCTTCTCAACAACAGTAGTAAAAACAGGATAAGACAAACCGTAAAGCGAGCGCCACTGCGCGTCACGTAACGGCGCTTCCATGTTCCAAATCCGTTCAGTAGAAAGCGCACGGAACGCGGCGACGGAGTATTGGTTACTGTTAGATGACGGTGACGGCGTTGGAGATGAGGATGAGGATGAGGTTTTCTTGACGGTGGAGATGTAGGATAAGACGGAGGCGATGGTGAAGAATAAGAGAGGGGCGGCGGAGGTGGTGGTTAGGAGGGTGGATGGGGAATTGGTGGTGTCGGAGGTGGTTGGATCCAGCTGGTTTTGGAGATGGAGGAGATTTGAAAGCATCATTAACAACGATTCCTCCATTTTTGGTCACCAATTGAGTGAAACCCTAATTTTGATCGGACTTGCACAGATCGCCGTCGACACCTATAGATTTCCCTTGCTCCATAGTCAATATAAATGTTTCACTTTTTTTTTTAACTTTTTATTAAGCTTCCGTTTGGTTCGTAAAATCGGATGAAATTTGAAGCAATTTTTGTTGCATCATGTTTGGTTGCATCATATTTTCGTTGTGGAATTCATAATTTCTTCCGGTTTGTGAAGTTATTCAAGATTTCTCATATCATGAAATTCAAATCAGTTTATGAAAACTTCTTTCAAACAAAACTTTGCACATGTCTAATACAATTTCCAACTTTTTTCATAGATGTGTTCGGTAATGTAGTTGAAGTTCTAGTTTAAAAATGTAATATGATAGAATATATTAACTAAGTTAAATAGATTTAATTAGAGTATGTAATTTACCATATTATAATTTCAAAATACTTTTATAAACTATCTGAAGTAACTTGTTTTTTAGAAGTCTATATTTATTTTAAATAAGTTTCACAAAAAATGTCGACCAACCAAGCCTTTCTCTCTGTAGGTTTTTCCTGTGAGAGTTTCCCTAACACGCAATGAATATTTGAGGAGACTTTTACTCTTATCGTTGTTGTTGTGATCTTTCTTCTCTCCATTCATGGTAGAGATCAATTGACGAAATTGTCAGTTTTATTCTCCTTTGTGAGTGTTTTACTTTCGCTTAGAAGATCGTTGTTAGCCTATCTTGTTAAATCTTTGGAAAAGATGTGTTATGAATTCAAAGTGTGGGATCCTGGAATCACTTTTTGGATCCAACCTTTTTATGTGTCACGTTGCACAAAAGTCTCTTGCAGTCAGATCTGGATTTTGAAAAAAAGAATGATTTGGTTCGTTAATGATTTTCAATGGCATACTGAAAGCCTTTCCCTCAAAAGTTCAACATTTACTCGATTCACTGATGCTGCATTATTAAGGTGATATTCTCGAGTGTGGTTGTTCTTCAAATGATGTGTAAGGTATTAGATTTGTGTCAATTTGTTGCAAGAGCCAATGGTTCATGGATTTGTTTTGGCATATTATCAACTCTCCACGGGCAATTGGAGTTAAAATTTTACGGTTTGTATGTTTTACTCATTTTGCTCGTTTGGTATTTTAGTATCTATTGTAATCCGTGGATATTCCACTACAACATACCTCAATTTTGAGGAGTGATTCCCGTTATCAATAAAATTGTTAGGCTTTTGCCTTTTGTTCAAAAAAAAAATAAAAAAATTAATCTCTTATATGTCCCTTATAAGTTTTTCATCAAAAATATGTTACAAAATTTCAATTAATTTGAATAATTTACAAATTGAACTGAATTATATATACATAAATTAAAAACTGAATTTCGTTGAATTCGGTCAACCAACAAGATAACTATTTAATCAATTCATATTCCAATTTCTCAAATTCCAAATCATTTAACGCATTCCAATTTCATTAAAAACATTATGCGAACCAAACGGACCCTAAGTATGTTTGATTCAAAAGATTTTAGGGGCTTGAGCTTATTTTTTTTAAAAAGCCCTACATTTAAACTGGGTATTTGTTTTAGGTTATGTGAAAGTTTTATTAGCTTATGTAATCAAGATAAGTTGATTTGAAATGTTTGTTTGAGCTTATGAGTCTATTTAAAGAGTATTTCATACGAATTTCGTCCATAAGTTAAAAATAGAATAAATCTTCTACTTACGGAAATTGTTTCTAACGAAAATCTATTTTAGAAACAAAAAGGGTAAATAGTTTTCGTAGGTGGACGATTTATGTAATTTGTTTTACTTAAGAACGGAGTATGTACTATTGTGTGCATGATTAACATGCTTCAGGTTATCGTTCCTCATAATATCTCGTAAAGCAAGTGTTGAATGTACCTCAAAGTATCCTTACATTACAATTTGGTGAATAAGCTTTCGCCACTCACCTTTTCCGCCTTCATATCCAACATTTAATATAAGTATACTACGATGAATTCAAGTCTTCTAAATGTCAGAGGACGTTCGTCGGATTCCATTCAACATTGATTTATGTTTTTAAAATTGATGTAGACTCTATATCCGACCCACTTCAGTGATATATAGTATTTCTTATCTTCAGTTTTCGACTCCTGATAAGGGGTTCTTCAACGGGTGGCATTCAATAAAGATGTGTATGATCATTTACCATCTGATAAGGCTTCAAATAGCAATGTTCGAATGATCATACCTGATATGGTTATTGATGGACGTTCATCAACTATATAACAAACAAATAATATTGAGTCTATTCATGATATGCAAAAAATACCATTTATTTGTTTGTTACTTATACATGTGTGTATTAAGTTAGACTTTATAATTAAACATATACTTCCAGAACTAAGAATAAGAGGAATATCCCACTTGTAAAATTATTAGTGCGAATATTCATCATAGTTTTGCTTGACTCCTGTTATATTTTAGGTTCTTTCGAAGTTGTCCATGTGTTATTATTTTTGGGCTCTTTTATATTTTTATTATGTTTTTGAATTTTTTTTTCCACTACTAAGGAAATAATATAAATAATGAAAGTATTTAAATAGAAATTAGAGTTGAATAAGTAATTAACTAAAAATTAAACCTAGAAAAATAGTTAACAAAATGAATTTACATTCTACTTCTCTTTTCTCCATTTAATAATATTTTCATCGGTTCTTGATTGATTAATTGGTGCAAAATACAGTCAAACGATATTAAGTCCATCTAAAGTTTTACAATTTGTAAAGATGTTGTGTTGAACATGTATGGAGCTTATTGATCCTTGAGAAGTGTTGTTTTTAGAAGATCCCAACCTTGGGTTCTTTAATAGTCTCCCTTTTTTGAATGTTACATTTGGAGGCAAAAATATGTTGATGAATGGGGCTTCAATTTGGAGATCTTCATGCCTTCTTTTCAGAGTGGGGGAGGAAGAGGCATTGTTGAGACTAGAAGTGTCGAGTATGTAATTTTTGGAGAATTATGATCTACTTTGTGGTTCTTGACCCGTGCATTTCTTTGCATGATCTTTTGATCCACATACTATATTATTCTTCTCGCAACCTTTTTGTATTGTCTCTTTTATAAAATTGAATCAATTACATGCCTTTCAGATAGACCAAACTTCATAAACTCAATGACATCTTCATCTTCAAATTTATCAAGTCTTAGTACCTTAAAATTTTTTATCTTAATACTCTGGTTAGTTTATCTTAATACTCTGGTTGTATGTTGTCATGGCCTCAACAATTGGTTGATTGTTGTCTTTGTTTTAAGCTTGATGATCATGTAGATCCATTTGTTCATATATGGCTAACGCTTGTTAATTGACTTTTGCTTTATTTAACAGTGGATTAACATCATTGACTCTTCAACGTATTGCCTTGTCAATAATCTCAACCTGCCAACATGCTAATCCGAACCCGACAATATGTTAATCCGCACCCGACAATATAATTATGTTAGTGGTCAAGTTCAGACTGAGTAATTTTAACCCGACAACATGTTAACCCAAATTCGTTAACATGAACGTAACTACTTTCAAACTCTTTCCATAACTACCACGAATATGTTATGTTACAATATGACGCATTACCACTATAGGTCACATAATGGTTGGGGTAGGTGGTTTCGTAAATATAAGAAAGTAAATGTAACAAAAAGCATTTACAAAATCGTAAGGGTCATATTGTTTATACAATTTTTTTTTTTTTTTTTTATCAAAATTCTAGGGTTTATTTTGATCCAATTTGAATCCCTAAATCACCCCACTCTCCTCATCAAAATCTACTTTAGAATATCAAGGCCTTTTAAATCTCAGAACTCAATTCTGCTATATCGACAGCTGATTCATCTTACAACAATGACCGAGGTACCATCTTTATTATCTGATATCAACTTATAATTGTTTGATTCCATGTTAATTGTCTAAAGATTGGTTTTTTATTTTGTTTTTCCAGTATTGGGTTAGTCAGGGTAAGAAATGGTGTGACTTGTGTAAAATCTTTATATCGAATAATCCTTCGAGTATCAAGAATCATGATCTTGGTCAACGTCACAAAGATGCTGTTACCAAGAGACTGGCTAACATGAGAGAACAGAAAGTTGCTAAAGATAAAGAGACGAAAGAAACCGCTCGTGTTCTAACACAAATCGAAGAGGTAGTCTTTTGTCACGTTAGAAACCCGTTTCTTGCATTTTGCTTTTGAAGCAGTGTGTTGATTCAATATATTACTGTTCTTATATAGTTCCTTTCCAAATTGCTGACAGAAAGCGAGTCGTAGTTATCAGAAGGACATTTCAACTTTTCAGAAGGCTAAGGATTTTAATGCAAGCGGGGAGGGCATGGGTGATGGCTCTACATCAGCAGGTTAGTAATATTCTTAACTTACCTTTTTGTATTTCTTATTGTATAAATGTGCTGCTATCCTTAAACCCCGTGTTAGTGTGTTGCCCTAAGTCTTTTTGCTAATGACGGATTATATGCTAGGTTTTAAATTTCATTATTGATATTTTTGGCTGCATGACCAATTTTCATAGATTATGTTTATGCACACATATAAATGTGTGTAAAGATTCCATGATTTTTCTGGCATAAGTATTAAGTTTGAGACTGATTTGGACATTTGTTTGCTGTTACACATACGGCTTGATTTTTGTATATGTATTACCTCGTCACATTTTGTTATATTCTGGTTGGGGAAGAAATAGCAATGGAATGCGTGTAAATGATGCACACATTTTGAGTTCTAATAAGCACTTTATAGGCAGTACTACGTGGGTTGCTGCAGACACTCTGTCTTTACAAATGTACTGATAGAAACTGAATTTGTTTATGTTTGCACATTTTACCTCAAATTTTGAATTTTGCTGCTGGGTTGACATCCCATTTTTATTTTTTTCCCCTTAGATTACTCTTTGCCCTAATTAGCAGTTTAAAGGTAGCCAATTTTGCTTTAGATATCGTGTTGGTTGATGACATTAAGTGGGTGTTAATTTAAAGCTGCGGTTTAGAGAAGTATTTTGTTGGTATCGAATGTATTGGACCGATAGAGTATAGGAAATGCAACCACCCTCGTTTTGAGATGAAGAGCAAGATGGATGAAATTGGTGACAAGCTACATTTCTCATGTGTTTGCGGAGTTGTGTTTAGTGAAAAATATTATTTCTCAAAAGGTGATGAATCGTGTTAAAATTAGTGGAGTATGCATGCCCAATGAATGTATAAGAAATGTGAATGTGAAGTGGATGTGAGAATACAACAAATGGTTAAGACTTAAAGAGTAAATAACACTGATATTTGAGATAAGGTAGGGGTAGTCTGGTAGAGGATAAGCGTAGTCAACGTTTGAGATGGTTACACTAGTGGCAGGTTGGTTGCGTTGTTTCTCAGATCAAATTGTGTATGTGTAACTGTTGGAACAGGTTGGGGCCAAGCTGCTAACACATTCATTGTCCTTTTTTTCGAAATTTTAAATTAATAGTATGCTAAATTGATTACAAAAAGTATGTAGTTAAGTTTATAATCAAAACGATTATGTAAAGTATATAGTTAAGAATAGAATCTAGCCTTTGTTATTGTCATTAAAGTGTTGAACTAAACTTCTTGCAGGGATTTATCGACTTTCTCTTAACTCCTGTTTATGAATCAACTTTTCTCATTAGAGGGATATTTCCGATGTTTTCTAGGTAACCATGTCAAAAGAACTTGGTGCCATCATATCAATTTTTTGTATGTTTCGATAATCTTGACAATATTATATAAGTATATGCTATTATTGATCCCCCTATGCTAATGTTTTAGCTCCTCTTAACCCTTTTAAAATATTGTTTAATATTATCTTATGATATTCCGGTTTTTTTTTTGGTATGATTATCTTCTTATCAAATTAATACATCATTTAATTATCTCAGAATGGGAGCTTGACAGTTCAACAGGTTATTACTATAATCAAAGTAACGGCTGCTACTATGATCCAAATTCTGGCTTCTACTATACTGATGCTTTAGGTACCACATTAACGTTATCACTTTAACCCTAAATTAAGATTCTTAAACTCTCATTTATATTCCGATTTCCTTTATTTTAACAGGTAAGTGGGTGACACGGGAAGAGGCTTTCGCTGCTGCAGCTAACCATTCTTCAGGACCTATACAAAAGAGAGCCCTTTTTGCTACACCATCAACATTGACTTCAAAAAGTCAAACCAATACTAAAAGTCAATCATCATCTGTAAACCCCACACGATCTGCTAACAGGCCCTCATCTATTGCTATAAACAAGAGAAAACGACAAGATAATAAGCCAAAGGTTGTATCTGAGGAAGAAGCAGCTGCACTTAAGGCAAGAGAGGCAGCAAGGAAGAGAGTCGAGGAGAGAGAGAAATCTTCTCTTGGTTTATATAAGCACTGATATGTCGGTATACACCCTGTAGCACAAACTCTGTAAGGTTGACAAATGGGTAATATTGATACACTCGGGTCGTTTTAAAACCTTTTTTTTTTAAATCTATTATACCCATTTGACCTTGTAGGGATAAAACATAATTAAAATCAACCACTCGGAGAATTTCCTCATTTTAAAATCAGTGGAATTAAGAAAATCGTTGTTTATTTATGAGTGCTTCACCTTTTATTCATGCAAAAAAGAACCATAATACTTGACCCTCAAATTAAAGTATATTTTTTTTCTCTTTCTTTCGTTTTTTGCAAAATAAAGGTTTGTATGCAATGCATTGAAAATCCAAGTATAACAAGATCTTCTTTCTTGATGCACCTGTAGATTTGGTAGTTCTATAGCAATTTATGAACTCGGCACATGGTGGGTCGGGTAATGTGTCAAAAAGGGTAGGGGCCCCGTTGGATCCATTAGAGATAAAACATAACCCAAACAATACCACTGCTAATAACTTTACTGTGCCGTTTTTTATTCAGAAGACAATGTCCGGGAATTCTAGTGAGATATGAAAGATTTTCAGATGAGACCCTTGATGATGCTGTAAAATTCAGTGGTTTGAAACTAAAAGTGAAGACGAGTCCTGCAAAACAGATTCATTTCATTGTAGACATCGTTTTCGTTGATGTACAATATATCTTCTTTTAAGATCATGCCCCATTAAAGAAACCCTTAAATTTTAAAGTTAGTATTTGTGTGCATTTACACTCATCATGCCAGAGTGACCCGGGGTTGAAAGGTTAGCGGTAGGGGCCTCAAGTCGGTGGTTCATATATGGGTCATGCTGACTGTGGTTGACTTGTTTGGTCATATAACTCGTCTACTGCCCATACATTTTAAATTCCCCCCGGACCCTCAAAAGGCCAAAATAATCTCTGCACGTTTTCTCCCTATTGCCGACGAAATAACGGACGATTAAAGTATATATATATATAAATTTCCTACTTTGCTACTGTTAATAAACTTAAAATGTGACTTAATAATTCTTTTTATATTTGATATATAACGGAAACTTCTAGAATTGATTGAATGTTATTCGTATTCTGTGCTTATTGTTAATGTTAATGACTAATATATTAAGTTTTAATTGAAATTTCCACCAAAGAAAATTCTTTTATATGTGCAAAAAGTGGCAATTTTTTTATTAATTGAGTATGATATACAAGGGTGAATGTGGTAGTAGTCTCGTAATGAATCGTTTGGTAGTGGTTTATTTTTAAAAGAAACAACGGGTACAGTACCGATTGGTAACCAATACCATGGTAATTTGTTCACATTGTACTTGTTTTGTACCGAATTGATATTGTATCAGTTGTTAGAAAAATCTAATGTCGAATACAACAGGTAGGGTACTGATACTATAACACTTTTGTTCACACTTAAAACATATATAAACACCTCCTCCATTATGTTAATCAAAACTCTTTTCTAAGAATTTATATATTATATATAGATAATTTGTCTAACAAATACCATTAAAAATTTTGAGATCAAAAAATCTAATTATAACTCTTCATTTTAAAAACCTACTTAAAATTTTATTTTGTTTAAAAATTAAATATCTCAAAAACCGTAAATGTATTAAACGAATAAATTACACCATTGTAACGAGCATTAGATTAACTTTCTATAGAGTACCCACTCGATATAATTTTGACGAAATTTTTTTTCGGGTTTTCTTGATAGGTTTTGAAAGTTTATATAATAAAATCACGATTTTATCATATGTGATTTTATAGTTTGACATATTTTTTTTTTCGTTTTTCTTTTTGATTTTAGTTGAATGTATATAATATAACAAATATAAGTTTTGAAATTCATATTTAATGTTCAAATCATATGTGATTGTACCTTACGAATATCAACATTTGTCCGAGAACGGAATAAAAAATCGTCAATTTTTGATTTTTTTTCCGGGTCTATATAGATTATACCTAATACAATATTTTTGCGTTTTAAAATTAACAATTAAAGTTGAAATCATGTGTTTTATTGCCTTATAAGTTTTCAAAATTTTACCTACATAATAAAATCACATGTGATATACAATACAATCACATGTGATGCGTACCATCACATGTGATATGCGTACCATCACATGTGATATGAATAATATCACATTTATGTCAAAAAAAATGAAGGAAAACAAAAATTATCACATATGATCTACAATACAATCACATGTGATATGCGTACTATTACATTTATGTCAAAAAAAATTATGGAAAAAAAATCGTCATAATTTGATGTTTTTTTACTAAATTTAGGTAATTTATACGTTATATAGTAATTCTCTTTTATAGAGTTTTATGAATTGGTGTCAATATCAAATATGATATTATCGTTGCAATTTTAATACCACAAAAAAAAAACCCGACGAAAATATATAACAATACTGCTCTAATTAAAGATAAAAATGAGACGATCGCAATGGTGTAATTTGTTTCGTCTACGATTAACGGTTTGTAAGATAAATTAATTTAAAAAATAAAAGAAAATTAAGTTTGAGTTTTAATCTTAGCCATTAGATTAAAATAAGATAACTGTTCAATATTGTGTATATTGGTGTTTAAAAAATTATATATCTTAATTAATCACTTACCTAAAATATATATATTAACTTTTATATAAAATAACAAATCAAATTGAAGTTAACCATTTCAGTTAGAACAAATAAAAATAGATCCACAATTTAACTAATAAACTCTAATAAAAGATTGTTTTCATGTAACGTTTCTTCTAAACCTTTTTCATAACAATTTTCCAAATAATATACTACGAGTATGAATTGACCCACTAACCATCGACTACCGCCCAATATTATGATAAGTCTGTCAAAGGACATGATATAAAATTCTCACGTATATGGTTTGTTATTTTTCTTTCTTAAAAGAGTTAATTTGAAATTCCAAAAATGAACTATTTCAAATTCCATTATTACATTCACGCCAACACATTTGAATAGAATCGGGTCGGGTCTACTTGACTAGTACTCAAAACATGGTCCACTTTTGCAACTCTCTTTTACATTTTCACAACTTGATAAATACAACTATACAAAACATTTGTCCAAAATCTCTCCCATTTTCTCCTTCCTTACTTACTTACATGGAAGTACAAGTAGCAATTCCGACGCCGGGGGCTTTCGACTTCGATTTCAACTACAACAGCATCACGACAACTCCTTACGCCACCGCGCCATCGAGTCCTCAATCATCTATCCCTTTTACATGGGAAGAAAAACCAGGAATACCCAAACAAAACAACTATGATCATTATAGTGAACAAGACTTAGATACCGACACAGATTTCGCATTCGGGTATCTTGAACGTCACTCCATTTCAGCTGCAGACGAGCTTTTCGACTGCGGCAAGATCAAACCATTAAAACCACCACCTCGTCTACATTCTACTAACGACTCACCCAAATCACCAAAATCACCAAAATCGCCAAAATCTCGGTTTAAAGAAGCGTTGTCTCCTCGTAGTAAAAAAAACGACTTCGACCCCTTCTCCGAGGCATTAAAACAAACCGTAGGTGAACATATGGAACGTGGACGAGAACGGACGTTAGAAACCAACAACAGACGTAAAGTAACTCGATCTTTATCTCCTTTTCGAGTAGTTGATCATGTAAACAACCCGAAAAACTCGTCAGATCAATCATCTCCAACGTGGTACAATAAGTGGAATCTTAAGAATTTGTTATTGTTTCGAAGTGCTTCGGAGGGAAGTGTGACAACAAGAAAGGATTCTTTGAAGAAATACATTATGTTAAAGAAGAATCAAACGTTTAGTTTTCGAAGTACTGATAGTGGTGGTTCGATGAAGGTGTCGACTGATGAAACCGATTTTACGGCGACGGAAGTGATGAAGAGTAAGAGTAACTTGCCTTACAAGTCAGGATTAATGGGTTGCTTAAGGTTTAATCAAAATGGAGGAAGTGTTCATGAGATTTCCAAAGGGATCAAATCCGTTATGAAACAATAAAGTTATGTTTTAATACTGGTATGATCGCAACAAAATTAACAGATTTTTTTATCTGAGTATTTGTGAATCACATACATACGGAGTGAGTTTTTTTTTTTCTTTTTTTTTTTTAAATGTAGATCTTGTTCTATGTTTTAAATTAATCTCAATAATGTGTTTATATAATGTGTAATTTGTGATTGTTAAAAATAATATCCGAATACCGACAATTGTGACATAACAAATGCACATGAACTTGTAAAAAGACGATTTATAATAAATTGTTGTGTTTCTTCTTTATCTCATCAAATATTCGTCATGAAATCAAAGATGTTTATCAATAATTTGAAAAAGAATCTAAATGCCTTTAGTATGGTTGTATGTGAGTTTAAGACTTAATAAGAAAAGAAATGTACAAATTATTATATATTAATTAATTGTTTGTAATATTTCTAATCCTAAAGAACGATAATATGAAAAGTAATTATATTATTTTTATTAATAATTACATGTAAATGATGGTTATAAAAGAAAAAACCAATAAAACACAATGTGTTTTGTTTTTTCTCATTGGAGTTGGTGGTCAATGTTTATTCCACAACACACAATTAAGTAGGAAAAAAAACATATATGACGTATCTTTGATGTGGACAATGAAATTTTTAGTCAATGTGAACATGTTGAATATGATGTGCTACAAAGCCATCTTCTATGTCCTTGGATTTATATACATTTTGTAGACAACTTATATATTTTAAAACAAAATTCTATATGATATATAAATATAAATAATAATTAATACATAAAGCAAGCTTAAAATCATGGAATTTGAGATTTGAAAGATCTAATCTTGATAAAAGATCTCCAATGTCTTACATTAATACATGTATCATAATTAATTGAGTTATAAATATGAGATTTAATCTAAGGACCCTTTGCAAACTTTAAGTAAAGGTCTATTCATTTTTTTTTTTTATCAATTCTCTAAATTGTTTTTATTTCATTGTTTCATAGGGGTTCAGGTGTCAACTCAAGATATTGTTTTAACTTTTATTTATTGTCTTTATTATGGCCATAATTCGGTTAGCAACAATATATGACGATCAACATGATAGTACGTGATTGGACTCGATGTCAAAGCCTCTAGTTTCGATTCAACTAAATTCCTTCTCTCGTGGTTTATAAATGTCACTATTTCCGCCATGATATGTTGATTGGACCCTTTAAATTGCAATTTTCGATTTAAGGTCGCATTTTTTTGAAGGGTGTTCGCCACACATACTCTCACTAGTCACATAAACAAACGTCTATTCATTTCTGCATATTAGCAACAACTTATTGATAGACTTTATAATTTTCTTTTAAAAGGCAATAATTATATCATACATCGCATGTATTGATTCTATTAATCTTTTACGGGACTTGAATTCACAACTACTAAGATTGATGGATTAATTTACATACAATCAAACTACAAAAGACTACGATTTTAAAACATTTAGTAAATCCTATATTGCACTATAAAAAGGACAAGATGGCCAATTTATGTCCATCGTTAGGGAGACCCACATAAACATGACCATGATCATTTTGGTTGCTTTTTACTTGTGTATCTATCTTTTTCCCCTACTTTTTTCTTTAGCAAAACATCTTCAATAATGCTAGATTTCAATTCCACAGTTACAATTTCAACAACCTCATCATATATTTTGGGCAAGTTTACTATAAGACAACACAACATTAAGTTACTAAATAGACATGATCACCATAGTCCATAGTGTAAGGCTTAACAAAATAATAGCATAATTTTTTCTACTCTTTGTCTCTTTCAATCCCCTCAAAATATATGTCGACATAAAAACACGGTTAAATACCTTTTTTAAGATATACAATTAATGTAGCTAGTTTTCTTGTATTTAAACGCAAAACTTGGTCGATATGATTATCTTATAAGAAAGATCTATGAATCGTATTTTAGACAGAAAAATACTATAAATCTACTATTTGGGTTGTTCAAAGAAAAAAGAAAATTATTAAGATTTTGTTTCAATCAGACATTTATATGTTCATTAACATCGCTATATATATGATATTGATTTTGATAATAAAAGGTTTTTATAGCTCTGATAAAGGCACATATCCATTATCCTTTTAAGTTTTATTCAAAAAACATGCAAGTTTAAAGTCTATGCTATTAAAGGTGATCTATTTATAGGTTAATAAGTTAATTTTACTTATCTGTTAGGTTAAGAAATTATTATTAAAAATATTTAAATTGGTATAACTTTTTATTACCATAAAAAAATAATGAATTTTTTATTTCTTAGAACATCAGTAATGATATAAATTTCAGGAGGTGTTTGTTTCAACTTATGTAAAAGGCTTGTAAGTTTAGTAATTTTTGATAAACTCATAAGCCTACTTTTTCCAGTTTATAAGCTTATCAGGTTGAGCTTATAAAGCCATAAGCTTATCTTAATAAGCTCATAAGCTGGAAAAAATGAGTTTATGAGTTTATCAAAAATTACATACACTTATAAGCCGAAACAAACACGCCCTAAGTTCATAGAGATCAACATTTCATAAACTATCTCAATTTGTTAATTAACTTACCTATCTATTCCTATAAACTTAACAAGTTTATAACTAGACCACTTTCATTTTTATTTTAACTACTATATAAAGTTTATTGGTCATTTTTTTATTTAAATTTTGAGTTTAAAGAAATGAAATCTTCGCCATCTGTTTTCTTAAAATTAATCTACATCACTTAATTTGTAACTTACATATATTTTAATGCCAAGTTATGCGCACTCTTAAACATTAAAAAATAAAAACGTTATATATAATACAAGTTGAATTGTCATAAACATAACACAAAGTTTAATGACTTATAATGTTATTGGTTCACAAAAATTGTTTTCCAATAGAACTATGAATAAAATATGTTAACATATATATTTATATAATTTTCAGTGTCACTTATAGGTAAAATTATAATCAATTTAACTTCATTTTCTATGTTACTGGACATTAAGTTGATCCAATATTACGTAGCGTGAATATATTGCTAGTTATTTTTCTATATAACTAAAAGGGAATAACGAAAATCTGATATGGCTATTATATACTGTTGACATCTTATCTTTTATTTTATGTGTCACAATAAGATTAACTTCTTTTGTTGTGTTGACAACTCATTATCAACATTTAAATTTAAAGTAAACCAAAAAAGAAAAGAAAAAATCATTTGTCTAACTATTTTAAAATTAAATTTTCTATACTGATATGTTAACCGTATTTAATACACA
This sequence comes from Senecio squalidus, assembly GCA_910822075.1. Taxonomy (NCBI): domain Eukaryota; kingdom Viridiplantae; phylum Streptophyta; class Magnoliopsida; order Asterales; family Asteraceae; genus Senecio; species Senecio squalidus. Next base: position 33,077,348 of record CAJVGC010000590.1, read on the forward strand.
TCAAATATTGTTTGAGCTTTGAATTAAGAAGTAGCCTTAAATCATTCCGAAACCTGGTAACGATTTTTTTCTAAAACTCCAATCGATCATTTTGATGTCAATCTTAAAGTGTTTTATATTTTTCAGATTATGTTATGTTCTTCACGATATTCATGTGAGATAGTATATTTTCATTCATTTAAAAGTGATTGTTGGGTTTATTATGTGAAGTTGTTGATTTATATTGAAAAGATTAAGTGTTGGTTACTACTGCTCTAGTAAGTTTCTACTGCTCATACAAGTTATTACTGCTCATACAAGTTACTACTACCAATACTTGGTTACTACTGCAACTCAGTTACTACTGCGCGCTATCAAGAGTTAATACTGCCGAAAAAATAAAGATTAATTTATGATAAGATATGATTAAATTTTATTCTTATTTGTAATTATCTTTATCATTATTATAGGGATTTGTTACCTATGAAGGTTACAAACATATCAAATCTTTATAATTATTATTCATACAAATTCGTAAGAGTTTGTTACAAACAAGGTTATAAAACCTTGATGAATGCATAGAGAAAAAGAGATGAGTGAATGCATATAAAATTCATGGTGATGTAAACCTAGAAAAACTAGGTAGTGGCCCAAGGTCTAGGTATCATTGATCCTGATATCGTTGTAAATATTTGTTATATTTCTGATCAAAATATAACCGGGGTTGTTGGAGGTGATTCGTTTGTGTTGTTTTTCATTCATATTCATATACATAAACTATTAATCACTAAACCTTATAATATCAAAGTGTTGATCCGCTGCAACTTTTTTAATAGATCTAGATCTACACGTTTGTTTTTATACAAACCTATTTCGTTAGATCCTGACAGTGATTGATATGTAAGTTCCTTATTCCTTATTCTTAACTAGCAACGTGTCGGGGTTATGTATGTGACGTTGCAACAAATAATAACGTTATTTAGTAGCGTAAACATTCATACTAATTATTATTACACGTGTGTGTATACGAAAGTTTATATACGATGTTGATGTATTTTAAATATATGTATGTATATCTATGATGGTAAAAGATTAAAAAAGACCATTAATTTTTTAAGAACCAAAATACTCAATCTCCACCATTTATTTATTTTCAATCCAATGACTAAGATTAAATCAAAACTCATTTATAAATTATTATTTTTTAAATTAATTTATCTTGCAAACCGTTAATTGTTAGACAAAACAAATTATACTGTTGCGATCGTCATGTTCTCCTCTTTAATTATAGCAGTGGTCATGTATTTTTTCGACGACTTTTATTTTTTCGATTTTCGGGTTGATATTGAAATTGTAACTTTAATATCACATGTGATTTTAACATAAATGAGTAAACTTCAAACAAAAAATGTTAGAGAATGTATAATTTATCTAAAATCAGAAAAAATCAAATTTGAACAACTTTTATTTTTTCGTTTTTGGACAAATGTTTAAACTCATAAGATTATATCACATGCGATATTAACATAAAATGTTGATTTAAAGATCTAAAATCGTTACATAATATATAACTAAATTTTACCTGTAAAAAATTCAATGAAATCACATGAGATAATACTAAAATCACATGTGATATTAACGTAAATAATATGTGATATTATAATATACGTAAAACTTTTAAACAAATAAGCCAATAACACACAAGATTTTAACTTCAAATGTGAAATTTTAAACACATAAATATGATATGAAGTATAATTTATATAGACCCAGAAAAAAAAAATCGAATTTTGAAGACTTTTTTTTCTTCGTTTTTGGTCAAATGTTGATATTCGTAAGGTAAAATCACATGTGATATGAACACTAAATGTGAATTTCAAAAGCTAAATCTATATACATTATAAAGCATTTGGGCAAAAATTCAAAATTTAAGCATTGTAAAATTACTAAACTACCCTTTTAACTAATTAATTATTGAAAAATTACAAATATAACTCTATAACACACTTACCATATATACTTAAAAATTTGAAATAATTGCATTTACCTTTTTTATAAATTTAAAACAATCAATTTTAGTGTGTAAATTTTTAAATAAGTAGAGTTAATCTTTAAAATTTCTAACTAATTAAATGTTTATAAACCGAAAATCTTGATCATTTGTTAATTTATTTGTAACAAAATATGTACCACCGAGGAAAATTATTTTACCGAAAATTTAAACAATTTATAATTGTCGTCGCATCACGCGGGTATTTTACTAGTATTATATGATGTATATTTAACTAGAATAAAAAAGAATAACACAAAAATTATAAGTCAAACTACTAATAACACATGTGATAAGACCGTGATTTCATAATTTAAATTTTCAAAACCCAATTTTTTTTTTTTTCAAAAGTTTATAAAGTGGGTACTCTATAGAAAGAGAAAATAATGTTCGTTTTAATGGTGTAATTTATTCGTTTAATACATTTACGGTTTTTAAAATAATTAACTTTTAAACAAAAATAAATTGAAGTGGGTTTTTAAAATAAAGAATTATGATTGGTTCATTTATTCTTAAGTTTTATAATGGTGTTAAATGATTCAACCCATATACTTAAACCTTTTATTATTATTATTATTATTATTATTATTGTTATTATTAATCAAAAAATCAAATATAAAAGTTAATATGGTATTTACCATATGATTAAATTATCGTATTTATTGACATGACATAACATACTTTGTTGAGATTTATAAGTAACTTTGGTCGAAATAAATTAACTAGAGCGTTTAAAAGGACACTTTTGGATTTTTTTTTCCTATATGTGTTATATATTCAACAAAATGTGATCATATTGTACATTATATTGCAATATAAGTTTTAATTACGGTTTAAATAAAATAAACTTTACCCAAAATTATAATCGGAACATACTTTTAAATGCCACAATGTGACAACCGTCGAAACTCAGGTCGAGAACGCCAACTTATAACCCCGATATGTTTATATTTGATACCCGATATAACTAACTTTATATGTTACGTGGTTACGTAGACAAAACTTTTTAAGCTAAGCTCGATGTAACTCACACAAAACTTTTAAACGTAAGTTTACGTTATCTAAACCTTTAACGCGCGAATCGGAATCGGAATCAGAATCTTAAATCAAATTTGGAATCAATTTGTATAAGTCCTAATACCAAGAAAACACCTAAGGAACTTTCCTAAGTTCATATCGTACAATAATCAAAAATTTTGATTTAACGAAAAGGTCTAACGGAACAAAAACGTAAAAAAGTGGAAAATCAGAAAATGCTGAAAAGGAGGGTCAGGACGCCGCACAGGTCACCTTGTGCGACGTCTCGAATGTGCAGATTCAAAATTTTGTTTTTTAAAACTCATCTCGTTTTACACAATATTCCAACAACTCTTAACTCGGATTTGACATCCCTTTTACTGCATTTTACACTTCCAAAGTCCCATTATTACATAACTTTTTCTTTTCTTTCATTTTCATTTTTATAAAACAAAAACACACACACACAAACTTTCTCTCCATTTCTCCCTCAAGAACACCACAAATACAGCCATTTACAGCCATTAAAACCCACCAAATCATACATAAAAATCGTTCTAATATCAAAGGAAGCAAGAAGAATCAAGTCATTTCGGTCAAAAAGCTATTCTACCTATTTTTGAAGCTCAAAACTCTACCAAACCGTCATCCAAGCATTTTCATCCGGTAGAAACCTTTCTCTTTAATATATTTACCGATTTTGTCAATTGCATGGATGATCTAAGTCATAAAAACAAGTTTTTATAAACTTTTATAACACTTTTTATACAAAAACGGATTTTTAACCGAATGATACTTAGATCTATGTTTTTATGGATAAAAGTTATGTATAGACTGTAAAAATATCATATAATGAAGTTTCTAACCACTGCATGTCGAGATCTATGGCTTAAATAACTGATTTTGCAAGAAACACGAAAGATGGTAAAAAGACAGCCGCCAGTGCGCCACACCAGTGGTCCAGAGCGAAGCACTGAGCTGCTGGTTTTCCCGAAAATCGTCGTTTTGGCGTTAAAAACTTATACGTATGTACTGATTTTTCGAGACTAATGTTTTTGAACTGAGATTAGTAAAATACTTATATTTGAGACATTTTATTGGACTACTTACACATAAATGAACTCGTTTAATTATATAATGTAAATATATATGTTTTGTAAGCGGGAAAGTGTTGACTATTTTGGACATAAAATTATGGCGAAAGCGCTGCCCAAATTCCGTTAGAATATAATAAAACACTTCAGCGGCTAAAACATAACTTATCATATTAATAATAACGTTAACTTTGGACACATTTGGACAAAACGTGACGACAACGATTTGAACGACTTTCGAACATAATAACTTTTGGTACTAAAAGTAAAACAAAACATTACATCTTGTAAATACTATACGATATGCGAATACTAAAGTTAACCAATAACATTATACTTACCCAAAATTTGGCACATATTAGGATTCCGGTGATTCCGTGATCTTTTCAAGCTTTTCCGAGCACGCTACGATCTTCCCAAACAGTGAGTTACAAACCCCTACTTTTAAACGTTTTTAATACATTTTGGGGTGAAATGCGAGTCTTAGGCTTAAACGTTATAGTTAAGCTGAAAAACGCTTTGTTACTTCAATACTAAACGAAAACGTTTTGATACTCGAATGCTATTACGAAAACACTTTTATACTTTGAATGCTATTACGAAATGCATGATATTTTGAATACTATTACGTAAGACTAATTTTCCGGCATTGTTGATGGTTTTGCCAACAATGCCGAGGATACGAACACTATTTTTGCCAATGACTAAAACATCGATCGTCATGTTGCGGACGTTGTACAACATGGACGTGAGATACCACTAAAATTCCCGATACTACCAAGGACATTAGTTCCTATTAATCCCTTTGGAAAGGACCGTTAGTAGATATGGATATCGCTATTAGGGTAAATTGACCCTCACCACAACGACTTATAACGATGGTGCATAATACTAATAGGGTAGGCTATGAGCTTAGCAACGATCATTGGGCAATACTTAGGATTGTCACATAGTCGCGCTATGTGGTCAATGCCTACAAACACGAATGCAATACTTTACACATATTTATGTGGTAACTATATGGATACTAATACTTTATGCATGGTTATGCGGCAACTATTTGAAAACTATACTTACGCCATTGTTATGTGCGTCGAAACTTGTATGCTTTTACTTAAACTTTGTAGCTCACTAACTACGTCTCCCGTAGTTAACACTTGACTCGTATTTTCAGGTAACGAGTAAGCTAGCGATGATGACTTTATGCTTTGGGCGGATGACTTCAAGAACGGGAAGGGTTTGGGTGGTTTGGTTATGAACACCCTATTTTGAATTCGGATATGTAATCGATGTTTTTAAACTATTATGTAAACTTTGATGTAACTTTTATTTAATATAACTTGGCGTTTATCTATATCTTGCTATCGAATGCTATTGCTCTTCACATCCTGTACGTGTTTCCGCTTTAGCGGGTGTGACACACAACCAGAACAATGCATATAATCCAATTTTGGTTGTTTGTTTTGAATTCAGCTGACATATCGCTAACATGATTAGAAGTTTTATATAAGTTCAGATTGACAGATACAAAAACTATTCATCTTTGGATTTGTGATTGTTTTAATTTTCAGCTGAGCAAATCGTCAACTACAAAAACTTAAGCGATGAACCCCAAAACTTTTGGATATATTCCGACAATGACATTCATTTGTTACGCGTCTTGCTTATATCTTACAATGATATATCTTTTGATCTTTTAAATGAAGAAGAATCCTTTTATGGTATATATGATTTTGAGTTGTATCATTGGATCCAAGTAATTAGTATTACAAGGTTTAATGAAGCAAGATCCATAAGACATGGTTTACAAGAAGGTCCTTTAGTGCTTTTGGAATTGCTTTACACCTTTACTAATGAATGTACTCATTCTTCTTTGTTATTATGGCTTATGCTCATGCTTTCAATCACTTTTTTCACTTCTATTATTATTATTTTTAGTTCTATTATAACCATGATATTAGATTATTCAGGCGACGAAAAACACACAAATATAATGCATTTTTATTTGAATTTGCTAACTAGAAGCAAGATCCGCAAGACTTTGTTTACATGGAACGCGGGGGATTTCCCTTTAAAAAGGATGAGAAAAGTGCAAGTGCACGAGCGGGTTGATAGCTTGGTACAAAGTGCCCAGCTCCTCTAACCGTCACAAAGGTTAAGTTTTCATATCCAACGACGTACCCACCAACCTAATCATAAACAAAACGATAAAACATGAATGTTTATTCAAACTAATTAAAATGCCACATTAGTACTATTTGAAGTTGTTGTTAGTTTCAGACCTCTCCTTTCAAGTACCACGGGTACCATGGTGTCTTGATCGTTGTATTAAGTTTCTTTATTGCGTATTGGGTTGTTGTCACTGGCACCCTGCTATCGGTATCTCCACTGCAATTTAAAGGATGAGCATATGAAGTATCATAAATTAAAAAGGAAATTGCAAAAAAAATAACAATCTATTTGCATTTTTTTTTACCAAAGACAGAAAATATAGGACCATGATAGTTACCTGTAAAGCCAAAAACGAATGCCACTGCCCATGAGTCGTTGGATGCTTGGCAACACAGTAAATGGTTGATCCTTCCAATTCTCAAATAATTCGTCACTATGAAGAACACAACAAAAAATTAAAATCTCTTCAATCTAAAAACAAAGTTCAGAATGTCGTGCGAACTGAAGATTTAAGGGAATATTCTTACTTGCAATCTTGCCAGATTCCAGGAAGGCCCGTGAGATTTGCATGAAGCGATTTTTGAACTTGAGGGATATTCAAGTAACTTTCGATATAATCTAGGGAGCACGGATCAACTCCTGACGTCTGCATAAGAATAGACAACCAAAGACATAACTTGCTAGTTGTATTTATAAGGAGATGCACGATGTCGGATTCTCAAAAAAGATTAAGATTAACATAAAGTTACCTCGGTGGTAGATGTTCCATTCAAACACAAGGGAGCATATATCTCGAAAGCATAGATGTTCCCGATAACATCAGTCTCTTGTTTCATATAAGATTGACATATATCAGTATATTTTGAATTCCATGAAAAATCGCAATTGCTGATTATTCCATCATGGATTTCATCAGAAACCATCGAGCGTGACCACAAAAAATCATGTTCTCCCTTTCTTTGAGTTTCCTCATCGATGAAGGCATTTCCAATCTAAATATATCAAAATCAAGACAATTAAAATACAAAGATAAACAAAATACGATATGTTTTTGTCAAATGAGCTTACCGCGACCCCTTTTAAGTTGATAACGGTATGATTAGTGTTCCTGTTGCTTTTAAGGATTAATTCCGCAAGTTGAGGTATGTAATGACCAGCGTAACTTTCTCCTGTGATGTAAAAATCTCTAGTTTTGTATTCCGGGAACCTCTCTAACCAGTTAAGTAAAAATGTATATGAATCTTTCGCGGTTAGTATATCTCCCGTGGTTTTATAGTCCGAGGATGTGTTCGAGTATGAATATCCGACACCAGCAGGGGATTCCAAGAAAAGCATATTAGCCACTGCATAAATTTCAAGTTTATATTTTACTAATTAGTTTGTTTATACATGTGAACTAAACAAGAAATGTAATAAGCACAAAAGAAACGTGATTATCGTGAAGGTTATATTTGTCATTTTGTTGATAAGAAAAACATTATTTGATGAAAGCTTAAAAAATATTTTTTGAAATAGTTTCTTTTAACTAGGGGTAAAATGGGTCGGGTCGGGCCGGTTTTTACCTAAACCCGAACCGAAACCGAAAAACTGGTTCTTGAAACCATAAAACCCGTTCGGTTCGGTTGTTCAACCGGTTTGGTTTTTTCGGTTCCTGTTTTTTTAGGTTCGGTTGGGGTTTTTTCCGGCTTTTTTCATAGCAAAAGATGAGTGAAAATCAAGTTGGGTCTCATACGGTTTCAGTACAAGGCATTGCAAAAAGATTGTAGATAACCTAAAAGATACATACTAAAATCTACTCACATACATAAATATGCAATGTTTTTTAACATCTTCATATATTGAATACTGATATGAGAACACTTATTTATATATTGAATAGTTTGATTTCATACACATAATAACAGTAATAAAATAGTAATATGATATGATTTCAAAGACATAATATCAGAGAAATACGTAGGTATGAATTGCACCAAATTTTGAATTAGTTATAAGATTTTGGATAAGAAAAATTTATAATTATAGAAATGGAATTCAAAATAGATAACTATAATGGTAATTATATTTATTTTATTATAATATAGTAATAAGATATTTAAATTTAATTTTAATACAATAAACGGTTTGGTTCGGGTTCAAATGGTTCGATTTCTTCATAAAACTCAAACCGAACCTAAAATTCCGGATTTTCAAAAATCAAAACCCAAACCGTCAGATTTTAGTATTGGTTACGTTTTTCGATTTTGTTTTTTTTGATTTTTCGATTTTTGGTTTGGTTCCTATTCACCCCTACTTTTAACTAGGGAGTTATAAATATTATACAACAAAAGTTATATAAGCTTTTTTAAATCAAAAAAAGTAAAGAAAAAAAAAGAATGTATAATCAAAAAAAGTTTAAATGTCACATGATTAATTATGACTTACATTTAATAAAAAGTTTAAAAAAAGTTTTCTAATCAGGAAAAACTTTAAAAAATGTAAACATGATAGTTAAAACTAAGACGTCAAAAAAAGAAAAAATCAAAAAAATAAACTTTGAAGAAAACCAAACGAGAGAAACGACATGCTTTGATCATGAAAAAATTATATTAAATTTAAAAATTAAGTTTCTTAATCTTTATTTCGCTTATAAAAATTTATTACAAGGAATACTTTTAAGCATTATATTGATGTTTTCTTCACACAAAAAATCATGGTATAAATAAGAATAATAATTAGAAATAGTTTTTACCTTTGTTCCAAGAATACTTGTTTTTAGATAAAGTTTTACCGTCTTTATTTACTCTAAATGGTCCATGTTCCAACATTAATCCACCTCCTATTGAAGAACACCCGGGTCCTGTAATAGACAAAGTAATATACGTAAACTTGAAAATACGAAAAATAAAATGTTTGTAAAAATGTTCAATATGCATACCTCCGTTAAGCCATAATACTAGGGGTTTTTTAGAAGGCTTATGCGACTCCACAAAATAGTAGAATAGAGCTCTACCGTGATGTTGATCAACTGTCACATATCCCGAGTACTGATTAAACTTAACTGTTTCTGATTGTCCTGGTAGCGTTGAAATCTTGTCAGCCTCTTTCAACCCGTGTTGAGAGCCAACGTGAACATGAAACTCCTCAACAACCAAATCCTGATTGACATACGCCTTTTTAGAATGTTGTATCTCTCGAAATTTCTTTAGAGAGTTATGGCGATTACTAACACATTGAACGGAAATAAAAAAAGAAAGCTGAATTAAAAGCATAAAAACTCCCTTCATATCTAAAAAGGATTGTCTAGACTTGATTTGATTTGATGAAATGTTTATTTTCTTTGTTTTGTTAAGTGATTGTCTATTTAAGATGTCATCACACAAGCTAATATTCTGGCTTCTAGGTGTTGCCAGTTTGTTATTCTTTGTTTTTGCCTAAGTTTTTGCTGATATCATTTAGATTCCCCAAAATGCAAAAAAACGTGACCATTTTTGACCGAATTGGACTTATCATGTGACAAGTTTTTCTTTCAATTTTGTAAAGTTTTTTTTTTTTTTTTTTTTTTTCTTTTGTAAGAAAATGTGTTTGTTATTTCAACTATACGAAATTGGTCAGTTAAAACCATAATATACAAAATCACCTCCCTTTTTAATATGCAACTTTTGTATTTAGCATCAAGTTTTTATTTTGTTAAAGTGATATGTATACCCTTTCTACCAATGCAATTTACCCGGTATTTTTGTGTATTTAAATAACCTAGTTGAAGTTAATAGTTGGAGACTCTAGTCTGTACTCGAGTTAAATTCTCGAACTTATGTATATTGTCTGAAAAATTTGTAATTGAAGGTTATAAATGTAAAATGAAATAAATCCCCATTTAGTTTTTTTAAGTAATCAATCTCTAAAATTAGTAATTTTGATTTTAGTTGACAAGTTAAATTTAATTAACGTGTTATTGCCAAAAAGATTTTAGACATTTATGCAAAATATCTTTATGAATTTATTAAAATGCATATTAAAGTAAATAATGTTTAAAAATAAATGTGTTGGTAAATCAATTTCGAACAACATCAAGAAAACAAGAAAGAAAGTTACGGAAAAGAAATCTAAACTATCTTGCGAAAACCGAAATCGAAAAGTTAAACGGAGAAATTGATTGAATAGTTTAAAGCTTCTATTCGATAGGAAAGGAGAAATTGATTGAATAGTTTAAAGCTTCTATTCGATAGGAAAAGGAAATAAAGAACGGTACAAAATATTAAGGCCACCCCCAACCTTTATACATGTGATTAGGAATTCCCGAATATCCTAATCAACGCATAAAATGTAACGACCTAAAAATTGAAAAAAGACTAAAGTTGTAATAAGTTTTGATCTAGGGCCATTTTTATAAGTATATCGACACTTTGGGTTAAAAGTGTCATTACGACAAAGTTTAGGGTTATTTATGAAAATATAAACATAAATATATATGTTAGATTATGAGGACAAGAAACAGAAATTAAGTTGTTGTGTGTATTTTCATGGCGAAGCAAAGAGAAAAAGGAGAAAAAGTATAAGTCGGCTTATTTCAAATACGGTTGATTTCGAAGCCATTTCATATCGGGTAATCGAACGAAAATCACCGTTGTATTCCAGCAGTCGCAAGGATTAGTTTGGTATAAACGAAAATAAGATTTGTGGTGGTTCATTTCAGGACGGATCGAAACCCGATTCAAAGGTATATCACATTATTTTCAATTGCTTGTTATCGTTGATTAAAACGAGTTTTGATGAGTTTAATTAAGTTTTGTAAACCTGCATATCATTATGGAAGATTAAACACGTATTTAAATTAATTCTCGTTATTAATTATCTTCCGAAAAATGCACTTATCATTTAATATTTACTAGGGTTATCATCAGCCCCAAGTAATCATTAATCTGGGTACGTCGATGTCCCAAGCGTTCAACTTATTTGGTCCATCGATACCCTACACAATACTATCTGAAGGGTCTTATTGGTGCCCTAGGGATACTACCCATTCCGCTACTCGCACATTCCCGCATGTTATTATAAGCATTGGGGCGAGAATCACAACCTTTATAATAACCTGAAATGCAAGCTTTCACTACCTCGACTTAGCATATAAATTCCTTGTCGTTAAGTAGAGGATCCACAGTGTTTAACAATACACTTCCCCACTCGCTCGTGATGGTTGTCATTGACCCAACGAGTAAAAACATCAATCCAATATGAGTCTACACCCTATACCACGTGTTGCCAAGGAGGTCTAAAATTCCTCGTAACTAAATTTTAGCATGAGTCTATATCTCATACCCGTCTTCAGTATGAGTCTACGCCTCATACCTACATAATCAAATATCTCAGCTGGCTAGCACTTTACCTAGTTAGTCCACTAGGTTTTAACTGTATATTTATGAGCATCTACACTACCCGTAATCAAGCAAAGGTTTCTTATGTGAACTAAGGCACACTCCTTATTGCATAAAAGAAACAATAACAATGACAATTATATAAACGTGTATAATTAAAATAACTTTGTACAATTAAACCATGTATACGAAAAACCAAACATGAGTAGCTACAATAAGTTATCTTGTTTATGGGTTTATCGATATATGATCAAAACTTTACTTCCAAACATTTCTTTACTGTTTTAAACGTCCTTTTTTCTTAATGCTCGATTTTGCAAATCATATTGTACTCACCATCCAAGTCCTCGATACTAGCAAACGTCCTAGCGATAAAAACACGATCCACCTTACGTTTACGATCCGATTTTTAATACGGTTCGAAACCAATCTTAACGAAACTCACTTCCGTTTACATCAACTTCTTTCTCCCAATTCCACGAGTTCAACGGTATGCTCCGCTTGATTATCCGACGAGATTTGACTTCCGAATCAATAAAAAATGTTTAACCGACTACTTTTCTTTGTTTTTTTTTCCTCTCGTTTCACTTAAACAGACACAAACATACACATATATTCCACTTTCTTCCCTTTGAAGAATTCTATTTAGAGATTTTTTTTACAATTTACTTTTAAACCTCCAACATTGCCATAATGGCACTTTTAACCCCATTATACAAAACATCTTACAAAAATAATCCTTTCGACCAAAACTTAATACAACTTTAGTCCTTTTTACAATTTTTGAGTCGTTACATGCATATTATGTGTTTTCTTTGTGGAGAAGATGAAGTTTTAAATAAGCTTCATGCTCGTTTTTGGTCCAACCGGCGGTTGAAAATATTCAAGCGGAGGTCGGAATTATACAACCGGAGGTTGAATAAATCCAACCGACGGTTGAATTTATTCAAGTGGATGTTGAATTTATACAAGTGGAGGTTGGTTGAGCTGAGTAGAAATATTTTTGTATTGTTAAGCTAGTTAAGCGTTAATCATTGAAAGTTGATACGAGATTGTTAACAGACAATATTTTGATCAGGTTGATCGTGAAACGTTTTGCGAAACTGTATGCTTAGTGTCAAATATTTAAAGGTGAGTACAATATCGTTTTATAAAACCGGTCATTTAGACAAAACAACGTTTTAAAAGATGTTTTGAAAGTAACGTTGTTGATGAATGACGTTGTTTATGCATAAAGATGTTTTGATCAATAAAAGATGAATCAGAACATAATAACGAAATCGTGTGGTATGGGTAATACGCGGTTGCCTATACATGATGATTACGGGTGGTTGTAGCTACCTGCATATTTGGATGACAAATGGTAGTAAGCTACGTGTATCCTTATTAAAAATGTGATTTATTTTAATTATATATGATTATATAATTGTTGTTGTTGTTAATTATGCATTATAAGGAGTGTGCCTTAGTTTTGCATAAGAGGCCTTGATTTCGGTTAATTATAACTGCTCGTTGTTTGACAGTGAAACCCAGTGTGACCAACTAGGTGAAAAGTGCTAGCAAAAAGTTAAGTGGTACACTTAGGACGTTGATGGACCAAATGAGTGATACACTTAGGAAGTCAATAGGCCAGATAAGTGATACACTAAGGACGTCGTTGGACCAGATAAGTTGTGTACTAAGGACATCGATGAACCATATAAGTGGTACATTTAGGACGTTGATGGACCAGATAAGTGGTATCCTCAGGACATCAATGGATGAGATAAGTGGAACACGTAGGATATCGATATACCAGATAAGTCGGATGCTTAGGACATCGATGGACCGGATAAGGTAAATACTTAGGGTATCGATGGACCAGATAAGTGGGATGCTTAGGACATCGACGTATTGATGTATAAAATCTAGTTTTAATTTTAAAAACTCGAAATACTTATTAAATCGACTACACACTTATAGGCAGTGGACCTAATCGCATGTAATATAGTAAATAGTAAGTGGAAGTTCATTCGCATGGAGTAAATTTAGCTTAAATAAAGAATTAATGAAACTGTTTTGTTTTAGTTTGTTTTGTGACCGAATTGTCACATTGCTTAACTAAAATTAAGAAAAGTGATTATTGTAATCGTTCGTGGAAAAGTTGATTGTTTTTGTTATCAATTAAGGAGAACACACTCGTTTGGTAACTTCACTAATGATCTAATTTAACTTACATAATTGAATATTTGCTTTTAACTTCTAATGTATAATTAAGTTCCTCTAGAATACCTAATTAACTTTATTTATTTCAAACTCTACCGTTCCTATCGAATACAATAAAGAGATCCTTGATAACTAAGCGTTAAGAAACAAGTCTGTTTTATGATTTAATCTTGTAAAGCTTCATCTCGGATAGCTTCTCTAGTTTTTTAATCCAATCTCTTGTAATTATTAACTAACTTTCTCGTTTTAGTCTAATTATCTAAAGTACCATTACTAATTCCTCTCGAATATTAGCAATTTTAAACCAATTAAAGACCAATTGATTTGTTTCGTTCAATTAACTAATTTAACTCTAGATTCCTCTCGAATACCTAGAATGTCAACTAACATATTGAATATAAGTAACTTTGAACAATATTTAAGACGTAAACAATAAATGTTCTTCGATTAAACATAAACACCTAAAAACATTCAGTCATAATAAGCTAAATCATCACAAAAGGTCCATTACCAAAAAAGTGGTAAAGTTATTAGCTACTCATGTTCATAATAAAGTAAACAAATAGAAAAGAAGTAGACATAATACCAACAATTCGATTAAGTAACGTAGGAATTGCGTAAAACGTTTATGTTGAAGATAAGACTTCAAAAGTAAGCTTCAAACTCTCCTTGCAGCTCCCAAACCGAATGTTGAACTCCAAAATCGAATGCCAAAAGCTGAATAGTAATAATTGTGAAGTTTCGGTTTGTATTTATACGAAGAAATTCGGATTCCATAAAAACTCCTATTGCGTCACACCATGTAACTACTGCGCCGCAGTCCCTTGTTTCCTAATTTGATACCAACACAAATTCCACGTTGTGCCGCACCTTAACCTCAACTTCTTCTTCCTCGATCTCCTCGTTCATCTCGGCCTCCAACTCAAATATTTCCTGCCAATCTAAATCATCAAACCCATCAATCCGAAAACATGTTTCATCAGTGAAATCATAATGTTTCATCACTGAAATCATAATGTTTCATAGCCCTATCACACGAAAAAGTAATTCTTTCATTTCCATCCCTCAAAGAAATTTGTTTATTTTTAACCTTAATAATTGCATCAACAGTGTTTAAAAATGGTCTCCCTAAGATTAGTGGTACTTTATTGCCTTCTTCCATTTCCAAAATTACAAAGTCAACCAAAAAAGTAAACTTTCCTACTTGAACTAGCATATTCTCGGAAATTCCTAATGAGTATTGAAATGATTGGTCGGCTAGTCGAATACTCATTCTAGTCGGTTTTAGAACCCCTCAATCAAGTTTAGCATACAATGAATAAGGCCTTAAATTTATGTATGCTAGTTCCTAAGTCCGTCAATGCATTACAACTATAGGTTTTACTAAAATTGCATGTAATTAAGGAACTTCCTGGATCGTCTAACTTCGGTGGAAGCTTATTGTTTTTCACCAAAGTCGAGCACTCCGCATTCAAGAAAGCGGCTTGTGCTTCCGATGATTTACCTTTCTCCGTTATGAGCTCCTTGATGAACTTCGCGTAATTCGGCATCCTTGCAATCAAATCAACAAGATGAACATTAATATTAACGGATTTAATCATATCACAAACTTCCCATATTGTTCCTTCATCTTTTCCTTTCTCAATTGTTGAGGATATGGAATTCATGGCTTGTATGGTTTAATTGGTGGATCCTCCACTCGTTCTAGTGTATTTGCTTTAGATTGAACATGAGGTGCATCTTCCTTGTCATCCTCGATCTCCAAATCGTCAATTTTTTTTTCCGGGGTCTGACCTCTCAGTGCAGCGTAGTGGTGATGACTGTGTCGCACCGGGCCCATTTTCAGGTTCAGTGTGTCGCAGTGAAGGGTACTACGGGCCACTATCAGACGAATTTTCAGTGTTTTCTTCTTCGTTCTCGTCTCGATTTCTTTCATACTCAGCACCCGAGCGTGGTGTAATTGCATTAGCATGCTCGTCTCTCATCCCTGGAGGTTGATACATTGATCCTTGATTGTTGGGATTGTTTCCTTGATTATTTTGCGGTATCTGGTTTTGTTGAATGTTACTCGGTAATTGGCCCGGTGGCCTATTTGAGTATCAATCGTTCATACGATCAAACCTCCTCTCCAAGTCTTGCATCGTCGCTGGCTGATTTCTTTGTCCTTGCTTGATGTGATCGTTTAACACCTTAAATGAGTTGTCACTGCTTCATTCTTCGCGTTTTGAGTGTGAATAAACGTCTTCAACAAATCCTTTATGCTTTGATTGTCTTCATCCTTCGGTGGATTGACATCATATCTAGGTCTTGGTGGCGATCTTTGATTGGTGTGTTGCCATCCATTTTGATTGTCACCACGGTTGTAGTTACCTTCGCGGTTTCGCCAATTTTCTCCCGATTATGATAGCCATATTGTGCGTACTTGGCATCCTCCACTTGTCGATCACACTCACTAGCGTAGTGAGGTCCTCCGCAAATTTCACATCCGTTTTTCACCCTCCGAACATCTTTCTCCAGCCTTCCCATGCGCTTTTCAATCTTGTCCGACAGAGTTTTGATTTCCTTTACGATTGAAGAAACATCATTACTACTCTCCGCTTGAGCAATGATTCCCCTTGTTCTTCTTCCTCTACCATCGTCACGATACTCCCTCGGATAACTAATCACCTACTTGTCATACTCCCTCGAAAAACTAATCACCAACTTGTCTTCCGTAAGGTTGTAAGCTTCATTAGTTTACTTGTACATGAAATCTCCCCCTCCAGCTAAGTCTAATTCGTTTTGAGAATTCTTGTTCAAACCATAGAAAAAGATCTCGATGATGTGATCTTTGCCCAAACCATGACCGTGACAAATTCTCAGCATCTCTTTCAACCTACTCCAGGCTTCGGTTGTTGTCTCTCCCTCTTCTTGTCTAAATCCACGAATATCCCGTAACAATTTCCTACCCTATGCGGGTGGGAAAAATCTTTTGATGAAGGATTCCCTCATCTGTGTCCAGGTGGTGATCGTGTTCTCCTCTAACTCTTCAAACCACACCTTCGCATCTCTGGTGAGAGACGAGGGTAACAAACATAGCTTGACGTTATCACTCTCAATGTTGTAAATAACGCTAGGCGAACCTAGCCGGTAAAATAGGGACTAGGGATTAATCGGGATTAATGGGGATTAATCGAATCAATCGAATTCCTATTTTCTATGTGTAAATTTTCAAATATATATGTGACATGAATAAAATAATTCAAATACCATAATATATAGTTCAAAGTTTACATTTAGTTGACAATTAAACATACCAAATCAACTACTAATAGGTCAAACATAAACATATTAGTTCAAATAAACTTCAAAGTTCAAGTAACTGAAAATTAATTCGCGTCTTGCCCGTATTTTTCCATGATTTGAACTCCATCTGACTCGTATTCAAAATCATCAACTTCCTCATCATCCTCCTCCTCATTTTCCGACTCAAATTCTTCATCAAAAAGTTCTCTTGATGAACTTGTCCTACCACTTGTCCTATTAGTCAATACTTCATCAACACCAGCGGCTTCACTAACCACCTCCCAACTTAGACCCGGCTCAACTTCATCCACACCACCATCAACACCACCATCAACAATCCAATCTTTAGCTTGACTACTATCTTCCGCTAGAAGTACTTCACGACCTCTTGCCTTTCTTTTCTTGTTTTTCTCCATTAAATTGGCATTAAATTGAACAAAAACAAGATTGTTCATTTTAGTTGCCTCTAGTCTATTTCTTTTTTTGTATGCACCTAAGAAGTTTAAATTATGCATTAATAATATAATAATATGTAGTAAATATATTATACGTGGTATGTTTAAAGTTACTAACCCCTTCAAACGTTCTCCAATTTCGCTCACATCCCGATGAACTAGTAGTTAATGAAAGTATCCTTATAGCAATTGTCCTCAAATTAGGAGTCGAGCCTCCATAAGTTTCCCACCAATTTGCTACAAAAATTAATGCAAATATGTTATTAAAATGCTAAGTTTAAAAAAAATATATATTATTGGAATTTGCATTATCCGGATCAAATTTCTCGTCATTCACCTCACATGCTTTAAGTGCAACTATTCGACCAAATTTTTCTAGTTTACACTTGTATAATGGCAACTCGACCGACAAGATTTGGGTTTGCATGTCAAAGTCTTCGGGAAATAAAATACCAACAAGCTCAACTACCGCATCATTCGCGTCTTCATCATTTCGGACCTCCAAATTATTATAGAAATAATATGGGTTTAAAATGTAGGCCGCAATATGTAGAGATGTATCAAGCCTTTTGGATGACTTTTTGGAGATGATGGTCATTCTTTTTCATTATCGTTCAAAGCAACAATAATTTCTTTTTTCGCCTTCTCTAACTCACCATATATAAAACCCATGGAAGGCTTCCAATCGGCATCAACCATCCTAAGAACTTTGACTAACGGTGCAAAAATCTTTAAACATAATGTTCCATAAGCTTTCGTACCTTTGCCCTTCTTAGAGAACTTACATTTTTCCCAATCTTCACTAGTAAACATTTGCCTAAGTTGACACTTTTTTTCCATCAAACTTTGTAAAGTGAGAAAGGCGGATGCAAATCTTGTGACTCCCGGTCTCACAATATCCCTTTTCTTTGTATGTTGTCTCATCATAGCCAATGTCTTGTGGTGGGCGTAAATAAACACCGTTAGCTTCTTTGCTTGATCGAGAGTTTTCTTATACCTCGGTAGCCCGCCAATAGCTTTAAAAACAAATAAACTTATAATTTATATATAAACACATTATATAACTAATAAAGTTACAAGAAAGGAAAACTTAGTACCTTCAAGCATTAGATTAATAGTATGTGTCGCACATGATGTCCAAAAGATTGTTGGTCTCTTCTCCTTCAACAATTTTGCCGCTCCCATATTGTTAGCCGCATTATCGGTCACAACTTGAACAACATTTTTTGGACCAACATCTTCAATACATTTATACACATACTCAAAAATGTTATCACTTGTGTGAGCTTCTTCCGAACATTCTTTGGAGGAAAAAAAAACCGTGCCTAACTTTGAATTGACACATAAGTTCATGATGCTTCTTCGTTTTCTATCGGACCATGCATCGGTCATAATAGAGCATCCAATGATTTTCCATTCTTCTTCGTACCTTTTCAAAGAAATTTTAGTTTTTTCAACTTCTCTTTTAAGGAACGTATCTCCCATCTCGTATCTTGTTGGAGGTGAAACATTCGGTCCGAATTGACCAACCGCCTCCACTAGAGCTTTAAAGTTATCCCTTTCAAATGCATGAAATGGAATCGCACATTCATACGCCCACTTACAAATATATTCCTTCACACGGATCATTTGTTCTTTTCGGACAACCTTAGAAATATTACTTTGTGAGCCTTTTCCCTTGACTCCTTTGGAAGTTGCAAATCTATCCATAGGACCAAAATTACGTGATTCCTTCAATTCTCCAAAACAATCTTCCATTTCATCATCGAGGTCAATGGTTTCATTATCACGAATATTCACCTCCGATCTCAAACCTTTATCATAAACTTGTTTAGCCTTCTTTTTGTGTATGTTCTCCTCAAGAGCATTTCGACATAATATCATATCATCTTTCGTTGCTATTTTACAATGTGTAACATTTGACCCTACACCCGCAATATGTTGTTTCATTCTATAAATTCCTCCACCCATAGGTTTCTTACATAATTTACATTTCACCCTATCTTTATTGTTTTTATCCACCAACTCTCCGTAAACCCATCCAATATCGTCCGAATTTCGTTTAAGATTATTTTCACTAGTTGTGGTATTCGTATGTTGAGCCGATGATGATTCCATTATTAACTACATTATAAGTAACTAAAACTACTAAGATTTTAATATTAACAAATAACATGTAATAGAAAAACAAATTACTCATATAAAAATTGAATACAAAGAAAACAAAACAGTAACACAAAAAAAAAATTGTTTATTAATGACCACTACCTACTGTCTCTTTCTTTACTTTACTCCCACCCCACCACCCACCCACTAACTAATTGTCCCCTCCATTAAATACTATCATACAAGGATACAAACCATTTACAGCAAATCGAAGAACACGGCAACACGGAGTAAATCAAAAATTGCAGCAAGTAAAAAAAAACAAATTATGCAAATCGCGATGGAAATCAAATCGCTTAAACTATATATCAACCACGGAGTAATTACCTACAAACAAATCCGCTGCTTCTTTTGTAAGCTTTGTAATTTAAAGGTTAGCTGTCGCCCTTCTCTAGTTCTTTGTCTTCAAATCGTCGATTAGAAGAATAACCATAATTTTGGGTTTTAATTTGATTTTTTTTGGTTGACTTTCGTTGACCGATTTTTTTAAACCGTACGATTTTTGTCGATTTTTTTCGATTTTTTCCGATTAATCAAAGGCCCGATTAATTGGTCGACTTGCTGAAATTCATCTTCAATTTTGCGATTCACGATTAATCGGTCGATTAATTCGATTTTTTCAACATTGATCACTCTTACCATCTTTGTATTTGAACATCTGACATAGCTCGATGAATCTTGCTACGTTCTTGTGTGGATTAGAATTGTATCTCCCATCGAATGTGTTGTCTTGGATCATCTTCAAATGATGACCCTTGACCACAAAATCTTCACCCAAGTCCGGGGTGGAAATAGCCGACTCTCATGTGGGTGGCACTGCGACGGCTGCAACTCTTCGGTGCATCGGAATGTCCAAAGGATCCGCCATTGGTTTCGATTTCTCCTCAAAAACTAACTCATCAACTTCTGAACTGAACTAGTTTCACCTCCCAATGAAGACTAGGTGTCTACGAATTTGACTGGTGAGAAAGGTCCAAAAGCTCCTGAAATTTGAATTACTTGGTTTGCTTGCTTCTTGTTGCGTCTTTTTGATACTCCTGGATTTGATAAAGGACTCTTGAGTGGTACCCCAGAAGACCTTGTGTTCATCAACTGCCTAAATACCTACAAATACAAAAACAAGAAAATCGTAAAATACACCAGTGTAAATAAAAAATAAAAGTAACTTTCAAGTATGTTAATACTTAAAAGGATCGTATCACAAATTCTAAACAAAAATGAAAAATAAGCCCCCGGCAGCGGCGCCAAAAACTTGATGTGTAAAATCAAGTTTTAATTTTAAAATCTCGAAATACTTATTAACTCGACTACACACTTATAGACAGTGGACCTAATCGCATTTAATATAGAAAATAGTAAGTAATAGTTCGTTCGCAGGGACTAAATTTAACTTAAAAAAAGAATTAATGAAACTGTTTTGTTTTGGTTTGTTCTGGTTTGTTTTGTGACCGAATTGTCACGTTGCTTAACTAAAATTAAGAAAAGTGATTATTGTAATCGTTCGTTGAAAAGTTTATTGTTTTTGTTATCAATTAAGGAGAATACACTCGTTTGGTAACTTCACTAATGATCTAATTTAATTTACGTAATTGCATGTTTGTTTTTAACTTCTAATGTATAATTAAGTTCCTCTCGAATACCTAATTAACTTTAATTATTTCAAACTCCACCGTTCCTCTCGAATACAGTAAAAAGTCCTAGATAACTAAGCGTTAAGAAACAAGCCGGTGTTTAATGATTTAATCTTATAAAGCTTCCTCTCGAATAGATTCTCTAGTTTTCTAATCCAATCTCTTGTAATTATTAACTAGCTTTCTCGTTTTAGTCTAATTATCTAAGTTACTATTACTAATTCCTCTCGAATATTAGCAATTCTAAACCAATTAAAGATCGATTGATTTGTTTCGTTCAATTAGCTAATCTAACTCTAGATTCCTCTCGAATACCTAAAATATCAACTAACAAATTGAATATACGTAACTTTGAACAATATTTAAGACGTAAACAATAAAGGTTCTTCGATTAAACATAAACACCTAAAAACATTCAATATAATAAGCTAAATCATCACAATAGCTCCAATACCAAACAAGTGGTAAAGTTATTAGCTACTCATGTTCATAATAAAGTAAACAAATATAAAAGAAGTAGACATAATACCAATAATTCGATTAAGTAACGTAAGAATTGCGTAAAACGTTAATGTTGAAGATAAGACTTCAAAACTAAGCTTCAAACTCTCCCTGCAGCTCCCAAACCGAATGTTGAACTCCAAAATCGAATGCCAAAAGCTGAATAATAGAAATTGTGAAGTTTTGATTTGTATTTATAGTAAGAAATCTGGATTCCATAAAAACTCCTACTACGTCGCACCATGTAACTACTGCGCCGTAATCCCTTGTTTCCTAATTTGATACCAACCCAAATTCCACGTTGCGCCGCACTGCATACATTACTGCTTCGCAGTACGTAGTCTAGAAGTTTCTTGCATGTTTCGCTTTTGTTTTCACCATTTTGCGTCTTTTTACTTGCGTTTCTCGACCAATCATCCACTTCCCGATCATATGAACCTGTAATCTGAATAAAACAACTTTTCACATGATTAAATGCAAAAACCTATCATATCCATCATGTTTAATACGAAAATCAACCGAATATCGCTTATAAATATGTGTATAAATATGCGACATCACGTATCCAGATAAGTAAGTACTTAGGGCTTGATGAACCCTAGTAACGGATATAATAAGTGCATTATTTGAAGAATTAATTACGTGACGATGATTAATTTCATATGCATTTATATTGTGATATCGATTATTGTTATTCATACCTGCTTACGAGGTTGCGGGTATGGTTTGGGTTAAAGACAAATTATTTATATGAAACGTTTTCATAGCCTTTACTAATAAGTTATTGTCTCATCCACTTTAGCTGATACTCTTTTTCGAAACGTGTCTTTTGCTCGTGGGTTACTTTAGACGTGCTTGGTGATTCGAATTGCTTTGGGGTAGCTTGATGTCCCCAACTATTTGTCATTGCCAAATTGACTAATATTCATACATAAAATGAAGTGAGTTTTAATGTAACAAATAGTTTGATTATTAAAATAGTTTTATGAACCGCTAATCATGTTTTATCAAAAAAATTTTATAGTTGTGATACTTCTGAAAATATAAAAAAAGTTTTTGTTAAACGTGATTTTTGAAAACCATGTCGTTACATAAAAAAAACCCCTAACCGACTATAACTTGGAAACCACAAGATACGCGCGAGATGTACCTTGTGGGGGGTGGGGTCCCATGGACATAGTCCTTTCAAGCAGTGGCCGTTTAGTCTTGTTCCTCGATATTGGGTTAAAATAACAAGGAAACCTTAAATAAAATACTAATTCTAATCTAGTTCATAGATTAGCGTGTAAATTATTAAAACTGACTTGTTGTTTATGTCTCTAAGTTCAATCGGGTTTTCTTGAGTAGTAAGTTACATGTTTAGTAACTTAGGAGAAAGTAGGAGACTCAGATGCTTGGATGATGGTCTTTAGGGTTTTCTAAAGGGATACGATTTGTAAGGAGGAGTAACGAAAGGATACATCTGCAGGTGCCATATGGTTAGATCCATTGTATATGACTAACTCTTTGGCAACGAGAATACCGATGGAGGATGGTTCAAGCTATGTTCTCAATGGTATGGGTGACATTCCAGAGTTCAGGTGGAGCTTGGTATATTGGGTACGTTGAAGAAAGAGGGATACACCGTGGTGATGCAAGATGTGGGTTCCACTTCGGGTTTGAATGGAACAAGGACAAAGAGTTGTGTATACTTTTTCGAAGGTTGTGTGGATGTTTGAGCTACATATTATGTAGAACATGGCGTGTTTGAGGTGGAATCATCCGGCGGTCAAGATGAATTGGTCGAGGGTCATTACGAAGGTGAGGATAGTATTGATGATGAGATAAATGAGGAAACTAGGGAACATAATCTGGGGATAGTGGCTAAACCGGTGTGGTTTAGGTATCAAAGGATAACACTAGAGGTTCACACACATAAAAGTATATTTGCTTGGAATAGCAAGGCTGAAATCAAGGATACCAAAGGTTTTCTATAGAATATTTTCAACATGGAGGGTCTCACAAACAAGGTTATTGGTATGGTGATTTTCAGGAAGAAGGCTAACTGAACCCTGCGGGTGTCTCATTTGAGGAATGTTCAGGGAACTATGGGTTATTACAGAATGAGGAATGATGGTTCAGTATTTATGTCATTAGAAGCATACTTCAAGGTTTTATTAAAGGTTTACCGGGGGGATGATTGGGATGTGGAAAGATGCGTACGATTCCACATACAGATGTTCTAGGGAAGTTGATGGTATGCACTACACCGGATTTGCGATCGCAGTGAGTTTTGTGAAAGGTTCTGCAGGGATGGGACAAGTGCATAGAGTATATCAAGATGGAAACGGGAATATTGAGAGTGTGAAGGACCTTGACGAGGGTAGGGTGAAAACCGGGTACGTGTTCAAGGTAAATACATTCAGCACATGGTTACTACAACGGGGGAGTATGTGATGCTTCCAAAAGGATTAGAAGAAAAGATGTGGCCTAAGGGTTTCCTAATCAAACTGGGAGAAGACCTCAAAACGAAGGTGGTTCCAGGACCGGAGTTTAAGCATTGTGTGGATTACGTGAAGATACTTAGTATTGGTATTATCTAATACTTAGAATAAGGTAGAAATTGTTATCCAATTATTAACTAATTAGAATAATGTTATTCTAGAACTATTTGGTATTTGTATTAGGTTAGGTTTATATTTTCTTTTAATTGTAGTTGTTTATAAATAAGGTTACTTGCTTTGCAAAACAAGCCTAAATTATATGAGTATTAAGAGGTTGTTTCCTGATCTGATTCTAACTATGATTTACATCCACCTATAAATAAAGGTGATGGCGAGACTTAAACCTTTGAAACGAAATTTCCATTTTATAATGAAAGTCGTAGAATTCTCACATTCCCGCTTTCTTTTCTTTTTTCTTGTTCGATACCCATCATCATAATTGAAATTTCTTGTATTTTGCAGGTTATCTCAGATTTGTTAAGGTCTAAATTCCAAGAGAATGAAGTACTAACATAACATTTCTGTTTATCAAAACTTCTCTAACAAACTTCCTTTATTAATTTCATATTAATCAATAATAATCATCATAGTAATATTTTCATATCAAAATGTATAACATCCTTTATTTAATTTAACTATATGTTATATATATGCTAGTTACAAAAGAAATGAAGATAAATTGGTAAAATAGGCATGAATGATTCAAGTTTAGCTTTAATTCATTAATTGAAAAGGATTATCAAAGTAGAATTTGCAACACAAGTTTTCTATGATGATGTCGAAACTAATCAATGAGATTGATGATCACTTGGTGTTGTTAGTTTTCAACCGCGATTTGCCAAGAACGTCTTTAATAAAGCAAATGCTTGTTGTGGTTGAAAACGAGGTACTTCGTGACCAGCACCTCGAACTGTGGCAAACGTTAGTCCATCGTACACGACCTTATACCCTGCTACCTGGTAAAAAAATGGAAACAGAAAAGTATAAATCATTTCTAAGTATTTTAATGTCTAGTAAACATACTTATCTAATTCAAACAATATGAAAATATAGTTTAGACAAGTGGCATTACTTGTTTTGTAGCGTCTGTCCATAATCGCCAAGGTTTGATCACTTTAAGATTCATGGCATCAATAGAATACCGTGTGCCGGAGACTGGAACAACAGCATCCACATCTCCACTGTAAAAAACGTATATATTGTTAAAAAATGTTGGTTAAGTAACAAGTAAATCGGGTTCCCCCTCCCCTAGAAGTTTTAAGTACCTATAAAGGAGTATTCGAAGACCCAAAGATATTAGCCTTTTGTATATCGGAAACATAGTTGACGGGCTATCCTTCCACTTATCGATCACTTGGCTGCAACAAAACATATTATCGTGTAAGCATAACAACAAGATTAATGAATCAAGTTTTCAGGCTAATAGTTTTGGCCCAAAGTTGAACAATGGCTCATTGGCTAATATGAATGGCCAATAAGTCCACAACTAGTTAACTACTCTAAAAAGAAGATAGATCAAGCAACTTTTGAACAAGGCTAAATGGTTTTGGCCCGAACCAGAGTTGTCAAATATTTACAGAGAAGTTGATTCTAACCTGCAAGTCTCCCATCGATGAGATAATTTGGTAACGTTAGCATGGAACGCATGTTGAACATTAGGAAGATTGAGATAGCTTTCTACGTACTCTCCTTCACAAGGATCTAGTCCACCAGATCTTCGATGATGCGTTTTCCTTCCCATCAATCCGTGGGGCAATGGCAGACAAGTCGGGCCATAAATGTTGTAGAAATCTATGTTCCCAGTTTCTTCTCCAACTTCTTCCTCTAAGCTATTGCAATACTCGCTACTTTTAGCGTCACTACAGTTTTGTGATAATTTTCTATATAATTCATCCGAAATCAGGGCATGGCTCCATAGGTAATCGTTAAACCCTTTATCGTCGGTATCATCATTCATTATTCCATTTCCTATCTATAAAAACAACCCGAATGAAAATATATCAAAACAGAACTGTGGTTAATGACATCTTATTAATATCAAAAACTAAAAAGATATTCAGGTTTTTACCATGATACCCCTGAGGTTAATGATTGAACTAGAGTGGCCCTCGACGTTTTTCTTTGTAATAACATCAGCTAGCTCTGGGATATAAAATCCTGTAACATAATTTACAAGTGAATATAAGTACAAGGGTGTTAACCGAGTAGTCGTTGACTAGGAATGAAATATAATGTAGTTTTTACGATGTTCTAAAGAATAAATGAACATGTATATATAGTTTTATACCTGCATAACTTTCTCCGATAATGTAAAAGTCATTGTTCTTGTAATGTGGGAATCTTTTGAACCAATTAACCAAGAAAATATACGAGTCCTCGGCTGCAGTTTGTACCACAAACACCGTATGAGAAAACAAATATTATTAAAATGTAGAACGATATCATATCTCACATTTATTGAGTCTATGGGGTACAACTAAATGAGTTAAAATAAAAATGTTGTTTATGTATGGTTGTAAATTGGAACCATTTTTTAATCATATTGAAAGTTCTGCTGATACATTATAGTTTATGACCCATAATGAACAAGTTTAATTACATCAACGTGTACTCGAACCCAAAACGTTAAGACCTTAAGGTGTTAAGTGTGTCACTAACGTCTGTTATTTAAATGCGAATGTAAACAATCTTAAATGATATATACCTCAAAATAGAAAAATAAACGATTATAGTGCATTGTAGAGGCATCAATTCCAACTCTTTCGTTAAGGATATATTAACAATATACGGATAAAAAGGTTATGGATGGCCCATGGTTAAGTTTCTTTCTATTTCTTTATAAAAAAGGGGAAGATGTTTGTGTATGTAATAATGAAAAGGGAGCATACCGGTCCTTTTATCCCCAGACAAGTTATAATCACTGGTAGTGTTGGAGTAAGAGAATCCAACTCCTGCTGGTGACTCCAAGAATAATATATTCGCAACTGTGTAACGGGTCAAAAGATATATATTATCAAATCTGTTTAAAATACGTTTATCATTTATTTATATGATATGTCATTTAACAAGACTCGAACCTTTGTTCCATGAGAATCTTCTTGAATATAATGTTTTGCCATCAGGGTTAACACCAAACGGTCCAATCTCGAGCATGGCACCAACCCCGAGAGACGAACATCCTGGTCCTGTTTTGTTACAAGAAGTCGTTATATTTAAATGAAGAAATATGGTGATATTTACATTTTACTTATGTAAAGATGCTAAGAAAACACGAAGAGAACCAAAACAATATAATAAACTTCTGGTCTTTAATTAACCCCAATCACCACCAAAGTGGTCAAAGTGGTCTAGTGGTAAGACATCTTGATATAGTTTCGAACCTCCCTAGATAAAATCTCCGTTTGGTCTATAATTAAATGGAACTTTAAACAAAAACGCTTCTTCAACTAACTTTAAATGCTTAAAACGAAACATATTTAAGAAGAAAAAAAAGAGTGTAAAATGTACCTCCATTAAGCCAAAGAACAAGTGGTTTAGAAGATGGTTCATGCTCAGCTTCAACAAGGTAGTAGAAAAGACTTCTACCATTGAAGCTATCAACATTAATGTATCCTGCATATTGTTTAAACATCAACCCTTTTGATAATGGCTGCCCCGGAAGCCCTCCTTCAATGTAATCATCTTCCATCTTCCCCCCATTGTTGTCGGTTTTCATGTCACTAAAGCCCGATTCAGTGACCCGCTGTTCATCAATGGCATTGACTTGGTCACGGTTTCTTGAATGACGAAAGGACATCAAGGTTTCCGCTTGGTTGGCTCGCGATCTTACGTTTTTACATTTGCACATTGTTATTGTTACAAAGATCAGTAGAAGAAATGTGAGTCTTGTAACAAAGACATTGTGTTTCTTCTCCATTGCTCAATGTCCAATGAGAGGTGGCTAACTTTTAAACCCAATATGTATATTTATAGACAAATTTAATAAACCAGAAAAGCTTTCAAATATATGATTAATGAATACTTATTTGTTTGTCTTCTAAAGAGAACTAGATTATTTTCCCCAGATAACGCGGAAAAAAATAAAAATTGAATTATAAATTTTATATTTATGTAGATTTTAATTTATTATGAGAAAATAATGTTGTACTTGTAATACATATATATACTTTTACGTTTATACACATATTGTTTATAGCTATAATAACATATACATTTTTATCTTTATACACATGTTTTGATATTTTGTATTAGGATATTTTACAATAATAATAAGGTTTTATGGTCCAAATTGAACAATTCTATAAATAAATTATATTTATATTTTTTATTTTAGTAGATATTGAATGAAAGAGATAATGTAATTATGTATTGTAAGAGGATGTAAAATATAAAATAGTTTTTGATGACATTATCAATCTGATCTAATGGCTGACACTAAAGAAGTTAACTCATCCAACAGACTTTACATCGTCATGTGTCATTTAAGACCCATCTTTTATTATATATTAAAGAAAAGATGATATCTTTTACTTTTTGTAATCTACAAAAGACATCATTTATTTATGGGAACACGAAACAAATGAGTACAATTATAGAAAGGTTACCTGTAAAAGAATTTCTATTCGGGAGGTAACATTGGTTATTTTAGTGTTACATGAAACCAACTGAAGTGGAAATCAAACTCAATTACGTCGTAGAAGTGCAATTTGCACGCTCATATAAGCTGATATGAATTCCAAACCTGAAATAGAGAGGATCGGGAAGCATTGCAAATGTCCACTGCTAGGGGTATTCACTATTTGGATAAAATTGAAATGTTCATTTGCACAATTTGAATTGGACTATATAATTTGGTTTTTCGAATTTTTGGATCAGATTAGACCAAAACCGAATTAGTAATTTGGATTTTGGATTGGTCTTTGGTTCATATAGAAAAACCGAATAGTCTAAAAAAAACGAACACAAATTTAATTTACTTAATATTTCATTATACGTCAATTTTTATTAGTTGGTTTAACTATAATGGTTTCATACCTATATGATTAGTATATTTCTTATGCGTATTAACGAATTAGTGACATTTAACAATGGTCTCAACTTTTTCAATTTTTCCTCATATTTTACAAACATTTTTTTTTAGACATATGCAAATAAATGTCGTTGTAATTATTTAGATATACATTTAAATATTAACAGAAAACCGAATTTTAAAAATCGATTTAACCGACTAGTAATTTGGTTCGGTTCGGTTCGATTCAGATCTTTAGTTTGTTTGGATGGTTCAGATTCATATTTTAGAAACCGAAATCCAATCGTATTCATCTAATTGGATCGGATTAACCACATCCATCCAAACGAACACCCATATCCACTACCCGATGAGCGGACAAGGTATGTGGAAACGTCGTAACCAATATACGATATGCATGGTATATGTTTTGGCGCGCCAAAACTAATTGATTTTACCGTCAAAACGAAAGGATGTCATTGTTTCGTTGACGCTTTGTCGAGCCAACTATTCTTAAAAAAATCAAATACATATCTTATATATATGACAGAAATATGTTTTGTCTTGACAAACATACAAAAACATTTTTTTTACTTAAGATAATTTGCATAAAAATGTAACATAGCTTTACACACGTATTCTCACTCTATGTAATGAACTTTAAATTATCTTATAATATAACAAACTTCCATTTTGTTAATATTGTTTTCAAAAATTAACTTAAAGATCTTCCTAAAGTATTGAAATATAATATTTTTTATTCTTCTCATAAATACATTTCATATATACGGTTGTATGTATAAAGAAAATATTAAGTAAGTCAATTTTAGTATCTGCTGACGTGATGCTAAGTTGGCAATAACTAATTACTCGGTTAAACACGCTATTAGGAATGGTCTTATCAACTATCACAATTCCCTACACTAAGGATGTGTTTGGTGTAAGTCGCTGAAGCTTGAGCTTGGGCAGGAGCTGAAGCTTAAGCTTGTGGCCCAAACTCAAACTTAAGTTTATGGTGGGAACTGGAATTTAAATATAAAAATGAAAAAATATTTGTAAACTAAATGGACCTTATTATAGGTGAAAAAAGACATAAAAATATATATAAATATATATATTTCAATTAAAATGAATGATATATATGCATTTTGTCAATCATAAGCTCAATATCATTTTCATAAGCTACTTCAAATTACTTACTATTTTAGAGGCTTATCGGGCCTTATATTTTTAATAAGTCTGTCAAATCAAACAAGATTTATAAAACATTTATAAAAAATAATAAACTTAAGCCCGTGTAATCTTGTCCGCCAAACACACCCTAATTCCAACACATATGTTTCACTAAAAATAGGTAAAAGTAGAAGTTACGGAGAATATTTTTGTGGTGGGGTTAAAAAGTTAGAAGAATTATGATTCACATGGAGACATTATGTGTGATTTTGGAAGAGAGCCTGAGCCTGAGCCTGAGCCTGTGCCTGTGACCAATTATGTTATGGCTAAGAAGGAGTGGTCCATTCCCACAATTGCATTTTCTTTTGAATATTCCCGTATCGATTTTGTAAATTTTCAAGATAACATTCTCATTATTTTTTCTCTAATAATGTCATTGAAACTTGGAATAATCGATTATATCTTGGTCAGTAATCAGCTGATTTAAAACTTTGGACCTTTCTTGTTACCCAACCATTATTTACATTGGCAATTTCATTCTTTTTTACATACATATCTTAAGCCTAGTTTTTTTCTATAGCTGGTTTGGTTCAAACAAACACGACTTAATGTATTTAAATGGTAAAGTAAACGAAATATGCAAAAACCATCCGGTCCTCAATATTCGTTCTTTTAGTGCACATCTATCGTTATCAACGTATTCCTTTTGACCGATTCACATACCACTCAAATAGTATCTAAATCTAACAAGAAAAGGACCCAAACCTTTAAGAACATGGTGGGACTAATAAACCCCAACAACAATCTTAAAAAGACTAGTTACGTATTAGATAGATATAAGAATTCTAACTCAAAACAGATTAATCATGTTAGTAACAAAATTGTTGAATCAAGTTTCCAGACCAAAACTGTATTTCGTCTACATACGTCTAAAGAAATGAGTAGTTACTTTTCAGAAGCGATTTTCAGTCATCTCAATACTATATTTACCTACGACGTTAAACCAAAACATGTAAAAAGTAAAACAAATTTTAGATGTCCTAAACAGTCTCAAGTAATAATATAGAAAGAAAAAAATGGTGTTTGGAACGAAATTCTCACAAAATTCCAGTTACATTCGTAGATATTTATTCCATAGCGGAACATAATATATATGGTCTTTCAATCTTATCATATGGTAGTTCATATTCAAATCAAATGGGTGTGTAGGGATAGTCTTCTACTCTTCCAGGAAGATTAGCTTACGGGCTGCTGCTGATGGTTGTCATACCCGTTGGATCCATAAGCTGCTGATGCATCTGCAGCGCCGTACATACCTCCTGCATCCTGATTCTGTTGCCCACCATATCCATAACCACCACCGTATCCTTGCTTCGGGTAGTAGTTTCCGTTACCACCCATCCTCTGCCATACCAAATAAACAGCCATAAATAAGAACTCAAATGTAGCAGAAATGCATGACGTATTTCGTGTCGCATTTATATGAAACTCGAGAATGCAGAAAAACGATTTGAGTTACTAATGAAATATTCTAGCTTATTTATTGGGTGTGATGCTATCAACTAATGTACCGTAAATGTTAACAAGTGTTGACATGTCGCCAAATAGGTTATGCATTAAGCTTTTAAAATATTATTGTATGTCTGTATGATTGGATCATAGGATGTGTGCTATGAAACTAATTATCTGATTATTGAAACTTGAAGTCAAAATAATCAGGTTGATAATTTCGATAAAGTGATTCTGAGTTTTCGGGTTAAATTAGATATTTCTTACTCTCTGTAACAAACCAACAGAACTTCTTTTACGTACGGACTTGTGATTTTTTATATACAAATTGACAACCTTTTTGTTCATTTATGTTTATTGGTTATCTAAACAATCAGAATTTCCGATTCCCAAAACAGTTAACCATCTAATTATTTACATCTTGAAGCAAACGAAGGACATCCAAACACCATCTCCCACATCCTGTTCTATTATCGTTGATTATCTACTAAAACATAATAAGTTTCAAGATGCCCCATATAGATTTTTTTTGCCTCTTGAAACAACAATTATCTAGCTCGGTAAGGGAAGAAATGTCTGTATATTACGAGGTCTACAAGTCCATGTATCTGAAACTAAACAGTTGTAAATCCATGTAGCCAATAATAAAATACCTACGAACAAATTGAAAGGCACTATTTGTCCTGTTTGTGCTACATTAAAGGTTTCCGGAGCCCAGTTTTTTAACTTAGATGATACAAAACTATAATAACAAAAGTAAACACTTTATTGGCTACACACGTTTTGTGACATTCTATATCATCTCATGTTTTGATAATAGCCCAGAACATTCCTCTATATATTATTCTTATATGAGTGAAGGAAGAGTTAACTTGGTAAAACTTGCAAGTTAATCGGTATCAACTCAATTCGACTACCAACTCTTATAATAGAAGATCAAAATAAAAGACCATCAAGACTCCCAAGTTTGGCCCAAGAGGAGGATATAAGATCCTTACAGATACACCGACTAGATGAAATTTCAAAAATTCTATATGCTTAAAATGATTGAAAAGTTATAAACTGAATCATAAAGAGAAGAAAGTAAATTAATGCATACCTGTCTGTTAGCTGGAGTTTTACCCCATGATATACGAACAGTCTGCTTGCCGATAACAGTGCCATGCATGTTTTGAATTGCATCCTCTGCGCTGCTTCTGTAAAGATAAATTCAAACAAGAATGAGCTCCTTGTAAAGTTGTAATCGCAGTCAAGATATTAATAAGATTACCAATCTTATACATCTAAAAAGCCTATTAAGGGTTGGCTAATTTAAACATCATTCAAATGCAAAAAGGCATAGTTAATTAACAACAGTATAGACTGTAAAGTGTCGTATAACATATATTATCAGATGATTACCTGCTTGCAAACTGCACAAAACCACATCCTTTTCCTACAGGGATTTTAACAGATAAAATCTCGCCACACTGAGAAAACGTTTGCCTCAAGTCTTCATCAGTGACTTCAGAGTCAAGTCCTCCCACAAAAATCTACAGAAATTATGACGTCTTAATACAGTGAATGCCATCAATGCTTTGTTAATTAACAAAGAAACCAAACAACTCACTGTTGTGTTTGAGGAATCCCCGTCAGATTGAGAGTTTTGAGGAAATGAACCATTTCCACCAGTCAATAACACAGCTAATTGTACACAAGCATTACATAAGTGAGTAACAAATACGTAACAAATTTGGCATAGCAAAAGAAACTGGACCAGAAAGACAAACCTTGAGACGAATATTGGTTCTGTCCATATTGTTGTTGCTGTTGAGTAGCTGGCCTCTTAGGGGTAGCAACACCAATACGCATAGGCCTGCTTGAACAATATTGTCCATTCATTTCATTCATAGCTCGTGTCCTCTCATTTTCATCACCAAATCTAACAAATCCATAACCTTTCGAACAACCAGTATTTGTATCAACAACAACTTTAGCACCTTTGAGAGACGGATATCTACCAGCAAATGTATCATACAGCATTGAATCAGTCACATCTGGAGCCAAATCTCCAATAAATATAGATAGATCAGAACCAGGTTCTGCTGCACGTTTTTCTCCTGTACTAAAACTTGCCCAGTTCAAACGAAAAGCTTGATCTGTATTGGGCATCATAGTTCCGTTGTAGCTTTGAAGGACTTTATCCGCCGCTTCATGAGAAACAAACTCAATGAATCCATAACGTTCCGATTGACTAGTCTGCTTGTTACGTATCAGCTTTATGGACGCCACCTGCAAATTTCATCACAAAGTAAGCAAGCCAGGACATTGTAGTTTTAGAGGATTATAAAACATAGGTTCTAAATTCGACCAAATGTGGGGACCGTCCACGTATGTCAAAAAAAAACATATCAACTCAAATATACTTACCCGAAAATGGTCCACTTTCATAATTAAACATTGGTCTAACCAAAAATAGATAGCACCAAACCAAATACATAAAATTCATATATACATTATGCCATTTTTATTACGCGTAACATTTCGGACAAAAAATCGAGCCAAATCAAACTTGTAACCATCAAACTTAAATAAGTAGCTAGGTAGTTATTCAAAACTGGTTAATTCAAACAACATCTAAAAATAGATCTTTTTAAAGTAATGGGAATATATCTTTAAACTATCATATCAAATTTCCAGAAAAGAACAAAAGGCAAAAAGTCATTCAAAAGAATAATAAAATGAACGTTACACAATAATAGAAATAAAACATATAAATAAATAAAATAAAATAAAAAGAGAAAACCCTAAAAAAAACACTTACCTCTCCAGTTTGAGCAAAACATGACTGAAGATATGTTTCATCCATCCAAGGTTGTAAATCACCAACCCAGACAGTCTTATTGTCTTCACTTGTACTTTGAATCTGATGATTATTATTATGTCCTTTTTGTTGTTGTTGTTGTTGTTGATAAGCTACTTGTTGTTGTTGATAATAAGGTAAATAGTGTGGTGGTGGTTGTTGATACATCATAGCTGGATGATGCACTCCTGGATATTGTTGTTGCATAGCTAACCATTGTTGTTGTTGGTATTGTTGCATAGCCAACCATTGTTGTTGTTGTTGTTGTTGTTGTTGTTGAGTTAGTTCATTGGTTGTGTTTGTGTTTGTGTTTGTGTTGGTTGGTTGTTGCATCTTGGGATTGGTTTGGTTTGATTGTGACTTGTTTATTTGTTGGCTAACCCTCCTGTGGTGATGGTGGTTTGGTACGGAGGAAGACGGCGGAAGGTGGCCGGAGAGGGAGGTGGGTTTTTGTGTGAAAAGATGGATAATGGGAAAGAGAGGTGAAAGACGGCTTATGGCAAAGACTAAAAAGAATGTGTTTTGATATATTTGTGTTTAAGGTACTTTGTGTTTTGTTGTATGTGTGTTTTAAGTCCTTTTTAGTTATGTAAAATATAATAGTAACACAAAAGTATATCATTTCTTGAATGGGTAGGAATGGATGTGGAAGAGATGATTATCCAATTTTTTAAAAGCATTTATTAGACTCAAGGCCGGTAAATGGATTTTGGAGGTTTGGTGTGATAATTAAATAAGAGGCCTTTAACAGTGAAGAAGATAAAACAAACGCGATAAAATAAATTAATATTATATGAATTTTCATAATTACCGGTCATTTTAAAAAAATTATTGAACAAAATTAAGGAATGATTAATTTTTAGATCTTATTTAACTAATATACAATTTTAAATCAAAGTTTTATACTAAGACACGTAAAAATCGAAGGCCCTAAAAATGCGATGGTCATGTGCAATCGCACATGTCAAGATCTTCAACTGATTAGACTACACTATACATGTATTGACCCCATTGGGACTTAATCCATGACTTTTCGGTTAATGGATCATTTATACATTGTCATACTCCAAAGTTTTTTAATGGAAGAGTTGAATATCTAGTTTTTGAAATATTTTGATTTAGGGCCTAGAGGATTAAGGGGTGGGTACCACTCCAAAAGTGGTTCGGGCTAGACCTTATTAAATTGCGTCCAGAAAACTATAAATATTAAAATCGAAAAACTGCATGTATATCTTTGATACCGATTTAGAACATGTCCCACAAACTGATTTGTGAACCGAACTCAAACTTTTGGACTTGTTATTTATGTGTTAAACAACTATAACGTATCAATATAAAAGAAAACATTCGATTTGGACTTAACCGGTCCAAAATGAACACCGGTCGAACAAGAATGGACCAAAAACCCTAAATAAATTTAATAGCATCGACCAAGGACCTAAACCAACATAATTGGTCTTGATATAATTTGTTTCGGTTTTTCGATTTTCCCCAATTTGCAGTGGCGAATCTACTGAGAAAGTAAGAGGTGCACTTGCATATGCTATGAAGATATGTAACAATGTATAAAAATTAAACAATTGCATAAATACATGTTAATACTAATGGATGCACATCCTTTTCGAAAGATGTGCATACCCAACACTCAAGAATCCGGATCAATTATAATTTAAAAAGCAAAATGTATATTCAAAAGTTTAAGAATAATAAGCTTGTCACGAAATACAATGAAATGCCACCAAAACAACCACACCGACCATCGATCAGATTACCAAAACGTCAAGTCCTAAGATAAGGTAGAAGATCACCAAACATTGTTGATTATGATGTACTTCATATGAAACAGCCACACCACAAATCAGACTATCAAAATGTCTTATATGGTTACTTGACATGACCTACACCACCACTTTCTTTAGGCCATAGTAGATACATAAAGAATTGATTACAAAATATTTAACATGTAATAAAATAAAGAGATGTGATAAACATATATAAGATAAAATGATAAATTCATAGAGGGTATGTCATTTCTCATTTTATTTAGAGTCTACTATTTTATACATGTTTATTCAAGTTAGTTATATTTAATTAGTAATTTTGCACATTTATTAAACTTACTAATATCTATTTTATTTTCTTAGTTTGCCTTTTGACATTTGTATTTATATATAGTTGGTTGCTTTTTGGCTTTGAAATATATTTTTTTGCTTTTAAAAAATACAAAAAAAAAAGAATTTAAGTTGTACTTACCAATCCAACTCGAACCATTATCCGACTCATTAATTTTGCCACCATTATGTTTTCGGGTACAAACCTTGTCATGGTACATCCATTATTTTGAATTTATAGAGATTTGTCACTATCGATCAAGACCAACTTTTTCAATGTATTAACATTTAATACAATATGCATATTATCTATGTTAAAATCATGTTTATTTTATTTTAAACTCTTTAGTTTGTTTACACCAATTGAAAACTTAAAACCATTAAATTATAATTTTGTGTACGTGCTCACTCATTGTCTCCTTAGTTTGTGGCGCTAAGACATGAAAAATTGTCTGAAACATAGTCATTAATGAAGTATTAGTTTTAGGTTGTATGAAGAAATCACGGGATTAAGGTTATTCCGTCAAAATTAATCTTTCTTGATTTGTTGTCATCATTGGAAACTTTGATGTAACAAAAGTTTTAGTCCATCATATGAAACATGTGAAACCATAATGGCAACATTAGTCAAGGTAAGAAAACAAAAAGGACATAAAATGTAAATAATATTCAAAGAAAAAGGGTTGTTGGATCTGGGAAATTGCCCTAGAAGTATTGCTGCTACATTGTTTTTCACGAGGATTATTTAGGACCGTTGGATGGGACAATTATAATTCTCGGCAATCAACCGTACCTATTCAAGGACTTATGTCTGATTAGCCGACAGATGGGACCCACAATCATAGATCTTGATCCAAACATAAATTAACACTTATTAGTAAATCTGAGATACGAATGTTGACCGTTGATTGATTAATAGACGGTTAGGATTAAAGTCAAGTGGTGAGATGGAGAATAATGATATTAAATAAAGGTCAAAATTAGGGCTGTCTTGTACCACGTCGCATGTGATAGAAATTAGCGGCGTGCCATGGTTAACGCGGTTACTAAGTTTAAAAAACTAGCGGAAAGTGTGTTTCGTTAAATAGAACTTTTATGTTTTAAAATAAAAATATGTTTTAAAAGTTTTAAGTTTTTAATTTAAAATATGAAAAACCTTTTTAAAAAACTTGAGGTTTTAAACTTTTAGTCTTCAACTATTATATATACTAGATTATTGTCCCGCGGTAGCGCGGTAAAAAAATAAAATTGAATCGTAAATTTTATGTTTATGTAGATTTTAATTTATTATGAGAAAATAATGTTATACGTATAATACATATATTTTTACGTTTATACACATGTTGTTTATATTTATAATAACATATAACACATTTACTTTTATACACATGTTTTGATATTTTGTATTAGGGGATTTAGAATAATAATAAGGTAAATCATGGTCCAAATTAAACGTATCTATAAATAAATTATATTTATGTTTTTTATTTTGGAGAGATGAAATGAAAGAAAGAATGTAATTATGTATTGTAAAAGGGTGTAAAATGAAAATAATCTTTGATGAAATCATCAATCTGATCTAACGGCTAACATCAAAGAAGTTAACCCATCCAATGGACCTTACTTTGCCATGTAGCATTTAAGGCCTCTCTTTTATTATATATTAAAGATTAAAGATAGTTAAAACTTCTAACCTTAATTATGTAAAACAAATAAAAACATCTTAAATAAAAGCTCTATTATCGGACAATCAAACTACGATTTGTAACTTTAATTTCGAGCCCTATTTATACCAACCATGCAATGTGTTTGATATAAAGCTTTTAATAGCTTCTAAAGGCTATAAGATTTTATTTTTAAAAATAAAAGTTTATTTTAAATATATAACCGTTTGGTAGCGATTCTTTTAGAATTTTCATTTTTAAAAGACTAAAACTCCGATAGAAATGTTTTTTAAAGAGTTCTAGATTGTGTTTGGTTAGGTTTATGAAGAGTTTTGAGGATTTGAGCTTTTTTAAGTAATCAAAAAACTCCGATGAATATGTTTTTTAAAGAGTTCTAGATTTTAAATCCTCCTACGATTACTTTTTTAAGTAATCAAAAGGTTTATTATTATTTCAAGTTCTTAATTATGGTCCTATTTCATTTGTAACTTTACTTTTTTGAGTAATCAAAAGGTTTATTATTATTTCAAATTCTTAATTATGGTCCTATTTCATTTGTAAGTTTTATATCTTTTTTAGAACGGCTATGTTAGTGATTTGGGGTCATAATAACATTTAATTGGACAATATGCAAGTCACGAATCTTACACTAAAGTTAGTTATCTCCTAATATTCATCAAAGAAGGAAACTCGAGACCTCTTTTAGAGGCAGACAAACTCCTACCAATAGGACATACTCATTTGTAACTTTTATATTAATTTTCTATTTTGATAAAGTATTATTAATGTTTGTGTATGGTGTTTTATAGTTTGGAATTATATCATTACTCCATTGACTTATTAACTTTACGTTGTAAATATTTATTTCTTATGTTTGAGAAAGTTGTATAAATTAAGATTTGATAAGTTCTTTAAATGTGAATGGTTGTTTAAGTAGTATATTTGATTGGATCAAAATAATTATTTATGTTGTAATCTTAAATTTGTAATTTCAAGTCAACATAATAAATTAAAAGAATCTGCAAATGATAGCCTCTAAAACTATCATTACAAAATAGTTTTCATACCTAATATAATTGACTACAACCTCTTGAAAACACAGTGCTAAGAAATCTGCTCAAAAACCGTCCAAAATCTACTAGTTGATATATGAGAGACTACATAATTATATCTTAACCACTAATAATATACACGTTATATAACTTATATGTTATTGATTTTGAATGATAAACATTATACAAGTTATATACTTTTACATAAATATTTGATTGATGTTATAAATAAATACTAATTTTAGTCAAAATATATAACTTATATGACATTCTTAATTGTTTATGATAGATTATAATCTATTGATATTTTCTTTTTTATTTTAATTATATGTTTTATTTTTAATATTTTATATGACAAATTTTATACATAGTACTTGTCGACGTAGGGTCTATTCACCTGGTTCGGGTCTGAGACCGAACTAGGTGAATAGAGTCTCCTGGTTCGGACAGAAACGACAAAGGGAGGAAAAGACAAAACGGATACGACAAAAGGAGCAGGAAAAGGCGCTCTGACGAGGGAACCCCCTCTTAACCGATGCATAAAGGGAGTAAGGGTCAGGGAACCATCTATTACCCAAAATATCCCCTATATATATTAAGGTAAACAGTAAAGGTAGAGGACTTTTTTCATTCTATCTATATACTTAATACGTTTTAGTCCGAATCAAATTACTTATTCTCACGCCCGAGTTGAATGAGGGGCCCAACCCCACTCAACCAGGTGTTTCCTCTTAGTGCAGGAGGTTCGGATCGAAGAACATTGAGTGTTATTCAAAAGAGACGGACTTCAAGTCGGACGAAGCAGTATTCGGGTCGGACTAGGTCGCTCGGTGATCTTTTGTATTAACATTTTGGCGCCATCCGTGGGACCGAAGGAAGTACTCACTTGAAATGGAAACTCCAGCTGATACAATTAACTTAACCACCAATGAGGGACCAAGTTCGGATAAGAACACCGAGAAGGAAACTGGTTCCAATGGGGAATTTTCTAGTAAGTTTGTGAAGGATAACATAGATCTACTGAGGGCACTAGTAGAAGAACACGAGCGTACGGAATCATTGAAAAAAGGGGAAAGGTAAGATGGGAGAGGGTCCTCGAAAGGAAAGGTTTACTGGGAAGAAATTAAACTTCGACGAGGAGGAAGAATCGGAGGACGAAGAGGAGGATTTGAGCCTACCGTATCAATCTGATTTCTCCTCAAAGTTCACAAAGAGAATCGCTCGATTCCCAATTCCACCAAAGACAAAAATGCCTAGTATCATTCGGACGTATGATGGGTCTGGAGATCCGGATGATCATCTTAACACATTCGCAGGAGCCGCCGAAACCGAATTATGGTCGATGCCTGTGTGGTGTCGCATGTTTGCACAGACACTCGTCGGACCAGCACGGATATGGTTTCAGGCACTAGAACCCGGACAAATAGACAGCTATAAAGAGTTGGAAGTAATATTTGGGTCGTTTTTCACACAGCAACGCAAGTATTTGAAGGGACCAACTGATGTCCATAAAACGAAGCAAAGAGATGGGGAGGGGTTTAGAGAATTTGTAGAAAGGTGGAAGAAAGAAATGCTGCAGGTAAAAGGAGCTTCGGAAACCATGAAAATCTCAGGATTCATGGAGGGTATTAAACCACCTACGCTGATAGAATCGTTCAATGCTAGAGTCCCAACAACGGTGGAAGAGATGATGGTGCGGGTGAAAGAGTTCATCAAGGGAAAAGAGGCATCGGGACGAACGGAAGAGCTAGGAGGACGAATGGCTAGTAATTCTGGAATGCCATGGAAAGGAGCAGGAATGCCAACACCTAGGTCGATGCAAGGAAGGAGGTCCTTTGGCTCGCCCAACAGAGCCCAAAGATATGGAGGGAAGTTCCCTGTGTCCCCCATTTCCCCAAGGAACAACCCTATCTCGGGGCCAGGGGATAGCAGGAGGAGTGTTCACTTTACTGACCTACTGAAAACACCGATGCAAATTATGAATACCGAAAGAGGCATCAATTTAGTAAAGCCACCACCCGGAACCCTTCCTGGGACTCCGAAAAAGGGAAACCTAGACAGATATTGTGATTTTCATATGGATAGAGGACATGCCACGAATGATTGCTATGCGTTGAAGAAACAAATAGAAGACGCAGTCCAAACAGGAAAGCTGAACCATTTGGTTCGGGATATACGGGGAGGAAACAAACAAGGAAGAAATGACAAAAATCCTAAGGGGAAAGCAAGGGAAATTCATATGATCCGAGCAACGGATGGGGTTGGTCATGGAGCCGAACCAGAGAAAGAGGTGTCGAAGGACTGGATGAACCAAGTCATAGCATTTCCTCCGCTAAACGCTATAAATCCTACTGATGATCCAATGCTTATCAAGGCTCATGTAGCGGACCACCTGATTCACCGGATCTATGTAGATGACGGAAGTGCTTCAGAGATTATGTTTGAGCAGTGTTTTCGAGAGTTGGATCCGGCATTAAAGCGAAGGATGAAAGTAAAAGAGGTGCCATTGGTAGGGTTTGCAGGACAAACCAAATCTTCCATAGGAGAGATATGTTTACCGGTACAATTGGCCGAGGGTGACAAAATCCGGACGGTATGTATGAATTTTTTGGTAGTGGCAGCTACATCTCCCTATAATTGCATTTTGGGAAGACCGGGATTAAAGAAGTTGGGGGAAGTAGCATCCACTGTACATGGAATGATGAAGTTTCCTACGCCCGGAGGAATAGCTACCATCACTTCTGAGGGAAGTCGAGGTTGTCATCAGGTACAGAAGCTGACGGTAGAAGAAAGCAAAAACCTAGAGGAGCAGGTCCAAATCAACCCCCATTTTCCGGATCAGATGATAACCATTGGAAAAGCTCTATCGGAGGAGGCCAAGAGAAGATTGGTAGCAATGTTGAAACAAAATCGAGAAGTATTTGCATGGAGACCGGAGGATATGACGGGGGTACCAAGGGAAATAGCAGAACATCGCTTAAGCGTTTACAGAACTGCCGAACCTGTGGTGCAGAAGAAGAGAGTTTTGGCACCGGAACGAAGTAGGGCAGCATGTGAAGAAGTTGACCAACTGGTTAAGGCAGGGATACTTCGGGAGGTCAGGTACCGAACGTGGGTAGCAAACCCAGTCATGGTCCCCAAAGGAGACAAGACATGGAGGATGTGTGTAGATTTTAAAGACCTGAATAGTGCATGCCCTAAAGATGCATACCCTTTACCGGAGATAGATCTAAAGGTTGATTCATTGGTAGGGTTCCGATACAAGTGTTTTTTGGATGCATACAAGGGATATCACCAGATACAGATGGCCCGGGAGGATGAAGATAAAACCGCTTTCCACACCGATCAAGGGGTATTCTGTTACAAAAAGATGCCATTCGGGCTTAAGAATGCTGGAGCTACGTATCAGAGACTCATAGACAAGGTGTTCAAAGCTCACATAGGTCGAAACATGGAGGCATATGTGGA
Source organism: Senecio squalidus (assembly GCA_910822075.1). NCBI lineage: Eukaryota > Viridiplantae > Streptophyta > Magnoliopsida > Asterales > Asteraceae > Senecio > Senecio squalidus. Next base: position 33,120,567 of record CAJVGC010000590.1, read on the forward strand.
TGACCTAGTAATTAAGAGTGAAACCGAAGAAGCAATGTTGAGAGACATCCAAGAAATATTTGGGGTGCTAAGAAGGGTAAATATGAAGCTAAACCCCAAGAAGTGTTCATTTGGGGTGGAAGAAGGTAAATTTCTGGGTCACATTATTATGCCGCAAAGCATCAGGATCCATCCGGATAAGGTGCGAGCAATTACTAATATGGCGGCACCAAGGACGCTACAGGAGGTACAAAGTTTAAACGGGAAGATAGTAGCGCTAGGAAGATACCTTTCAAAGTCAGCCGAAAGAGCGTTGCCTTTCTTCAAAACATTAAAGCAGTGTATGAATAAGAAGGATTTCAGATGGACGGAGGAGGCAGATAGGGCCTTTCAAGACATGAAAAAGTACATAATGGACCTTCCATATCTAACAGCACCCCGAAGGGGAGAAACTTTGTTGGTATACTTGGCAACAAATGGAGAAGTGGTGAGTGCCGTGTTATTGGTAGAAAGGGAGAAGAAGCAGCTGCCCATCTATTTCATCAGTAAGGTGTTACAAGGTGCCGAGCTCAACTACAACTCGCTAGAAAAACTCTCTTTAGCACTCTTGTTTACATCAAGACGACTAGGGAGATATTTCCAAGCGCACAAAGTACAAGTAATCACGGACCAGCCACTAAAGCAAATACTCACTCGTCCGGAAATGGCAGGAAGAATAGCGAAATGGGCAATTGAGTTGGGGGGTCATGACATAGAGTACGCCCCGAAAACAGCGGCAAAGGGGCAAGTATTGGCAGATTTCTTGAATGAAATCCCGGATCAAGGAATAGCATTGGCCGAACCCACAACGGTGTTGGGAAAAAGAAAGAGAATCAAAGGAACCACCTGGAAATTATACACAGACGGAGCGGCTAGCAAGGAAGGTGCCGGAGCAGGGATCATTCTAATCAGTCCGGAGTAGGAGGAGTTTGCCTATGCTATCCGTCTGAAGTTTCAGAGTTCTAATAACGAAGCAGAGTACGAAGGAGTTCTAGCTGGGCTAAGGTTAGCTAAAGACATGAAGGTGGGAAGGCTACGAATCTATGTCGATTCCAAGCTTGTGGCTAGCCAAGTGAATGAAGAGTATGGAGCAAAGGATGATCGAATGAGAAGGTACAGAGACAAGGTGACAATCCTCATGAAGGAATTCGACTCTTGCAAAATTAAGCAAATACCAAGAAGCAAGAACAAGAGAGCAGATGTATTCAGTAAGGTGGCGTCTATAGCTGGGTCGACCTTGGAAACCTTGGCTAGCAACATCTTTCTGGAGGCGATTGAAAAAAGGTCCATTGACGAAGGGGTGGAAGTAAATGTTATCATTGAGGAAGAAGGAGTTACATGGATGACACCCCTAGAGGAGTATCTGGCTAAGGACACATTACCCGAAGACGTAGTAGAAGCAAGGAAGATTCGAATGAAGGCCACTCAATACACCATGGTGGAAGGAGTGTTATTCCGAAGGAATTACTTAGCACCATTACTCCGGTACGTGGGGCCTTTGCAAGCTAATTATGTGATAAGGGAGGTGCACGAAGGATCTTGTGGAATGCATGCAGGACCAAGGGCGGTAGTAGCAAAGATAATGAATCTAGGATATTACTGGCCCACGATGCATCAAGATGCGTACCATGAAATAAGAAAGTGTGACTCATGCCAGATACATGCACCAATCCCCAAACTACCAAAGAGTGACATGATATCGGTAACGGCGACATGGCCTTTCTTCAAATGGGGAATGGACATAGTGGGACCGTTTCCAGAAGGTCCGGGGAAAGTCAAGTTTTTGTTGGTAGCAGTGGATTATTTCACCAAGTGGGTTGAAGCAAAGCCTTTAGCTCGAATCACGGGGGCTCAGGTGTTAAAGTTTTTTTGGGAAAATGTGGTATGCAGGTTCGGTTTACCAGGAGAAGTGGTGACGGATAATGGTAAACAGTTTGTAGACGAACCTTTCAAAGGGTGGTGCGAGCAAATGCAGATCAAACAGGTCAAGACATCTGTAGCACACCCTCAAGCCAACGGACAAGTCGAACGAATCAACCGAAGCTTGGTCGAAGGAATTAAGACACGCTTGGGAAGATATGAACGCAACTGGGTAGATCAGGTGCCAAATGTACTTTGGGCACATCGAACAACAAAGAAGACGAGCACGCAGGAGACACCATTCAGTTTAGCTTATGGTTCAGAAGCTGTCATACCTCCGGAAGTGGGGATGCCGACTTACAGGAATATGCAACGGAATGAGTCAGACAATGAAACGGAGCTACGAGTCAATCTGATGTTGGCAGAAGAAAGAAGGGAGGCGACTCATGTCCGGGAAGCCCGATACAAGAGGAAGATCGAACAATATTACAATAAGAGGGTCCGGAAGATCAGTTTCAAAGAAGGAGAATTTGTGTTCCGGAAAAATGAGGCGAGCAGGCAAGAAGACGAAGGCAAGCTGGGTCCAAAGTGGGAAGGACCATACCAGGTGGTGCATAACAATGGAAATGGCTCGTATAAGTTGAAACACCTGGATGGAACTGTCATTCCTCGAACTTGGAATGAAATGAACCTGAGGAAATGTTACATGTAATGCCGGGGTTTTCCCCGAGGAAAAAGAACATTATATTCCCTTTATGCCAAGTAAAGTCTTGAGGATCCAAAGATGTAGGTCCTTCGTTTATTTTGGAAGTAGCAAGTGATATAGTTTGTAATGCCGGGTTTTTCCCGAGGAAAAGAATGAATGGTTGGTTTTTCTTACAACACAATGCATTTGATTCGTTAATTATGCTCGTTAATCACATACCGGATCAAAATCCGAGGAAAGTAACACGGCTTGACTTAACAGCCAAGTACACCATAAAAGTGTAATTCCGAATGACGCTTCGAGGTAATACCGAACTACTTGGTTCGATGGTAATACACAACTCAAAGTAAAAGCTAATAATATAAACACAACACATGAAAACATAAGGGGCACTATCATTAAAAAGAGGGACTTAAACCCCAATGTAACCATACAAAGAAGGCTGAAAATTGTGCCCATACTTCAAATATAAACATACACTAACGAACTAATAATCAAGGGTTTTCTGTTTCGGGGTTTTCTGCTTCAGGAGTTTCTGGATCAGGCAATTTTGGTTCCACAGACTTAAAGGCTTCAAGGATTTGAGTATCGGTAGAAGCCAGAGCATCAAGGTACGAGTAGTGTGTTTGTTGAAAGGCCTCCTTTGGTGCGGTAAGATTGGCTTCAGCGGAAGGAGCATAGTAAAGTGATTGAGTGATACGTTGTCCCAACCGATGTTCCCTATAACCAGCTGTTACACCATCATGACATCCAGAACGGTAATGGGCAAGGTTAACATTGGAACTGGCTTCCACAAAGTCTTTGCTCTTCAATAAACCTTCGGCCACTTGCTTCGGGCCATGAACGATCAACCAGCTCCGGTCAACCTGAAGGGTAGTGTTGGTGGCTTCCAACTCTGAAACACGGGATTCAAGCTCTTTGACACGTTCCCTTTCCCGGACTATATCGTTCGTCACTTGAGAGCTTCGGGCTTCGGCAGCAGAAAGGTCGGAAGACAGGGCACTTATCTGCTCTTTCAGTTCTTTCACAGTCCGGCTGTGAATGATGTTTAATTCACCCAGAGCTCGAACTGCATCGTCGTTCAGGGACGAGGGCCCAACGCCAGAGGTCCGAGCTTTCTTCAGCTCCTCTACCTCTTGGCGGAGTTGAGACACTTGGTCTTCCAGCTCCTTTTTCTCTTCATCAAGGCGAACCTGCAACGCGTCGGCCCTCTGGTTGCTCAAAGAAGCATTTCTTTCAAGACTTTTGATTAAACGTGTCTGGTCCCGGAGCTCATCCTCAGATATAAGCCACCTAGATCGTACTTCAGGTGCAATGACTAGAAGCTGAGCTACCAACTGATCAAGTTGTTCGGCCAAAGCATAGTTGTTTGTATTATCCAGGCGAATAACTTCGGCAGGGGTGGTTAAAGTATCCAACAAGTCACGGCAAGTACCAGCATCGGTGTATAGGGAACGGTTATAGACTTGACTGAATCGAGGTTGAAATTTCTTCATGGCAATTGAAGGCTCAACGCCATTAAGATCCGGCGTATCGATGATCGGTTCCTTATCTTTCGGCTCCTTCTCCTTCGGATTAATAGCTTTGCTTGAAGGACCCTTGGCAGGTATGGTTTTCTTTCGGTGGGCGGTAAACTGAGGTTCCTTGATAAGTGGGGATTTTCCTTGGCTGGATTTTAAAGGACCAGCCGTTTTTCCAGTTGAAGAGGAAGGTTTCTTTGATGCAACAGTTTTCTTTGCTTCGGAAGAAGATTTGCTTGAAATTACAACAGGTGAGGCTTTAGAGCCCTCAGCCTTTTTTCTTCGGTGGAGACAGAACAGGAGTCTCCAAAATGTTCCCACCTTTCGGACCAGTGCCGGATGATCCCGCACCAGTTTCCTCGGAAAGTGTTGACTTCTGCTTCGATGACTTTGGAGGTTGATCAACCTCGTTCTCTTGAGAATAGCCACTCTCCTGCATGATCTTCTCAACTTCCGAATCAGTTTTACCCTTAGGGGTGGGAGGGCACGATCTATTAGAGTGGGTGGCCTGATCTTCTGATTCGACAGGACCGGAAGAAGATGAGGATTCTTCAGATTCAGATGATAGCCCATATTCTTCCGAACCACCATCATCGGATTCAGCAAAGAGTTCTTCGGTGTCAGGACTGAGCTCTTTAGCAGTAGGAGAAGGAGTTGAAGTCGAAGCATGCTGCTCCTTGGTCTTTGAAGCTTGGGAAGTAGAGGGCACCTTAATAGCAGTCTTGTGTCTCTTGGAAGGGGGACCTTGGGTGGTCTTTTTCGATGCAGTTTTCTTTGACTTCTTAGTTTTTCTTTTCCTTTTCACAGTCACATTTGCTTCGGCATCAGTATAAGGAGCCGGAATGTTCTCATTAGGAAGTACAAAACGATCCCTAGTCATGGTTAAAAACCCAGGAGTTCCATCGGGAAGTTGAGCCGAACCAAAATCCACGTCGTCCCAACTCGTCAGTTTCAGAAAGGCGAGGAGGGGTAATTCTACAACACAAAACAAAAAGAAGTTAGTTCGATGAACAAGATACACATATAGCTAAGGAAGGAAAACGAGAAAGGACCTTTGTCAGCAAGTTTCAGACAGGGGCGAGCCAAAGGGCGGTTCCAATTTCGACTTAGTCCGGACAAGACTAACACCTTCTCCGGATATGAGCGAGCTCTGATCGGATTAGTTTGAAGATCCATAACAAGATCAGGATCCAGGTCATCAGTGTCGGGCTCTGGATCGGTAAGAGTATCACCCCTAACACACCACCTCATCCGAATGGGGGCTACCGAAGCATTAACAAAGAAAAAGCGGTCTTTCCAGTTTTTCAAAGAAGAAAGATACCAATTTATGCAGACGGGGGCACCTCTTCTCTTGTCCACTGTAAGCCAATCCCCATTTAGTCCGACTTTGTAAAAAAAGCGAAAGCTTGCTAGATCGGGAGCTTTACCAAGGGCACGACAATGAATCTCGAAGTTGGTAATTTTATTGGCCCCCAAGGGATTCATTTGAGAGACATGACCCTTAAAGTACTGAATCACGTCAAGGTAAAATCGAGAGAAGGGTAATCGGAGGTTGGAATATTCGAACCAGGCACAATATACACCAATCTTGCCCGGAGGAGCGTCTTTGATAGTATCAGTTGGTCCGGGAAGAACAACGCCGTAAGAAGCATCGATGTTATAGGTTTTACAAAACCTTCGGAGATCGGCAGCAGGCATAGTATTGTGCATCTCCTTAAGATTCTCTTTCGACTCTTTGGCCATGATATCGAATTAAGAAGAGAGTGTCGGAGTAGAGGAGATTTTGGAAGAAAAAGGGCAGAGGTTCGGAGCGAAAGTAAGGAGTAAATGAAGAAGGAGCACCCCTATTTATAGGCAAGTGACAGGCACCTCAAGGGGCGCGCGTGACCTTGGGGGGAGCATGATACGTGGAGGAGTGGAATACAGCTTGCAACGTTCAAACCACTAGAACGTGACACGTGTAAGTGTCTAAAGACACCTGGATCGCTGCAACCATAGGAATTTGACGCGTGGAAGGGTGGAATACAGCTGGCCTCATTCGAAATACCAAAAACAGACACGTGTAACGAGATAATGGCATTTGGAAACATTCAAGCCAACAGAAATAGACAAGTAGAGTCGAAGGAAACAACAAGTCGAAGGACGATATACGAAATTGCCGAAACAACAGCAGGGCGAATCGAAATCAAGGTAAACTCTTAAGTCCAGCATTATATAGACTTCTATATAATGCTAGACTTGGGGGAGTTGTCGACGTAGGGTCTATCCACCTGGTTCGGGTCTGAGACCGAACTAGGTGAATAGAGTCTCCTGGTTCGGACAGAAACGACAAAGGGAGGAAAAGACAAAACGGATACGACAAAAGGAGCAGGAAAATGCGCTCTGACGAGGGAACCCCCTCTTAACCGATGCATAAAGGGAGTAAGGGTCAGGGAACCATCTATTACCCAAAATATCCCCTATATATATTAAGGTAAACAGTAAAGGTAGAGGACTTTTTTCATTCTATCTATATACTTAATACGTTTTAGTCCGAATCAAATTACTTATTCTCACGCCCGAGTTGAATCAGGGGTCCAACCCCACTCAACCAGGTGTTTCCTCTTAGTGCAGGAGGTTCGGATCGAAGAACATTGAGTGTTATTCAAAAGAGACGGACTTCAAGTCGGACGAAGCAGTATTCGGATCGGACTAGGTAGCTCGGTGATCTTTTGTATTAACAGTACTAATAATTGACTTAAAATCTAATATCAAATGTTTACTTGTTATTTGTTTAATTTGGTATAGGCCCTATGATTTTTGAGATGCAAGACGGTCACCTTTCTTGCTCACCCTCGAAAACCACCCTTATATAAAAGTTAGGTGGTTGTTTGTAGAGATCTTTATCCCATCTTGACGAATACGCCCAACAACTCTAGAGTCAAAGGTAGTAACACAATGGACTGATCCGAAAGCAAACAAAAAATTGTAAATGACATGTCATTTGATAGACCAAACGTGTCTCGTTCAAAAATATAGAGCTTAAAAAAAATAATCCATGAGGACGGAACTGAAAAGCAAGTACATATTCAGCACAAACAGCTACTACATAACTAGTATTTAAAGTTACACTTAGTTTTACAAGATAAAAACAGATACTATCGCCTTTCCTTAAGAATCCTAGTTTACGCAGCTTCTGCGAATCCAACTCTAAGATTACCAGAATCAAATACAGTATGGAAACGTCGCATAAATGAATCTCCCAATATCCTACATATACAATTTGGAGTCTCTAAAGTCAGAAGTGGGACTCTTTAATCGAATGATCTTGACCTGCATATGAAATACACTTACCAGAGTGGTCCAAGTGGAAGAGGATTATCCAAAGGAACGAAACCACTAATGCATTCCTCTCCAACCCGAAATATGTACTGCAAAACAAAATAAGAAAAAATGTTAAACGTTTGATTATAAGTAGCATAATCCCGTAGAACTGGGTTTTTAACAAATTTTGACTATGTAAGATAGTATCTTTATGCATAATTGTACCTCATTTGGCGAAAGTTCAAATTCTTTTCCGCCTATGGTAAATGCAATAGTAGGCATAGACGGAATACTTGCACAATCAACTGTTGATTCTCCCACTCCCACTGGGCTTGGCAACAACGTACACAACTGCATATTTGGACTAATCATAAGTAATTTAACAAAAAAAAAAAATTGACGCCACAAGATATTAATAACAAGAAAGGTAACTCACGTCGCCTCCCAGTTGGAAAACATCGTTTCGTGTATGGTTATCTTTTAGCTCTTTATGCATCCACCCCACTATTATCTCACATGCCTTACATCCTGGACTATTTCCCAATCCATCTGACACGTCACTTCTCAAGTCTACAACACTCCTAATGCCAATACTGTGTATCATACAAGATTTCTGTTTTTATACAAATACTCGGCGCAAAGGCATAAAGTCTCATTTAAAGAAATATAGTAATGGTTTAATCTAAATTTGTAGAGTCCACGAGTTTCCTAAGATTCGTTCCCAAAAACTTCAACATTCTCGAGGCCAACCACACCTATCCTTGGTTAGGCGGCTTTCTCATATAGTTTCTACAGGTTTGTGGGGTTTTATAACAGGCCGTCCTTTTGTTAATGAAGTTTGATCGTATGGAATGTTTTCGGCCATACAAGAGATAATATGAAGTTGTTGTTTGTATTTACGAAAGATCCAGACTAATAGGAAATTGTAAACATATTATAAAGAATAGTGTAGGTTGAAATGTAAACATGAGATAGTTCAGGGTGTAGATTGTAAATATTTTGTATTCTGTTATTTCCCTCTTTATAACAGTAACAAACTTGGTTTTTTTGATTAACAAAATGAATTCAGTTAATCTTTCATCGTTTCCTTTCTTCCCCAATGTCGCCATTGTTACACTTCACATGGTATCAGAGCTACAATGGCTTTGATAACCTAATTTTGTTGTGATAATTGTGTTTCCGTGCTAATCAGTTGTGATTATTGTGTTTGTAAGATCAATTGTGAAGATTGTTGTGAATTTGATTCTGATTACAATCGAGTGTTTGATCGATTGATTGAATCATTTTTTACTCTGAAGATCTTCAATTGTATGCAATTGATTTTATTGTGTTGAAACTTCACAATTTGTGAATTAGGTTAAGATTTGGGGAAAATTCGTTATTTCTGTTAAAATTGTTGAGTTGCTTCCGCTGTTGCAAAAATGGATGCTAGTAGTCCGTTGTATGTTCATCCATCTGATGGTCCAGGTTCATTACCGGTTCAAGAAAAGTTAATTGGAGCACAAAACTATCGTCCATGGCGTCGATCAATGGAGATTGGTTTGTCTACCAAGAGAAAATTGGGCTTTGTTAAAGGTACTGTTACTAGACCAGCTAATACAAATGCTGTGAATGTAGAAATGTGGGAGACTTGTAACAACCTTGTGATTAGTTGGATTATGAACTCAGTTTCTGATTCAATTGCAAAGTCAATTATGTTCATTGGTACTGCATGTGAGATTTGGAATCAGCTAGAAACTAGATTCTCTCTAAGTAATGGTTCTAGAAAATACAAGCTGAGTAAAGAGTGTTTTGAAGTGCAACAAACAAATAGTTCAGTGAGTGAATATTACACTAGGTTGAAGTGTGTTTGGGAAGAATTGGATTCCATTACTGTTTTGCCTAAACTAAGTACTATCACACCTGAAATTTCTGTGTTTCTAAATGCTGTTGAGAAACAAAAGGAAGAACAGAGGTTGTTTCAGTTTCTGAATGGATTAGATGAGGTTTATAGTGCTCAGAGAAGTCAATTGTTGTTGATGAATCCTCTTCCTAGTGTAGAGAATGCTTGTGCTGTAATTCAACAAGAAGAGTCACAGAAAGATGTGTTTCAGACTGGTGTTTTAAATGTTGAATCTACTGCTTTGTTTAGTAAGCAAGAGACTAAAGGAAAATGCTCTATCTGTGGATTTAAGTGGCATCCACCTGAGAAATGCTGGGAAAAGGTGGGTTATCCAGTTTGGCATCACAAGTATAAGCAATCTCAGTCACAGAATAGGCAGACTCAATCAAGGGCAAAGAGTTTTGGAAATGGTTCAGGAAACAATTACAAGAAGACTGCAGCCAATGTAACTAGTGTAACTAGTGCAGCTAATGTCAGTAGTGGGTCAAGCAATTTCACATTCACACCTGAGCAATTTGAAACCTTGATGAGGAGTGTAATGAATGATATGAAGAATAATGGAGCAGCTGGTATGGATAGCACTGATGATGAGCTTGAGTTTGTTGCAGGTATGCTTTGTCTTAGTGCAGCTGCCAATAGTAATAGTGCTCTATATTATTGGATTTTAGACACAGGTGCAACTGATCATATGACACCTCATTCAAAATCTATGCTAAATGCTAAAATTCTTCAAAACATGCCTGAGATCACTTTACCAAATGGCCAATCCTCTGTTATTACTCAAACAGGACAAGTCAATCTGAATAATGGAATAGTCCTTAAAGATGTGCTTTGTGTTCCATCATTCAAATTTAGTCTGCTGTCTATACCCAAGTTGACTATGGATAGTAACTGTATAGCTATTTTCTTTCCAAACTTCTGTATACTTCAGGACTTGACAACAAAGCAGGTTCTGGGTCTGGGTAAGAAAGTGGCAGGACTGTATCACTTACTCAATGTTGCTGTGGATTCTTTGGATGAAAGACTTAGTCATATGCTGAAGACTCATGTTAATGATGGTTTGTTTTCTTGTTCAGCAGGAGTTTATAGTAATTCTGTTTCTCCTAATAAGTTTAGTCTGTGGCATCATAGACTAGGACATCTGTCTGTTTCTAGAATGAAACATATTAAACATCCTGATGTATCTGTTAAAGATTCTAATGAAGCCGTTTGTATTACTTGTCCAATGGCAAAACAAACAAAGCTACCTTACTCTGTAAGTGATTCTCATAATTCTCATGCTTTTGGCTTGATTCATATAGATACTTGGGTCCTTATAAGGTAGTTACAAATGGGAAACATAAGTATTTTTTAACAATTGTGGATGACTATAGTAGAGCTACATGGACATATTTGATGGTTCATAAATCTGATGCCTTTGCTGTCTTAAAAGCTTTTCTAAAGTTTGTTGAAAGACAGTTTGATACAAAAGTAAAGTGTGTAAGATCAGATAATGCTCTTGAATTTGTTCGAGGTCCTTGTGCTGCATTTCTATCTAGTCAAGGTATTGAGCATCAAACTAGCTGTGTTGATAGGCCTCAACAGAATGGAAGGGTTGAAAGAAAACATAGGCATATTTTGGAAATTGCTAGAGCTTTAAGGTTTCAGTCAAATTTGCCTTTAAGATTTTGGGGAGACTGTGTGACTACTGCCACATATCTTATAAATAGGTTTCCTTCTCCCATTCTTCAGTACAGAACCCCCTATGAAATGCTTCTCCACAAAGAACCTGATTATTCTAATTTGAGAGTCTTTGGATGTCTTGCTATGGCTACTAATCCTTCAAGAGTTTCTGATAAGTTTGCTCCCAGAGGTGTTCCATGTGTCTTTATAGGATATCCTGTACATCAAAAGGGATACAAGCTGTACAATTTACTTACTCACTGCAATTTTGTAAGTAGAGATGTTCAGTTTCATGAACAGGTTTTCCCTTTTGCTGAGTCTAATCCCTCTAAATTTCTCAACCCTGTTCCTGTTTCTATGCCAAATTGCCTTCCTGTCTATGATGATCCTGTTATACAACCACTGCCACCTGAGCACTCTATCAATCAAGAGCCTGTGGTTGAATCATCTGTTAACAATGATATTCCAAGTTCTTCTGCTCTTCCTTCTGAACCTCTCAGGAAGTCTACAAGAACATCTAAACCTCCAGTTTGGGCAAAAGATTTTGAAGCTCCAACCATTAAACCAATGGCTTTTCAAGTCACTTCTCCTGTATTGTCTTCTCAGTTTCAATGTTTTCTAAGTGTTCTTGAAGCTCACAGTGATCCTAAGAGTTTTAAAGAGGCAATAAATGATCCACAGTGGTGTGAAGCCATGAATAAAGAACTGAGGGCTTTGGAGGAAAATGGTACATGGGATATTACTCCTCTACCACCTAATAAGAAGGCTATTTCTTGTCACTGGCTATACAAGACTAAGTTGAAAGCTGATGGTTCAGTAGAAAGGAAGAAGGCTAGGCTGGTAATTCAAGGGAATAGACAAAGAAAGGGTGAAGACTATGACGAGACCTTTGCTCCAGTTGCCAAAATGGTCACTGTCAGATCATTGTTGGCAGTTGCTGCTATGCAAGGATGGGACATATGTCAAATGGATGTGTCAAATGCCTTTTTACATGGAGATTTAATGGAGGAAGTTTATATGCAAATACCTTTGGGATATGTTGGAACAGGGGAGCCAGTGCAGAATGTTAAGTCTGGGTCTACTCAAGTTTGCAGATTAAAGAAATCCTTGTATGGTTTGAAGCAAGCTCCAAGACAATGGTTTTCTAAATTGTCTTCTGCACTTACTTCATTTGGTTTCCAACAATCCAAGGCAGACTATTCATTGTTTACAAAGAAGGAAGGTGAGACATTTACTGCTATTTTGGTATATGTAGATGATCTTATGATCACAGGAAATGATTCTGCTCAGATTCAACAATTGAAGAATCAACTCAATTCTACTTTCCATATGAAGGATCTTGGAGCATTGCACTATTTTCTGGGTTTAGAGGTTACTAAAGCAAATTCAGGATTGTTTGTTTCTCAGAAAAAGTATACTCTGGAGTTGTTAAAAGAAGCAGGGGTCATGTCAAGTAAACCTTACAAGCTTCCCATGGATCCTAATTTGAAACTACAAGCTGATATGGGGACTCCATTGCATGATCCAGAGGTCTATAGAAGATACATTGGCAAACTAATCTACCTTACTATCACTAGGCCTGACATTTGTTATACAGTGCAGCTATTGAGTCAATTCATGCAAACACCAACTTCTGTACATATGCAGGCTGTAAAACATCTTCTGAGATATCTTTTAAATTCTCCAGGACAAGGGATTTTATTAGCTCACAAATCAAAAGTGCAGTTGACTGCATATTGTGATTCAGATTGGGCAAGTTGTCCTATGACCAGGAGATCAACTACTGGTTATTGTATTCTCTTGGGTGACTCTCCTATTTCCTGGAAATCAAAGAAACAAGGTGTGGTATCCAGAAGTTCAGCTGAAGCTGAATACAGAGCAATGGCTGTTACATGTTGTGAAGTTACTTGGTTACTCAGTTTATTAAAAGATCTTGGTCTCAAAGATTTGCATCCTATAACTTTACACTGTGACAATCAAGCAGCTATACATATAGCTGCTAATCCTGTTTTCCATGCTAGAACCAAACACATTGAAGTGGATTGTCATTATGTAAGAGATCAAGTCAAAGATGGGACTGTCAAACCAACATATCTTCACACTTCAAAACAACTGGCAGATGTCTTTACCAAAATTCTTCCTGTTAATCAACATCATACTCTTTTGTCCAAGTTGGGAGTTTCTTCATTCCATCACTCTCAACTTGCAGGGGAGTATAAAGAATAGTGTAGGTTGAAATGTAAACATGAGATAGTTCAGGGTGTAGATTGTAAATATTTTGTATTCTGTTATTTCCCTCTTTATAACAGTAACAAACTTGGTTTTTTTGATTAACAAAATGAATTCAGTTAATCTTTCATCGTTTCCTTTCTTCCCCAATGTCGCCATTGTTACACTTCACACATATAATGATATAAAAATCAGGAAATTAAAATGTGCGAGAGCCCGAGAAAGCTGACCCAGCATTGGCTCCACCTTGACAAGCTCCTAGTTTTGAGCATACCTTTTTTGGTTCTGCAACCTATTTCAATATAAAATTACAAAAAGGTAGGAAACCATACAATACAATCAAGTTTCAATAAGAAAATAAGGAGTTGGTTACCATTGTCGAGATCATATCAAAAATGAGGCCTTCAAAATGGGTAACCAGTTTCTTACATTCCTCGTTAAGAATTCCAGTAACTCCGATGGCCTGATTTATCATGTTAATCATACTCTGAAAACAAACGAGCACAAATCAATAGGCTGGCTCACTTAAGAATAAGAATAACCAATGTTACAAAGATAACTACATAGTTACTGGATCATACACAACATTCCCTGTAAAAGTAAATGCTCGAAAAGGTTCTTTTCAGTACAGAGATATATCAAGAAACAAAGTGATACAGACCGTTGGACCTGCTATCAATGAAGTTCCAGAATCTAAAATTGCCGAACATCCACTCTTACAAAGCCCTGATAAAAAGTTGACGAGAAAATTACGTCATATAAGACCAATTATCAAACTTTTAGTTGAAGATAATATCCCCTCACTCAGTTACATACCAGTTGAATCTCCACTTATAAGTACATCACCCATATGAAACTAGCAAAGAATAATGAAACAAAAAGCATTAAATTACGTAGTCTTGCATATTGGAGCAATTATTAAGGACTAGATGAACAAACCTGCCAAAAACCCGTTTGTGTGACCGGAACGTAAGTATGCATACCCTTATAGTGATTTGGATCAACACCACCAAATATGATTTCACCCCCTTCATGGTTTAGCCAAATTGAAAACACTTGCTTCTTAACTAGATTTTGATTGACCATATTGTCCCTGTAAAAAAAATATATATGTATGTGCAATAAAGTTAAATTAGCAATGAACAATGCCCACGAATCTCTACAATCGTTTCAACGAAGTCATGGCAAAAAGAAAAAAAATATATAAGTTCGGTTTTTCAATATTTCTTTCCTCTGTTCTTGTTTGTCACACACTGACACTCGCACTTTCATTTAAAGTAAATGAGACCCCGAAAATGTCAATTTTAAACAACAAAATGAAAAATGTCACAAAACCTAGCTAACTAACATACCACACTGGCATAACATTGCCAACAGAGATTGTCTTGAATCCAAGCCCAAGTATACCATCAAACTTCCCCTTCAAAAATGTCTCTTCGGATTCCTTTGTTACTTCAAGGAACGTCTAATTAGATCATAGATTCCAGACGATGTCAAATTCAACCTTTTTACAAAAGGGTGTTTGATATCAAAGAATGCAACGAGAGGAAAATTTACGAAATTTACCTGATCATGGACAACTATATCACCAACTTTGACGTGGTCTTCACTAAAGTATCCACTTACTGAACCACTACCGTACTGGATAGCAGTGACGTTTCCTGCAAGAATGGGAACAAATGTTCAAAGAAACTCAGTCATAACAAAAACTACTAAGGGACGAATTAAGTCAAGTAAGAGTAACTTTATAGAAAGGCTCAGAGTAAATTTTATACGATACCACGGAGTAGTGATAAAGAATCGGGAAACAAAGTGTTTCTATGGACCAAGTCCAAATTGAGCAACAAATGAGCTTATGCATGTGCATCCTATCACATAAACACTAACTATGGTGACCGTGTTATATGCAAAACAAGTCAAGAGGGAGTATTCTAATTCAAGGTGAATTTCTATAACAAGGGGGTCTTACACTAACTATATATAACATTATAATGATAACGAAGAAATCTTGGGCTTAACGTACAAGTCTATGAGCATTTTCAACCGATACTATTTAGTTGGCAGTGGCCAGGCAATGATTTGCAGATATAGGTGTGATAACATACTACAAGTTGCAACTCGTCATGATGGAAGTTCCACCTTCATCGCAAAACATAAGTTTCAGAATATAATAGTAACTCACTAACCGTTTGCCTTATAGGTTCTTGATTGACTTGACGTGTATTTTGAGTGGGAAAAGCAAGATATCTGTAGGAGTAGCATTTGTGAGTTAACCATTTTTTATATCATAGATGCCCCGTTTAGCACATGAGCACACACATACACGCGCACAGGTAAGAGAAACTCACAGAAGAAAAGCAATTTGACGATGGTACCCACAAGTTAGCACTAGCGGTATCAAAGATCACAGTAAACTTCTGAGATGGAGTGCCAATGCCAATATCACCGAAGTATTGAGCACCCATATAGTTCCTTAGTGATACGGTATCATACTCTTCGGAATTACCAATGTTATTCACACTCTGTCTATACTTCCCTATTAATGCCTTCAAAGAATCACCATCAAATTTCACTTTTTTCAGTGGGAACCTAATAAAATCATCAACTGATGTGGTAAAGGCCCGAGTACACAAAAGCGTTGACAAGAACAAGAGAATTGCTTTCGTATCCATCTTACTTCCCATATTAACCTACAAGTGAATCGATTAAAACCTAATTATTCGTATGTATATTAACAACTATTTTAGCAATAACTAGAAACTTCATCTAATAAGAAATACTTAGACACCATAAAATTTAACATGTAATGATGCATTTAATTATTCAACACGGGTTAAACTTGTAAGAATACAACGTGTTTTCTCCAAAAAATAAACTCATTTGGGAAAAATACGTTTAATTGTAACAACTTTAACTCATTCCACATTAGAGCCAAACTTTACATATGTGAGATGTAAACAAACATCATAATCTAGATTGGTTCAACACGGGATGGTTCGACTGATTTTAGTTTGTTTTTTTTAGAACGACAACTATTAACCACACATTGAACAATAATTCGCACTTTTGTACCTTATGGAACTTGAACCAGCACCATCTTGGTTAATTGGTCAATACACAAACCACTATGCTATAAGTCATTTGGTGATGTTTTTAGTTTCGAAGCTACTATTTGGTGTGTTGTGGACATAAAAATCTTGTTTAAGACTAGCTTTAATGTATTATTTACTATTTCGATCCTGTGTGTATTATTAACTAAAATCTTTTACCATTTTTGATGCAAAGCCCTCAAGAAAACCACCTTTTAAACCTTTTTTTTTTTTTTTTTTTATAAATTCTTTCGCAAATACTACCTATTAACTCAATTAGGAGAAGCAATTAAAGCTTCGGCCCTCAATAACAAACTTCTAGTTCCGTCACAGCACAAGCATGCACCCAACCACCTTTTGTCATATAGAGCAACTGTGAAATTACGTCTTCGACATTTCTGGACCGAAAAAAGGATAGAACAATAAACTGGTAGTTTTGATGAGCATGAACACATGAAAACAATAAAAACAAAGAAATGATACACAAATACAAGAAAACATTTAAAAGAAACTATCAGAGAGAAATAAAAACTAAAATCAGTACAATCAAAGCACAAAAACTCATAACAAGATTAGCAATTTCTTTAAATTTTCGTCAATAAACCTTTTTTCTCGAGGAACATAGAATGATAATATAATCTAAAGATTGAATCAGTTCCACGAACGCTGAAAAGCTCAAAAATATTAAGAATTCTTACCGATTTTTTGTTTATTTTAGGAAACTTAAACTCAAACTGATTGCAAGAAGTTTTATGGGAGAAACATAGAACATTAAAAAAGACATACAGAGTGAACACTAATTTATTGCCTCTTAGCGGCTATGCACGAAACCTGAAAACCGCAAGAAAATAAGGGTACATACAAGCGAGCTGATAATCGATTTGAAAGGTATGAATTCAAAGGAAAAAGATATAATGAATGTATAAAACACACCTTGCATGAAGTTTAAGTATAGGCGTTTTACTATCCCCACTCCATATGTTAAATAGATTTTTCTAACTATTCTATATGCAAGATTTTTAATTACGTCTTTTAAGTCCATTTCATGTAATAACTTTTCTGAATCGATAAAATAGCTAATCTATTTGATCTTCGAGCATATTGTCAAGCGTAAATAGAACTTTTAGTTTTGATCTGATAGCTTAGGTGTACATATAGTACTATTGGTTTGTTTTCGTATATTGTCGTTTTTAATTCTTTAATTATGTTTTTTCAATTATATTATTAGATCAAATTCAACAATGGTTCTATATGATTGCAAATTTTGATTTTTTTTATAAAAAATGAAATTAATTAAACAAAAGATGAATGATCCCTTTGAAAAACAAATATTGAGGAAAACAAATTGTCATGAAATAAATCTATAAATAGAGTCAAACAACTAATCTTTAGGCCTAAAATTGTGTTTAGAGATTTAAAAGTATTCATTTATGAATGTGGAAATACTATTGGTCGTTAATCTCACAAACTGTATGGTCCTTGCGTTAGTTAGCGTGTTTGATTTTTTATTTTATTTCTTTTATTTGTAGGTTTTTACTTTTGTTTTGAACTACATTTCTACCATATTTTTAAGGATTTTCGAGTTTATGTTATTAAATAAAATAATTATATATTTATTTTTATTAATAATTAATTTTTAGTTTTAGCTTCTTCCTTTCTTAGGTTACAATTATTTTTTATTTTAGGTTTTATCTTTTTCTTTTAGGTTAAGTTATTAACTAGTAGAATAGTTCCGTCTTTATTTCGGTAAATTTTTTATTTTAAGTTCTATCCCTTTTTCAGTTACGCTCATAAATAAAATAGCTACGTTTTTGTTTCGATTTGTCATTAATTTAGGTTTTAGCTTTTGTTTTGAATTATCCTATTAAATAAATTACCTACGTTTTCATTTGCTTTTTGTTTTATATAATCAAAGTCTACATTTATATTTGTTTTTTGAGTTAATTACATAAATGGTCCCTGTGTTTGTCGCAAAACAACGGGTCTCGTCCCTGGGTCGAAATTCCTTCGGACCCAGTCCCTGGACCCTATCTTTGGTTGCACGTTTGGTCCCTCCCACTAACAACCGTTAAAAAATCCCGTTAAATCCATCACATGCCTGGCACGTGATGGGTAAATATGTAATTTCCCCTTCTTCTTCTCCATAATCAATTACACCACCAGGAAAACCCCCAATTCCCAAACCCTAGAAAAATCCCCAATCCATAATCCAAAAATGGCACCAATTGATCCACATTCATTCAGCGATTCAACCCACCCATTAATAACCCACATATCCCTCAACCTCTACTTCGATTTCCAACCAGGGAGCATAAAAGGCGAACCATCTTCAGAAATTGAAAAAGTTGGTGACTTCATCCCTGGAATTCTGCTATCTGACACCTGGCGCAATAAATGGTGTCCTGGCGAACGGCCCGGCCATCTTGATGGAGGAAGGAAGTGAGGTTGGGAAGAAGACAGAGGAGATGGTGAAAAGGAAGAAACAGAGTGTGTAGATGATGACATCATTGTTGGAGACGGTTCTGAAGCAAGCTGAGTTTCCCTCGACCCCTTCGCCTACACAGTACCAAAAGAGAAGGGATGATGTTAATAAAATGGGAAAAAGTAATTATATGATTTACATAAAACATCTGATTGATCAGTAACTGACCTCTGAAGGTATTTGAGAGACGGATTGGTCTGCAAGGACAAGTAGAAGAATATGAGAAATGTACAGTCAGTTATTAATGGGTGGGTTGAATCGCTGAATGAATGTGGATCAATTGGTGCCATTTTTGGATTATGGATTGGGGATTTTTCTAGGGTTTGGGAATTGGGGGTTTTCCTGGTGGTGTAATTGATTATGGAGAAGAAGAAGAAGGGGAAATTACATATTTACCCATCACGTGCCAGGCATGTGATGGATTTAACGGGATTTTTTAACGGTTGTTAGTGGGAGGGACCAAACGTGCAACCAAAGATAGGGTCCAGGGACTGGGTCCGAAGGAATTTCGACCCAGGGACGAGACCCGTTGTTTTGCGACAAACACAGGGACCATTTATGTAATTAACTCTTGTTTTTTGCTTCTTACACTTAATTGTGCAAATGATTGTTATATTTTATGTTAGTATACAACAATATGTATGTAAATTAATACAAGAGTTGTACATATTATTGTTGTTTGTCTACATGTTATATAGTGTATGAGTTTCGTTATTTTTTTAATCTTTTTTTGTTAATTGGTACAGTTTCGATTTTCTTTTTAGTTTCTAATTAAATAAGATATATACCGTTACCGATTGAAATATAATTTTTTACTCAACTATTATAACGCGCAAGCATAAGAAGCTCGTTTTCTCACATAGTTCGTCTTTCTTTTTAAAATTGATATTATCAAAGACTATTTATTTTATGTTTCTTTAATTAATATATCTACAACTATTATTTTAAAACTAATGCCCATGGTGTAGTCCTCTGAAAATCATCCCAACTTGGCAATTTTCTTAGAATAACACCATCGGCGAGACGAAATCTTTATTTCGTCCTTGGTTTCTTGGTCCGTGGCTAGGGGGAAGTCGAAGAGGGACGAGGTAGTGGGATTGGGTGAGTTTTAGAGAAGGAAAAAGCTTTTTATTCTTTTTCTTTTATAAAAGCCTTTTTGGTTAGTGATTTTTTTTTTTTTTTAATTTATTTGGTTTA
Source organism: Senecio squalidus (assembly GCA_910822075.1). NCBI lineage: Eukaryota > Viridiplantae > Streptophyta > Magnoliopsida > Asterales > Asteraceae > Senecio > Senecio squalidus. Next base: position 33,140,515 of record CAJVGC010000590.1, read on the forward strand.
TAAACACTTTTTGTACATTTTTATAACAACCTTTTTGGTTTATAAACATTTTGTATATTTTTACCTTTTTGGTTTAAAAATTCTTATTAGTGTAGTGTTATTTTTACTTTTATTTTAAAATGTATTCTTTTAAAGTATATTTATATAAAGAGGTAGAAACCTTTTTGGTTTATAAACCATTTTGTATATTTTTACCTTTTTGGTTTATAATTTTTTTTATTGGTGTAGTGTTATTTTTACTTTTATTTTTATATGTTAGTTAAAAAAAACTTTTATTTTTATATGTTAGTTAAAAAAACTATTATATAATTTTTTTTATTGGCGTAGTGTTATTATGGATTTCGTCATATTGGTAATTCCTTAAAAAGACTAAATGCCGTCTATAACAACATAATACTTTTATTTTTATTGGTGTAGTGTTATTTTTACTTTTAGGGACAAAATTCGTATTTGGAGCAAATCTTAGGGACGAAAAAGGTAATTAGTTTCTAAAAGTGGATTATTTATTCAACTTTTTAAACTTATGGACGAAATCCGTAATTTGAGATAATCCTTATGGACGATTTTTGTAATTAACTCTTTAGTTTTTTAACCAAACCAAAATTCAAATACAACTTATAGTAATTAACTTAACTATTAAAATAATAAAAATCTATCCTAATATAATAATACTAATAGTTTTTTTATATAAGAGTAAATTACATAGATCGTCTCTAAGGTTTATATGCAATTACGGATTTCGTCCCTAATTTTGAAAAGTTGCATGGATCGTCCCATTGTTTAAACTAATTACTCATTTCGTCCCTAATTTGGACGTCCGTCAAATAGTACCGTTAGTCTGTCCCACGTGTTAAACACGTGAGGGGTATTTTCGTCTTTTCGCAGTATCCCTAATATTGACTTAAAAAACAGTTGAATAATTGAATTGACTTAAAAAACGAAAGAAAATGGGATCAATATTGTCATCGGTGATCGGAGATCAGACTCCAGATGGCGGCGATTCGCCATCGGAGGAATCACGAGTGATCGAATTCCATTTATCTAACCGGTGGCAACTTCATTACAATCAATCAAAGCAATCGCCTAAACTTATGGTGGTTGATTTCTCTGCTTCCTGGTGTGGACCCTGTAAGATGTTAGAGCCTTTTATTCGATCTCTCGCGTCGAAATATCAAGAAATCGACTTCATCAAACTCGATGTTGATGAATTACAGGTATTTTTTTATCTCAATTTTGTAGCTGATCTGAAAATGATTAGGTTTAGGTTTGATAATTTAGGGATTTTGTAATTGAAACCCTAATTTGATCAGTATGAAGCTGAATTGGTGTAATATGAAGTCATTATTGAAATGGTTATGAATATTAGGCAATTTTTAGGATTAAGATGAAATTGGATGATTGTGTAGGATGTAGCGCACCAATTCGGAGTGCAGGCGATGCCGACGGTTGTGTTGTTGAAGCAAGGAAAAGAAGTGGAAAGAGTTGTTGGTGCGAAGAAGGATGAATTGGAGAAGAATATCCTTAACCACAGGGCAGCTCCTAGATGAAGTGAAGAAGATGAAGTGATGAAGTTTGAGAGAAATTAGGTTAAAATATTAGGGATACTGCGAAAAGACTAAAATACCCCTCACGTGTTTAACACGTGGGACAGACTAACGGTACTATTTGACGGACGTCCAAATTAGGGACGAAATGAGTAATTAGTTTAAACAATGGGACGATCCATACAACTTTTCAAAGTTAGGGACGAAATCCGTAATTGCATATAAACCATAGGGACGATCTATGTAATTTACTCTTTATATAATAATAGATTTATATTTGAAAAAATGACTTGAATATAGTTATAATTTTAATACTTTTCAAGAATTAAACGCAATAACTATTAAAGCTTACAGTCAATAATAAGTATAAAAACAATATTCTCTAACATAAATTTCATATGTAGTTATATTCTCTAATATAATTATTAGTATTCTCACATGTAGGGTTGTAAATGAATCGAACGAACACGAATGATAAATTTAACAAACAAATGAACGAAGACGAACACATTTACATAGAGAATTTTGTGTTCATGTTCGTTTATTAAGAATCTAAGCTTGTTCGTGTTTGTTTTTATGTGTTCGTTTGGATGCTAAACAAATATATATGATTGTTAAGCATACATAAACAAATACGAATAAATAAAACAACCTAAATTATTAATAAAAATAATTACCTTATATTTCTAAATTTAGACGCGTACCATTTATATTTATATTTATTTTCAATCTATACTTATTTATTTTATTAATTAATTTTCAAGAAAGAAAAAAAAATAACTTAAATTAATATATTACTCCGTATTATGTTAACTATTTCAAAATAAATATAATAAAGTAGCATTAATTAATAAAAAAAATATAAATGAATAAAAATATAAACGAACGTTCACGAGATATATGAGCAAACATGTCTTGTTCGTTCATTTAACTGAACGAACAAAATGTGTTGTTCATGTTCGTTTGTTAACTAAATAAAGGAATATAAATGAACTTTTCGTCGAACTGTTCACCAACTGTGCGTTTACAACCCTACGCAGACGGCCAAATTCACGTGGCTTGGTCAAGAGGGATTACACGTAGCAACATAAATGTATTAGTAAGACTACCAAAAGCTTAGATCTAGACGAACTACGTATCAAATTTAGTGTATTGAGATGTTCTATATGACGAGGTTATTCAGTTTTCACATATTATAAAACATTTTGAAATATTTCACGCATTCCATCTTTGCATTATTATTGCTTAAATTTGTTTCAACCGAAAATCCTTATCATCCCTAAAGTTATTACATAAAAAATGTACGTGAAAAAGATTGTTTATCCAAAAAGTTAATGTATCCATTTGTCATCGTCGTTACATTACCATTTTGCATATAAAGAGACATAAAATAAAATAGTTGAATAGTCAGTGTCATATATACATAAACGGAAATTCAATTGCATTTTCGACTTGAGTCTTGTAATACATTGGGGTTTAATTTGTATTTACATTGAAATTGACATAGATAATCAGCTTAAGAAAAAAAAAGGAAATGCCACTTTATAGGATAGTTTTAGTGTTATAATAAAAAAGCGATAATGTACATGAATTTTTAGTTGTTTGCGAACGCTAACTTAAAATATAATGTCATTTCACAAATTGAAGTTGTCATGAAAAACTACATAAACTATGTGTTAAATTCACTCTACCGCCATCTTTTTGTATGAGAGCGGCAAGAAAAGTATGATGATGGCCGAATAACTTCAAGAATTTACTATTAAATCATATATATTTATTGTTCTAGATAAGTGGGGTGAAAGAGAAAATTGCAACATGTCTATAACCTTATCAAATGAAGATTTAAGCTCAACCACTTAAACTATGTTTTTTTACACCTACAAACATTGTCATAACATTGACTTGTTTAATTAATATTAAAAACACATGGGTTTTACATTAGAAAATATTGGATCACGCCCTTTTAATTCGGGTTGTTAGCTACTCCACTAACTGCCAATTTGAATAGTGATAGCTTTGAATTTGGTTTTTATTACTTCATTTAGTTCTCTAGTAACAATGTCAAATTGTTTGTTCTTCTTTGAGTTTATGATGTGTGAACATCTTAGATTGTTTTTGTTTAAAATAAAATAATAAATCTCTATGCAAAACTTCATTATTGGAACAAATTTGGAGTCATACTTATGTGGTACTTTTTATATTAATTGTTACTGTGATGGTGATACGGATTTTCGATATTTTTTGTTTTTTTCTTATGGATAATTTCGATGCAAATAGAGTAACAAAGCGGAATTGATGGTTGCTATGAATATGTATTATGGGGGTCTTTCTTTTTCATACTATCTTGTAATGGTTGGGTCACTGCAATGTGTTAATTCTCTCACACAAGTAGGGTTGTGAAATACCGACCTATACCGATTGGCCCGAACGATACCGATTGGCCCGACAGAAACCGAGACCGAAATAGTGGCATTCGGGGCGGTAGTCGACAACAAAATTCAACATTTTCAGGTTTCGGGTCGGTTAAAATACCGACTAAACCCGACTTGGCCCGACCCGCCCGATATCTGTGTTGGTGAAAGATTTCCAGCGTAATTGATAGTTACGCAAACGTATCTATACTGAAGACAGTTACGATGACCATGAAAATGCCCAGTTACGCTGCCAAAATTCTGTCAAAAACAGTTACGTTGAACACAAAGCAGAGACTTCTCAAACATTTCTGCACTAACCTCATAATCCTTAGACCGGAAATGATCTGCCGCACTGCAACACAATTGTAATATATAAGGGGGTGTTTGAATTCGCTATTTTCTGCAACTGGTAATAAGGGGGCGTTTGAATTCGGTATTTTCGGTCCTAGACCAAAACCGACCCCGACATGGCCCGATACTATACCGACCGACCAAACTAAAATCGGTTCGGTTTCGGTTTGATTTTTTGCTGGTTTTCGATATCGGTATGAGTCGGTTCGGGTCGAGTCGGGTCGGGCCGATATTGGCCCGATGCTCAGCCCTACACACAAGGCAATAAAGATGGAACAATGACTTATCACAAAAACTAACAATATATGTTGAAAGGCTTTGCTTATTCACAATCTTTAATATATAATAAAAGAGGGGCCTTAAATGCCACATGGCGAAGTAAGGTCCATTGGATGTGTTATCTTCTTTGATTTCCGCCGTTAGATCAGATTGATGATGTCATCAAAGACTATTTATATTTTACACCCTCTTACAATACATAATTACATTTTCTTTTTCATTTACATCTCTACTGAAATTAAAAAAAAAAAACATAAGTTTATTTTACTTATAAATCGCTCAATTTAGACTATGATTTAACATATTGTTATTCTAAATTCTCCTCATAAAAATATCAAAACATGTTTATAAACGTAAAAGTATATATATATTATTTTAATTATAAACAACATAGGTATAAATGTAAACGTATATATGCTATTATACGTATGGCATTATCTTCTCATAATAACTTAAAATCTACATAAAAAAAATTATGAGTCAAACTTTATCTTTGTTCGCGCTATCGCGGGACAATAATCTAGTTGGTACTAAATTAAGGACCAATTAACTGTGAATCCTAGACTTTTATATTGCTTCACTTGACGAGGTTAATTGTGCAATGGGACGATATTTAATTTTTGTGTGCAAAAAAATCAACTTTTGAAAAATACAATTGATACAACTTTTCTTGGATACAAGTGACTTCTTCTGAAATATGTGTTTCTAACCTATGTTTCATGTCAAAATATAATTTTAAAAATACATGTCAAAATGAGTTAGACTCGGTATAGTTAATATGTCTTTCTGAAAGATAAATATATTATTTATTAAAATAATATATACAGAAACATACCCGGACAACGTATGGACATAACAATAGTTACTATTGTCGAATATGTATTACAAATAGTTAAAAAAGAAAAAAAAAAAAAAAAAATATCTATTACAAAGGTAATTAAGAATACAAGGGTCACAAATAAGTGACATCGTGAACAACCAAAAACTTGTTTTTTTTTTGAAAAACAATATTCCTAACTCACATGTGTTGAATTCTTTTCTATCATTGTTGTGTGGTGTAAGACAGGATATTGATCATGATATTTTATATGAATAAGTTGTCTTTTATCTGTTAACTTAAATTTACATTTTTTTTTTCTTTACTCTCCTATTCTTAGCAAGATAATCTTTGGGTATTTGGTATGGGGCATCTTCCCCTTACCACGCGACACAGAAGCCCGATAATGGTTATGAGCCAAGCGGGCGATGATACAAGTCGTCTTTTTTCATGAGCATTTTGGTTGTGACAATACTATATAATTTCTCTGTTGATTGTTATGTGATCACACCATATATGTTCATGTAAGAATACCAAATACTTATAGTGGTGATGTATAGAATTTAGTGACATGTGTAACCTTCATGAATACATATGTCATAAATTGTAAAGGCTCAATAATAATGTAATAGTTGTTGTAAATTTCCTATTTATAACATGACATAACATAACATACATACATCCAATACTTGTAGTTCATAGTTAAAAGTGTTTATTTTTAAGCAATAAACAAATGGATTCAAACTCCACCGAAAATGAAGTAACTAATCACTTCCCTCCCTTCATCCGAGTTTACAAAAATGGCCGCACGGAAAAACTCTTAGGTACCCCGATAGTTCCTCCCTCCAACGATCCGAAAACCGCGGTTATATCCAAAGACGTAGTCATTTCACAAAACCCGAAAGTCTCTGCCCGTCTGTACCTCCCCTCGACCACCACAGGGAAAATCCCACTACTTGTCTACTTCCACGGTGGTGCTTTCACGGTTGAGTCCGCCTTTTCTACCCAATACCACAACTATCTTAACTCCTTGACAGCTGAAGCGGGCATAATCGCGGTCTCGGTCGAGTACAGACTCGCCCCGGACCACCCACTTCCCGCCAGCTATGAAGATTGTTGGGAAACCCTTAAATGGGTCGAACAACAATTCGACCCATGGATAAAATCCCGCGCTGATATGAACCGCGTTTATTTAGCTGGGGATAGCGCGGGAGGTAATATCACACACAACATGGCGGTCCGAGCCGGAGTGGAAGGGCTTGGACCGCGTTTGAAAATAGTAGGCATGGTTTTAGTACATCCATATTTCGAATTCGGTGAACCGAATGAATTATGGATGTATATTTGTCCTGGGTCAAGCGGTGTTACTGACCCGAGGATTAACCCGGCCTCGGAGCCGGGTTTGTTGGAAAAGATACCGTGTGGGAAGGTGCATGTGTTTGTAGCGGGTGAAGATGAACTTAAAGAAAGGGGAATGACTTACTATGAGATGTTGAAGAAAAGTGGGTGGTGTGGTGACGTGGATATCGTGGAGACTGAAGGGAAAGGTCATGTGTTTCATTTGTTGACACCGGATTGTGAAGAAGCAAACAAATTCATGACTTTGTTAGCTTCACTTTTTAGATAAAATGGTATGTAATAACTAATTATTGGAATGGTTTATCAGAAATTCAGAATAATGTACTATCAAGAATAATGAAATAAAAAAAAATATGTTTTCATCGTGGTTAGAGCTACGAACGGATTCAGGGGTAGCTGAGTTATTTTCGGCTACGGGTGGATTTGTTCCGTTTGATTTAAAAAAGTAAAAAATTTTAACTTTTTTAGTTTGAATACTAGTATTTTAAGTAGTAGATACTCATTAAAATTTTAAAATAAAGACATTTGAAGTAGTAGTAAGAGAATATGTTTTTATTGTGAAGACTAGGTTCAAACCTTAACAGTTATCTATTTTTTTTTTTTTTTCCTCCTTTCAATTTTTTGGATACCGGTCAATTTTTTACCTGACTCCGCCACTTGTTAGAGCATCAGTGGTGGTATGAGTAGTGGTGACATGACCATAACTTATCATGGAAGCCAATTCAGCGTCACATAACCAGTACATGTAATCAAAAACTTCATCGTAGTGACGACCTTCCACCCAAGATTTTATACAATTAATAAAATAATTAAATAACAAAGAAAAAAGAAAACATAAAAAAGCCATACATTTTCTACACCCCCGGATCAGTATCCCCACGACCTTCATTGACGTTGGAAGGCCTACAATGGTGACGTCGGCACGCCCTCCGACGTTAGCCAAAATAACCAAGGCTACGAACTAAGACGAATTTCTACCCGGGCTTTCAAAATGTTTGTTAAAGAAAAGATTTTTTTTTTTATCTTTCTTTCATGTAAATCTTTAATAAAACTTTCATAATCAGTTTCTTCTACTAATTTTTCTTTCTTCAATTGATATAATATTTAATCTCATTAATCTTTCGTTTTATCTTTAGTAACTTTTCAAGAGTCAATGAAAATTTCAATAATATCTATAATATATACTAAAAGAGATGCATTAAAAGCCAATGACGAAGCCTCCACCGTTAGATGAGTTTCAAGATTAATTTTAAACATTTAGATCAAAAAAATGATGTCATATGACATAATTATTTAATATTTTCGTTTTAAACCTTCAATTTTAATCATTCAACTTTAATATATATTTATATAAATTTGGTTTCATGTGATTATTTAAAATCAAAAATATATGTCATATGTCATTTATTTATTTTCATAAGGATTATTCATTAAGTTTGGCTTTTAACATAACACTTTTTCTGTTCGGTTTTTACTTTCTAATAAAATAAGATTAATTTAACAACGATAAAAATACATATTCAAATTTTTAAATGTATTACAAAAAACCCGTTATATAAATGTTTTTTTAATTTCTTATTGAACACTCATTTTCTAACATATACATATTATTAACTATATTATATGTTTTTATATCTTTACTTAGACAATTCCAACTAAATTTACTTTATTTGTTAACTCATATCAATACGAATTAAATGTGAAGTTGAAGTCAATTTCGTACGTATAGTTCATAATTTTTCTCATTCTTTAACCTCTATCAATACGAACTTAAAGGTGGAGTTAAAGTTAACCACGTTATATATATTTAATAAAATGCTTTAATACATATTTAAATAAAATTATATGTTATTATTGCATTATACATATTCAATGAGTTTTCTTTATATATTAATTTAAAGATGAAACTGAAAACACGTAAATATATATAAACGAAACGAAAAATATTTAGAATTACAATTCATATTATCATAAACTGTTAATGACACACAATTATGTCTCGGTTTCCGTATATTATATTTGTATTTTTCTCGATGGGGATCTTCACGTATTCGTCGGAAATAAACTAGTTCTAGATTAATATACTCGGTGATTATTGTATGTTTTCAAGAAATTTGATTGAATCGTTTATCTAAGAAAAATATATATATATTTTCCTTTATTTCTTAAAATTGTTCATTTTGATCATTGAGACTCACAACAACTTGGAGTTTTTTAATGGACCATTGTACTTTTAAAAAGTATTTAAGGATATATGGAGGTTTCAAAAGTATTTAAATTTAACTACTAATAAAGCATTATTTCATTACTTATTTTTTATTTCTTATGAGTAAGAATTTTTTTTAATTACTCCATAATTGATGGGAGACAGTAAATATGTTGGTCTCAGTGTAATTAAGGTTTACATCATTTTCTTGAAAAAAAGTTTATTAAGTAAAACTGAATTTAACATTATATTGACATAATAAATAGTTTAAGTAAAACCCCTCTGTTTTTATCAAACAAAAGCGAATATGCATATGTGTTTTTAACTTGTTATTTGATTTTTAAATCTACATAAAGCTAAAAATTCACATGTATTACAATCCATAAATAACTTTATATTAAGATACTAGTCCTTAAACTCGTGTAGATACACGGTCAGTTTCAAAAATTTTATTTATAAATCTATATTATATATTATATTTTTTGATAATTTAATAATATGTCACGTATTGAACAAAAAATATGACCGAAGAGAAAATAAAAATGAAACGTTAAATAAAATATTACGTGATTGAGAAAAAACAAACGGATAGTAATGTAGGTAAATACTCGTGTAAATATACGGACAATTTAATTTCAAAAGTTGCTATAACAAGCAATTATTATGTATTTTTTAAAAATACGTAAAATAAAATGTTTAAGAAGAAGAAATAGGTAAAAAAATTTCATTTTTTTTCCACTATTGTTAAGATATGATCAAAAATTTAGACGTTGAAGGATATGATAATTTTGGTTGAAACCAAAAAATATGGAAGTCATGTATGTAAAAATTAAGAAATTTTGAAATAACAGAAAACAATTAAATTTTGTTTTAAAAATTACAAAGTTAAAAATGTATTTAGGTATCTTCGAAAAAAATGAAAGATAAACGATTGCTATTATCTAGTTTTTGGAAATGAAAAGGTTATTAGCAGTTTTTAAAAATATATTTTAGTTAGATGGTGAATATATATTGTGATTTCTAAAATGAGTGGTAGACGGGGATGAGAACTCGACATATAAAAAAATGGTTCAATGAAAGTCAACAACTCAAAATCAACCGAATACCATATGTTAACCTAAAAAATGGTTTAGATAGAAAAAAAAAAGGAGATAACATACATTTAATTGAAAATTAAAAAGTTGAGTCTTTTAACAAAAAACGTCTAATAATTGATGTCTTTTCATGTATTTTACCCTATAAATTATTAAGTCCTTTAGCTGAATAAAAGTAAACTTTTTAAGAAGTTTGCTATGAGAGGCCGCAAATATATAACACAACAAGAAAACAAAATCGCAAATGTTTTTTATAAGATGAGCTATAGACAATTTACACTTTAGAACATGTGTTGGAGTATACAATGACTTAATATATATAGTTTTTCCCTAAATTTAGAACCATGTACAATTACAACTCTTGCATACCTCAAGTTTCAAGATCGGTTATACTCGTCGTACCTAAGTTTTCAAATTATATAAAGGTAATCAAAATATGTGTTTGTTTGAATATCCTTATACTAGTAACAATACAATACTGAATACAAGAGCTACAATATATATAAATACCGATAACGATGTCAATACTTTTACCCACCCCTATTTAGACCTTCGACGTATATATAAGATATAACAACATAACGATAAAATGATAATTTGGTTTGTTGGGCCAACCAAAACCATAAAAAAATAAAAAATAAAAAATAAAAACCATAGAAAATCTTGCAACGTTTTCCCCAAGCCACCACACACACACACCAAATGATACAAGCTTCAACAGTCCGGCCTCTTCAACCCCCACAATCCCATTCCCATCCATCTCCACTACCAATGGAGAAAGCCGTTCTACTCCGCTCCATCACTTCACGCGCCTCTATCCGTTCCTTCACGCGCCGTCTCTCCACCAACCGCCACCACCACCTTATCCCCAATCTCCACCGCCGTTCACCTCTCCTCCGTCAAATCTCCACCGCGTTACCGTCACGTCTCACCTTCAATCCTCACTTCTCACATATCATTCCTAAAGCAATAGCCACGTCATCGCCTCAGTTCTCTCAAGGTAAACGCCGCTAATATAGCTTCAGTTGAAATTAAGTATGTTCATTATGTTAGTTGATGTTAATTCTGAGTGATTGTAGATGCTATTGGTAGTCATGATGATGTTGTTGCTGAGAAGCTTGGATTTGAGAAGGTGTCTGAGCAGTTTATCCAAGAGTGTAAATCGACTGCGGTTTTGTATAAACATAAAAAGACTGGTTGTGAAGTAATGTCGGTGTTGAATGATGATGAGAATAAGGTGTTTGGTGTAGTTTTTCGGACTCCTCCGTAAGTTACTCTTTCTTTTTCAGATTAGAAATTGGTGTGCATGAAAATTAAACGCGTTGTTATTTTAGTAACTGAATAGTATATACTTCATTAGTTTGTTTATTGGTAATTCATATGCTTAACAGTGAGGAAAATAAGCAATTGGATTGTATGGTGCAACATGTGTGGAGATGTATCGGATTTTAGAAGTTATAATAGTTTTACAAAAATAATCTTATGCAATGATGTGACAATATGTAAATGGAGAGAAAGAAATATGAGAGATAATGAGTACTTTGATGTAATTGGTGCAATACTCATTCTACATCATTTTGTAAGTGCAGCAGTTTTCTTTCAAGAGTTAGAGCTCACTCTGTAACATGTAGCCAAGAATAGTTTATATGTTGGAACACATAACACTCGTAGAAGTGGAGATGGCACCACCACTAAGTTGGATTGTTTTGAGAACAAATAATTTGGTAGAGATACACAAGTCGTGCAATTTTAGAGTTTGTAAAATGAAGAGATGATTACCACTTTTTTTTATATAATATATAATTACTGTTGTGTACTAATTTTTAAGTTCATCCAATTAATAATGCAGGAAAGATTCCACCGGTATTCCTCACATATTGGAACACAGTGTACTATGTGGTTCAAGAAAGTACCCTCTGAAAGAACCTTTTGTTGAACTACTGAAGGGGAGTTTGCATACTTTTTTAAATGCGTTCACATATCCGGATAGGACGTGCTATCCTGTTGCATCTACAAACACAAAGGTTAAAGTTAATATGCGTTGGAAATAGACATAGGTGATGCCTATCTTATATCTAGTTTCATAATCTATTTGTTTTTTTTTACTGTGTAGGATTTCTATAATTTGGTTGATGTATACCTGGATGCCGTGTTCTTTCCTAAATGTGTGGAGGATATTCAGACTTTCCAACAAGAGGGTTGGCATTATGAGTTGAACGACCCTTCAGAAGAAATAACTTATAAAGGTCAGCAGGGCTTTTCCTTTTCTATGTTTTCATGTCTACTCTATTATCAATTCTTTCATGTTTCCTGTTATATTTTTTGTAGTACTAACATCTTAGCATTGGAGAATTTTTAGAAGTTATCAGCTTATGATATCTTAAGTTAGAAATGAGAAGGGTTTAACTGAACTCTGTTAAAAACTAAAAATTGCTAATGACATGCATATATTTTCAGGTGTTGTATTCAATGAGATGAAAGGTGTTTACTCCCAGCCTGATAACATATTAGGCCGGACTTCTCAACAGGTAAATATATGTTCATTGATGGAAGTCATTTTCTCTAATAATATTTGTTTCAAACATTATGGCTGACGGCCATATGTAATTTTATGCAGGCTATTTTTCCGGACAATGCTTATGGTGTTGACAGTGGAGGTGATCCTCAAGTTATACCCAATCTTACATTTGAAGAGTTCAAGGTGTGCTTTTGTTCTGGTTGCTTTGATGTTTGCTACTTTCTTCCCTTTTAAGGGTTCTTTTCCAAGGCTTGGATGTTTTAAGAGCTTATATCATAGTTAATTATTATGGTTTTACTTCCAGGCGGATTCATATGATAATATAGCTATTTGTTACCAATATTATCAGTACTTCCTATTTACTAGAATATAAAATACACAGGATTTTCATCGCAAGTATTACCATCCAAGCAATGCCAGAATATGGTTTTATGGAGATGATGATGCAACTGAGCGCCTTCGAATCTTAAGTGGTACGTGTCGTTCACTCATCGAATGATTGTCTTTTTAGTTACTTAATATATGTTTTGCTAGTAACTGCTAATATGAGTTTGTAGTTTTGTTTACAGCCTCATCTCATATTACTTTGTTTTAAATCATGTATTTAAACAGAATATCTAGATATGTTTGAAGCAAGTCCAACTCGCCACGAATCAAAAGTTGAAACCCAAAAATTGTTTTCCAAGCCAATTCGAGTTGTTGAAAAATATCCTGCTGCTGAAGGTGGCGATTTGAAGAAAAACCACATGGTATGCCTTAATTGGTTACTCTCCGATGAGCCTCTGGACTTAGAAACTGAGCTTGCCTTTGGATTTCTTGATCATTTGTTGTTGGGAACTCCTGCTTCTCCTCTAAGGAAGATTTTGCTTGAAAGTGGTTTAGGAGATGCCATCGTTGGTGGTGGAATGGAAGACGAACTTCTTCAGCCTCAGTTTAGCATTGGACTGAAGGGTGTTTCCGAAGAAAATATTCAAAAAGTTGAATCTTTGATCATTAGCACACTTGAAAAACTGGCAAATGAAGGTTTCGACGCGGAGGCTGTCGAGGCTTCCATGAACACAATTGAGTTTTCTCTACGAGAAAATAACACCGGATCATTTCCTCGTGGCCTTGCCTTGATGCTTCGTGCTGTTGTAAGTTTTGTTTTATCAGGAGTACTCTATCTTGTTTCTGGAATTCAAGTCTTATCTGTAGGTGTGATTGTTTCAGGGGAAGTGGATTTATGATATGGATCCATTTGAGCCATTGAAGTACCAAGAACCTCTAGCGGCGCTGAAAGCTAAAATTGAAAAGGAAGGATCGAAAGCAGTATTTGCTCCTCTGATAGAGAAATATATATTAAAGAATCCTCACCTTGTAACGATTGAAATGCAGGTACTGTTATTGTATATCTGTGATAATTCTTTGCTAAGATTGTTAATTTATACATACCGTGCAACAGCCTGATCCAGAGAAAGCTTCTCAAGATGAAGCGGTAGAGAGAGAAAGCTTAGAGAAAGTTAAAGCAAGTATGACTGAAGAAGATCTTGCTGAGTTGGCACGTATGACACATGAGCTAAAACTGAAGCAAGAAACTCCTGACCCGCCAGAAGCTTTAAAAACTGTTCCATGCCTTTCTCTGCAAGATATTCCCAAAAAACCTACTCAAATCCCCATTGAGGTAATTTTACATTGTAATTCATTGTTCTTACGTGTCGATGTTCTAGCTTGCTGATTTGTACAAGACAAATTTTGACAATATTAGGTTGGAGATATCAACGGGGTGAAAGTATTGCAGCATGATCTTTTCACAAATGATGTCCTTTACACTGAAATAGTATTTGATATGAGTTCGTTGAAGCAAGATCTTCTTCCTTTGGTTCCACTCTTTTGGTAAGATACTGCTACAACAGAAGGATTCATAGCTTAAGTTTATTCTTGCCATTATTAAAATCATTGATATTATTCCCGCTCTTATTTAAGCAGAGTAAATTACTAAAGTTGTCTCGGGGGTATTGCCTAACTTTTCTTAGATATGTCTATTGACCTAAACCTGATAATTTTACAAGAAAACTATCCATGATCATACCACGTTTTGATTCTCAAAATGTAGTGAAGGGTAATTTGATCATGTTCATCTATCATCTTATTCTTCATCTCCCCCTCACCCACTACCACTACCATCTCCCATCATCTCCACCACAAAGCCTCTAAAGTTTACAGATATAAAACATACCACACCTTTAAACGTTTAAAAAAAATGATCGACAAGAATTGAACGTTAATCTTTTTATCCTGCCTATATTTCTTTCTTTTCTCGTACATCATCTTCATCTTCCACCTATCTGCTAGCATCTCTACAAACCCTGGGTGTCACAAGCACCACTGGTTGTCCCTATAGAAAACAAAGATACAAAATGGAAACCACTTTAAACCCGATTATGGACCATGAACCCAAGTTGGTCTCATCTTTTTTAGACATTAAGCCCCAAAAACCATCTTTTTTTTTCAACAATGGTGGAAGGGCCGATTTTTGTAATTTCCCTTTTTACCTAGTAAATACTTAAGAAATCCATATAGCACTATAAAGTTTTGTTGAAAGTTATGGAAACCCGTTTAGTTATTCAACTCATCTAATTGCTATATACTAACATACAACAATTTCAAGATTCATCAACTTAGAATTTGTGCTTCTCTGTTTAGTTATTTCCCTATCAGTTCCTTATGAAAAAACACTGTTACATTTCCAATGTGGTGATTTGTTGGCAGCTTACTATTCAAATTTCAAACACACTTCATCATGAATAGTTGTTATGTATTCTTATCACATGCATAACAAACGAAGAAAGAAATCTAATATAGATGGTTAAGTAAAAAAAAAAAAACTACATAATTCTCCCCCCCCCCCCCCCCCCCCCCCCCCCCCCCCCGTTATTCGAATCATGTTCTTATACTTGATGACTTTGCACAACAGTCAATCGTTGCTGGAGATGGGTACAAAAGATTTAGACTTTGTGCAGCTAAATCGATTAATTGGGCGGAAGACGGGAGGAATATCCGTATTCCCTTTCACATCATCGAAACGAGGGTCGGATGTCCCTATCAGTCATATTATTGTTCGAGGCAAAGCCATGTCAGCACGCACTGAAGATCTTTTTAACCTGGTAAGTGTATCATATTGATGGAGTGTAAAAAAATAAAGCATGTCGTTGAAATTAAAGTTTTAAAGTTGATCATAGTATCAGAGTCTGGGTTCTTTATTTGATGAGTTTTATAAAATTTAGGTCATGCCAAATTACTTCTTGCCAAACATCTTCATAATGATCTATATACTTGCGTAATATTTTTCTCTCTCCAATATGCTTATAACTTTGCTATTTTAGGTCAACTGTATCCTCCAAGATGTCCAGTTTGCAGATCAAAAACGCTTCAAGCAGTTTGTCTCCCAAAGCAAAGCTAGAATGGAGGTATGTATTGAGTCAAGGTCAATTTAATGTTCAGAGCTATTCCTACCGTGTGATCTGATAATTGTCATTTCTCAATGTAGAATCGTTTAAGGGGAAGTGGTCATGGGGTCGCAGCTGCAAGGATGGATGCAAAGTTAAACAGTGCAGGGTGGATCACTGAACAGATGGGCGGTGTCAGGTTGGATTTTATGCAACTTTTTGTATGGCTAGTTTACTAATTTAAAATAATTACCATGAATTAAGTTAAATAACATGGGAGGACACTTTACCGAGTAAAATACTGAAAAAATATTTCGAAGACTGCTTTTTTTGTCTCGTTATACGCTGGTAGTTAATTTTCAATATACTTGCAGTTACCTAGAATATTTGAAAGATCTCGAAGAAAAAGTTGAACAGGACTGGAGTGGAATTTCAGCATCTCTTGAAGAAATCCGCAAAACCCTGCTTTCAAAGAAAGGTTGCCTTGTGAATCTAACATCTGATGGGAAAAACCTTTCAAACTCAGAAAAGTATGTTGGAAAGTTTCTTGATCTGCTTCCAAGTACTTCTCCAGTTACATCAGCTCCTTGGAATGCACGAATTCCGTTAACAAATGAAGCAATCGTGATACCTACTCAGGTTAGTCTATACATAACTATTTTTAACTGTAAGTTTCTCCGGGACTTTTTTACGTAACTAAATTTGATTTTTTCTAATCGCAGGTGAATTATGTTGGAAAAGCAGCAAATGTGTACGATACTGGGTATCAACTTAATGGGAGTGCATATGTTATATCTAAACACATAAGTAATACTTGGTTGTGGGATCGTGTTCGAGTAAGTGGTGGGGCTTATGGAGGCTTCTGTGATTTTGACTCTCATTCAGGTAAAAAGATGAAGTAATTTTTATTAAGTCTGTGCAATGTCTTTCAACCCTTTCTAACCAATTTTTGAAAACAGGGGTATTCTCACTCTTATCTTACCGAGATCCTAATTTGCTAAAGACACTAGATATATATGATGGAACCTCTGATTTCCTACGTCAAATGGAAATGGATGATGATACTCTAACAAAGGCAATTATTGGGACAATTGGTGATGTAGATTCATACCAACTACCCGATGCTAAAGGTTATAGTAGGTAAGGGAACAATGATTATTTCCATAGGATGTTAATATTGGGATCTCCTAAGTGCTGTGTCAATGATGTATCTGTTGTTTTTTGCAGCTTATTACGATACTTGTTGGGAATTACAGAAGAAGAAAGACAAATAAGACGTGAGGAGATACTATCGACCAGGTAAAATCCTCAAACTTTTCCAACTTTTTCTTAACTATATCTGCATATTGTTCGGCGATATAGGAGATAAGATTTATGCTTTTTTTTATAGGTTAAATGACTTCAAGGAATTTGCAAATGCAATTGATGCTATCAAGGATAAAGGTGTTGTGGTAGCTGTAGCATCTCCTGATGATGTCGATGCTGCAAACAAGGAACGGTCCAACTTTTTTGAAGTGAAAAAAGTCCTCTAAAAAGCCAGAATTCTCATCAAACTTTTTGTCACTGGTATAAATCTCTTGAAAATTATATGTTCCATGGTGAAGTTTACTAGCATGATCAGCCTCATACCTTGAAATCATGAGTTCATGACATGCGTATTCTTGTCTTATAGGAATCATATTTTTTTAGATTAGAACTTATCTTCTAGACAAAATGGAAAGATTAGATAAACCGACACATGTGCAACTTTCATCGTTTAATTCGAATTATATATGATACCCTTCTTTCTAAAATCTCCACTTAGTTAAAAACTCTGTTCCTGATTCTTTAATTTTTAACGTTTAGCTTATTAGTTGATCCTTGCCTAATTGCCTCCTGTGCCTAACACGTAAAATTGATATGAATGGTTTGTTTCTTAGCCATAATTTGGTATAGAGCATAGAAAACGTCACTATATTCTTGTTACCTCATTTATAACTACGCTTTTTTAAGAAAATGTTTTACTGGTTTTTAGAAGGAACATGGCATATGACATTGTTATGGTAGCATTAAGTAGTGTAGGGAAGTTGACAATGAATAGACATGAAGTTCAAGTACCGTCAGAACGTTGGAGTTTGGCCGGTTAACCTTAATTGGGTATCTGAGTGCAACACAAGCAGTCCCCTTGTTTGTAATTGGCTCATTATTCCTATATCGGTACTTTCCGGTCCATCACCTATCTTATACCTTCTTATCCATTGTCAGTTTATAAGTTACCTATGTATCTTATGGCAGAAAAGAACACCCACAAGTACATTTACACTTTGAGTTTGTTATATCACTTTCTATTCACATCTTGTGATTGTACTGTACAAGTCCATATAGCTTGTTGGAACAAAATTAGAAACCATTTTAGTCAGACATTGTTTAGCAAGAATATAGATAGGTGTACTTGATTTTTAGAAAGTTAGGTTTATACATTCATTGTAGCGGTTGCAAAATAGTTGGGTAACTTTAACTCGTTAAGTAGCCTCCAACACACCAACTCATTAGACATCCATATTCGATCATGAAGAAAAGCCGTATTGTATGAACCGTAACCATCATTTTTGTAGTAGTAATGTAGAATTGAACAAAGTTTATAGGATATATTTGGAGAATGTTAAACAAGAGAATGGGTGGGTGTCCTTGATTTTAGGGGGTAGGTTGATTTCTTTACTAAGTTAAGAGGGTAGTTTGGTCATTAAATAGGGGGGGGGGGGGGGGGGGGGGGGGGGGTGTTTATAATTAAGGTTAAAGTCATAATCATGAATCCCATTCTGTGAGGAATCCTATGCATTTACATTATTTCTTTCTATAAATATATATATATATGTGGTAATCATGCACAGCCACATGCAAGATTCGTTCCAACAAACTTCCCCATTACCTTCTTTTATAGACTTTTAAACATTTGTTTATTTACACTTACAGTTCGAGATATCATAGTATCTTCTTACTTTATATATCTTAATTTTTAACACTTGTTTTATGGTGGTCTCTCTTCCTTACTTTTGTGCGGGATTACCGAACATACAAAACTTAAAAACAGTCGTTAAAAGTTAAGATTAATATAGTACAGTTTTGTAGTAGTTAAGATAATGTTTGGGTTGAAAAGGAGTTGTTATAAAGGTATGGGTCAATATGGGTTAAGGCTAGTTCGATTGACATCTCTCAAAACTTGTATATCTTGCATATAAATGTTTGTTTGAGAGAATGAACAACAATGTGAGGACCATAAATGAAAAAGAAGAATCTTGATAATCAAAAGGTACTTGAAAAACACTAGACCTTTTTATTAAAGAGAATGGTCCTTCTTTACTTGGTTATTTAGGTCCACACTATTAACTCTCTTTTCACATATCCATGCATATGATTGATTGTCTATACTCTAAAGTCTATACATATACTAAAACTTATTTAAATCAATCTATCTATAAGATAAGAAAATGTTGTTATGTCTAAGTTGCTCCACATGCACATAAGTGCATGTTTATGTATAAAGTATAAACATTAAACGATAGAGATGACATCGTATATTGTTTGCACTATAATATATATTTACGGTTTGGTTATAATGTTCGCAAAAAGAGACTTTTGAAAGTCACTAAATGACCCGAAAACATATTTCCTTGTGTGATAAATGTTAGGAAAACTGATCCAAACAAATTGGTTGAACACTTGGACTGATAGTCCCTCTTACGGGTTAAAACTCCAGCTTAAGTGAATCAAGGAAACACAACTTTAGAAAACATATTTAAATTCGGAGAAACAACAGTACAATATAAAGATAAATATAGACCAAGAACGTACTAAAACATGTGATATCGTATTTTTAACATGACGAAAGGTTATATTCTTCAAGATATAAAAGTTTTGTTTTCAACTAACAACTTGATGGGTTTCCTTATCAGTCCCATAAAGCTAAAGCGTTTTTGGAAGAAAAGGAGCGACCCCTCTCAATAATAGGTTGTTGACATGTCTCTCGTCGTAGCATAGTACTAAGGATTAAATGTCTTTCCATATGTATTGTCGTAGTAGGGAACTCGATACCAAATGAATAGAGATGCACAGAAGGAGCACGAATGAAAACAACTTGTGAACCACTTTTTAAATCGGACAAGGAATAGATAACGACCGTTGATCCGATTCTCACCCTAATTCTATCATAAAATAGGGGTTACAATCAATATTGGTTAGAAGGCAAAGTTCATATGCTTATAATCCGACTCTTAACTGATTTTTGAGCAACAAAACACTTCCTAGCGATGGATCATGTTTCGACAATCAATACTTTATCAAGT
Organism: Senecio squalidus; assembly: GCA_910822075.1. NCBI lineage: Eukaryota > Viridiplantae > Streptophyta > Magnoliopsida > Asterales > Asteraceae > Senecio > Senecio squalidus. The sequence goes on from CAJVGC010000590.1 coordinate 33,160,844, forward strand.
AATAGCCGTCACGTCACAACCAAAACGCTTATAGTCTAATAATTGTGAATGTAGGAGTTTGTCTCGAGGTTAAGAGTTTGAGTCTCATTTTGTACACAAAAATTCATATATAAAAAGTGTGGCAAATTATCTTTCTAAGAAAAAAGTAATAGACTGTCACAATTCTCACTAGAGCACTAGATCATTAGAGCAGTAACAGAGCTTTTATTAGCAATGATTATTCTGTTATCACAATCCTTTTTAAACGAAACAATTTGTTGGTAGTTACTTGTCACTCAAATAATTTAAAAAAGTAAAACATTATAAAAAATCATATTTTAAGAATTATTGTGCAATATTAAATCTAGTAAATGATATTTAGGGTGTGCTTGGTTGAGGTTAACAGGGGTTAATCAATGGTAATGATAATCATTGATAGTAGTTGGTTTGTCATTAGGTAATCAATCATTGTCCACTATATCCATTAATAGACAATAAACCATTACTCAACAAAATGAGGGTAATGAAACTCGGTAATGATTAACCCCTCTTTCATTGTTTTTCTCATTCCTTTTCTCATTACTCACTTTGAAACAACCGCACCTTAGACTAGTAAAACTGCTCATTTTACTTTTACACAACAAATTTGATTAATACAAAACAATGAATTTTCACTATTTTATCCTTACATTACTTTTGAGTTTTGACTCATTTACTTTTACTATTATGGGTAAAAAATAAATGCTAACATGTATAATTATTGACTAACAATTCCTAACTAATCATGGTTTAATTACTGAAATTAGCTTTTTTCAGTTTTTTCATTGTTAACTATTTGTTAGAAGTTTGGATTAAGAAACTTAGGTTTGTTCCGAAATGGAGAACTTTGCGAATATGGTCCTGTTTTTCAATTTGGACAAACATTCTCTTTAGCGACGATCAACAAACGGAGAGTTTAGATTCACCATTATCTTTTATATATTATCTTTACTATATTATAAAACATTTCATCATTTACTTAAAAGTTGAAATTTTAAGTAGTAAATTACTAATATACCCTTCCTTCAATAAATATAATTTATTACTACAAATTTAATATATCTATCTTAAAAAAGGAAAATAGAAAAATGGTTTACTCAATTAAATCTTTTACTACCAATTTGTTTGATACACGTACACTTAAATTTTAATTTCAAATAACGATTCTTGTTACATCTAATTCTATTAAATGTTTTTAAGCAGTTTTTTTAAATTTATTAAACTTTTTGCTAAAATTTAACCTCCATTTTTACCCTATTGAACATCATCTCTTTGTATGTTATATCTCAATTTTACATACCTTTCAATTGACATGGATATGCAGGACGGGACAAACAAAAAAATAAACTGATAATAACTACGTATCTTTTAAATTTATATATTCGATAGTCATAAAATACTTGTAAATCTTTATTTAAACAATAATACAATGTAAAGAAGTTTATTAGTAGTTATGAGTACAATATATTTGTAAAACTTTTATGTTAATTAAAGTGATAAACTGATATAACTACAAATTTTCTATCATATAGTTTGTGACAACTTTATCTTTTTATTATTTTGTTTTTTTTCTTTATGTAATATACTTGTTCACTTACGTGAATCAAACAAATTACCATATCCATTAATGACTACTAATATTTGGGTATAAGATCGATTACAATAAAAAATTATAAATATAGATATTAAGTGGTTTTGGTGTGATAGGAATTAAGTAGTAAATCATATTAAACTGGTTAATTTTGGTAATGTAGATAATGTAAGGCGTGACGTGACGGGATGTCTCGAAAACCTTGAGGCTTGCGTGAAATTCTAGATAACGTAAGACGTGGCGTTACGACATTGGCAAGCCTCAAGGTTTGCGGAACATGGCGAGACATGACCTTTTTTAAGATGTGACAAGAGAACAAAAATTTAAATATATAATATTATAATTTTATATATATATATATATAGAGTTGGTTTCAAATGAGAACAATACAAATAATTAGGAACCATTAGGAACCAATATTCACCAGTGTATATATATGATATTCACCAGTGTATATAAGGTATATGTATATATATATATATACACTGATGAAATATTATATGTATATACACTGGTACTGGTGAATATTAAATATACACTGGTGAATATTATATGTATATACACTGGTGAATATTGGTTCCTAATGGTTCTCAAATATTTAGTGGTTCCTATTTGAACCCACCTCTATATATAGATATATATATATATAGAGGTTGGTTTTTGTAAAACAAACTTTAAGGTAAAATAAGTAAAAAAAAATTAAAAAATAATTTATAGCGTTAGATATTTTGGATTATCGTTCATTTTAACCATATATTAAACTTTAAAAAACGAAGTTTTGTTGTACATCAAAAAATTGGTAGTTTTATCGTTGTGCATCAAATTTGAATATTTACTGCACAAAAACAATAAATTTGATGCACAACCCCTAAACGATATATATTTTGATGCATATCAAAACTTGCTTTTTTAAAGTTTGTTATAATTGAATAAATAAACATAATATAAAATTACACATATTATAAATTATTTTGTCATATTTTTTTAATTAATTTACTTTAAATATTGGTTTATAAGAACCTCCTCCTACATATATATATATATATATATATATATATATATATATATATATATATATATATATATATATATATATATATATATATATATATATATATATATATATATATATATTCTATTAGTAAAATATATAAACATAGATAACTTATTAAGAAATTGATGCTTTCACATTTGCGCATGCATATAATCTAAGGTATTGTAACTAATTTATAATCAAATGATCTATAACGATTTTTAAAATCTTTTACCACTCTTGCAATTTTCTCTATAAATTTCATAACGTATTACAAAAAACTTGGGGCACAACGCGATAAAACCCCCCATGGCATGTTTTTAGACGTCACGCCTTAAAGACGCCTTGCATGTTTTCGAGACACCTAACCCACACCTCGTCGTCATGGCCCGTTATTTAAAACACTGTTGTCACCTCATATACTTCGACTAGATATTGGACCCTTATTTATTGCATTATGTAAAATGTGACCTAATTGATATTCACAACCGTCCTTGATGTAAAAATAGTTATTGGAAGATAAATATTTGTGCCAAAAATATCTCATTTTTCGTATTATAAAGACATATTCCCTTATTACCCGGAACTTGTGTTTTCACATTGAGAACTTTATTTTTCAAATACAAAGATACCGGTGATGTCTACCAAATATTTTAAACTAGATAAAGTATACATCTAAAATATTGTCTATCTAGATGTTTTTATATGATAAATGAATTACATGTGTCTCAAAGTTATGTTATTCTTTTGAATATTTTTTGTATTTTCGTATTTTTTATTTGAATTGTAGATTGAATATTCTTTTCATATATTATTTATCATTCTCTATATTCATTTTCCGTTGTCATATATTTGTAATATACTTTTGGCAAAATTAATTTTTGTCGTCGCTGCATCGCGCGGATACCATACTAGTTACATATAAAACATTGAATAAATTTTTTTTTAATGTTGAAAAATTAAGAAGGAAATGATAAAATGTCCTTTCTCTTTATTATTGTTATTAATTTGCAAAATAACTTTCCCTAACAACTATTATACTTTTCAAAATTAATTTATAATTATTCGCTAAATATTTAAATACAATTTAATATAAATTTAAATTTAGAGTGGTTTGATATATATTAATTTCATTCCCAAAACGACATGACATACAATAATATAATTTTATCGGTCATAAGTTGTTTAGTCCCGCTGCATAGCGCGAAGAAAATGGCACATTGACATTCATCTTCCTCTCGAAGGGCTTTGAGAAGAGAGGCAACAGTGAAGATGCCGAGAATGGCCGTGGCTAGTTAAGGATGTGAGGTGATCAATGTTGTCGATTATCAATATTGTTAGGAATTGATAAAATAAAATTCAGTTTATAGTAAATTGAAATATGTAAAAAAGGTAGATAATTCGATATTAAAAAAGTTTTTTTTTTAATATTTTGGTTTAAATTAATTTTTAATTATTTGCTAAATATTTAATACAAAATTATACATATCATAAAATATTTTTTTATTTTTTTATTACTTATTATACTTTAAGTATTGTTTTATAAGAATCTCTTCATATATATATATATATATATATATATATATATATATATATATATATATATATATATATATATATATATATATATATATATATATATATATATATATATATATAGAATTGGTTTCAAATGAGAACCATACAAATAATTAGGAACCATTAGGAACCAATATTCACCAGTGTATATATATGATATTCACCGGTGTATATACATACACTGGTAAATATCATATTAAATATACACTGGTGAATATCATATATATACACTGGTGAATATCATATATATATATACACTGGTGAATATCATATGTATATACACTGGTGAATATTGGTTCCTAATGGTTCTCAAATATTTAGTGGTTCCTATTTGAACCCACCTCTATATAGATATATATATATATATATATATATATATATATAAAAGGAGGTTCTTATAAAACAAAATCTAAAGTAAAATAAGTAAAAAATAATGAAAAAATAATTTACTCTAACACGTATATATAAGTATATATAATACACATATTAAAATATGTTAATACACATTTTTTAACACACGTTATTTACTTCTACCACAATTTAAACTAAATTACATTTTTAAGCCACTAATACGTATATATGTGTATTAATATATTTTACATATTTTGTCTCTAATACAAATTTAAAAAATTTGAGCGACAAAAAATGCAATTTAATCTTAGGATTTGTAACACAAGTAATTTACTTCTACCTCGTATATTTTAGATATCACACCCGCATAATAAGAAAACTAGTTAAGATACATATTTTAAATACATATTATCAAGACCACAATTTAAAGCTATAAATCAACATAGTATTTCTATAAAATTGGGAGCTGATATGTACACAACAAAATTTTTTTATCATATTTATTTCAACCTATTTAACTAGAGCATAACATTTTTTAAGTAACCACAAACAACATACACTTATACACATGTAATCATTTATATAAAAATTAATATATAACTCCATTTACAAAATGTTACAGGTCAAAGTGGAGATAAAAACATACTCCAATCTTAACTACATACAATCTCCTAACAACTTCAAAGAGAATGTCACTAAAGTATATATCCAAACCAGAACCACCAATTAAAACATCATGTTGCCTATCACGTTTACAGATTATGTATTATTACTTATCTAATTGTACACTTTCAAACCTCATTATTCAAGATCGGAGCCATGTTATTAGATAATTGATTTTGAAATCGCATATTCTAAAATCCTATTAAACACGAATATTTAAATTTAAATCGAATAGAGAACAAATAAATTAAAACATACAATCTAACTCATAAATAACAAGTAATGTATTAAAATCTAGGGTTTAATTAATTAGTCTATTTAATTACATGTCTACATAATCTCAACTGACGGGAACTATAGGTTTTAGAATCGAAGCGGTGGAGGTGGTGACGTTAACAAGTGACACATGGATATTTACGTTGTCCCAAAAAGGCTTGGAGAGAATTAAAAGGACGAATAAGTGTAAGTAGGAAAGATAAACGTAAAGGATTAAATGTTAAATTAATAATAATTGTTGCGTAAGGTTAAAATAGTCATTTCGTATAGATTTGTTATGAATAGAAAATAATTATTGTACACGGATCACTTCTCGATAATATTAGTTAAACACCAAAAGAAAGAAAAAAAGAGTGTCATTATTGTTGCTAGTTGTGCTATAAACCAAACTATGTATTATAAAAGTAGTATAATCCTCGTTTGGACTTTTGTAACTATAACAAAAGGCAACATTTCTTTTTAAAGTAAGTCTATAAATTCGAATTTTGTTTTATACCGTTAATAAAATTTTACCCTTTCACAAATATAAATATTTCAGTATAAAATTAAGAATTTAATTAAATGAGATACAACGGTAATTTGTTATATAAAGAAGCAAATATTTCGGTTCACCTTGTGCGCTAAAAATAACAAACTCATTAAATCTCCACCGTCAGATTAAAATTAGATATCTATTTACTTCTTCTTCATTCAACGAACTACTTTTGGTCCTAGAGAGAGAAAATAAACTGTGTGTGTGAAATTCTATGATGAGCGGTTCAAAATCACACACCGGAGTAAGGCGGAGCAGCGAGACCGAGCTCGCTAGCTCCGGTTCTAGTAAACGAAGAAAATTCGATGAAAATGTTGCTGAGCTAGATAGTAATAATAATAAGTGCTGGATTGAAAGCAACGTGAATTCACCGGAGAATTATGTTTGTTCTCCGGTGTCTAGTAGTAATTGTGATCATGTTGTATCGTCTTCGTGTTTGAACACGGAATTCACCTTAGATCTGAAGGTATATATAATTCTAAATTCTTCGAAATAGAAATCGGTCGAAATGAATTTGATTACTAATTGTTGGAATGTAAATTTCAGGCGGAGATACGTTTGGAAACCGAAACATCAATCTCTAATAATAATGAAGACAGTTTCAGGTAATTAATTTATCATCATGAATTACTAGTATTTAATTTTGAGTTTTGAAACTGAAAATTAAATTAAATTAAATATAAACGATTCAATTCTGTATCTATTTCAGTAGAGAAGAAGAAACAAGTGCATCAAGTGAGATTTGTTTAGATTCAAACCAAATGGAGTCCACGTCAGCGTTAAAAAAGCAGCCAGTAGCAGTAGCAGCAACCTCCTGTCGTAAACCGATAAAAGTGTCAAGTATTCCTTCGGCAGCTGAGATCGATGCTTTTTTCGCGCAAGCGGAAAAGAAAGAACAAAAACGATTCGCAGACAAGTAAGTAGAGCGCTAGCATGTTTTGACACTAATTATACATTTTCTGATGTGAATTGATATGATTAGGTACAATTACGATATTGTAAACGATGTTCCAATGGAAGGTAGGTATCAGTGGATTCGATTAAAGCAGTAATTAGTTAACGAAGACGACCAAGAAAAAGAAGATATATGATGATTGATCAGAGAGATAATAACAGTGAAATTGCAAGTATTTCCTTGAATAATTTTTGCAAGTATTACTGTTACTAATTTGAAATATTTTAGTTTGTTTTAGGGTACGTTATTATGGAAAATCTTGTTTTGTATAGAAAAATACATGATGAATTCCTATAACTATGTGTAAAACTTTTGTTTGTTGATTAATGTACTGAAGTAGGCAGATTACAAGTAGTAGAAGCTTCTTGTTTCTGCAACAAAATATAAGTATCACTATTATTAATCAGTCCCTTCTTTCTGGCCTACACTTCTGCAATATCACAGTGTCAGTAATTTTTGTGGGGTACATCTTTTTTCTTTCTTTTTTTACATGTGCTGAACTTTGGGATTTGAACCCCACCATAAAAGTTACAGAATACCTAGCGGGGTGTTAAAATCTGACGTTAAACACATCCATAATGTTTGGTAGCCGCGTTACATACATAATGCGTGTTAAAGGAATTTTTCTTTTTCTTTTCTAACGGTAAACTAAATGAAAAAAAGAAAAAAAAAATCATGAGTTATGACTTGGGGGTATTTTTGGTGTTATGTTATGGGCTGAGTTATGCTGACGTAACCATAACACCGAGCGTTTCGATGTTATGACTGGGAATGCTCTTATTACACAATTTCTGCTTATGACCTATTTCAAAATTCAAAACTTATGCATATTTTGAAAGTTTTGGACTTGCAATGGTTTCAATTTGCAATGCTTGAAGACTATATGGCGGCTCAATGGCGTTGTCTGGCTAGCGTTAAGGTTGGTTGACACGTTGGCGCAATGGCTTGCTTCGACGTGAAAGATATATCTTTGATATGAATGGTTAACTCAAGATAATACTAGAGAAATAGGTTCAAATATTAATATTATGATACAATGTGTTTTTCAATGTTATATGATGTCCAGTTTTATGCTAATTGCCGATTTGACAACTTTTTAAATCTTTTATGATGTTACGACAGTTTTATTGATGATTGAAGATTGTCTATCAAAAAGATTTTATCAAGCATTTCATATTATCTTATTTATAATGGTTTGGCGAATTTGTGATTGTCTTCCACTACATTCATAAAGTATAGTATGTTGTGTTAAACTTTAGGTTAATGTCGAAATAGCAAAACATATATTCGCTTTATTACAAGAAGTAATATTTGGAGGGTAAGCAATATTCTGATGATTTCATCCATCCATATAAGAAGGGTGTATATGGAAAGTAGTCTTATCTTGATCATACTTTTCATATGAAAACAAATTATTCCATTTTGAACAAGGGTACTTCTATCTAGTACTTTTGGATCTTAATCATAAATCGAGCATGTTGTTGTACATTTTTTACGTTTTTTTCTTCTTTTAAACATCAATCAATGCATGTGACTTGTATGTATGTATAAAGCAACATTGTTCTATATATACTTTTACGATTAACCCCTTAAAGTTAAACCATCTGGATACATGTTTATCGTGTACGTTCAAAGATGTATACAGATCTGTTTCGTGTGATGAACGGAGAAAGGGGCTTTTTCGTAATTTTAAGATATCACACTTTTTTCATACTTTGAATATGTGAAAATGTGAATCCTCTTTTTAGACTTTGGGACGTGTGTTGTAATTTTTTTTTCTTTTGCTAAACACTAGTTATTTTCTTAGTTTTGACTTTGATATTATATAAAAGGGTTAATTTATTATTATATATATTACCATAAAAGTGCGAAGCATAGATATAAAAATGCGAAAATATGAATGGAATTCGATCTAGAAACTTTTATCGTGGAAGCAACTCATTCTATCTCAGGATTCTTTGGAAGTGGCAAACAAGTATTTAAACGTTATTAATCCTAGAATATAAAAACAATAAATCTTAACTGCTTTACTTCAGTTGGAACTTGGAAGTACAGTTTTCTTAAAAAAAAACAAAATGGTATTATGGCCACCCAATTATAAATAGTTACAAAATGGTTGTATCCTATAAAACTGATCATAAATTCGTATATTAACTAACTAAATACAAAATTCAAACTACAACGTTATCTAGCATTTGTTTGGTTTAAACGGGGCTAGAAATTTTAACTACGGGATGTTGCTACAGACCGTAGTTGTGGCTTTTATTTCGAAATTTTATTTTTTAATTTTTTTAATTTTTTTATTTGATGTTTTATTTTAAATTAAAATGTTGAAGGTTGAGCTAATCATCCTTTTATATTCAAGGGTTTAATTTTTAAATTCAAAAGTTTAAAGTTAATTAACTAACAATATTAGATAAGAGAAATATTTATATTCTATATAAAGATATGAATTATATTTGAAATAATTTATTTAGAGGTAACGTTATTATCTAGGGTTCGGCTAATATATGTGTATGAGACATTGAGACATGAATCAAGTGTCATTTAATGAACATGATTTTCTATATATAGATGTTTAGTGGTATAATTATTTGAGAAGTGACACATAAGTCTAAACCCCATAAACCTAAATATGTATAATCTATATAAAATATGACAAATAGATTTTGAATTTCTCAACATATTAACCAATTATTTATTTAATTATTCAATCAAATTTTACTATAGTCTTATATATAGCGACATATCAATCATTTTTCTAATTTTTTTTTATCGATATATCAGATGTACTTATGTTTCAATTACAAAAAAAAAAGTTAAATAATAATTTAAGAAATTGAGTTTCTTAAATGTTATTTTCACGGTCCAAAATTTTGATTTTTTTTTTTTTTGTTAACTTAAACATTAAATATCTCTTTTTTTTGTTATATAATATTTGCTATAAAATATATAAATGAATGGGGTTAAAATAAATTATACTCAGTGGAGGATTTAGACAAGTGCGACCGCACAGTGCCATCGTATTTTTAGGGCCTCGATTTTAGGATGTCTTAGTATAAAACTTTAATTTAAAATTGTATATTAGTTAAATAAGTTCTAAAAATTAACCATTTCTTAATTTTGTTCAATAAATTTCTTAAAAATAACATGTAATTATGAAAATTCGGGTGATGTTGATTTATTTTATCACGTTTGTTTTATTTTCTTTACTTTTAGGGGCCTCTTATTCGATCACCGGACCATCAAAATCCATTTGTCGGGCCTGATTATACTGATATAATTTTTATCAAATATTATATAAGAAAACGAAAAAAATAATAATTTAAAAGTTCAAATTTGATAATAAGTTTTAGAGTTAATTACATAAATCGTCTCTATAGTTTACTCAAAATTATGGATTTCGTCCATAAGTTTTGAAAAGTTGCATAAATCGTCCACTTTTAGAAACTAATTACACTTTTCGTCCCTAATTCGTAATATATACCCATAATTGGGGCAAACCTTATGGACAAAATCGGTAATTGGGGCAAAACTTAGGGACGAAATTTGTAATTGGAGCAAACCTTAAGGACAAAAAAGGTATTTAGTTTCTAAAAGTGGATGAGTTATGCAACTTTTTAAATTTATAAACGAAATTCATAATTTAGGATAAACCCTAGAAACAATTTACGTAATTAACTCTAATTTTTAAACAAATAGAGTATTAACTTTTGTCCTTAAGTGTATAAGTTCGAAATATGAAAATTGTAAATTTTAAGAAGAAAAGGAACAAATTAAAGACAAGGAGTTGGATGCACGTGGAGAGTGGTGCTATGAATCGTAGTTTGCTTCGGATCTGATGATGTTATAATAATAATAATAATAGGATTTACAATAATAAATATATCGAGATCGCGGAAGCTAGAAAAAGAGAATGTTGCTTTGCCTCTTCATCAAACCAAGGAAACCATTCCACTCACGTATTAATTAAATCTTATGGTTTTTATATTTTTATTTACTAGATTATAAAGAAACAGAATTAATACTATGTAAATTGTTGCTTACAAATTTTATTTTATTACTCACATTTACACAATTTAAGCATTGGGATTGGGACTGAGATTAGGATTACTTTTAGGATTAGTATTAGGATTAGGATTAGAATGTATACCATATAATTCTAAATATTATGATTAGGTTAGTAAATACTACTCTCTCTTTTTTTTTTTTTACACCATACAACTTACTAAATGATAGTATAAATGGCAACAAATATTGAAGATAAGGTGATTAAGGGGTTACTTGTTTCGTAAAATTAGATGAAATTTTAAATGGAATTTAAATTAGATTTTATCTAATCTCCTGTTTGTTTGCCCAGTTACGATATAGAATTAAATCAAATTTTGTATTCTATTTAGTTAACCACATGATTGTAATCTTTCGTCAAATGAAAGAATTGGATTATATATTATAATACTAGATTAATAACCTTTATAATATACGAGCGTCGTTAATAAATATTAAAAAAATATTAAGTAACAAATAGTAAACCTCCAATTTTTTGCCTTTACAAACAATATTAAGAAAAAAGAAAAAAAGAGAAGAAATAAAAATTTAAATCGGAACTTAATTTCATAAACCAAATAAGAATTATAAAATGTGAAAGTTAATTATATAACCTTACATATTATGAGGGTTAAATTCTAAATATACTTAATTAGTGATTTTGGAAGAAAATTAGAATTAGAATGGCTAATTGATTGACAATTGTCAATCTTAAAGACTATTTATTATAGTTGAATCGATTCTTTATATGAATAAATTCAATAATATTATATGTTACAATTAAGTTATTAATTAGAAATCGGATCAAATAAGAACCAATTCTTTGCAATAACCGTAAGAACCTTTAAATATCGAAGAATAGATATTAAAATTGATAATTTGTTAAAATGCACAATTTTAAGTTGATATTTAAATTTTCGATAATAATTGAAACACCAAAGTATCCGATCTATTGATTTTCTTTTTGTGCATCATCTGACACCAAATATGATATACAAATATGAATATGTTATTTTACCTATTTTTGATGCATCAAAATAATTTTTAACATTTCAATGTCGTTAAATAATGACATATAATTATAAAAAAATAATTTTGTATGCATCATATACCATTTTCGAATGGTTCTTATAATATTTGAGTTATTACTGAATCTTTTCCTTTATTTATTATTATTATTATTATTGTTATTATTATTATTATTAGTAGTAGTAGTAGTGTGAGTTATAGTTATGACTAAAATGCAGTTTAGTGTTTGAACTTGGTTAAGTAAAAGTTTTATATCATGAACTTAGTTAGCGATAATTTTATGGACGAAATGTGAAATTAGTTAGCGATAATTTTAACGGAATTTATTAACGGACATCCATTTTAGGGACGAAAAACGTAATTAGTTTCAAAAAATGGATAATTTATGCAACATTTTAAATTTAGAGACCAAATATGTAATTTGAAGTAAACTATAGAGACGATTTATGTAATTAACTCTAGAATAAAATTACAATTCTATTTTAAAAAGGTTATTCGAACCAAATACACCCTTAAATGACAAGAAAAGAAGATTGTCACATACACACTATATTTATCTCTTAGTTAATAAATTCATAACTATATTATCAAATTATTATCTAATTATTTACATATTTCAAATGAGAATAAATTATCTTTACTAAAACTTAGAGTTAATTACATAAATCGTCCCTCTAGTTTACCCAAAATTATGGATTTCGTCCCTTAGATTAAAAAGTTGCATAAATCGTCGAAGTTTAGAAATTAATTACGCTTCTCGTCCCTAATTTCTAATTTGCACCATAATTGGGGTAAACGTTAGGGACCAAATCCGTAATTGAGGACAAACTTTATGGATGAAATTCGTAATTAGAGCAAATCTTAGGGACGAAAAAGGTAATTACTTTCTAAAAGTGGATGATTTATACAACTTTTTAACTTAGGGACGAAATCCAAAATTTGAGATAAACCTTAGGGACGATTTTTGTAATTAACTCTTTATTTTAAAGACAAATTAAATTTTCGGAAGGTACACAAATATATAACCAAAGAAACTAGTTTTATACCCGTACGTTGCTCGGATGCAATAATACATCTCTTGCTCACCATTTAAAAATTTCACGTTTTGATTTACAATTCTACATGATTAACTTGTTCTTAGTAGTCGATAACCATATTGTTAGCTCTCTCATGGCTTAACAAATTAAGAAGAATTATATGTTGATTTAGGGAATAATAAATCTGTTAGGCAAAGTGCTAACAAACATATAACAACTTTATTGGAAAATTTGTATAGTATTCAAACAATATAGAAGAACATGAATATAAGAATGCAAATTATACTAAAACGAAGAACTCAAAAATATTGGTCGACCATAAATTGGATTATGAATCCTTCTTTTTAGTATCTTTTAGTAGTTGATGTAGCATCATCATCATAGACTCTCAATATTTGTCATGGCTTGGTCCGCTTCAAGCCTTCGACCACTTCATGTTACAATATAACCGCGACGGTATGTCCTCTGTTCATTTTGGTTGCTATCACCTACGGAAATCAAAAGATCTATGCGCATGATCACTAATAATTTCAATGAAAACCTAAAATTAAGCAAATCTAAAATTCAGAGCATTCACTAGTTAGAAGGATAATGAAAATTCCGGGTTGATTTTGATTGGATTCGAGGAGATCAAACATCAACAATCATTTTATACATACTTGTTAAGATCCCGACCTAGATCTTAAAATTTTTACGATTTTACGATCTCGTTTTCTAAAAACGATCCGGCTCTTTGTAGGATCTCGAAAGCATAAGATCTTAGTATGATTCCGATCTTAATCAAAAAGTTATAGAATCTCGATCCTATTCGATCTTACTTTACTTTAATTGTAGGACCAAAAAAATATAAATAACTAATAAACTAAAAAACAAATCGTATAACCAACTAAGATACGTAAATAAAGGAAATTTCATAATTTTCTTTTACTTCAAGCAACAAATATATGTAACAGAATTAATACTAACTCAATCAAATAATATAAATCTCTATAATTCTTATTAAACTCATTTAAATAATTTATATATTAACAATTATGACATACTAGTAATTAATAAGAATTATATATAGTGAATGTGACTAAAACCTAGTGTTATGATATTACGATCTTGATTTCGATCCCGATGCGATCTTTCGATCCCCATCTTGCAAAGACAAAAACGATCCATAATAAAATCCCGATCTTAACAAACTTGACTTTATATCATATTATTTATACATAATTCAGTAACTTATCATAAAAACCTTAAAATGGCCAGTTAATTAGATAATAATGATATTTCCAAAGATTTAAATGATGAGACATTCCATGTATATTGAAATAGTTTCGAAACATGTTATTGGTTTTCAATGATGGGAACCGAGAACAAATAAATCATTGAAGTATAAAATCTAGTTTTAATTTTAAAAACTCGAAATACTTATTAACTCGACTACACACGTATAGGTTGTGGACCTAATCGCATGCAATATAGTAAATAGTGTCACACCCCGGCAGTGGCGGAAACGCAAGGTGCAACTGATTGCGATCGTCATTACACATAAGTAAATAAAGAAATAATCTATATGAATTAAATAAAATTCGTATGTCATGACGTCGCCATGTCCAAGGTAAAACCCTTTGGTACACAATTACGTCAATCACTACAATGAAATAAAATCCAAAATAAATCCGAAAATAAAATAATGTACTTAGGCATGCAAGCCCGAAATAAATTCAAGTATAAAATAGAAATACAAGCCACCATGCATAAAATAACCCTAAGTCCCTAGGAGTTCAGTCCAGCTAGATCCTATGCCTGATCATTACCTGAAAGTAAAACTAAAAAGTCAACACAAAGGTTGAGCGAGTTCATCGAGTATGTAATAAACAGTTTAGTAAACATTTGAAGATAAGTTTCTAAATTTAGTAAGTTTCCGAAAATAAAAATGTTTCTAAAAATAGAAAGTTTTATTTTAGTAAGTTTCCCGAAATAGTAAGTTTTCTCAAATCAATAAGTATTTAAAAAACATTCGTATCTCAATTCATCGGTAATAATTGTAAATAAAGAAAAGCATGTAATCATATGCATGGAAGTAAGAAATAACCGTAATCAAACAAGTATAAGTAGTAGAGCCACGCTACTGTATGAAGACACCATTAGTACTAATGTGCACGTTTAGAAGACTCCGTTAGTAGATCATCTCTACTAACGAGCACGTTTAGAAGACTCCACTAGTAGAACCCATCTACTAGTGAGCACGTTTAGAAGACTGTATTAGTAGAACATATCTACTAATGAGCACGTCTGAAGTAACCCATAATAGTAATATCGTAATATTTTGAAAACATGCATAAGTTTGTAAACGTTTCGTAAACTGTAAATGAAGTAAATTTCCAAGTATAGTAAGTTCCGAAATAGTATCCATTTTCGTAAGTATCGTAATAATCCGTTTTCCTTAAAATAGAAATGTTTGAGTTTTACTTTCCCCCGATTAGTTTAAAACACATAAAGCAGTAGAGTATAGGGGCAATGAACTCACCTTAACGAATGAGCGATATAATCGGAAATGTGTGTAATAGGAGTAGTATGTAGATCACAAGTAGAGTCCTCACTAGTCCTATAGCTCCCTAGATAAAGGTATAAATGTAAGTAAAGATTCGACGGTTAGACTTTGGATGAAACGACACAATTTCTCAGTGAACACATACGTTCGTTCAAACTGGGATATATGAAGTTGTAGAAGGAATTAGACGTCGAGGAATGTATATACAAAAACTAGACACCGGGATACGTTTGAGACTAAGATATCATTACGAATGAGTTCGTTACGAAAGAGATATGATTAAAACAAAAATGGTTACCTAATCTGTCAAAAACGTTATTTCTATAGGTGTTGAGTAATTACGTTTTAAAGTCGTATAATTTAGGTGTAGACAAGATAATTATTTTTAATACCTTTTATACCTGTTATTAACTCATAATAAATCCATTTAATCACTTTTAAGGTTATCTAAATGGTTACACAAGATTGATTATTTAACCTAGTAATTTTACTCAAAATATTCATATTAGACCCCTTGTTGGTAATTTACGTTTTTAGGAAGTTCTGTAAAGAGTTAGGAAGTAAATCGTACGTTTTTGAAAACTAGACTCCAAGACCTACAACTTATATTCAGGTCACATAGTGTAATTCCTAAGCCAAAAAGAGTTAGACACTGAAGAAGACGGACTATCGTAACATTTGTGAATCTGTCCATAACCGAGACGTATATAGTTCATGTTTAAAGTGAGTTTGAAACACCTAACGAATACTCAAACAATCCCGATATTTAATTATCATATTTTAGACCAGTGGTGATACATCTAATACATATTAATTTACGTTCTCGTTTACGAAATTGTTACACAATATTCAATTACGAATCCTAAGTAACATCGTTTAGCAAATTTCAGTTTTTACCCATGTTCACTATTTTGCAGATTTGGGAGTTTGGAAAATAATTAGACGACTTACTTTATATATGTGAAAACTAGAAGAAAAGGGCTTTCATTCAATAGACCTGAGAGATATTAATCGATTAAGTCAGCTTAAAATAGCAGCAACTTTTCAAACGAATAAGACTTTACAACATAGAATAACAACATACGTATACATGCAATAGAACCGATTTTTGAACACGATAAAGAAACACATCAAGGATAATCAGACCTGAGATAGACAAATTATAATGGAATGGAGATCGAATCTTGAAGCTTGAAACTTATGGCTACAATAATCAACGTTACACACTAAATGAAAACTCTTTACATGAATCGGTCAAGAAAGGAAATCACAAGAAAACCATTACAAACCTTGAAAAAATACTTGCTGGAACACGATTCTGAAGAGGAAAACAAGGAGACTCGAGGTGTGGAATTTTCTGGGCAAACACAAATACACATAGAGTTATAACCCGATTACAAACACCCCAAATTAGGGTTTTGTATATAGACTAAAGTATCACGAAATCACCATACCAACCTGGAATAATGAAGATGGTGATGACACGAGCTAATGATGGATGGCAGAC
>CAJVGC010000590.1:33178105-33255940 GCA_910822075.1 Senecio squalidus
CTGCTGGTGCGTTGGTCAGACCAAATGGCATGACGAGAAATTCGTAATGTCCGTATCGGGTTCGGAAAGCGGTTTTTGGAATGTCGTTCTCACTGACTCGAACCTGGTGATAACCCGAGCGGAGGTCGATCTTAGAAAAGTAAGTTGCACCCTGCAACTGGTCGAACAGATCATCGATCCTCGGAAGTGGGTATCGGTTCTTGACGGTCAGTTTGTTCAGTTCTCGGTAATCGATGCACATTCGGAAGGATCCGTCTTTCTTTTTGACAAAGAGGATTGGGGCTCCCCAGGGGGACGAGCTCGGACGAATAAGACCATGATCCAAGAGTTCCTGTAGCTGTTTCGACAGCTCTTGCATTTCCGGTGGGGCTAGACGATATGGTGTCTTAGCGACCGGTGCTGCGCCAGGAACTAGGTCTATTCGGAATTCCACTTGTCGATGTGGGGGTAACCCGGGTAGATCCTCAGGAAAGACTTCTGGATGATCCTTGACTACGGGGATATCTTGTACTCGGTTTTCCTTAGGCTTACGCTCGATGACATGCGCTAGGAATGCATCACAGTCCTTCTTGAGGTATTTGTGCATTTTAACGCTGGAGACGATGCGAAGTTGCTGACCCGGTTTGTCGCCTTGCACGACAAGGGTTTCACCTTCTGATAGAGGGATACGAATAAGTTTGTCGAAACAGACGATCTCGGCCCGGAACCGAGATAACCAGTCCATTCCGACTATGATGTCAAAGCTCTTCAGCTCTATTGGAATTAAATCAATGGGAAACGTTTTATCAGATAGGCATATTGAACATCCTACGATTACATCCTTAGCCTCAAATTCCTGACCGTTGGCATACTCTACGGTGAAGCTATCCTTATCCTAAATTAATGAAGGGTCTAAACTCTAAGGATACGAAGCTTCTTTTTGCTCCAGAATCGAACAATACAGATGCATAGTGGTTGTTTACAGAAAACGTACCGTTCACCGCATTTGGGTCCTGCCGAGCCTCTTCGGCTGTAACTGCGAAAGCACGTCCGCGACCCCGCCCTCCTTGATTTGGTTGGGCATTCTGAAGCTTAGGGCAAGCGTTACGGAAATGTTGGTCGCTTCCACACTCGAAGCACACAGGCTTCTGACCCCGAATTGCAGCTTTCTCTGAACAATACTTGGACCCACCTTCTGGCACTTTGAACATACCGGGAAATTCCCGTGGTGATGGAAGTTGCACTTATTGCACTTGGGGTTCGTCCCCGTGTAGCTTCGGTTCCCAGCTGGTGGTGGTGGTGGTGGTGCAGCAGTCACCGCGTAGTTGCGGGTGGTTTTCTGTTTCTTGTTGTTTCTCCGGGGGTTTTGATCTGCCTTCCTTTTCTCTCCCTCCTCCTTCTTGGAGGGTGCTGCAGCGGTGAGGAGATCGCTGGTGAGTCGGTATGCCAGAATGATTGCGCTCTGTAGGGTTTGAGGTTCAGCAGAGAGGACATTTCCCCAGATCTCGGGAACGAGACCGGAAACGTAACGGTCAATGCGGTTTTCCTCGGGGGTTACAAGTCTCGGAACCAGTCGGGACAGTTCATGAAATTGGGTGGTGTACCCCTCGATGTCATTCCCGACCATCATGAGGTTCCACAGTTCCGCCTCAAGCTTCTTGATTTCTCCCTTAGGACAATACTCTGCAATCAAAAGATTTTTGAATTGGTCCCAGGAGAGAGCATAGGCGGTTTCACGCCCTCTGGTTCGAACCACATTGTTCCACCATGATAGAGCCTTCCCATGTAGTGCGCATGAAGCGTACTCTACCTTGTCGGCTTCGGCACACTTGCTAATGTGCAAGACTGATTCGATGCTCTCGAACCAGGACACAAGTCCTACAGCTCCTGAGGTGCCTTTGGGCTTGCATGCCATGAAGCCCTTGTAGTTACAGGTGGGAGGGTTTTGATGCTGGTGATGATTCTGGTTTTGGTTGTTGTTGTTGTTCTGATTCTGGTTGTTGTTTTGATTCTGCTGCTGTTGCTGTTGTTGCTGCTGTTGCTGTTGCTGTTGCTGGTGGTTGTTGACGTTGGCATTGATTCCCGCCGTGATCTGAGCGATCATGTTGGGCATCGCTGCATTCAACTGCTCAGCGACTTGCTCAGCAATGATACTGGCATTGGTCCGGGGTGCCATGGTTCTACAACAGACAACAGATTCAGTTTAGATCGCACGATTAGAGTATGATAAGAATATAATTCAATGTACAAGACATCAATTCCGCAAGAGTAAAGTAATAGAACAGATAGAACACGCACGACAGGGATTCAAGAAGTTCACACAACAAGATTCACACGCAAGAGGTACAATCCAATGATAACTAAAGATTCACACGACAATAGCACAAATAGTTAAAAAGGTAGAATTTCCATTCATTAATAATATAGAGTTGAATACAAGGCTCAAGATGTGAATGAAATACTAGTACAATACATATGGAAATAAAATAGATATGGCTTTGAGTTGTGTACACTGGAAAATTACAACTCGAGCCTACAATACAATAAGTAAAAGAAGACGTCTAGTGGCGCCTCTCGAAAAGCATCTTGGCAGCAATCACCGCCAACAGAGTCCCCATAATCAGACAAACTCCTACAAGACGTTGCACAGTCCGAGCTGTGGCCTGAGCCGTCTCTCGGTGTCGCAATGCCTGCTCTGCCAGCCGATGCGCGGCATCAGAGACCTCGCAGAGGAGCAGCCCTTGTTGCTGGGCTTCCTCCGAAAGTCCCCTTACCTCGCGGTGGAGGTGCAGGAAAGCGGCGGGAGGGGGTAGCTGTGGGGTAGGCGGTGTCCTCTGCCTGGCTGCTTCAGCGTCGCGGGCACGCTGCATTTCCTCGCGCTCGAGCTGACGCTCCCACGAGTAGTGGTCGAGCATGGAAGTGCGCGGTGCCTCGGGAGGTGGATGACCGAACGGGAGGTGTGAAGGTGTGGGTCTGGACGATCCGGCCTGCTGTGCGGCCATCCGGTCGGGTAGCCGACCTGGAAGGACGACCTGCTTGCGTGCCGTCGTAACGACACGAGGTCCACGCCGCTGGGGCGGTGCTTCAACGGGTGCCGGTGGTGCAGATGGTAGCACGGTCCTCGGGCTGGAGGTACCCATGCTGCTGGAGTACGCCATCGAGCTCTCCTCAGTCGGGTCAGTCGTCTGGTGACTTTGACTCTCGGATGCTGCGGGATCCTCAGATGCTCCGGGGGAGGACGCTAGTCGAGAAAGTGAGCGGGACTGGGATCGTGAACGCGAAGACTGAGACATGTCGAATCTGCGAATAATACGTTACGTGAGTACAGGAAATAAGGAAAAATGTAAACGAAAATGCATGTATGGGTCAGTCACGTGAGAATCGGGAAGGAATAAGACCGGGAATTTTTCGACTCGAAAACCGTTTGACAATAGCAATTACTTTCCGTTCTCGCAGGATTTATTTTGAACTAGGCATAGTTGATCAAGTTACGCCTAGTTAAAAGCAAACCGTGCGATTGTGGAATTAATCTACTAAAGTTTGAAAGCTCGTGAAATGAATTTTTTTTTTTGAAAAGCCTTGGTTATAGTTTGGTTTCAAAAATTTTGAAAAATTCTCAAAACCGTTTTCGCTATAACCAGTGCTCTGATACCAAGTCTGTCACACCCCGCTAAAGCGGAAACACGGAATGTGAAGAGCCAAGATATCATCACACGAGTTATAAATAAAAACATACGGTTTCAAGTCATTACGAATAAAACAAGGGTTTACAGTTTAAAGATAACCAAGCATTTAAAAAGTACATAACGAAATAACATAGTAAATTGCTTGATAAAATTCCCAAAATATATTCAAAATAGGTCTTCTCCCGATTCATGACTTCACGTGACATGCCTGACCCATCCAACTATTGCACTTCGTATCTTACATTTGATTTCCTGAAAACAAGAGATAAAGTGTCAACTACAATAAAGTAGTGAGTGAGTTACAGTTTTCTAGTCCTCGACTAAAAAGGTTTTGAGTTAAGTATATCTATACTTAGTAGTTTCTAAAAGTAGAACAAGACTTAAAGAATAGTTCGAACCAAAACAGTTGATTAAAAGATAGATGCGGAAGTCGTATAACTCTATACGCGCATGATAAGTAAACTATTGATTGAAATCATGTATAACGACTACTTGGCATAATAACTTAAGTGTTCACACTAAACCGATTTTCTGGTCAGAACACGCCCCAAAGTTGCACAATAATGGAGTTTCTCTGATTCTAGTAATATGTACTTAGGTCGCGAACCTCAAGCAAGGAGTGACCTCTCCTAAGTATCGATACCCATAATACTAACGGCTATTGCTAATAGTGTAATGTTTCTGAACTCTAAAACGGGGCACTTTGAACTCTGTTTCTAAAATAGTAGTCACTTATGGTTAGTTATATCCCTCAAGAGTCACGATAGTTATACGATCAATCAAAGTACGTACGAGTGCCGATAGTGGCGTTAAATAAGTTTGATATAGTTTTGAACCAAAAGCCGAATAAAGGTGGCGAACCATTAAGCCGAATAAAGGGTGGCAAACCATTTGTTTATCATAGGCCAAACGGCCATAAAACTAAATAAGCATAAGTTTCACAAAAACGTTCAATAGAGTTCATAATTGTACAAAAGTTCATAATAGTTCCAAAGTTCATTTAGACCTCTTGTTTCCCCCAAAAGTTATTTGAAAAACAGTAAATAAGTGGGGTTGTAACTCACGTGAAAATGAGGCGGTGAAAAGATAGCTCGGACGGAGGTGGGTCGATTCTGACTAAAATCCGGCAGAGCTTCCGCGCTATATAAAGAATGTCCAAAATAACAAATCACTTTCCCGCTTTACAAAACTGAACTCGAATATGTGAAATGAATCTAATGAATCACAAGGACTTACGCTAAAGCGAGAGAGTAGTACTAGGAGTGTGCGTGGAGTGACCGGAAAAGGAATCGGAATCGCGTGAACCTAAATTATACCGAATATGAAACTGTCAGATTCTGTTGTTTTAATATTTTATAAAAATAACATAAAAATCACATTCTGTAATACGAAGTCATAGGAACTGGATTCGTCTCAATCCGACAGTTTTTGAAGAAGTTAGAGTTGTTTACGTATTTAACGCATTTTAACCGTAAAAACAGTAAATAATAGTAGATAAATTCCAAAAATTCCGGTAAAATCTTTAAATTCATATTTTGATAGATTCTAGATTATGTCAAATTTTTGTAAGCTGATTAATTCTTTTGGTATGTGTTCTCGAAATTCAAGATTAAATCTGATTAAATACTGTAAAATTCATAATAAATCGAAAAATAGGAGTTAGGTTCCCAATTTTTGACAGTAAGCTAAAGGGGTATGTTAAATACACCAACAGTTTTTGTTAAATAAACCAACGGGCCCACATTATTTACTAATCATTATCTTTATCTCATATTATTTTCTAATCATTTACTAATCATTATGTTTTCTTCTTTTTAATAGTAAATAGTAAATGAGATAATGATTATGTTTTTTTTGTTTTTTCTTTTTGTTTTAATAAGTAAGCATATAATGTTATTATATTATTTATTTATAAATATAATATTACATGAAACAATATATTAATACATAAAAAAAATGATTAAAAGTAATATAAAATAGTACTAATACATAAAGAGAAATGATAAAATTAATATAAAATAGTAAATGAGATTAATTATTACATTTAATCACCTAAATCCATAAAAGTTCTTTAATCCATAAAAGTTCTTTGACGTGTTTGAACAACTATGTCTACGAGAATCTTGATGAGTGGGGTCGACATGCTTTTTTGGTTGAGTTTTCTTCAATTTGGGTCGTCCACGAGTATTTTTTTGAATTATAGGTTCACGAAGGCCGGTTGTACCTAACCCGATTATATCCTTTAACTTTTTTAGCAAACTTTTCTTTCCAACATCTGACAGCTTGTCAAATTCTTGTTTATAATGTTCTATTACACGATCACAACTAATACCATCATTCTGCTCGGATGTTGACGGTGAAATATCAAGCTTCCTCCAAAATATATCAATCGAATTCAAGGGAATATATTGACCTGAGGTAAAATATAAATTAGTATATTTTTCTAAAATGAAAATGTCAAACGTATGTTATATATGAATATACATACCCGAACTTATATAAATTGATAGTTCACAAGCACATGGTAACCCACAACTGTTGCGAAGTCGACAACCACAGTTTGAGGAGTCTAATTGAAAATCATTCAACCTCTTATGTTCTTCAAACATTATCTCAAGAGATAACGATTCGATCAATACAACCCACAAATTTATCCAAACTAGAGTTTGCGGATTCCAAATATTGTTTGAGCTTCGCATGTTGACTCTCAACTCTATTTGTTGTGTGTTCTCCAAAGTTAAGATGTTGATCAATCCAAACAGAAACAAACATTTCCATGTATCCTTAACTTTATATTCGCCGCCACGATCACACTTGAGTGCAACCTTATTCATATTCCCGCTTCGGTATTTATTTGATCTTTTGGTGACCACAACAACACCAACATCGCGTCCAATATTTTGTACCCAATCCATCATTTCTTCACGTGATCCGAACACCTATAAAGTAGTTTTTATTATGTTAACATATCTATATGAGTAATTTAGAAGAAAAAAACCTATATAAATATAATGATATATATTGTACTTGATTAGTGGCAAATTCCGATGTCCTCATAAAGAATTATATTCTTTTTCCTGACAAAAAAAAAAGATATTATTTTTGTCAATGAATTAAAGTTGCTAACATAAAAATACCTATCTATTAAAGAAAGATAATATGTACCTATAAAGTTGCTACTATTAAAATAAATAAATTAATATACTACATATATTAAATTAAAACAACTATTTTAAATTAAATAACATTTTATATATATGAGGTAAATAAAAATTAGGGCTAAAAGTCAACTAAATTTATTAAAACTATAAGGGAGTGTAGAAATACTAATTAATAGTATAATCAATAGTAAAGGTAATCACTTACACTAAAGGTAATTACTATAATCAATAGTATTCTATTCTAATAGTATTTCTATTCTAATTAATATTTTTTTTTTCTTCTATATATGTTATTTTATTCTAACAACATTAATTTACATACTATAAATTACACATACTATAAATTTCAAAGGTTCAAATAAATATGTTGCATTCCACAATAATCATAATCAATAAAAATAACATTTAATCCACATTAAAAAAAAAAAAAAAAAATGGAATGCTTTTTTTTATCTCTTTTGAATTCATAACAAAATAATAATAATGTTAAACTTTTAAAATGTAAACATACCAGATGAAAGAAGAAAATCCAAATATGTTATTAGTTAAAAAACTATTCTAACTCTTCTATTTATAATAGTATAAGTGATTAATAAATATTGGTTAGTGGTTAATTTAATTGAGATTTCTATTTTCAATAAACTTACACTTTCTAGATTTTGAAAAATGTAATTTTTAGAAAAAGTTACAGTATACGTAGATTTTATTTCCAAGAAACCAACATGTTTGATTTTTATTGTTGAAAGAGAGAATTTCAAGACAAAAATTGACTATAACCATACAAATTGTTGAATTTTATAACAAAAGTTAATTATATAGGCCCCTCAATTAGAGGATGTTGGTTTATTTAGTAGTGCCCTAAGCTAAATTTTACAGTTTACATCTTTGGTCAAAATTTCGTAATTTTTACATGCATGCAACAGATTCTGTCGATTTCTTCGGTTAGAGTCATAAATCAAAATCTTAAGTTGAAAAACATAACTTTAGTTTATTTTAATGAAATTTCCAGAGTTTCCATTTTATAAACTTTCATTTTTACCAATAAAAATTGCATGCAATGGAGTTTTTGATATGCTTTCATCATTTTAGTTATAAAACATACATAGATTTGATGATTTATGTATAATCTTGAGTAAGTATGAAAAATAAGTTCAAGAACAAGATTTTTACCTTTGAAATGATGAAATGATGGTGATGAAAGTATGAAAATATCCTTGAATTACTTAGATTATGCCTTTAGAAGGATTGTTTTTGAAAGAGTTATGTGTTTGTTTGTGAGAATTGAGACAGTATGAGTGTATGTGTGTGTTTGAGTTTGTGAAAAATGAAAGGGACAAAGGGGGTAATGCCAATGTACAAATTCTGGATTCAAGGGGTGTTTGACACCTGTTTTTATAGGTGTTGGTCCATATGGTCGGTTTTGGGTGAGTCACCAAGCACTAGCAACAACAAAATTTTTGAATTCCTGTGCTGAGTTGCGCCGCAACTGATTCTGTTGCTCCGCAAGAGGCTGATTTTCTGACTTTTTCGTTTTTGTTTAGTTTTCTTTGTTAAGTGTTTCGTTAGTTGAAAGTTTCCGGTTATTTTAGATAGGAACTTAGACAAGTTCACTAAGTATTTTCTTGGTATTAGGATTCATTTTGTGATTCCGATTCGATTCCGACGTACACGAGTTTACGAGACAAGTAACGACAAGGTTAATACAAAGTTAAGTTTAAAGGTAGAGAGTGCGGTTTTTACCTGAACTAGGACGGTTGTCACACATATTCTGTTTTTAAGTAATTGTGTTATTTTTTAAGAGCTTCTACTTGCCTATATTAAATAAAAAGTAGAGTTTAAATAAGCGTACCTAGACAGAATAACAAATGTGTATCTTTAACTGCAGTGAGGTGTTTAGTTTTTATTTTGACAGCACATAATAATAAGTATGTGTAACAGTTACCTGCAATGAGGATTATCGTTTGCCGACATATCTAAATCCGAGAATCCTGGAATAAAATATCAGTACAAATGCATATTGTTAGATATTTTAAATATCAAACAGATCAGGTACAAAGGACACTCCCAGTAAGTCCATCAGTAATAAGCATCTTATCCATTTTACCTGAAATAAGAATCTGAGACTTTAGTTCAATTCCTAATGCCGTTCTGAAACAGAGAAAAAAACCCAACGCAAATTAAATGAGCAAAAATCCTATTAGTTACTATAGAAATTTCCATAACTACTTTACTGACATCAACTAAAGTACCTGCGTTATAAGGGATTTGCAGAACGCAATCAAAGCTTTCGCCCTTCGCCGCTCGTTCCACTGATTACCAAGCTGCAACAAAAAAGTAAACAAATTTTAATCTCTTTCTTTATCGTCTATTATTTCTTATCGTAGTTCATTTTACATTTACCTTGCCGTTTATTTTGGGACGAACATCTGGCAAACACTGGTTACTCACCCTCATGGAAGCAATGTATTGAGCCAGAATTCCATATTCTGCGAAACACCCCTTTTTCCATGAAATAAGACATACAATACAAAAATTTAAAGATGCTTAAAGAGTTTCATTGGCCGAGACTAACCATATACATCAGACTTCTTTCTCTCAGGTAACAAACAAAGTAAAAACTGCGGTATTGCAGGAAATTCAAAGTGAATGAAATCAAAAATCCTCTCGAATCTAACAACAAATGGGGACTTCTTGTTTTGCTGATTTTCAATATCGTAACAAACAAATGAAATATCAATCTTCTCGTTCCATACATTAACAGATTCAACAACACGAATTTGAGTTATTGGTTATCTTACCTGCCCTTTCGCCTTTTTTGGGAAGCAGATTGGTCACTTTCTGCAAAGTCAGCAAACAACTCACTTTGCTGCAATAAAAACCCCAATTTCCTTTTTCCCTTAGTATTCTGTCATCACAACGCAATACCAAAAACAAAACAACATCAATATCAGCATCAATATACATAAACAACAAAAGCCGAAAAAGAGTATTACTACCCCATATGAAAAAAAACAGCAAAATCAGAAATGATGTTTCCATACCTCCGAACCGACAGCAAAACCTCCACACCTGTTATTAGAGTCGAGAAGATGTTTGACTTCATTCACTCTAAAGTTACTACAATCCTTCCGATTCGAGATTCGCCGGAGCAACACATTCCGCCAGAAACGTAAGAGTCACCATCTTCATCACCTCCGCAACCTAAACCCCTGTTTTACTCTCCGTTTCAGATTTTGTATCTATAAACTAATTAAAAAAAAACATAATAACAATTACCTCATCTGCCTGAGATATTAGTCGGAGACGACGAAGTCGTCAGTGAAACAGATGAATAGTGAGCAACGTTTACTCATCGGAGTACCAGCCGGCGATTTCGACATGCGATTCGGCGTTTAGATCTAGGGTTTCACTTTCGAGAGAGAGAGAGAAAGAATATTGTCTACAGAAGAAAGAGAGAGGCGGGAGAAACAAAGAGGCGGGGTTAGAGAAAAGACCAGACGGAGGAAACGCAGAGAAAAGACGACACGGAGGAAACGCAGTGGACGCGTGTAAAGAACGAAGACACGTGGAGGAAGAATAACCAAACCCAAACCCATACCAGATTAATACCCAACCCGACCCAAGCCCATACCAGATTAATACCCAACCCGGTTCATACCCTTTGGAAGTCGGAGCCCCAACCCGACCCGAACCCGACCCTGGCGCGAATCCATAGGCGAAGACGGGATTTGAATAGAAGGAGAATAATAAAAGCTTATTTTAAATATATAATTGTTTGGTAGTGATTCTTTTAGGCTTTTATCATTGAAAGACTAAAACTTCGATTGAAAAGGTTTTTAAAGAGTTATAGAGTGTGTTTGGTAAGGGTTTTGAGGATTTGAGCTTATGTTTTATACAACTTTTTTGATATAATTTATTTTGAAGAACTTATGAGAAAAATAAACTTATATAAGCCCGTAAAACATAAGCTCATAGAAAAGAGCTTTTCAAAAGGGTTTGATCTTTTGATAGTTATAATTATCTAAATACTCTAAATATACATTAAAATGTAATTTTTTTCATATCCTTTTGTGGCTTTTTCCATACATAACCTTAAGCTCCAACTACTTACCAAACAAGATTTTCATTTTTACATATAAGTCCCAGCTTCATCGATAAGTTTAAGCTACAAGTCTAGCCTAAACTCAAGCTCCATCTACTTACGTCAAATACCCTTAAACGTTTAAAAAAAATCAAAATAAAAGTTCAATCTTACAATCCCTAACTAGGGGTGAACAAAAGTACCATGGTACCGGTACCAACCCGTACCGTTTCGTTTGTATTCGATACAGTATTCGGTACTAAACTTTTTAAGAAAAACAAATAGGTACCAACCGGTTCGTTACAGGACGAGGAAATGGGTGAACAAATGTATCATGATACCGGTTTTTACCGTACGGTTTTAGGTATGAAGATTTCTTACAAAAACAAAGCGGTACCAACCGGTTCGGTACATGAGTGGTACCACACTCACCCTTATCCCCAACGATAAACGATATCTGCACCTTCTAAACTCATTTTCATCAAACACACTCTTTGTTATTCCATCAAATGATGAATCTATTTAAATTATAGAGTAAATTGCAATTTTAATCCCTTATGACTAGCTAATTCGTCGATTTCGTCCTTAAATTGTTTTCTTCATTTTTTCGGTCCCAAAGTTGTTAATTTTCGATTTTTTTTTTCCGTTAACGGAAAATACTAACGAAAAGTTGACGGAAGGACAAAAAAAATAAAATAAAATAAATAACAACTTTGGAACCGAAAAAATTGACTAGTCCCAAGGACTAAAATTATAATTTATTCTAAATTATATATTCAAGTCTAAGTTTCTTAATATATACTTGTAATTCTTTTATAGATAATATTGAATTAATCTTGGAAAAACAAACCTTGTTTTTTAATTGTTTTATCTTTAAAATCATATTTTATATGACAAACTTTTTATAAGTAATGTATAAAAGGTTAAGTTAGTTAATTATTAAGTTTTGAGACCACCACGATTGACCAAAATAGCTTTGTATATAGAAAAATGATGTTCAAGAAGCAGACTATAAAGATATCGAGACTCATAAACAACCTTGGCAACATCTTTGTACTCAATTTCGGCACTTAAGCGAGAAAGTGCATTTTTCTACTATTAGAGTGAACGTTTCTTTAGAACTATATTTTTCACGTCTAACTGATGAATAAACCATAATTGTGACAAAGCAATACTAATCATCGTACAAATACTTGCGGTTTTTACCACTTGACTGAACATTTCATTACAATCCATATATGCCAACATGTCACTAGCGGAAGTACTCTATGATGAGGTAGGTCATCCGACCACTATTGAAAAAAAAAAAAAATTTACAAAGCCTATACTAATATTTCGTTGAACCTTCTTAGATAAGTATTACGAATCTTCTTATATTCTAAGGAAAACAATAAACTAAATATATAAGCTCAAATTTATTTTGACTTTTGATACCTAAAAAATTTAACCAATTTATATGTACGACGTATGATGCGTGTATGATAGTTGAGAGATGAATTAGATTGTACTTGTCAATGAAGTTCATTAGAACTTATTTATCCAACAAAATGAGTGGTCCATTTATGATTGAGTTGTTTAGTTGTATTACATGTTGTTATTAGTAGGAGGAACTTATTAAGAGAGGTTTAAAACCTTATCGGATAATATTGTAATAACTTTTAATCTTTCATATTATTATCAAATTTATGTTTTTATGGTTTGCATTTGTGACTCTGAAGGTCGACCGACCCATTTCATTTTTTCCATTTTTCTCGCGTTGACTAAATACTTATGACAAAATCTTAACGACCCATGTGAATTAGAATCCTATATCCGCCACTACAACCTCTTGAGAATTTAGGTGGCTTAGGAGTCGGAAGTCTGCTTGCTAAAAATATGGGTCTTTTAGGTAGATGGTGGTGGCGGTTCATAACGGAGCCCGGAGGTTTATGCGTTAAAGTCATGGTTCTAAATAGCGCGCTATAGCGCTGCTATAGCGGCGCTAAGGCGCGAGGCGTGGCCTCGCCGTTACGAATCAGTCCATAGCGTTGTCTTAAAGCGTAGCGTGATGTAAGGCGCGCTATAGCGCCATATCGCGAGCTATTGCGTGTGGCGTTGCGCCTTTTCTTGAAGCGTTTATTGTTATTTCAGATTTGGGCTTTTTCAATTCACCTATTTGGACTTATATCAAATGGACCACTCATATAAACTAAAAAACTCAATCTGTATCACACAGTCACACTCACACACAAATATTTGTAAACTCGCTAACTCGCTATATATATGAAATATGCTATAAATATTGCCGCTATATATCACGCCTTAACAAACGCCGTAGCCTCGCTATAGCTTGTAAGGCTTGAGGCGTGGCAGTGCCGCTACGTCACGCCTCACGCCTCACGCTATTTAGAACCTTGGTTAAAGTTATTAAAAATGTTTCTGGCTATAGAGGTGGGTTTCATAACGGTGTGCATAAGGGGGTTTGGAACGGTGTTTTAAGTTGTGGTCCAGCCTTGAATAGTATGGGGATTCCGTTCTCTAAATCTTTTTTTTTGCAAATTCGGTGACGGAAGAGGTTGTAGTTTTCGGTTTGGATGCAAATTGTAATTGTCTTTTTAAAGACAGATGGGTGGTTGTGTCTTAAGGTGGAATATGTACGTGGCCTGGGATTGGAGGGTGCAACCGAGGGGAGAGGTGTGCCGACTCAATGCATTTCTTTCTGATGTTAATTGCAGGTCGGGGGTGAAAGATAGTTGGGGTTGGGAGTTGCAGCAAGATTGCGTGTTTTCTATGAAATACCTTTCAACAATTGTGGACGAGAAGCTGTTAGATATACGGGTGTTGAAGTCTGATTTTTGTTGGGTTAGTTTGGTTCCTAGGAAAATCAATATTTTCATTTGGAGAGCTAACTTAGATAGTTGAATTTGTCCTCCCTTTTCTCTTGCCCGTTATGTAATTGTGAGCCAGAGACGCTGCAACACCTGTTTTCTAAGGCGGCCTGGGCAAGGTGTTAACCTAGTGGAATTTTTCGCATTCGAGCCCAACTTGTCTACAACAATTATTTTCACATTCAAATTGGAGCTCAACTCGGTCGCTAAAAAGTAAAGCTTTTTGGGTGTTTGTTATGTGCTCATGTGGTTGATTTGGGGATACAGGAACAAAGTCGTTCATGCTTCGGATGAGGAGGCTAAGCAGGAAATGGTGGATCTGTTCTCGCATCTCCAAGGGCTGGCTTTGCTCTGGATTTCGAACAGATGCAATAATAAACATTTAGTTTGGGATAGTTGGGTTAGTAACCCTGATGAGGCGTTTTTGTAATATGTGCTCGTATTTTTTCTGTTGGAGTTTCTAGTGCCTTTGGCTCTGTTTGATGGATTGTTGCGTTGGCCCTCCATCTTGGAGGCTCCCTCT
The DNA here is from genome assembly GCA_910822075.1 of Senecio squalidus. NCBI lineage: Eukaryota > Viridiplantae > Streptophyta > Magnoliopsida > Asterales > Asteraceae > Senecio > Senecio squalidus. Next base: position 33,192,403 of record CAJVGC010000590.1, read on the forward strand.
CCCTGTTGTTTTGATTCTGTATTGGGGGTTTTAATTTAATGTTTCTTGGCCTTGCAAAAAAAAAACAAAAACTACAACCTGTTGAGACCTACGATCACAAAGATAATAATATCATTTTGGTTTGGATATGTCATACATGCTTCATGTGGTGATGGAGCGATAAGATTGCATGTTTAGGCGAGAATTGACAGGGCGGGTAGAAGGACCAGATCGATGGACAAATTAGGCAGAGGGTAGGCTTAAGAAAATTTTATACTATTACAATCACTTGTCATATCTGATAAACAAGCTCGTCTCGTGAATCTCGAGGCCCTGTGTTTAAACTTATTTCATGAAAGGTATTATATATAAGAAAAAAAAATCGACTCTGCATTGGTGATAACTTGTAGTTAAATAATTTCCTTTTAACTATAAGACGATGATATAGAAAGAAATGGAATACCGAAGTTGTATTCGCTGAAGTAAACTATATAATCCATTAGATAGTTTTTCTTTTGCCTCAAAATATATCTACAAACTATGAAAGAAGCAAATAAAACCAAAGGAAATTAGATTTGATATTTGTTGGTCTAATAATTTGGTTAGAGAGCAAACTTTGATGAAAATTTTAATATTCGGTAAAATTTTGGTAGTAAAATTCAACCAAACTATATGAATCATATACATATGATTTGTTTGATAAACTAACTTGTAGGTGGAGCTAATAGCTTGTAGCTAGAGTTTAAAGTTTGGGCTTATGGATATGTTTGGATGGAAGCTCGTTTTTGAAAAATAAGCTCTTTGAAAAATATTCAAAGCTTAAAGCTGGAGCTTTTATTTTTCGTAAATATGTTTGAAAAGTAGCTGAAATTAGAGTTTAAAAATGTAAAATGACTAAAAAGTACATAATAATATAATAAGAGAAATTAACAGAAAGGTATTTATGTAATCTTTAATTTTTAATATATAATAAAAGAGGGGCTTAAATGCCAAATGGTGAATTAAGGTCTCTTGGATTACTTAACTTCTTTGATAGCAGCCGTTAGATCAAATTGATGATGTCATTAAAGATTATTTTCATTTTAAACCCACTTACAATACATAATTACATTATCTCTTTAATTCTATCTTTACTAAAATAAAAAACATAACTATAATTTACTTATAGAATCATTCAATTTGGATATGATTTAACTTATTATTATTCAAAAATCTCCTAATACAAAATATCAAAACATGTGTATAAACGTAAAAATGTATATGTTAACTATAAACAACATGTGTATAATCATAAAACTATATATATTATTATACATATAACATTATTTTTCATAATAAATTAAAATCTACATGAACATAATATTTACGATTCAATTTTAATTTTTTTCCGCGTTATCGCGGGACAATAATCTAGTTTACCATAATATAAACTCAAACTATTTTTTGAGTTACTTGAAATACCTTATTTTTTTTTAAATAAGCTCAAAACAAATAAGATTTATTTAAAAAAAAAAGCTAACCGTAAATAAGCCCATTAAGCCCCTTCCAACATAACCATATTTGTGAAATACAAGTTTTCCTTGAATTAGAAAATCTCTTATTAGAATTGTTGACGAAAAAAAGAAGTTTGTGATAAAAGTTAAAATTTGCCAAGACAAATAAAGTTCATGGAGTAATTATTAGCAAGTAAAGTAAATATATTTTATTTCTTTATAGATGATATCAATGTGGTTTTGACACTTTTCTATTCGATTTGGAGCTCCAAAGATTCGTGTTTGAATTTCATGTTGATATAGGAAAAAAGATGAAAAAGGAAAAAAGAAACACAAAGTAAGGTTACTAAAATTGGGAAAGTAAATTAGTTCGTTGCGCCAAGATAAAAGGAGTTCACCCCCGAAATCAAAGTCAACCCAAACGAATATTTTAAGAATTCAGAAAGAAGATCTTCGAACTTTACATTAGAAAAGATCTGATTAAAGATGAGTGTTCACCACCTTGAAGTTGGCTCACAAACCTAGTCACCAAACAAACTAATACACAATGTTCGCTTATTCATGATAGATATTTGTTTAAATAATTATCTAGATATATAATTAATTTTGAATTGAAACAATCTTAGAGTGTCACGTAAGTCATGTGGCATTTTTGGATAAACTATTGTAATTAATATAATCTTAATTAAAAAATTATTTAAATGTAGACACAGGAATAGAATTATATAAAAATAAGAATTTATTTCTTGTTAGATTATTAATATCAATATGACTTATTAATATTTTATTTTTTTCTTAACTCCACTTTGCAAAAATTCTCCTACGGTTACTTTTTTAAGTATTCAAAAGGTTCATTATTATTTCAAATTCTGAATTATGGTCCTATTTCATTTGTACATTTACTTTTTTGAGTAATCAAAAGGTTTGTTATTATTTCAAATTCTTAATTATGGTCCTATTTCATTTGTAACTTTTATATTTTCTTTAGAACGACTATTATAGTGATTTGGGGCCACAATGACATCTAAATGGGCAATATGCAACTCACGGACTTTACACCAAAGTTAGTTATCTCATAATATTTATCAAAGGAGGAAACCCAGAGGAAACTCGAGACCTCTCTTAGGGACGAACAATCTCTTACCAATGGGACAAACCTCCATTCATAACTTTTATATTAATTTTCTATTTTGATAAAGTATTATTAATGTTTGTGTCTGGTGTTTTATAGTTTGGAATTTTGTTATTACTCCATTGACTTATTCAGTTACGTTGTAAATATCTGTTTCTTATGTTTGAGAAAGTTGTATAAATTAGGATTCAATAACTCCTTTGAATGTGTATGGTTATTTAACTAGTAGATTTGATTGGATAAAAATAATTATTTATGTTGTAATTTTAAATTTGTAACTTTTTTTTTTTCCGAATTTCAAGTCAACATAATAATTAAAAGAATCTGCAAATGATAGCCCCTAAAACTATCATTAAGAAGTAGTTTTCACACTTAATATAATTGACGACAACCTCTTAAAAATATACTACTAAGAAATCTGTTCAAAAACCGTTCAAAATCTACCAGTCGATAAATGAGAGACTACATAATTATTTATATCTTAACCACTAATAATATACATGTTATATAACATATATGTTATTGATTTTGAAAGATAAACATTATACAAGTTATATAATTTTACATAAATATATGATTGATGTTATAAATAAATACTAATTTTAGTTAAAATATATAACTTATATGACATTCTTAATTGTTTATGATAGATTATAATCTATTGATATTTTCTTTCTTATTTTAATTATATACATTTTATTTTTATATTTTATATAACAAATTTTATACATCTCCATAACTTCTGTAATAAAAGTTAATAGATAATTTTTAAATAACCATATATGGTACGGTTAAAACTAGTACAATAATAATAAATGATAAATAGATAAATATTTGGTTGGGGGTTATAGGTGGTAATGAATGATAATGATAATGAATAAACGAGGTTGGTTCATATAATTCAATCATTCATTAACCACCATTACCCTCAATTACCCAATAATCCATTACCCACTAAAATGAGGTTAATAACTTTCATTATCGGTTATCATTCTTTTCCCATTAACCAACACAAACCAAGCACACCCTAAGATTGGTAAGGTACTAATAATATCGAATGTTTACTTGTTATTATGAACACGAGTTAATGATGGATGGCAGACCATAATTCGAATTGTTGATGGAGGTGGTGGGACGGCAGCAGTAAAGACACTAGAGGAGGTGGGCGACGGCTAAGAAGGAATTAGGGTTTGTAGTGTTTTTGGTGGTTTTGTGTGATTGATATCTTTAGGTTAGTTTAGTTTTAGTTTAGCATTGGATTAGAGACCATTAGACCTGGTTATCCAGTAATAAAAGCCCGGTTCGATGGTTGGAGATCATGGTTGGCCCAAATAACTCGACACAAGACAACACAACGAACATTGAAAATCTGCTCGGGCACCCCGGTGTGTCGCCCCTCCATCAGATACAAACTCGATTTTTCGTTAAACTTGTTTTCGAGCAACGGACGATATCCCGAAAGTGCGATACACGAATTACTCGATACACGGAACATAGAATAAGTACAAAGTCGTTGTAATAATGAAACCGAAAGTTCTCGAAAGGTTTATATAAAGTATACGAATACGTCATAGTATGAATATGAAATCTAGAAAGTTTCTCGATAAATATCTAGGAGCTCAACTAGGGAACTATCTACTGTGCATCTAACTAACGAAAGCATCACACAAAAAGTATACACACATATCATAGAAGTCAATTTATATCAGAAAACATAACTTTTAATCTCGTATCAATAGTAATAATCAAGTTTGAAGTTTTTCAGTAAAATGCGGTAATGATCTACATGCATACTAAACTAACTAAGGACGGAGAGAATGACGGTTGTCACAAATAGTAAGTAGAAGTTCGTTCTCATGGATTAAATTTAGCTTAAATAAAGAATTAATGAAACTGTTTTGTTTTGGTTTGTTTTGTGATCGAATTGCCGCGTTGCTAACTAGATTAAGAAAAGTGATTAAAGTAATCGTTCGTTGAAAAGTTGATTGTTTTTGTAATCAATTAAGGAGAATACACTCATTTGGTAACTTCATTAATGATCTAATTAAACTTACATAATTGAATGTTTGTTTTTAACCTCTAATGTATAATTAAGTTCGTCTCGAATACCTAATTAACTTTAATTATTTCAAACTCTACTATATCTCTCGAATACAGTAAAAATCAATAGATAACAAAGCATTAAGAAACAAGTCGGTGTTTTATTATTTAATCTTATAAAGTTTTCTCTCGAATAGTTTCTCTAGTTTTCTAATCCAATCTCTTGTAATTATTAACTAGCTTACTCGTTTTAGTCTAATTATCAAAGTTACTACTACTAATTCATCTCGGATATTAGCAATTCTAAACCAATTAAAGACCGATTGATTTGTTTCATTCAATTAACTAATCTTACTCTAGATTCCTCTCGAATACCTAGAATATCGACTAAACAATTGAATATAAACAACTTAAAACAATATTTAAGACATAAACAATAAAGGTTCTTCGATTAAACATAAACACCTAAAAACATTCAATCATAATAAGCTAAATAATCACAAAAGGTCCATTACCAAACAAGTGGTAAAATTATTAGCTATTCATGTTCATATTAAAGTAAACAAATAGAAAAGAAGTAGATATAATACCAATAATTCGATTAAGTAATGTAAGAATTGCGAAAAACGATAATGTTGAAGTTTTAGCTTTAAAACTAGGCTTCAAACTCTTCTTGCAGCTCCTAAACCGATTATTAAACTCCAAAATCGACAAACTGAATAATAATTGTAAAGTCTCGGTTTGTATTTATAGGAAGAAATCCGGATTCCATAAAAACTCCTACTGCGCCGCAGTCCATTTGTTTCCTAATTTGATACCAACACAAGTTCCACGTTGCGCTGCACTGAGCAACATACTGCGCCGCAGTCCGGATTCTAGAAGTTTCTTGCACGTTTGACTTTTGTTGACCGACTGGGCCGCACCACCTTCTCATTACGTCGCACTCGCAAATTCACCATATTATGTCATTTTCATCTTTTCCCTTGCGTTTCTCGTCTAATCTTCCACTTCCCGATAATATCAACGTGTAATCTGAATAAAATAACTTTTCACATGATTAAATGTAAAAACCTATCATATCCATCATGTTTAATACGAAAATCGACCGAATATCGCATAGAAATATGTGTATAAATATGCGATATCAAATCCCCCCAAAAGTATCGTTTTGCTTGCCCTCAAGCAAAAACTATGTTTCAAACAAATTATCAAGCCATGTTTAAAAGCATAACCAAACACCTCACGAATTTTATGGGAGTAAATCACACAGTCTCTCAAACTAGTCTAAAGGGTGTGTAAAGTATTCTGTAGATCCGCTCAATTGCTCAGTCATGGTGAGTTTTCTATCATAGGCTTGATAAAGAATCACTTCTCCACCATTAGAGTCTAGGTACAACTACACGGAGACTTTTATTCGGGTTGTAATGTACACGTAAAGGCATGTGGAAATATATAATGGAGTGTAAAGGGTAAATAAATAAAAAGTATGCAAAAATTAACGTAGTATACATCTACCTTAGACTAAATCCGAACTCCTAAATCTTTAACGAACCGAATTCCTAACTTAAAATTTTGAAATTCGTACAATACTTCACACTAACTCTATATACACTAAATTACTTTATTTTAACTTTCTGCGACTCTTTTTCCAGCTTTCCTAATTTTTCGATTTTTTTATTTTTTTTTATTTTTTTTATTTAGTACATGACTTACAGTAACGTTTTGGTAAAATGGTATGCTCAAAAGGCTTACTTAAAACTAGCTAATTTTTTTCTATTTTTCAATCACATAATAAATCTTCAAAATACTTCAATCTTCATATAATAGCAATCAAAATCTAAGTTTGGATTAATCTAATAACGAAACAAAAAATAGGCGAGTGTACAAAAATATATAGTAGTGTTTAAGAAACGAAATTTTTTAGGGGCAAAGTGTTTTAGTAGAGTTTCTAACACTAAAAATGAGTGTTACAAGGGTTAGGCGGAATACTAGCAAATCAATGTGATTAACTATACAAAAATATAAAAGAAATGAAAAGGCTAAACAAAATGATTAATCACAATTTTCCCCTACCCTTGAACAAAATTACACAAAGTTGCCCTAATGTAATGCTCATATATGGTCTCGAAGTGTATAACAATGTCAAGTTCTAAAGTCATCAACCATCAGCACACTCAAAGAATCCAAAAAGTAGCATTAAAGATGAATGCTTTCAAAGTTTCAAAATCTCACTATTTCGAGTGGGGTATCAAATATGCTAGGTTATGCAACAAAATTTTAAGGTTTTACCAACAAAATTTTGACCTCTCATCATTAACTTTAACCAAAAGCTTAACAGAAAAAGATCTAAAGGAATTCCCGACAACAATTTAAGACTCAACATTTCTACCACGAAAGAACTACGAACTCGAGGTGACCAGTTAAGTACGGAGTATATAATTGCTTTAAATCTCAAAACCCAGAGTTCTCAAATGTTTACTAAAGTTCACGTAGTTCGAAAATGATTAGGACATATAAACACATGATTAGTTTGGTAAGTCATTTAGAAACTTAACTAGCGGGTTCTACCTACTTGTGCACCTAAAGCATGGTAAAAGTCCATCACACATAATACTACACTTATGTAAAAGTCAGAATTCACACAACAAAGTAATAAGTATTTTGCAAACAAAAGTTTTTAACAACAGTCAGAAATGAGCTACAGGCATAAAAGACTAACTAGGGACGGAAAGAGTGACGGTTGTCACAAGATCAATGGAAACTAACTCCGTTTTCTTTTCGCATTGACGACGACATGGTTACATGTGCGAGCTCAATTTAATTTCCAGGATACACGAAATCTAGAACTATAAATCCAATTATAATTTGTTATATTAGGATAGCATTTACAATAATTGGAAGTGTTATTTAGATATTTGGAACCAAATCTAACCCTAATCCCCGCAATCGCCTACTAACAACCTTCCATTTAGGGTTTATTAATTTAGAATATGTAAGAAGCATTATGTTATGTTTGACAAAAATATTATTAATAATAATTAATCATTGATTAAAAGTGTATGACGTAAACCAGATCGAATAATACAACTGTATGGGCCAAATCAAGTAAGCATGTGATGAACACACTCATATCTTCAAAACGTATATATTTAAACTAGCAGGAAAGTAAGCATGTGATGAACACACTCATATCTTCAAAACGTATATAAAATAAGAAAAAATTGAAATATCTCATAATCAACCATTTCTAAATAAGGAAATTCCCTCCGGCCAGGAAACCCGCGCCGCGCGATATAGCGGGGTAAAAAAAAATTTATGTTCGACATAATTATACTAAAGTTTACCATATCATTTTGGATATGAGATCGACGTCATACACAACAAATAACTTTTAAACAAAAATTAAAGGAAAGATAGGAACATTTAGCAATACGTTGTTAAGTGTTTTATGGTTTAAATTAATTTTTAATTAAAATTTAATTAATGTATTTTTTGAAAAAGTCATATTTATTAAAGAAGGATATGTTTAACAATTAATGATATTTCATATAAATTAGTAAATTCGAAATTATATTTTAATAACAAATTAGGGATAATTTAGTAATTTTATTCTTAAAATTGAACTTTAAAATTAACAACCCAGTTGCTTTATAAGTAGTTTAGATAAGAATAAGTGAGTATTATATTTTTGAATCATGCATTTACATGTGCGGTTTCGGCTATTGGTTGCCGGGGATATCCATTACAACAATGCTACTCTTTTATTTTAACGAGAAACAAAACTCTTATAAAAGATTTATAAAACTTACTTGTTATTTAAAATATATATTTGCTTTCAATTGTAAACATTATATTATATTAGTAATTAAAAGATATTTAAGAAAATAGTTAGAGCAAATCTTTGCAATAGTTAATGGAACACAATGTTCATATACGAAGTCATTTTGCAAGATATCTTGTTTTAAGTATTATCCAATGCAGATATCAAACAACATAACTCGGTTTATAAATCAAAATAGGACTAAATAATGATAACTTTTTCACATAGATAAAACTTGATCCCACTTTACCCATGCAAGAAGATTCTTTTTCTCCACCCCACCCAACCCATCCCAAAAGAACTTACATCTAACGCTCTCAAGGCCCCGAAACATAGAGAAATAATACAAAGCCAAGCTTCCAAAAAACGACTTAACCAATATCAATCGACCACCAAATGACATAGATCTATGTTATTTTTATTAATGTGCTTATAATTATAACCAAAATGCAGTTTAGTATCCTGAACTTGGTTAAGTAAAAAATTTATACCATGAACAATTGTAGGTCGTAAACGGTATCTTGAACTTGAAAAGTGGATTTTTTTTAGTACCTTAAACTTGACTAATTGAATTAGAATTCAAATCGAACATAGGTCTGAAAAGTATAGGACCGAGAACGGACCAGACCTAACCGAATCAGATTATTTTACATTTCTAATACACGTTAAAAGAGATTTTCATATCATATCCTTATAAAACCGCTAAAATTTTAAATTTTAAAATTATATAGGGTACTAGAAATTTCACTTACCTACTTCATGTTTAAATATAAATTGGCTCATTATCATCTCCATTTTTAATTTATTATTATTATTATTATTATTATTATTATTATTATTATTATTATTATTATTATTTCATCACTAATATATTTATTATCTTATTATTCACGTTTTCTTATTAGTCCCTCCGTCTCAATAAAAGTGTTTGAAAACAAAAAAAATGATCGAAATAAAATAAGTGCAGTAATTGAAGTATTTTTTTCATTAGAGTACCTCTTGTGCACATGTATTAAAGACGTCGGTTACTTTTAGAGTTTGAAAAATTAAATTTTTTTAAGGGCAAAATACGAAGTTACTACATTTTAACCATCTATAATTAGAAACAAGACAATAATTTTGGGGGAAACATATATAGAAAGATGGACATTTTTTTAGGACAAATGGAGTATTATTTAGTTATAATCATATTTATATTAATATTAATATTATTATTATTATTATTATTATTTACTTTTATTTTTATTATGATTATTGTTTAAATATATATATATATATATATATATATATATATATATATATATATATATATATATATATATATATATATATATATATATAGAGTTGGTTTCATTTAAGAACCATGTAATTATTTAGGAACCATTAGGAACCATTTTTAGGCAAGGTGGCAATTTTGTAATTAAACTCAAGGTGGCAATTTTGTAATTAAGTCAAAATTGAGGGCCAAATTGGAAATCAATTAAAACCCACTTTAAAATCCTAATTAACTTTAAATTAACATATCTAGAGTATAACTAGGTTTTAGGAAAAACTAAATACACCATTAGAACAAGCATTTAATTATCTTTCCAACGAGCACCCACTTGATATACTTTTGACGACTTTTTTTTTTTTTTTTTTTTACAGTGAGTTTCGGTATATACACTAGTGTATATACTAAATATTCACCAGTGTATATACTAATTCACAAAAAACACATCTGAACCATATATACTATACACTAGTGTATACACTATATTCACTAATGTATAGTTATACACTAGTGTATTTATACACTACAGTAGTGTATTTATACACTAGTGTATACACTATATTCACTAATGTATAGTTATACACTAGTGTATTTATACAATATACACTAGTGTATACACTATATTCACTAATGTATAAGATGTATTCTCTATTGAATACATGGTATTCACTGGTGTATATTGTATATTCACTTGTGTATATTGCGTATTCACTGGTGTATATTGTATATTCACTTGTGTATATATATATTGTATATTCACTTTTGTATATTGCGTATTCACAATTAAAAGGAAATTAATATAAAGATTCGTATACATTAGTGAATATAGTGTATACACTAGTGTTTTTGGTGAATTAGTATATACACTGGTGAATATTTAGTATATACACTAGTGTATATACCGAAACTCACTAAAAAAAAAAAAAAAAAAAAAGTCGTCAAAAGTATATCAAGTGGGTGCTCGTTGGAAAGATAATTAAATGCTTGTTTTAATGGTGTATTTAGTTTTTCCTAAAACCTAGTTATACTCTAGATATGCTAATTTAAAGTTAATTAGTATTTTAAAGTGGGTTTTAATTGATTTCCAATTTGGGGATTTGACTTAATTACAAAATTGCCACCTTGCCTAAAAATGGTTCCTAATGGTTCCTAAATAATTGATGGTTCCTAAATGAACCCACCTCTATATATATATATATATATATATATATATATATATATATATATATATATATATATATATATATATATATATATATATATTCTTTTATATATTACATATATATATAGAAATATTTAAATAATATAAACTCTTAGAATAAATTTAATATTTATTAACCAAACATATTACATGAATCAAATTATCCATCATCAAACTCCATAGAATAAAATTCATTGGCAATCATTTTTAAGAGTTAATTACATAATCGTCTCTATGGTTTACTTTAAATTACGGATTTCGTCCCTAAGTTTAAAATATTGCATAAATCGTCCATTTTTTGAAACTAATTACGCTTTTCGTCCCTAATTTCTAACAGACATCCATTTTAGGGACAGAATGTGAAATTAGTTAGAGATAATTTTAACGGAAATTATTAACGGACATCCATTTTAGGGACGAAAAGGGTGATTAGTTTATAAAAATGGACGAATTATGCAATGTTTTAAACTTAGAGACGAAATTCGTAATTTTAGATAAATCATAGGGACAATTTATGTAATTACAATTCTTTTCAAAAATTACAATTCTTTTGACCAAACACACTCTTAAGAAAAGAAGATTGTCACATAAACACTATATTATCTCTTGTAGTTAATAAATTCATAGCTATATTATCAAATTTTGACTTATTATTTACATATTTCAAATAAAAGGAAATTATCTTTACTAATAATTTATTTGAAAGAGTAATTAATTCTTGGAAGGTACATAAATATATAATCAAAGAAATTATCTTTAATAACCCTTACAAGGAATAATTGATCTATTTAGTTAGCAATGTACACAAATACAGAATCTAAGAATATTAATGTGAGTTGCCTTAAAAATGATTAAAGGCCTCATTCATCTATTCTTAGAAGGTACTTTAACTCAGAGGTCCTCGTACTTTCAAATAATCTTTTATATAACTTCTTCATATATTAACCAAATCACATCTTCCCCGAGAGTCTTAACAAATTGTTAGCGTCACATAAAGCCCGTCTTCAAGATCAATGGAAACTAACTTCATTTTCTTTTCGCACTAACAACACCATGGTAAAAAGTGTTGAGCTCAATTAAATATCCAAAATTGAGACTTTAATTCCAAATGCTAAGGTTCTTCTAGCCCATACAAAATGAAAAAGGAGTTATATCGAAACGTAATTCTAGCATCCATCAACGTAAATCGATTGATAATTAAGTTGTTATATTCAGGGCCGGATATGGGCCTGTGCAAGGTGGGCTGTTGCACAGGGCCCATTATCCAGAAGGGGCCTACAAACTTTATGTGCATGATATGGTTTCAATTAGCCTACGAACATCAGCCCAACACTACTCAAGGTTATTACTATTATAGAATCTTTCTTTAGTTTAAACATTATGTAATTAAATATTGTAAATGATTTATTATTATTTGATAAATGATATATAACCTAGGAATCATATAAACAAACGTCAGATCACGAAACTTTTTCTTCAATCAAGAATCATATAAATCTTGAATCTTTTATTTTGTTGATCCACTTAAAAAATTAATAAAAGTTCCTAGGATTATAGATTTATACATATATAGATTGAATGTAATTTTGTCATAAACTATTTGTGAAAGTAATTTGATGTTTTCAGCACTGTTACAACTTATCAGTTTTAGTAAACTTTTTTAAAACTATTTAGACTATTCGTATTTAAGGGGCGTCATTTGATTTTTATCTTGAATATTCTTACAATTTATCAATTTTTTGTTAACTTTTTTTAAGTATTTAGATTATTTGTATTTAAGGGCCTCATTTGCTTAGCCGAGCAGGGCACCCAAAATCCACGGGACGGCCCTGGTTATATTAGGGTTGCATTTACAACCATTGGTAGTGTTATTTAGTTTTTTTGGAACCAAATCTAACCCTAATCCCCTCAATCACCTACTAACAACCTTCCATTTAGGGTTTATTAATTATAATTAAAATATGAAATAAATATTATGTTTGACAAAACACTTATTAATTAAGGCGGCGGTTGGTTCAATGGGTAGTTAATGGGAAAAGGAATACTATGGAATGGAATGGGTGGTTAATGAATAACTCCGATTTGGAATATAATGGAGTATTACCTATTATTATGCAATGATTAACTACAACACAACAAACCAACCTCCATCAATCATTATCATTACCTCCCATTACCCCCAACCAAACACCCCTTCATTTATTAAAAGTAAGTGTATGACGTTAACCAGATCGAATAATACAACTGTATGAGCCAAATCAAGTAAGCATGTGATGAACACACTCATATCTTCAAAACGTATATATTTAAATAAGAATAAGTGAGTATTAAATTTTTGAATCAACCATTTACATGTGCCGGGAATATCCATTACAACAATGCTACTCTTTTATTTTAGAACGAGAAACAAAACTCTTATAAAAGATTTATAAAACTTACTTATTTTTTAAAATATATATTTGTTTTCAATTGTAACATTATATTATATTATATTAGTAATTAAAAGATACTTAAGAAAATAGTTATAGCAAATCCTTGCAATAATTAATGGAACACAATGTTCATATACGAAGTCATTTTGTAAGATATCTTGTTTTAAGTATTATCCAATGCGGATATCAAACAACATAACTCGGTTTATAAATCAAAATAGGACCAAATAATGATAACTTTTTCACATAGATGAAGCAATGGAACTCCATGAATTTTCTTCGTTAGAGAGAGTTGTCTTATCATGTCCCGTAAAAGCATTACAAGGTTGAACTTTTAAATCAAGAGTGAATAATATTGTACTGATGATATATTCTCGACTCTCATATATTCCACACGTTCTCTCCATCTGAATAAGATTGTTGATGTCGTCTAAATCCAACACATCTGATTCTCTATACATATTTGTTTTGTTTTAGCTTAGCTTAGCATGCAAAAATAAAGATTTGAAAATTTGTTAGGTAAATGTTAGGGGCATAATTTGTACAAACGTCCGGGTTTTGATAACGACAATTATGTAAATTGTTTTTAAAGAGTAAATATATGGATAATTTGGTTGTATATCCGTAATGTATTTATGATTTTCTAAATACATAGTTTTATTTATTTATATACATTATAAAACATTTGAGTATAACGTGTTCAAATTTAAGCATGGTAAAATTTCTAAATTACCCTTTTAACTAAACATTTATTAAATAATTAAAAATATAACTCCATAACACACATACCATATATATACTTAAAATTTTGAAATAATTAAATTTCTTTTTCTATAAACTTAAAATAATCAATTTTTAGTGTGTAAAATTTCAAATAAATAGATTAATCTTTAGAATTTCTAACTAATTGAATGTTAATAAACCGAAATTCTTTATCGTTCGTAAAATTATTTGTAACAAAATATGTATCATCGATTTATATATTTATTATCGCCGTTGCATTGCGCGGACATCATAATAGTTTATATAAAAGAAAACCAAACATGTGATAATTTGTAAAAGGTATTACTCCATGTTAGCAAATCCTAATAGCAATAACAAATTTAGAAAGAAACATAATGGGCTAATGAGATGTACCGGCCCAATATCAAAAAATTGTTTCAGAGATTAACAATCATTGGCATTTCGCAGAAGGAAACCTCACACACTAAAACACACACACACAGATAGATATAGATATAGAGATATAGAGAGAGAAAATAGATAGGGATGGTAAGAGAAGTATCAGAAAGCTGTATGGATGGTTTGTTAACCGAGATCGTATCTTTGTATTGTAATCGGTTCTACGCAAATAAGCCAGAACTCGCTGCTCGTAGAATTGAAGCTATTGGTTACCAGGTTGGCCACCAGCTCTCCGAAAGGTATTACTCAATTCAATTCACACTAATTTTAACCTAAATTCATTTTTTCAATTATTATACAATCTTAAGATCAGCTTTAGGTTTAGTATATATGTATTTGGATTACCTTTGTGTATGAAATTTGTTTATTCGTCTATTTCATACAGCAGAATATTCCCAAATATTTCTTCTGAAAGCCGTTTAGATTTCGATTAGGTTTAGAAAGAAATGCTGTCTAAACGGTGTTTAACAGAATTTTAATTTGATATCCTTGTTGTGACGTTCTAGCACCACGTAAATTTGCCATTGATGGCAAAGTGTTTTAACAAAATTCTGACCTTCCTGCTCTCCCATAGTTAGTTGTTACGTAATTTTCTTTGATTCTGCGCCTTGTCGGCCTACTTATTGACCAAACACTTTAAGTTCGAGTCCCTTTGTTCTTAGCATGTTATCATGCCCTTTGGCTTCTTCTATATTTTATTTTGTATTCACTGACGAAACTTTGGCTAACATCTTGTACAGCGCTAAAGTAGACACACCCATAGAGTAAGATGGTTTGATTACATATTAATATATCGGTTATGATTCTGGTTAGGTACACAATGGAGCGCCCGCGGTTTAACGATCACCTAGAGGCTATCAAGTTTATCTGCAAAGATTTCTGGACTGAGCTCTTTAAGAAGCAAATAGACAATTTAAAGACTAATCATAGAGTAAGATTTGGATCCAAAGTTTTACAAGATATGCTATGGTGGCTAATATTTTTTTCTTGCAGGGTACATTTGTGTTGCAGGATAATAAGTTTCGGTGGCTTTCACGAATGTCAGGGGATTCATCAGTGGATATGTCTGGTGCAGCTCAAGATCCTTCTGCCATGTCGGAAAATAAAGCAGCACAGGCAACTAGCATGCATCTCTACTTCCCCTGCGGACTTATTAGAGGGGCACTTTCGACACTGGGAATTCCTTGTGCTGTTTCAGCTGATATATCTAACCTTCCTGCATGTAAGTTCTCAAAAAAACTCCCGCCTTAGCGTTAGGACACCTAAAAGATTTGGAAGCTATAAGGTTATCTGCATTATATAAACTAGGGAGCGCAAGAGCATAAAAGTTGAAACAACTAGCATTATAGGTATCTATGTCGATTAGTTTAGGTGTAAATATTGGTTTGTGATTAGTAAACGCCTCTTACATTTATATTATCCCATGAAATTGCAACATTTGACTTCGCTCAAAAAATTCAGAAATGTGTACCGACTATATATCAGATATCTTAAATAACATCTAACAAGAAACAACATAAAGTAATCTTGTGAACCCAAAACAACTCCATGACCATCCATTTTATTTGTAATTTTATGTGAAAATATGTAATTTCGGCACTGAAACTTTTCAAAAGGTGGCAATATTGACCCATATACCTAAAAATGGGTCAATGTCAATTGGGGTTGTATATTTTCTGCATGTGCTCTTGCTCTCGGTTAAAAATGAAATTGGTCAAAACTCACCGAATGTATTTTCCAATGCTTACAACTTTTTGAACTACTTTATTTATTAGAATCATATTTGTTATTTTAATTGAATAATTTTACTAATGATATTTAGACCGGATTTTTTTTTAAGGTCATTATTGGTGGCGGGTCAACTGACCGTAGGCCTGTTTGGACTTGCATTTTAAATTACTTGTTTGATCTGTTAGGCCTTTAGTCAGCCTTCTCATTTTGCCACCTTTACTTCTCGTGCACCATTTCTTATTTGCTTTCAACTATGACTTTTAACCGGAAGAAAGCTATCGATGTGACTCGGTTTAGAAAAACAGTCCATTATAAACTCTTCATGCTTTGTCTGTTTATGCCTTTTTCCCAGAGGTCGGCATATAATAGCTTTGCGGCGATAAATTAGCATACACAATAACTTTTTTTTTGTTTTTGTGCTTGTTCACTTGCATGCTTACGAGTTGGGTTCCTTCATTACTGATGTGCAGGTTCATTTGTGATCCGGATAAAGGTGTAGCAACCTCACTAGAAGAGCATTAAATGTGACTTTTCCTGATCTCCAAACCAAGCTCTATAGTTTTCGTTTCTCCATCATGAATATGTAGGTAACGGAGTTTGCAACAAGTGATTTAGCTGTAATTAAAAGTTAATGAAACATCCAGCCATTTTTATGGGATCAAATAAAAATTCATGTTATCAAGTCTCTGCTGTTAATTCTCGTGAACTGCAGAATTCTTAATATTTCATACTTGTCGATTCTTGTTCCCTGTAAGGAACGTCCGCAAAGTGATTATTCAACTACTTAGGCACTTGGTCAATATTTTGTTAGAAAGTGATGTTTAAATACTCTTAACGTATTGATAAAAGAAAGAACGCTGAAACGCACATGGAATATGACTGCAAAAATAAAAGTTGCATATAGGAAGAAAACAGTATAAATTTGGTTGGGTTGATCATTGGGATTTCAAGTTAGATTTACAAATATATTATATTAATCTTTTGAATGTCACGTCGCGTCACATCACTTGATAATTACGAGGTTAGCAAGAGTTAAGAAGAATAACCGTTTTCGTTTCTACTCTTTTCTCGTCAAAAGTTATGTTCTGTTATCACTAAAAACTCTTGAAACAATATAAATAAATGAAAATGGCTTGAACAAATGCATCAAATGCAAACGCTAATGCCAAGAAGAAAAGGAGAAATGGAAAAGTGAAATAGAGCAATCTCTACACTTGTCTATGTTTACGACCATCGTCAGCATCCAACCTTCACCAATATGAGTCGGGTTAGCCTCGTGCCTCATCCAACAAAGTTGTGTTCTGCAACACGACTCAGAGTTGTATACAAAGAGACCTTACAAATACCCAAACAATATTGGATACACAACCAAGTACATTGTATCCAATCTTCGGATATCTCGAATTTTCGATATCCAAAATTTTCATATATTTAATATATCCAAATTCGGATATCCGAAAATTTTAAAAAATATTTTTTATTTTTATGTTATTTTTTTCTTCAAATTTTAATACATTTTTAATCTCAGTATTGAATATTTTCATATAACTATGAAATAAGTAACTAATAACCAAACATTTACATAAATGATAAATCAATAAAATATTTAAAACAAATTGTTTTTTTCTTTAGATTTTCTAATATTCGGATATATGAAATTTCAGAATATTTCTGTGCGAATCCGAATTTCAGATATCCAAAAAATTTCGATATTTCACATGGGTTCGGATATATCGAACACTCCTAGAAGATGGTATATATGTTACATAAAAAATGAATTTGGACGTAGAAACTAGTCAAAACCTTATTTTGTTTGAGAGGTTTTGATGAAGATAGTATGTTTGATTAATTCTAAACGACTATTAGGTGTGTAAAAACGATGAATCTGGACTTAATGTGCAACCACATGGAGTTCTAAAAATGTCCCATTGAAAGTACCTATTGTTATGAGAGTGATGTAAATCCATATGGTGCATATTCTTCCACCCTTCAGTATCTTTCGATCAAATGCAAATTGTACGGAATCATGGTGATACAACAATAAAAGGGTTTAGTTTTACAAATGTTAGGTTGACGAATCACAAGTGTACCAATCGAAAGCTAAGAACAATCACAACCTTTACGTCATATACGAAGTAGATTCCCCAATAGAAGTAACGTATCTGACTGCCGACCAAGAGTTTAGAACTTTAGATTTCATTTTTCACAGAAGAACACAATCTTCAATCTTTGTGAAAGGGACCTGATCATTCTGCATTGGAGGTCGAAAGGTAGTTTTGTTTATTTGCGTTAATCTATAGTCCAAAAATGATATGGGTAGACAATTGGGTTGGGTCGTGAAATTTCAACTTTTACAAATAGTTGCTAACTCTAATGAATTTCATATCATCTTTGATTGATATATTATATGGAATACAAGCAACTGAATTTGTTAGAATCCGGTTGGCTTTTCCTAACGCGATGATAAGTAGGTGTTCAGTTGACATTAGAGTTTAAGTTCATCGAGCTCAAACAATATACCGTGTTATATGAAATCAGGATATTTTGCAGGCATTATATTGATACCCTAGGTGATGGTGGTAGAACATATCAACATACCACAACTCTGCACCCAACTAATTATGCATGAGATGGTTTGAAGACAATGGCGCTATAGTATAGAATGATTAGCGGATTTGGGTATGAAAAATGGAGTTCATCATTCGCCAAAGCCAAGGACATAACCGGTTGCTAAAGAGAAGAATTGCTAGAGAACGATCTTAAGCCATTGAGAACGATTTGATGCTTTTAGGTGATGACAACTATTTGAAAATCCGATCTTACCGGGGAGGGAGCTAGGAAACTTCTCGAATGGATTTAAAATTAGAATTTGGTTATGTTTGTATGTAAAAATAGCGGGTTCATATGTCAAAAAAGGTTGAACTTATACTAAAAATACATTAAAATTCTAAAACATTTTTAGTTTAGCGGGTTCGGTTGAACTCACTCGGTTCAATGTAGCTCCGCCCCTGTATCTTACATACTCGAATATATTCGATATGGAAAATTTCGAATACCCGAAGTTTGGGATTCCGATAGAATATATTCTAAAATTTCTAATATTTCAGATATCCGAATATACGAAAATATAGATATTTTTAATATAGTTTTCAAAGATTTATAGATTTATATAAGCAATTGTTCGTTTACCTTATTTTACATAGTTTGTTTTATTATTTTAGTAAGATAAAAATGACTATTTGGTAAATTGTTATTTTTGTCTTGATAAATTTATATATAAAAGTTTGAAAACTATAAGTAGAATTGGGATAGATGAAATGGTTTAGGGGGTGTTTGATATCATTACGAACCAAAGACTCGGACTCAGACCACGGACCGAGTCCGTGGTCTGCGTGTTTGATAAAGCATAGTTGTCACGGACTCGGTCCGTACTACGGACCCATATTAAAGATTCAGTCTTTAATCAAAACCTGCAGACTCATTTTTTCAAAGAAAAAACCCAACCGCTACCCTTCAATCTGCAATCCTCCACCACCGCTGTCCACCCACGCCGCAGCTGCTCTCCACCGCCGCCGCTGCTCCTCCTCCGCTAGATGACAAGTTCCTAAATTTCAACTTTGTTAATTATAAACTACCAATAGTAATAAGTTAAGACCAATCCAGACATATGTTTGTGGAACCGGTTTAAGCATCTAGCCGTTGGAAAAGTGTTTATAGCCGTTATTTGACCGTTTATTTGTGATTTTTGACAAAATAGAGGAAATGATCTCAGTTTCGCTAACGTAACTACAGTTATGTTGGCGTAACTACAGTTATGTTGGCGTAACTACAGTTACGCTACGTAACTGAGATCAGGTTCTGAAAACGTAATTGACCGTTTTTTTTTGCGATTTTTGACAAAATAGAGGAAGTGATCTCAGTTTCGCTAACGTAACTATAGTTACGCTAGCGTATCTACAGTTACGTTGGCGTAACTACAGTTACACTACGTAACTGAGATCAGGTCCTGAAAACGTAACTGAGATAGTCCAAACGTAACTAACATAGATTGGGATTCACAAAGCAATCAATACATGTCTACTTTACGTGACCAAATTGCTACTCAACTGTTTTCAAATGTTTCACCTTAATTGTACGCAATCATTGTTAGCTTTTCTTTGGATTTTTTTAGTTTGGATTTTTTTAATTTGTATTTTGAAGACATTTGGATTTGTTTAATTTGGATTTTGTAAGACATTTGGATTTATGTTTAATTTGAATTTATGGTTAATTTGGATTTATGGTTAATTTGGATTTTGTAGGACATTCAATATAAAAATAAACAGAAGGGTAAAATAGTCATTTCTCCCAATCATCATAGCCAGTCCGAGGCATAATCAAACACAACAAACTCAGTCTGCACCTAACTCAGTCTGAGCTCCAACTTAATCTGTATTAACTCAGTTTGCAGCTATCAAACAACCACTTAGACTCAGCGGGAAAGTGGGAAGGTGTTGGCACCCCCCATTATATATATTTTTTGTTTTTCTATTATAATTTTTTTTTTCTCTTTACCCCTTAATTATATAAAACTATGAGTTAATTACATAATTGGTCCCTGTGTTTGTTCCAAAACAACGGGTCCAGTCCCTGGGTCGAAATTCCTTCGGACCCAGTCCCTGGACCCTATCTTTGGTTGCACGTTTGGTCCCTCCCTCTAACGTTCGTTTATTTTGGTCGTTAAGTGAGTCATGTGCTTCTCACGTGAGGGGCATTATAGATATTCTTTTTTTACAGGGGCCATTTATGTATTATTACTATGAATCCCTAAAAACAAAAAGATCTCAGTCAATATATTGAATCCCTAAATCATTCTCATCTCCAACAACAAATTCAAATTGAAAACCCTAGAAATTTCAATTCCAAAATCAATGGCACCAAAGGCAGAGAAGAAGCCAGCGGCCGTAGCAGAAAAAGCACCGGCGGAGAAGAAACCAAAAGCCGGGAAAAAGCTACCGAAGGAAGCCGGAGCTGCTGCCGGAGGAGAGAAGAAAGAGTGGTCCATCTGTGTTGTCACCCGGTTATCCACCGGCTCAGGGTGGTCAACCTGGTTTTCCGGCAGCTCAGGGTGGTGAACCTACTTTTCCGGCGGCACAAGGTGGTCAATGTTTTAAATGTTTTGGTTAATTCATCGGAGCTGCTGCCGGAGGAGAGAAGAAAGAGTGGTCCATCTGTGTTGTCACCCGGTTATCCACCGGCTCAGGGTGGTCAACCTGGTTTTCCGGCAGCTCAGGGTGGTGAACCTACTTTTCCGGCGGCACAAGGTGGTCAATGTTTTAAATGTTTTGGTTAATTCATCGGGTTATGGTTCTGTAGTTTATCAATGAATTCGATGCAAATCTGTGAGTAATTCATCGGGTTATGGTTCTGTGAAGATTATGATTAATATAGGTTCTGTTTAAAACTGGTGTAATCATTTGGTGTTGTTTCTGAATGTAATCAAAATATCTGCAATTCGATCTCGTTGTTTAATTTTGGGGGATTGAAGAAAACGGTGTTGACTTTTTATGTTTCTCTCTCTAAAACAATTTCATAGTAATAATACATAAGTGGCCCCTGTAAAAAAAAGAATATCTATAATGCCCCTCACGTGAGAAGCACATGACTCACTTAACGATCAAAATAAACGAACGTTAGAGGGAGGGACCAAACGTGCAACCAAAGATAGGGTCCAGGGACTGGGTCCGAAGGAATTTCGACCCAGGGACTGGACCCGTTGTTTTGGAACAAACACAGGGACCAATTATGTAATTAACTCTAAAACTATTCCAAGACCCCTAAAACCATATAAAACGTTTTGAAAAAGTTTCCTTGACATCTAAAATTATATAAACTAGTTTAAAAGTTAAGTATTTTTTTGTTAATAATATATGACTCAAAACTTATATAAAATGTTTGCTATTAATTTATTTATATATTTATTAGTTTAATAACATTTTTAATATTTATGTCATCATGACTATCATTGTAGTAATAATTAGTCATATCGTAAAAACTTATTCATATAAAAAATTATATATAAGTTTATACCTTTTTTTAGTATTGTAATCAAATACATAACAAAGAATATTTTCATGTTTAATAATACATGAACTATTTTTTTAACGACATTTTTGCTCTTGAAACGGCAATGTTAAAATGATAAATGTTCTATATAGTAATGGACAAACTAAATATATTAATATTATATGTTTGAAATATTTGTTTTTTCTTTTTCTCAAATAAGAATTAAAAACTATTTTATTTAATAACTAATAGGAAGTAATATTTTTATATAAGTACTTATACTTTTGTTATGTTATTTGATTTTTTTGTTTATTCCTATAAAAAGTAAATCAAAAGATTTATTTAAAGACTTCAATGGTTATTTAGTTTTATTTCACAAACAAAGAATATGTTTATTGGTTAAATTAACTTTCTTATCTTAAATATAGATGTTACACAAATAAATATGTAAGTTTTCAAATAAAAAATGATTTGACAAAATTTTTGTTTAAATAAATATTGTTTTCTCTCTCAAAATTAATAATACATATAATTCAAATTAATAAATATATAAGTTTTAATTTTGACATCTTTAAATTATAACTATTTTCAAACATTTAATATATTTTTTGTTCAAATATGTAATTTTTGATATCCCGCCATAAGGCGCGGGCTAAAAAATCTCGTTTAATATTATAAATAAACAATGTTCAATAAATTTTTTATTTTATTTTTTAAATGAGAAAAAAAATCATAAGATTTTTGGATTTTAGGTATCCAGGATTCAGAGGTCCGAAATTTCGATACCAAAACCATTATCCAAAATACGGATATCCTAAATTCGTACCAATGAGCTACTCCGTCTCATTTAGTTACATGTCTTACTCTATTACTTTATGCATTCAATTTATGCTAACAAAACATACCCTTGAGTCGAAAAATAAAATATAAATAAAATAATATATTAATAATAATTTATAAGATAGTCTCTATTAAAATCCTTAAAATTTATCAAAATCCGAAAAAAATAAACAAGTCTAATAAAGTAAAAGTATAAAATACGCGTCAAAAAATTCTAAGGAAAACTAAATACATACATATATTGATGTGTTATTAATTAACAACCCCACTTGGTCTCTTGCTTACTTGACCTGGCTTTTGTCTTTCTGCTTAACAAACAACAATCGACATATTTAAATTCAAATGTTTTTCTTCTTGTCATTTTTCTGATAATATTCATTTTTTTGTTTAGAGAAGAAAAAAAGAAAGAGGACTCGTAAAACAACTGTTTGAACATAAAACCGAGGATAACCAGGTGAAATTTGGTTTAGTTTTGGATCTTTAGTGCTTTTCTTGTTTACTCTAAATATATAAACGTGTAAACGAAGAAGGATCATGGTGAGAGACAACTTTTTTTGACTTGATATACGTGGTCTAACCGATATTCACGTGTCTGTTTTTCCGAATACTTCTTACCCATTTCAAGATGTTTAGGAGGTTCAAACCCATATCTCTTTGGAAACGGACGGGACGCCTTGCCATTAGGTCATTTTGGATATGGTTATCCTGTTTACTTGACATGTTGTTTGAAATTGTTATTCTAATAATGTATTAAAGCAGCTTTATGAGTTCCTTTAGTTATAAACATATTTGTTTGAAGTTTGTACTGTTTTGATCTTAACTATATGAGCTTGAGAGTTGAGAATATTTAGTTATTTTATGCGATTTACGTAGTTATAGAGATTGATGGTTATCGTCTATTTGTCTGTATTATTATTGTCTATCAGGGATGGTCATTCCTGTCCGATTTATTATGCACTTACGGATGATAAGGTTTTGAAAAAATGGTTTTGTTAAGGGGTGTATGGGATTCAGTACAAGAAAAACCGATTTTAGTAGAGCAAAAAACTGTACCAAATGCATGCAAAACCGTGCCAAGTGGTATTTGGCAAGGGTTTGACACACTTTTGGGTCCCTCCTAAATACGAGGGTGCCACCGTAAAAAACCGTCCTAAATAGTAGTTGACACAATTTGCAATTTTGTGCCAATTTTTGTGTATTTGGCACCGCTACAATATAGTGGTGTCAATTATTCATTTGGTATTGTTTTTAGTCTTGTCAAAAGAATTTTTTTTTATAAGAAAAGTAACAATGCGTTTTTTTTATTATGAATGAGACGAATGGTTTTAATATATAAATATTCACAAAAATACATACCAATTCAAGATTTAATTTATTTATTAACAGTTCAAAATCATATAACGAAAAATATTCCTTCAAACATATATCTATCATTAAATGAAATGTGTCGATTTCAAATTTTGGTATAATAAATATACGAGATGCTAAGTAAAGAAAGTGATAAACTATATGAATGTTTACAATAAACTATATCATTTCAACTAAAACAAAATTGTTCCAATAAATTTTTTCATAATATGCACTAGCTAGATACAAAAGAATTCAACGAATCAAACACTACTCCAACGCTATTCGTAACATACTAACTCGTCAAACGCTCCAGCAAAACCTGAAATTAGAAAAGTAATAATAACTTCGGTCACACAATTATAATGAGCAAAGTTATCTTCAATTTTATATCATATAAAATAACCCAAATTCATATACCTTTGTGCATATTTCCTTTGTTGCTTTTCTCAAATCTTACGATGGAGTTCAAGTTCCACCGTACTCAAAACTGCTACGACAAGGTTTATCAAAATAAAAAATTTGACACATAATTATTAGTGAGTGTCATTATTTAAAAAAAATTATTTTACCGGACGATTGTAGCATAAGAATGCGTTTGTTAGATCGATGGTTGTTCCACGAAATACATCCTTTGTCATTTACATTCACAGCATCACATATCTACAACAAATAAAGCAAACAAGTTTGTTGACATTTCGATAAAGAAATAGAATGTAAACAAATATGACTATAATTGCTTGTTTTGAATAAACAGTTAAGAGGCTGTTTTAGATTGCTTATATGCCTAATTCGTTAAAAACGCAGAGAAACAGCTTGGGGTGTTAAAATGGAACAAATTATCTGTTTTATAAGCAGTTTGAAATAAGCATGTAGGTACTTATTTATTACGCAAATAAACACTTTCAATAAGCCTTACAATTTCTTATTTCAAAGTATGTTTAAGATGTAAACTCTAACATAACATTAACTAAATTTTCATTATTTTAGTACAGATAATGTCGGAAAAGCTCCAAAAACCTTTCAGGTAAGTGAATTCATATGTATTGATGCTATTAGCCCTTTCTCTAAAAATTTAACGACTTACGAGTGATTTTGTGTGTCTATATAGCAAAGGAAAAAGAACAAGGGTGTTGAGGTAAAAATCCGTCGGGTTGATGTTGACGACCAAGAGGTGCCGTTCCTCGTCACCCCGAGCTTAGATTATACGCCAAACAGTAAAAAATTAGTTAGAAAGAGACCCAACACCGAAATTGGTATCGGGTTCCATAATCCAAGGACCCGAGGGTTTTAACCCTGTCGGATGGCGATTCCCCGGAGGTAACACCTTTTCCGTGGAAAGGGTGTTGTACGCCACGATGTTCGAGAATGAATGGTTTAGAGAAAGAGTTTAGAGAGAGAGTCTAGAGAGAGAGTCTCCAGAGAGAAAATATGGAAAGGGAAGACCCTTTTTACCATAAGGGGTGAGCTCTATTTATAGAGCTCACATGTTACCTGTCA
Source organism: Senecio squalidus (assembly GCA_910822075.1). Classification (NCBI taxonomy): domain Eukaryota; kingdom Viridiplantae; phylum Streptophyta; class Magnoliopsida; order Asterales; family Asteraceae; genus Senecio; species Senecio squalidus. Next base: position 33,218,418 of record CAJVGC010000590.1, read on the forward strand.
CAATAGTTGGTGGGGCTGGTTTGACCACGACCACAAATGGGATGGAGCAGTAGCTTCATCAGTTCTTCGATAATGGGATGGAGCCGAAACTCCATCCTCAAATGAAGGTGTTTTAGATGCTTCATCCCCCAACGGGATGAAGGTGTTTTAGGAGCTTTATCTCCAAACGGGATGAAGGTGTTTTAGATGCTTCATCCCCCAACGGGATGAAGGTGTTTTAGGAGCTTCATCCCCAAACGGGATGAAGGTGTTTTAGATGCTTCATCCCCCCAAACGGGATGAAGGTGTTTTAGCCAGATTGGGGAGACTATTGGTGACCCTACTCCAACAAAGGGTTTGTGATATTTACAATAATTCTGAAGAAATATATGTGTTTGGAGCGAGCAGGAATATTATTAAAGCGTTTAGATGCCGAGCTACCTAAGTTTTCCAAGTGTATGCTTCCATCCAACGTTAGTTTCTGGTTGGTAAGCATGCAGACAAACTCGAGATACCTTGTGGCAATTTATACCCGTTTACTTACAAATGGCTCGATTTGGGTAACATTTTTATCTTAAACATGTCAGAAAAGAGGGGGAAAAGTTAACTGGTTGAAAATCAGATATGGTATATTTTTAGTCCATACAACCTCCTAAATCGTTTTGTTTAGACATTTAGATTATAAGTTTCATATATTGTGTTTAATCATAATTAACACATTAATCATGTTAGGTCTCACTAAGATCTCAAACAATGGCAAATCAATCACAAACAAGTATTTAAACGTTAATTGTTATTTATCGATTGATTACTCAGTTTCAGTAATTATTATAGCGGAATTATAATAAAGACACAATGAAAATAACACACAGTTATATTTCGGTAAAAGGTGCATCGATTACCAAACTCAAACTCACTATTTATACACAATTATAGTGAGTTTGATAAGGATCAATCTAAGAAGATCTTTTAAACATATAAAAGATATTGACTAACTAGACTGCCTTAAATCACGCCTGACTTCTCTCATGAGTCTGAGTTAGTCAGACTGAGTCACTCAGACTCATGTCACTCAGACTGAGTCACTCAGACTCATGTCACTCAGACTGAGTCACTCAGACTCATGTCACTCAGACTGAGTCACTCAGACTCATGTCACTTAGACTCAGACTTTGATTAACAGATTTATTAATCTTGGGATAGATCATTGTTTTTCCCAACAATCTCCCCCTATCTGTTTCAACCAAAGTCTTTTACAAAAGATGCAGCAAAATAAACACAAACAAAGAAATCTTCAAGCAAAACATTGTTTGTGAAAAAAATAAACACCAGTCAGTTTACTTCCTTTTCTTCAAAGTTCTCTTCTTTCTTTTCAATGAAGTCTCAAACGGCATAGGTTGATCTCTTTCCCTCATCCATCTCAACCTATCTTTCTTCCAATCCATTAATATCTTCATTTCAGCATCAGATTTGTTAAAGTGCAGCTGATATTCCTTCTTTATTAGCTCCACCTTGTCTGACAATGTTCCAACTTCTTCAATTCTTCTAAGATTGTTGAACAGCCAGCTGATCAGCCTCATTCTGAATGGAAGACATTGAGGAGACTCACATTCACTTAGCAGAGCTATACAGTGATGAATAGAGGTCGTGGTGAGTCCATACTTAGGTTGAAAACATTCTTCTCCCCCACAATCTGTATAACATAGACCTGTATGCTTTTCAGTCTCAACATAGATTCGATCTTGAAACACAATCTCTTTAGGAACAGGATGCATGTGACTGGCTTCAAGACTCAAAGATTTGGATCTGACTTTCACATTGTGCTTGGTGCAGAAAGCTCTGTAGTCTTCATCATCCAATAGATTCAGCAGGTGAGCTGCATTCATGTTGAAGATAGCTTCTCTTCTTATTGCCAGACTCTGAGCTGTGTCAGTTAGATTGTAGCTCAAATTTGCAATATCTTTCCATTCTTCCACTCCCATGGTGTGCATTCTTGACAATCCAACTCTGAAAGATCCACCTTTATGTGAGCATGTGAGTAGAAGGTCAGTTCCACCATGACTTGTACAATCTAAGTGATGAATCTTGTATTTAAGCTTTCTCATGGTGAAGTTTGTTTCAATGTAGTCAACCCTAGCTTGTTCTTTGAGGACCAGTTTGGCCATTCTGGCATCAGCTTCAACCCTCATCTGTTCTTCTTCAATGGCCAACTCTTCTTCAGCTTGCATTTCAGCTTCAAACTCTTCAGCAGCTTTTTCAGACTGATCATATGGATTGAAGTCAAATTTTTCTTTGTATAAGCCCTTCACATACTCTCTGTATTCCTCCACAGTCATTCCAGCACTTTGAGCATACCTCTGGAGTTTAGCCAATTTTTCAGCTTCAGCATCAGTCTGTTTCTTTCTGGCTTCTGTATCAGCTTCAGTTTGAGTTTTCTCCATTTTATCCCTTGCACCTGCTTCCGTTTGTTCTGGGTCACTTTCATACCCAGCTTTGCTTTTCATCACATTAATGTCTGCCATCACTTCTTCATCTCCAAAATTCATACTCCAATCAGTTTCATAGTGTACTTCAGACTGACCAGTTTTCGTGTTGAGCCTGGTAGTCTTATAGTACCTTTTCTCCCCCTCTTTTCTTTTCCTTTTCAACTGCTGCTTGGGGATCTCAGATTCATAAGTTGTATCAGTTATTTTCTCCCCCTGAAGCTGAGAACCCCCTGCAACAGCCTTTCCCTTCCTCATCATACTGACTTCAGATGTCAGTTTCATCACCATCCCCTTCAGATCTTTCATCTCCTCTGCATTTTGGTTTCTCAAAGCATGAAATTCAGTCTGCATTGCCTTCAGTCTGTCATCAAACTGAGCTGACATGTCCCGAAGAGCTTGTAACAGCACAGGAACAGTCAAGGCAACCTCAGACTGAAATGAAGTAGTAACAGGTGTTGAAGTAACAGGTGGCACAGCTTCACTCCCTCCCTGTGAGTTAGGAGAATGATCATAAGCCATAGAATATGAAGTCTGTACCTCACTCAGTTTGGGGAGTAAGGCATTGGCGACTAGTGATAGAGAGTGTAAGAGATTTGAAGGTGGTACCTTATCGTGAACCAGCACAGAGCTGGTGAAAATAGCCGTTGGAATAGGCTCTGAAGCTGAGGGGGGTGGTCCCATACTGAGTACAGGTATGTCTAGGAGTGAGACATTTTCTTCAATGCTGGCCACATGTGACAGTGTGGTAGCAGGAATGTTTTGCTCCAAGTTTACTACCTTAATGGGGCTTTGGGTAGTCATGGCAGTCAGATCCAACTCGTGCTCTAGCAGAGAGAGACTGGTCTGTACTGCAGCACTTGAGGGGAGTGATGAACTCTCAGCCTCATGGAATAGTGAGTCCATTAGTGCTTGATTTGCTGTGGGGCTAGATGTGAGTGCTTTATCTAATGAACTGGGTGAGTCCATTAGGTTGGTCGCTTGTGTAGCCAGTACATCAAGGTGTGGAGTGGACTGCTCAGACTGAGAGGGGATACTCTCAGACTGAGGTAGAGTTATAGGAATGTCCATACCTTGGTCAGCTTCATTTGGCCCAGCCCCACCCATGTCCACCTCAGCATCTGCAGCAGGGATATTTCCCTCAGGCCCACCGTCAATTCTATCAGCTTGGACATCTGAGTCTGAAGAGTCAGACTCAGTTGGTTCCTGATCAATGAACGGATTTGCAATCCATTCAAGCATCACAGGGGTAAGTGGAGCTTCAGTCTCAGTGATGTTGATATATGTAAACATTTTTGGAGTCAGCCTGGGCAGTTCACAAGTATAAAATCGTTGATCAAGCTGATCATAAGTTTCTTTGCCCAGTGCCTCCTCAAAACTGAGTGAAAGGACACGAATAAATGGAACATCATTCGGTCGTTTGGGTTTAAGAGCTAAGGAGAGAATCTCGTCAAAATAAAGCTGTGAAAATGAGATTCGTCTACCTATTACCATAGCGTGGAACAGATGAGTTTCAAACTCATTCATCTGATCCAAACTTCCCGATTTACCCCCCAAGCATCTTGTTATCATGGAAAACAAGAATTTCCATTTTCCAGTAAAAAGACTGTATTTAATGACTCCCTGGGTTTCAGTCTGACCAATGAGGGGAAAAGCTTCTTCCCTGGCTTGTTGTTTGCTTCGTCTAGTCTGAAACCCTCCTTCGCCAGCCTCAACAAGTGTTGGAAGGAGTAATGCACGCCGAATGGTTTCTTCAGTGATAACAATTGTGGAACGCCCATTATTATATGTGCCAGAGAGAGCTGTTTTGTCAGCATTAGCAGTGCAGGTGTACCACCATTCACATAGAACGGGAGGACACATTGTGTTTGCACAGAAAAAGGCGCCATAGAGGGGATGAGCTTTCATAAACTGAATCAGGTGCTCAAAACCCCTGTTTTGTCGATTGGCGGGAATATCAGCAGTTGCCACTCGATTATTATCCTTGATTTGAACCCGTTGTTGAAAATCGGCACCTGGGATCATTCTTGAAGTAACATGGAGCATCAGATTGGGGTTAGCCATTAGAGAAAAATTAAGCGAAGAATTAGAAAGAAGAACAGCTAGGGTTTTTTAAAAAAATGTGAAATTCTGTTAGAATTAAACTAATATAGCGAAAATTTGTAACTAAGGTAGAAAAATTACAATTTAGACCCCTAGAAAATTACAACTTGCAACGAATGACCGTTGACAGGACTTGACCAAAAAAATATTATTAAAAAATATCTAATGATTAATTTAAAAGATACAGAAGATAAAAAAAATTAGAAAAAAAATATATTCTAAAAATACATTGAGTCTGAGTATTGTTCAGACTGAGAGTCCTGAAGCTGACTTTTTAGTCAGACTGAAAATGTTCAGACTGACATAGTGGTCAGTTTGAAAATTGACATTTGACCGGACTAAGGATTTAACATGCCAAGTTCTCCTAACAAATAGAAGAACCTTTCCTCACTCAGAGGTTTAGTGAATATGTCTGCCAGTTGATCATTGGTGACCACAAACTCCAGTCTGACCTTTCCTTTCTCCACACAGTCTCGAATGAAATGATGCCTGATTTCAATGTGTTTAGTCCTGGAGTGGAATACTGGATTTTCAGTGATTTGGATAGCACTCTTGTTGTCACACATGATGGGTGTGTTTTGAATGTTGATGTCAAGATCAGCCAATTGATGTTGCATCCAAAGCAATTATGCACAACAGCTTCCTGCAGCCACATACTCAGCTTCAGCTGTGGAAGTGGCAACTGAGTTTTGTTTCTTGCTAGACCAACTGACCAGCTTGCCTCCTAGAAGCTGACATCCTCCTGAAGTGCTCTTTCTGTCAAGCTTACAACCTGCATAATCTGCATCTGAGTACCCAATTAGTTCAAAACCATAATCTTTAGGGTACCATAAACCAAGGTTTGGTGTACCCTTAAGATATCTGAAAATCCTCTTAACAGCTTTAAGATGAGATTCCTTAGGATCAGCCTGATAACGTGCACACAGACATGTAGAGAACATGATGTCAGGTCTGCTAGCAGTCAGATAGAGTAATGAACCAATCATTCCTTTATAAGTAGCTTGACAGACTGACTTGCCAGATGAGTCTTTGTGCAATTTGTCAGAGGTGCTCATAGGTGTTTTCATTTCAGAACTCGTTGCAAAACCAAATTTCTTGACTAAATCATGGACATATTTGCTTTGGTTTATAAAAATTCCATCTTCCTTTTGTTCTACTTGCAGACCCAGAAAGAAATTTAGTTCCCCCATCATACTCATTCTGTATTCACTACACATGAGTTCTGAAAACCAAGTACAGAGTCTGTCATTTGTGGAGCCAAATATAATGTCATCCACATATATTTGAACCAAAATAACATGACCATTTTCCCTTTTTATGAACAAAGTTTTATCAATTGAACCCCTTTTAAAATCATTTTTAATGAGAAATTCAGACAAGGTTTCATACCAAGCTCTAGGAGCTTGTTTGAGACCATATAATGCTTTATTCAACTTATAAACATGATCAGGAAAGTTGGGGTCAACAAAACCTGGAGGCTGTTTCACATAGACTTCCTCCTGCAGATCTCCATTTAGAAAGGCACTCTTTACATCCATTTGATAAACCAAGAAATCTTTGAAGGCTGCATATGCTAGGAATAATCGGATAGCTTCAATTCTGGCCACTGGAGCAAATGTTTCATCGTAGTCAATTCCTTCCTCCTGTTTGTAGCCCTGAGCCACCAGTCTTGCCTTATTCCTGATCACTACTCCATCTTGATCAAATTTGTTTCTGAATATCCATTTAAGGCCAATAATGGTCTTACGCAAAGGACGTGGGACCTTTGTCCAGACATTATTTCGTATGAATTCACCGAGCTCCTCTTGCATGCCCTCAGCCCAGTCTTCATCTACTAGAGCTTGTTCAACTGTCTTTGGTTCCATCAGACTCAAGAAATTTGTATAAAAACAGAAATTTGCTGTGGCATTCTTTCTTCTGGTTTTCACACCCTCAGTTAAGGATCCAATGACAGAGGAGATAGGATGGCCTTTGACAGTCTTGATGTTGCCTGAGCTAGAATTAGGAATTTCTTCTTCTTCGGTCTGACCTCTATCAGTCTGAGTTGTTTGAAGCTGACTTTGATCAGTCTGAGCTGTCTCAGGCTGAGTATCATCAGAGCCCGTTGATTCCAAGTTTTCCAATTCTGAAGTAGTCTGGGTGTTTAGTTCATCAACTTCACTTTCTGGTTCTTGATGTTGAAGAGCAGGTTCTGCATCTTGATCTTCAGTCTGATTGTCAGATTCAAACGAAGTCACTAATAATTCATCACAAAGTTTGTTTATAGTGACTAGATCAGTCTGTGACGATGACTCATCTTTGTCAGACTGAGTAGTATCATCAAAAGTGACATTTATGCTTTCTTCTACCCCTTTCCTTCTTTCATTATACACTCTAAATGCCTTAGCCACACTAGAGTATCCAACAAACAGTCCTTCATCAGCTTTAGGAGACATTTTGCACAACAAATCCCTTTGATTGAGAATATAACACTTACTTCCAAAAATATGAAAGTAATGAATGGAAGGCACTTTGTTGTGATATAATTCATATGCAGGTTTTGCCATGTCTCTTCACAATGATTGATCTGTTCTGTGTAAAACAAGCAGTGTTCACAGCTTCAGCCCAGAATTTTATCTTCATGTTTCCATAACACAACATTGTTCTGGCAGCTTCAATTAATGTTAGTTCCTTCTCTCTGCTACTCCATTTTGTTGTGGAGTTCGGACTGAGGCAAAGTTTTGCACTATGCCTAATTGATCACAAAAATCAATTAAGACTGAGTTTTTGAACTCAGTTCCATGATCACTTCTCATCTGACGAACAAGGGTGTTTTTCTGGCGCTGTTCCCTTTTTATCAAACTGATAATCTCCTCTGCAGCATCACTTTTGGCTCTTAAGAATATTACCCAAGTGAATCGAGTAAACTCATCAACAATAACCAGTGTGTACTTCTTCCCTCCTTTGCTTTCAATTCCAATAGGTCCAAAGAGATCCATGTGTAGCATGAACAGGGGTTCATCAATGGAGTGTAGCATTTTGGATGGAAATTGAGACTTCGTTTGCTTTCCAAGAACACAAGCTGAGCACACTTTGTCTTTGGTGTAAGTCAGGTCTGGCAGCCCTCTGACTAACTTGTTTTTGGATAAGGCATTAATGTTCTTGAAGTTTAAGTGAGATAACCTTCTATGCCATAACCAATTCAATTCCTCCTTTGTTTCTGTGAACAGACATGTCTCAGCTTCATCATTTGCTGTACTCAGATCCAGGCAGAACACATCTCTTTCTCTCTTGGCTAGCAGCAATGGTTTGCCCTTGGCACTATAGATTATGCCAGCTTGTTTCCTGAATCTGACTTCATGATCTTCATCAGTAATTTGACTCACACTGAGTAAATTATGTTGCAACCCTTCCACATATGCAACTCTCTTGAATGTAACAGCTCCAGCATGAATCTTTCCATATCCCCTAGTCATTGATACTCCATTGTCACCATATCTTACTTGAGGTCCATCTTCTTCCTTATAGTCCTGTAGAAAGGACTTCATTCCTGTCATGTGCCTTGATGCTCCACTGTCTAAATACCATTTTGTAGAATCCTGCACATGAAAGAGAAAGAAATTAGTTCCTTTTGGGTACCCACTTTAGAGTGGATCCATGAACTGAAAGAGGTTCAGGTGTAGATTCAATCTTGCAGTCAGTTTTGGGATTTGTATAATTCCATTTGTTGATCTCATTCATGCAATTAACAGAATAGTGACCTATGACACCACAATATTTGCAAGGAATATTTTTAAGACTGGCTCTAGATGGGACTGACTTAATTTTGGAAGATTGTATATAAGGAGTCTTTGGTGGAGAGATGTTTCTTGAGGATGAATCTGATTTTGATGAAACAGATCTTGATTTTGATGACCTTGACTGTTGTGAAAATGACCAATGTTTTGATGAAACTGACTTTTGAGCATAAGGGTTTTTGAGTCTAGACCTGGTCAACAGTTTACAAGACACAGCTTCATGTCCTTTTTCACCACAGTTATAGCAATTTCTCTTGAGAGGAGACTTGGACCTTGCCTGATTTGGTGATTTATCCCTGACTAGAGTTTTTACAATGTTGGTCAGTTCCAGTAATTGGTTTCCTAATTTATCAATTGTTTTTGATTCACAACTTTTGTTGTACCCTTTGGAACTGACTGGAGCCTTACCCTTTGGTTTGCTCACAACTTTTGGAGAAACTTTGTTCAAGGGAGTCAGTTTCTGAATATCAGTCTCAGATAAAACAACACAGTCAGATTTAGAAGAAGATGAAGGCAAAAGATCATTTTTATTCAAAACTTGAGCAATTACAGGTTTAACAAATGCATTTGACATCATTATTTTATCTCCTTTCACATAAGTGAAAGTATTTGGAAGAATTTCTGGTTTAAAAATGATTTTTTCTCTTTCAGCCTTTTCAGCTTCTTCTTCCTCTTCTGTCATGTATTTCTTCAAACTAAACCCTTCACCCAACACTGCTTCCACTTGTTTGGGTACCTGTCTGCTCAAACAATCTTCATTTTTTAAAGATGAAATACACCAAGATTTACAAATTCTTTTATAGTGCTCAGTTTCTTCTCTAAACTTGTGATTTTCTTTTGCAAGATCATTATAAGCTTCAGTCTGAGCATTTAAAAGAACTTTGTAGCTTTCTAATTCCATAATTTTATCATCTTTAATTTTTAAATTGTTTTCAAGTTCTTTGAGTTTATGTTTGAGTTCAGTCTATTCTTCTAAAGTGGTGGTCAAGTCTATATAAATGTACTCAAATATTTGAAGTTTTTGTTCATTTGTATAAGAATTGAAATTATGTACCTTGTAAAGTTTCGATTTGTTCCAGTCTGAGTTGCAACTCATTCTTTCTGCTTCTTTTAGATCCTTTTCGAACTGAGAGGCAGATTTCTCAGCTTCAGTTACTTCTTCCACCACAGCCATCAGACATTTGTCTTCTACTTCCTCTTCATCAGATGATAGTTCCTCATCTAACCATTCTTCTGCAAAGAAGGCTTTCTGTTCAGCTTGAGGTTTTTGAGAATTTGAACTATGGCCTTTCTTATACTTAAGATACTTGTTTCTGTATCTTTGAGCTCTTTCAGCAACTTCATCCATATGCTCAGTCTGAGCATTCTTCACTTTACAATCGGCAGCCATGTGACCATATTCGTTGCATTTGAAGCATTTAACCTTTTTCAGATCAAAAGGTTTCTTTCCCTTGTACCCAGTCTTCTGTTCAAGCTTCATGGTCAATAGTGCAAGCTGACTTTTCAGTTTCTTCACTTCTGAATCATCGTCAGACTCTGAATCTGAGTGTGACTCAGACTCAGATGAGTCAGCTTTAGAATAAATTTCTTTATTCCTCTTGCTAGTTGCAACTAATGCAGCTTCAGGATCTCTTGTAGTTCGTCTATGGTTGATCTTCTTTCTTTCTTGAGATTCCTCAAAATTCAGCAATAAACCAAATAGTCCTGGCAGCTTGTAGGTGGACAGTTTCTCACTCACTACAAGAGATGTAATAACAGATTCAAATTTGTTAGGTAGAATATCAACAAATTTCTTACAGATTTCATCATCTTCCTTTGTCACTCCCAGAGCTGACATATCATTTAACATGATTTGAAATCTTGTATGAACATCAGCCAAAGTCTCCTTTTCTTTCATGTAGAAGTTTTCATAATTTCTTATGAGACTGTTTAGCCGTTGTTCTTTCACTATTGGGACTCCTTCATATGACACAATTAATGTATCCCAGAGTTCTTTAGCAGTTTTACAGCCAGCAATTTTTGAAAATATTTGTTCAGATACTGCATTGCCTAAAATGCTTCTGGCTTTGGGATCAAGATTGTACAACAGCTTATCTTGATCTGTCCATTGAGCTTTAGTGGTTTGAACCCATCTGGCACGTTGGACAACCTTATCACCTTCTTTGACTTCATCAATTATCTTGCCTTGAATTATGGGTCCTTCAGTTATGATTCTAATCATTTCTTCATGGATTCCTGATAAATGCCACTCAGCTTTAAGCTTCCAATGGGCAAAGTTATGACCATTGAATACAGGAATTCCTTTTCCAGCCATTGTAGTTATATTAGAAGATGATGACATTGTTTTGAGATTCTAAGTATTGATCGTTTAAGATTAATAAATTTATTAAAATGTAAATCTTATTTGCTCTGATACCAGTTGTTAGGTCTCACTAAGATCTCAAACAATGGCAAATCAATCACAAACAAGTATTTAAACGTTAATTGTTATTTATCGATTGATTACTCAGTTTCAGTAATTATTATAGCGGAATTATAATAAAGACACAATGAAAATAACACACAGTTATATTTCGGTAAAAGGTGCATCGATTACCAAACTCAAACTCACTATTTATACACAATTATAGTGAGTTTGATAAGGATCAATCTAAGAAGATCTTTTAAACATATAAAAGATATTGACTAACTAGACTGCCTTAAATCACGCCTGACTTCTCTCATGAGTCTGAGTTAGTCAGACTGAGTCACTCAGACTCATGTCACTCAGACTGAGTCACTCAGACTCATGTCACTTAGATTCAGACTTTGATTAACAGATTTATTAATCTTGGGATAGATCATTGTTTTTCCCAACAAATCAAGTTTAAGAAATGGACAAAAAGTGTTTGCGAGTCAGACCAACTCGGTCTGGTCCATTTCATCCCTACTCGAGTATGACTAGTTTCAACCTAAACATGTTTTGACCCGTTACCCAACCAGCCCATCTTGCAACCTCTACTTCAACAACATTACAACCCAGTTTATTCTATCTTCGGAAATTGATTTAGTTATTGTGTTCACAGATTCTTCCAAAGAATTTCCGTGTGATGCATTTTCCAGAGCATGACGTGACGATTACACTGGTTGATGAATCTGGAAAGGAATTCAAGACGAATTATTTAAAGGCACGGCATGGATTAAGTGGCGGTTGGAGGGGATTTTCAGTAGCTCAAAAATTGCTATCGGGTGATATCCTGTTCTTTCATCTTGTTGGAAGCTGTAAACTACAGGTAATTTATCGATATTCCAATTCACTTTTTAAAGCGACTGATCTTATTACTTCAACTTGTGTTGTTGATAACCCGTTTATAATGCTTCATCACATCCAAACAATATGTCCTACAACTTGTTTTATTTGCAGGCCTGCTCATCTAACCTTTTGGCCATATATTTAGTGTATCTAGACAAGTGTTAATGTGTGCTTAAACTCCCCTTTTTATAGGTGCATATAGTAAGAAGATATGGTTTAGAAGCTGTAGAAGCCGATGTTTGTCTAATGGAAATGCACCCTCGTATTAAAAGAACGAGGGCGTTAACCTCTGAAATAATGGTAAACTATAAAAAAGATCAATTTTCTTGAATTTGTTGATTGCTTAATCGTGTCACTATATTAGAAAAACCGAAGCAAGAGAAAATCAAGAAAGGAAAGAGGACCAAGAGAAACCCAAAGGTATTTAAACCCCCTTTTCTATTTTACGTTACTTTCTCATTTCGTGGGTATTTCTAACTTGTATGCTGCTTACAAAGTTACAAGGTGAAAATATGATATGGGTCGATGTCAACCTGACTACAACTCAAGATTTCTAAAATATTTAAATTTCATTTTCTATCAGGATTGGTGTACCCTTGACTTCTAATTCTTTTATCAGTGTGGGAAAAATTGTTACAAGAATGAAGGTAGAACCTACTAAGATGTGCTAGCAATGACGGTAACCTAGTTTTCGATCGGTTGTAATGTACATTTCTATTGCTAATGTCATATACTTACACGGTCTACCACGAAAACGGGCAATGAGGCACCAACCCAAACCGACGAGGCTGGCTGCTGTGCACTATATTTGTGCTACAAAAAGGTTATTAACGGAGGGTCGACAGCCCGAAGGATATTTGGTCCTACATGCAGTTGCAAGCTAAACACAAAACTAGATTCACTAGTGAAATTTTGCGAAGTTTTTAATATTATTTCCTTATGTATAAACAGTTATAGATTGATGTATCACAAAGGGAATAAGAGCATCCGGTATGATAATCACGATTTTGGTGATTTTGTGATTACTTTTGCTGACGTGGCATTGAGAATTATGATTCTGAGATTTTGGGTGGTATGATAATGAGAATTGTGGGTGATTGTGGGAGTTGTGGAACACTTGTTTTTTTTTTAAACATTTAAATAAGATAAATATAAGATTTTATTAAAATAAAAAACAATACAAATAATTAAAACAATACAAATTATTAAAACTAAAATAAATTCTAAGCTAAATCATCCCATATTTTTGTTGGATTTTTATTTTTTCGGCATCGATCCACTCCGCTTGTGTTTGTGGCAACCCCTCCGTGCTTTGTTGAAGAAACAACATATCGTCTCTTCTTGCACTTGTATAAGCCGTTTGTTGTTGTTCGAGAGCCGCTTGTTTTTGTGCTATGAATGTTTCTTTTTTTGTTTTGGCGACATCTATTTTTGTTCTTGTAATTTTTTTAATTGTGCAACGATCGCTCCACAAAACGCCGACGACAAAGATGATTGTGCCTTTTCGGATGCGTCGAATGATTCTTTTCTTTTACTTCCTCTTTGTTTTCCGCGAGGTTGTTCTTGATGATCATCCGCGAAAATATCATCCGAAATATCCACGTCTTCAATTTTGACGGTGGTAACTGGAGTATCTATTTTGGTAAAAGCACGTCATCTGTTATGTTCTCTCCAAACTTCCCACACCGCCATATGCCTAAAAGGCCCACCCTCCGTCTCAAGGTACATTTGACGAGCCGCCTCTAGAACCTTCGAATCGTCGGACCCGCTAGACCGAAGTCGTAAAGCCTCCGAATGGTGGCCTATAATTTTTTTTACCGAGGCACTCATTGTCCTGAACTTGCTACTGAGGGACTCCTTGTTTCTCTCCACAAACTCTTGCCCCTTAGTTTGTTCGTTGTAACCCGACACGATCCGTCTCCAAAATGTTGCGTCGGGTTGGGCGTTGCCGATGTCGGAATGTTCAGAAACGTGACACCACATCTTTGTCAAAGGGACCTCCTCGGGCGTCGACCATGCTACCTTTTTGCACACCTTTTTCTTTTTTGGATTAGATGTGGAGGGTCGTCGCGTTTCTTGGACCACGTCTTCAGTTTCTTGAACAATTTCTTGGGTTTCTTGAACTTGGCTTTGTGATTGTGTAGGTGGAATTTGTGACTGGTTTGGTAGAAATTGTGATTGTTGGGTTAAAAATTGGGATTGTTGCAACAAAAGTTGTTGATGCATATAAAATTGATCGGGGGTGAACATGGGTTGGGGTTGGGATTGTTGTTGTGATTGCGAAAAAAATGTGTTTAAAGTTTGTTGTTGTTGTTGTTGGGAAAAGTTTGGTCTTTGGGGTCATAATAGGGTGTCTGGTGTATTGTGGTAGTTTGCGAAACCGGATGGTGTTTGTGATTGTGGCGTCGAAGGTGTGTTTGTGTTTGTTTGGGGAGCGTTTGAAGACGATGAAAACATTTTGAGATTGAGATTATGGTATGAGATTGAGATTGAGATAGAATGAGATTGAGAAAATGTATGATTTTTTGGTTAAAATGAGGATGTATTTATAGGTGAAATTGTGAGTAAAAAAAATAAAAAGTTAAATCCAACGGTTATTTTCGACCGTTGGTAATTTTAAATTTTTTGTTTTATTTTTTTATTTTGGCCGTTTGTAAAAAAAATAAATAAATAAATAAATTCCACAACTTGACCGTTGTCGAGACAACGACGACCCACAACGAGCATAGGCGGTGTGATAACGAGGGAGCCGCTCGTTGTGGGTGTGACAACGAGCCCACAACGAGCTTATATCCCTTGATTAATAGTTACGAATCTATCTACATGATAGGTTTTATATTCTGATCTATTTAAGTGTGTATGATTGTAAATTTAGATATAGTAAAGATCATACAACATGATTACCAACTTTCATATGTTAATCACCCAAACAAGATTACCACCAAAAAGTTTTATATTTTCTGTCATGCAATATTTCTTTTAGGACTTTAAACGAATCTAACGCACACGGATGAGACTTGTTCATGTTAGTTTGTTTAATTTTAACCGAACAAATAAACATTGAAACAAACGGATTATCTTGTTTGTGTTCGTTCATTTAAAACTAAACTTGTTCATGTTTGTTTATGTTTGTTCGTTTAAATGTTACACAAACATAAATGATTAATAAACGAACTAACATATAACTAGACCTCAAAATTATGGAAGATAGTTATCCAATATTCAAATAATTGAATAGGTATGATTATACGTTTACACCTATGTAATTATCAATATTTATTTAAGTAATTTTATGTATTATGTACTTAAACATGATATGTGAATATAAACGAACATTAATGGATGAAGCCAAATAAATTTAAACGAACATAAACGAACGAAGATAAACAAATGTCTCATACGTAAATAAAAATGAACGAAACATTTTTTTTCTTCATGTTTGTTTATGAAGTTAAACGAACAAAAAATGTGTACGTGTTTACCCATAATTTCTTTTAAACATATTTAATTTCATAAATGATCCTTATATTTTGTAATGAACGAGTTTTTATGCCCGCGCGTTATAACGGATTTAAAAACTTATATTTTATCGATAGTTTAAAGTTAAAAGCAACAATCTAAATTAAGGAAAGTGAGAAAAACAACGTAACCCAAAATAAAAAATATTAATGAAGATTTTGCCTTATACAATTGATTGTGTAAAATAAAGGCAAATTAAAACATAAATATCTACAAATAAGTGAAAAGAAAAAACTAGCATAAAATTAACAAACAATCGAAATTGATTGTGTAAAATAAAGGCAAATTGAAACATAAATATCTACAAATAAGTGAAAAGAAAAAACTATAGCATAAAATTAACAAACAATCGAAATAAAGACGTCATTAAACCGAAAACAAAAACCAAAACTTAAAAAGGATAAAAAGAAAAATAAAATAAAAAATTTAGCAAGCTGACTGCTTGCTGAGACGTGGCAGTCTGTCAGCTTATCAATGAATAGTGTTTGCAGACTTAGGGGGTGTTTGTTATAGCTTATAGAAGGGGTTTATTAGCTTATTAGCTTATTTAAGATAGATAAGCCCATTTTAAGTGTTTGTTTTAGCTTATTAGCTTAGGCTTATGAGCTTATGTAAGGGGGTTTTCATAAGCTCCTTTGTGTGGCTTATGGGCTTATCAAACATTTTTACCTTGTCTTAAGCTAATAAACTCATAAGTTACTCCAAACACTTCATAAAAATTTAAAAGCTTATATTTCATAAGCCATAAGCTACTTATAAAACATAAGCCTAAGCCTAAAAAATAAGCTTACACAAACACCCCCATAATCAGATAAGCATCAAGACTTCTAAATGTATGTATATGTAATTGCAAAACTTGGTCCATACGTTTAAGAAGAAGCTAACTCACGTTAAAATGACTTTAGTAATAGGTTGAACCACAATAATCGGGGAAAAAAAAGTTTGAGACTAAATCCGTAATGCTCGACAAATGAGAACCAATATTTATATGAAGCCATTTTAGTTTGTTTTTGTTTTGGAAATAATCTTTGATTGGATTTGCACTAATATCAAGACAGTAATTTGAAATTTGAACTTATAACAGTATGAGACATTACCGCCCACTCGCCCACCACAAAACAACACAACACATCTCTTCATTTTCTTTCCTCTTTTTTCTTGTAAAAATCAATCAATCTTTCTGTTTGGCTCCAGTAAGTGTAATTTTAGGAAAATGGTGGCGCCTAAGATCAACAAGAAGAATGTCGTAAACTACGAAGAATCTCGACAACAAAGACTCGAAGAAAACAAGAAAAGAATGGAAGAATTAAAACTAAATGTTTTAGCTCAGTCTCTCCGTACCATTTCCAAACCTAAACCTTCTCCTGTAAGTTTATGAACAAATGCAGACTCTAATTTCAATTAAGTGTGCTTGATTATTAATTAATTAATGGCAGATGAAGAAGAGGATTATACGGAGTCCTAGGAAGCCAATCGAGATGTCTTCTCTCCGCCGATCTTCTCGTGTGGCCGATAACCCACCCACAAGTTACAAAGAAGTATGCTTTTACTTTATTACAATTTATTTATTTATTTTGCTCTGTTTACCATTTAAAATTGTTAACATGAAACCTTGTAACTTGGGATTGATCATGTTGAAAATGGTAATCAAATTGATATCGCTCAACGAATCAAGTTGACATTTTGGGTTAATTTTGTTTCATACGATTGGAAAAACTATAAACAGCAAAAGTGATACAACATCTTAACTTGATTATTACTTCAACATATGTAATCTTTGTTGAGCAATATCACTTTGATTACCATTTTGAACATGATCAATCCCAATTTACAAGTTTTCGTATTAACAAAAAAGTAGCTTGTCTAATGTTTATCGTCATAAAGTTGTTTTTAATTGTGGTTAATACAGTATTTGTTTTAACATAATTTAAGTTATGTTTTGTTTTTAATTGTGGTTAATAAAATTTGATCAATTGAAACAGTAAGAAAATTCTGTTATAGTAATTAGCCCAACAAGGTTTGGGACAAAAATCTCAAAAGTGATACACTATTGGTACACTTTTTTCTTGATTTTTTGTTTCCACTACGGTTCGGTTTTGTTCCCTTGCACACCGCTGACAACAGCATTCATTTGATTCATATCCCACAATTAGTAGATAATAAGAAGTGGTACTTTGTCCCTAAAACCTTTCCCATTCTTATATTTAAATGCTTGAACGTAATGACAGGTCCCAATTGAGCCTTTGGGAATTCGTAGGAGGTAAAATTTTCCAACCCTGAAGTATTTTTTTTCTTTCTACTTTGAATAACCTTGTAATTATGATTTATGTTTTGTAACAATATTCATCAGTTATGGCATACGTGTAAGGGATTTATCAAACCGAGTATACGCCTCTTATGAAGATAGAGAGTATGCCTCAGGCAGAGCAGACGAACTACATTCCACCTTGCAATCTGATTTCCCGAGCTTTGTAAAACCAATGCTTCAATCCCATGTTTCTGGTGGGTTTTGGTTGGTGAGTTTAAAAGGGTTATATGAACGTTAAAAATTCTTGAAGAAAACAAGTGTTTAGTGCTTTTAATTCACGTTTAACATATTGTTGTGATTCATGTTAGGGTCTTCCTGTCAGTTTCTGCAAGAGCTACCTTCCTAAACGTGATGAAATAATGACCTTAGTTGACGAGGATGGTGATGAATGGCAAACAAAGTACCTCCCTAGAAAATCAGGACTTAGCGGAGGATGGAAAGGGTTCGCTGAAGATCATAAATTAGCTGACGGTGATGCACTTGTTTTCCAACTCATCAAACCAACAGCTTTTAAGGTTATATAATACTCAATTACTATTGATTACTATGTTATAGCTAACAAAACTACGAGTCTGTCAACTTGAGGGTCCTTTTGTTGAAAGTTACTGATTCATTCCGCATTTGAATCAAGGTTTTTATTATAAGAGTGAATCAAGCGGAAGATAGCAGCGAGGCTTAAGAATTGACAACAGGTAAATCTACAACAAAAAAACTTCAAACAATTGAAACACATCATCTTAACTAGTGTTCTTTTTCTTGGTCGTTTTAGCAGGTAGATAGTAGCATGGTGATTCTCGACTGTTGGACGGCTCTGTTAACCAACTGCAGCTGGATGAGAAAATTCATAAAAAAAAAACTTTCCTCATTTCCCCTATTATCATTGTGGGATGTGTTTGGATCATTGATCAATGGTCACACTTTTGTTAATTTTATGGCATTTTCTCTGCTCTAGAACTCGTTGATATTTCGTCCAGCAAAAGATCTAATTTGATTAATGTCACAAACTGAATTCAGAAAAAATCTATTTAACTGTGAATGACTCTGCAAGTTAGTTTTAGCATTCTGTTTTGTTTGCTTTTGATTGTTTTTGTTTGGAATTTGAAACTTCAAACAAAACTAGTATACTACCCGCACGGTGCAGCGGGGATAATAAACTATTTGATATAATTATATTACGAATATTTGAAATTAAATACGCCAAAAGATAAAAACATAAAATGTATTTAAACTCCAATCATAATGTAAAACGTGAAGATACGTATAGATACGAACTTTTAAAAGATAGAAAATATAGTTTGTTGCAATTTTTGTTGTCCTTGTATTTGTTAAAACATTTGCCAATCAATAGTCGTTTTTTCTATTTCTTGTTTCTTTCAAACTCACTTTACACTCTTTTTTTCTTGAATCGAGTTCTCTAATAGTTTTATATCTCGTTATCGGTTCTTCTTGGTAAGCTTCTTGCAATTGTTGACCATCTAAAACATAACATTGTAATGACAAATAAACCTACCTAGAAGGAAGAGCTTTTAAAAGATAAAGATAGTATAAAATGGTCTCATATTTTTTAAAGAAAATGAGTAAAAACCTATTTGAGCATGTATATCCATAATGATGGTTTCTTCTTGAGAGAATACCCAACCTTTCTTAAGGTCTGATCTCAGATAGTTCAGTTATTTTTTTCAGCCCTACACTTAAACATAAATAAATAAACATTTTTAGCATATGAAACCTCATCAAGTACAATTAGGACCAACATGTGTGACATAAGTGTGTATGTGTTGACCCGACTTCCCATTCTACATCTGTAACATCCTAGTTACGAAAAAAATAATGTTTGTAAGTATTTATTTATTTTAAATAAGTATTTGTTAGAATGTAAGTTTAAGAAAAGGACTAACTTGGTAAGAAATATAGTTAATTTGAGTTAAAAAGGATGAAGAATGATAATTATTTTTGGTTAGATATTAAGTTAGTTAATTGTTGAAAGATGAGGGACTATAAGTGAAAATTCTGGAAAGTATACTTGGATGAGTCTGGAATTAGAATTCAACTTCCAGAATGTTGAAGAAGATCGATTGGAAGGAGTGTGAGGAGAAAAGAGGGAAAAGCTTGATTAACCCGAATTGAAGCTTAAATTTCATAGAATTCATCAATTAGAACAAAGATAAGAAGATTAAGAACCTTAGTTTTTGGTTCTAAAAGGTATGATTTTATATTCAATTTAATTTGATGAAATTGAGTGTATATTTGGTGTTATAACATCATTTAGATGTTTATTTGAAAGATAGAAATGCTTAATTTGGTTAAATTAGGTATTTGATTATTTTGGGGATAATCATGAAGTTGGAAGAATTGATAGAATCAAGCTTGTTTATATGTTATTTTGATGTTAGTAATTTATAGAAAAGCTTAGAAGATTTAAAGATTTGTTATATGAATTTTGTAAAAATTCATATGTTGTAAGTTTTGGTGAAGTAGTGAAGAATTGGTTAGATGAATTAATCATTGTAAGAATTATGTTAAAATGATTAGTTTGAAGTATATGAAAGGAAAGAATTGAAGAAAGTTACTTAATTTGTAGTTTGGATAAATTGGGGATAGTGTTATCCTAGTTGCCAAACGGGTCGTTTAGACCGTTGAAAATGGCGAATGGGTAGGAAATGGGTAGAAGGAAGAATGTATTACTTGCAATGTGTTATTTGTGAGTTATGTAATGTGTGTAAGATGTTTATAATGTAAGTTTGTGCATTTGATGCCAAACGGGTCAAAAGACCCGAAATAGTGGCAACTTGGGTAGAAGTTGCCAAACATGTCTAGAAAGAGTTAGAAAGGATTAGAAAGAGTTGTAATGAAGTTAATACATGTATTTATATGTATGTAAGATATATTTAAAAGAAAATTTGTGTTTTGGTATAAAAACGCAGATTTGGAAAATAGAAGTGCAAGGAGAAAGAGTCGTGTATGTTGTAGTTTAATTCGACATTGAGGTGAGTATACGAAGCTTATTTAATATATGTTGAATGTTTATATTTGTATGTAAATATATTGGAGAGTTTGTTTATATACTAGTTATATATATTGTTGAGTTGTTAAAAGAAATGAGAACTAGAAGTGCCGTAAGCTAACGTGCAAGTGCAGAAAAATATCAAAAACGAAAATCAGCCAGAAAATGCCCGAATGCGCCGCCTGTGGGTTGAATGGCGGGGCATTCGGAGGTCCGAGGCTGATTGTGAGTTTTGTCATGTTGAATGCGTCGCCTATGGGTCCGAATGCGCCGCATTCGACCCCTAGACCAGTTTTTAGTGTATTTTAAGGTAGTTTAAGTAGAGAAAAGATATATTAACTTATCATTATGGTAGAGAAGAATGGAGAAGACATTTATGTGTCAATGAGAAGTAGAATCGACTTTCATTAGTCGGGAAAGAGTAGAGTTAGCTATAATTCTATACCGCGAGGGTATGTAGTAAGACTTTGAATAGTCTTGGAGATATATCACTATGTTATTAAGTATACTCACTAGCTTAATGCTAAGGTATATGAGAATTAACCATAGAAGCTTTGTTATGATTGGTAGTCATATTATGGTGGTTGTTTATGTTATGTTATTTATTATGTGTGTGAAGTATGTTATATATTGTTATAATGAAAAGAATGGTTAGACACGACAATTTGATTGTCGGGAAAGAAAAGAAGTTGACTTTCAGTAGTCGAGAAGAAGTAGCATTAACTTTACATACCGCGAGGGTATGTATAAGTGTTAGATACGACATTTAGTTGTCGAGAAAGAGAAGAAATGTTAGATATGACATTTAGTTGTCGGAAAAGAGAAGAAGTAATAGATACGACAATATGATTGTCGTAAAGAGAATAGATACGACATTTAGTTGTCGGGAAAGAGAAGAAATGATAGATATGACATTTAGTTGTCGGGAAAGAGAAGAAATGATAGATACGACATTTAGTTGTCGGGAAAGAGAACAAGTGTTAGATACGACAATATGATTGTCGTAAAGAGAAAAGAAGTAATCGTATAGAAAGAAAGAATAGATTTTTAAAGTAGTCATGTTAGATGAGATTAACATAATCGTAAGGTATACTCACTAGCTTAACGCTAATATATTATGTTAATTGTATGTTTTGTAGGTAATCGAGTTTTATGGCAAGGCAAGCTAAAGAAGAAGGGAAGGGGACCGTTATAGAGATTAAATGTTTAAAAAAAAATGTTTTTGTAAGAGCTTCCGCTCCAAATTGTAAAATGAGACGTTAACGGATATTTGTTGTTGACTAAAGAGATGAGATGAGTAACACCTTAGAAGATTAATTACATGTTTTTATAAAAAAAAAAAAAAAAATAGAGTGTGTTTGGTTCCGGGTGTTTCAAGTTGGTATCAGAGCCTTGACTTGTGTGATTTGGGTATCGTGAGGATACCTGAACTCAAGTTGAGGCTTTGAAGAAGAAAGATCAATGGGAAGAAAAGCTTGCCTTGCGGAAGAGATAAGAGTAAGAAAGATTAATTGTAGAGAAAGAGTTATTTACCTTAGTCTTAATTATGCGTTGATGGTATTGGATGTACAAGAGTTAATATGCTTAAAATTAACGTCTGGCCAACGGTAATTTCGAGCATATTATACGATAGTATATCCGATATGGTCAATGTATGTTAAGGACGAAGGGCAAATGGGTAAGAAAGAAAGTGTAAGAAGTATATGACTATAATTTATATGTTATAGTATTTTGTGTTACTAACTGTATGTGATTTAGTTAGTAGAAATGGAAAGAGAAGAAGATAGTCATCGGGTGGATGACGTAAAGAAAAAATAGGGATGTTCAGATGATATAAGCTAAAGAGATTAGCTAAATTTTGAGAAAGAAATACTATTTGTTATTATTGGGTTAATGAAGAAGTGGCAGAAAATTGAAGATGAGAAGATTGATAGAATATTGGTAGAGAAAGAATTAGAGTAGAAAGAAAACGAAGATTCACAAAATGAAGATAATCACCCCGATCAGCAGGAAGAATTGGTAGAGAGGTATAAGAAATGAAGATTTTAAGAAGCAATCTGTGTAATATTTTGTCCACCTTTTATAGTGAACAAAGTTACTTGAGAATTTTGGAAATTGAACAGAAAAATAAGATTGTGGAAGAGATAATAAATCATTTGCTGAAAGAGCAGGGTTTTGTTTAGAATATATGGTAAGTGAGAAGATGAAGATGGATCGTTATATGTCGTGCTTTAATCAAGACATTTGCGATCATGTTTCAACTTTTAATCCTCTAACTTTTGAGGATAAGATTGAGGTGGCAAGAAAAAGAGAGTTAGAAATTTTAAATTGCTCTAAAGAGGAGAAAAAGAAACGAAAGGTAGGGTATATGCAAGAATCATCGAAGAAAGGTAAGAGTATGAGAAGAAACTTTGATAGAAAGATTAAGAATTTTGAAAGAGAGTTTGAGAAGAATGAGTCATCGGTCATTTGTAGAAAGTGTGGCAAAGAAATGTTTATAGTGAATGAAGACGTGTTGTAAACGGTTATTACTTATGTGGAAAGCTCGTTCATGTTAACATAGAATGTTCTAATTCGATCAAGAACGTGTTATTAGTGAAAGGAGATAGAGTATATTCAATGAAATTATTCGAAGTTGTCACAGAATTTGAAAGATTTTGACCGGACTGAGAAACTCCGTTGTTATTCAAAAGAGAGAAGTAGAGTTCAGAGTAGAGTTGATGAATTAGTTGCAAGAATTGTTAGATAAAGGTTTTGTTCGCCACAGTTATTTTCTTGGGGTACATCAATTTTGTTTGAGAAGAAGAAAAGATGGTAGTATGTGTATAAATTTATGATAACTTAACAAGCTAAAAGTGAAAGAAGAAGATGTACCGAAAGAAGTTTTCGTACGAAGAGTAAGAAAGAGTATGATGAGTACTTGAAGCAGATTTTGGAGATTCTTAGATGAGAAAGATTGTGTACAAAATTCTCTAAATGTGAATTTTGGCTAGAATGAGTCCAACTTTTGGGTTAGGAAGTTAATGCTAAAGGTATAAAAGTAGATCCGATAAAGATTTATTTAAGATTTTTCAAAGAAGTATTTTAGATTTTGAAGAAGAAATTGATCGAAGCTTTGGTGTTGCTTTTGCCGGATAGAATGAAAGATTTGGAAGATTTTATGAGGCAATTTATTTTGGATTAGATCGTGTTTTAATATAATATGGAAGAATTACTTGCTTATGTGTAGAAGCAAATGAAAGAATACGAAAAGAAGTATTTCGATACAAGATTTAAAATTGGAAGTTATTGTGTTTGTCTTGAAGGTTTGAGGGCATTACCCTTGTAGAGAAAGATTTAAAAGTGAATATTATTGTAGAGGTAATGAGTAGAAAGAATTTATAACTGAAAAATGAAACTTAAATTTTTGGCTTCGTGTGTTAAAGCGGTTCAGTTAGAAGCAATTAAAGAAGAAGAATTGAAAAAGTGAAAGAATGTCGGGTCAAGTGCAGAATTTTGTAGAAGATAATTGAAGTTTAAAGACTCGATTTGGCAGAATTTAGATTTTGAACTCATCGAGGTGTAAGAAGATTTGAATAGACGAAGTTTATAAGTCTAAATATTGTATTTACTTCGGTAGAGGAAGATATATAAGGATTTGGAAGAAGATTATTGACGGCTAAGTATGAAAAGAGATATTGTGAAGTAAGTAGAAAGATGTTTAACATGTTTGAAGATCAAAGCAAAGCATCAAAAGCCTTATGGTAAGATGTAACCGTTAGAATTACCGGTTTGAAAGTTAGAAGAGAATGTGGTGCATTTGGTGACGAAGTTACCAAAGTATAGAAGAAAGAATGATACTATTGGGTGATCGTGGATAAGATTGACAAAGAATGTTCATTTTTGCAAGATAAAGAAGCTAAATTTTAGAAAAAATGGCGGAAATGTTTGTAAAGAAAATTTTGGGAGGATATAGAGTTTTAGTATCGATAGCATCGGATAGAAGAAAAAGAAAATCGGTAGAGTTTTTAATGTTGACGATTTGTTAATGTTGAAAGTTCTACCCTGAAAAAGAGTGATGCGGTTGAAAAGAGAAGGAAGTTGAGTCAAAATTTGGAAAGAGTAATGGGGAAAAGCTATTTACCGGTTAGAATTTCCGAGAAGTTAAATGAGGAAGAAATGGAATAGAAGTTGTGTTATGTAGGAGAACCGATAGCTATTCATGACCGAAAAGTGAGGTAGCTTTGGAATAAGTAGATTGATATGATTAAGATACATTGGAAGCATATAAGAAGATACAATCTTATTTGGAAGCCGGAGATAGAAATGAGGAAGTTTATCCTCAATGGTTTGCAAGAATGGATTTCGGGGACGAAATCTTTAGAAGGAGGGAAGAGTTGTAACATCCTAGTTACGAAAAAAATAATGTTTGTAAGTATTTATTTATTTTAAATAAGTATTTGTTAGAATGTAAGTTTAAGAAAAGGACTAACTTGGTAAGAAATATAGTTAATTTGAGTTAAAAAGGATGAAGAATGATAATTATTTTTGGTTAGATATTAAGTTAGTTAATTGTTGAAAGATGAGGGACTATAAGTGAAAATTCTGGAAAGTATACTTGGATGAGTCTGGAATTAGAATTCAACTTCCAGAATGTTGAAGAAGATCGATTGGAAGGAGTGTGAGGAGAAAAGAGGGAAAAGCTTGATTAACCCGAATTGAAGCTTAAATTTCATAGAATTCATCAATTAGAACAAAGATAAGAAGATTAAGAACCTTAGTTTTTGGTTCTAAAAGGTATGATTTTATATTCAATTTAATTTGATGAAATTGAGTGTATATTTGGTGTTATAACATCATTTAGATGTTTATTTGAAAGATAGAAATGCTTAATTTGGTTAAATTAGGTATTTGATTATTTTGGGGATAATCATGAAGTTGGAAGAATTGATAGAATCAAGCTTGTTTATATGTTATTTTGATGTTAGTAATTTATAGAAAAGCTTAGAAGATTTAAAGATTTGTTATATGAATTTTGTAAAAATTCATATGTTGTAAGTTTTGGTGAAGTAGTGAAGAATTGGTTAGATGAATTAATCATTGTAAGAATTATGTTAAAATGATTAGTTTGAAGTATATGAAAGGAAAGAATTGAAGAAAGTTACTTAATTTGTAGTTTGGATAAATTGGGGATAGTGTTATCCTAGTTGCCAAACGGGTCGTTTAGACCGTTGAAAATGGCGAATGGGTAGGAAATGGGTAGAAGGAAGAATGTATTACTTGCAATGTGTTATTTGTGAGTTATGTAATGTGTGTAAGATGTTTATAATGTAAGTTTGTGCATTTGATGCCAAACGGGTCAAAAGACCCGAAATAGTGGCAACTTGGGTAGAAGTTGCCAAACATGTCTAGAAAGAGTTAGAAAGGATTAGAAAGAGTTGTAATGAAGTTAATACATGTATTTATATGTATGTAAGATATATTTAAAAGAAAATTTGTGTTTTGGTATAAAAACGCAGATTTGGAAAATAGAAGTGCAAGGAGAAAGAGTCGTGTATGTTGTAGTTTAATTCGACATTGAGGTGAGTATACGAAGCTTATTTAATATATGTTGAATGTTTATATTTGTATGTAAATATATTGGAGAGTTTGTTTATATACTAGTTATATATATTGTTGAGTTGTTAAAAGAAATGAGAACTAGAAGTGCCGTAAGCTAACGTGCAAGTGCAGAAAAATATCAAAAACGAAAATCAGCCAGAAAATGCCCGAATGCGCCGCCTGTGGGTTGAATGGCGGGGCATTCGGAGGTCCGAGGCTGATTGTGAGTTTTGTCATGTTGAATGCGTCGCCTATGGGTCCGAATGCGCCGCATTCGACCCCTAGACCAGTTTTTAGTGTATTTTAAGGTAGTTTAAGTAGAGAAAAGATATATTAACTTATCATTATGGTAGAGAAGAATGGAGAAGACATTTATGTGTCAATGAGAAGTAGAATCGACTTTCATTAGTCGGGAAAGAGTAGAGTTAGCTATAATTCTATACCGCGAGGGTATGTAGTAAGACTTTGAATAGTCTTGGAGATATATCACTATGTTATTAAGTATACTCACTAGCTTAATGCTAAGGTATATGAGAATTAACCATAGAAGCTTTGTTATGATTGGTAGTCATATTATGGTGGTTGTTTATGTTATGTTATTTATTATGTGTGTGAAGTATGTTATATATTGTTATAATGAAAAGAATGGTTAGACACGACAATTTGATTGTCGGGAAAGAAAAGAAGTTGACTTTCAGTAGTCGAGAAGAAGTAGCATTAACTTTACATACCGCGAGGGTATGTATAAGTGTTAGATACGACATTTAGTTGTCGAGAAAGAGAAGAAATGTTAGATATGACATTTAGTTGTCGGAAAAGAGAAGAAGTAATAGATACGACAATATGATTGTCGTAAAGAGAATAGATACGACATTTAGTTGTCGGGAAAGAGAAGAAATGATAGATATGACATTTAGTTGTCGGGAAAGAGAAGAAATGATAGATACGACATTTAGTTGTCGGGAAAGAGAACAAGTGTTAGATACGACAATATGATTGTCGTAAAGAGAAAAGAAGTAATCGTATAGAAAGAAAGAATAGATTTTTAAAGTAGTCATGTTAGATGAGATTAACATAATCGTAAGGTATACTCACTAGCTTAACGCTAATATATTATGTTAATTGTATGTTTTGTAGGTAATCGAGTTTTATGGCAAGGCAAGCTAAAGAAGAAGGGAAGGGGACCGTTATAGAGATTAAATGTTTAAAAAAAAATGTTTTTGTAAGAGCTTCCGCTCCAAATTGTAAAATGAGACGTTAACGGATATTTGTTGTTGACTAAAGAGATGAGATGAGTAACACCTTAGAAGATTAATTACATGTTTTTATAAAAAAAAAAAAAAAATAGAGTGTGTTTGGTTCCGGGTGTTTCAAGTTGGTATCAGAGCCTTGACTTGTGTGATTTGGGTATCGTGAGGATACCTGAACTCAAGTTGAGGCTTTGAAGAAGAAAGATCAATGGGAAGAAAAGCTTGCCTTGCGGAAGAGATAAGAGTAAGAAAGATTAATTGTAGAGAAAGAGTTATTTACCTTAGTCTTAATTATGCGTTGATGGTATTGGATGTACAAGAGTTAATATGCTTAAAATTAACGTCTGGCCAACGGTAATTTCGAGCATATTATACGATAGTATATCCGATATGGTCAATGTATGTTAAGGACGAAGGGCAAATGGGTAAGAAAGAAAGTGTAAGAAGTATATGACTATAATTTATATGTTATAGTATTTTGTGTTACTAACTGTATGTGATTTAGTTAGTAGAAATGGAAAGAGAAGAAGATAGTCATCGGGTGGATGACGTAAAGAAAAAATAGGGATGTTCAGATGATATAAGCTAAAGAGATTAGCTAAATTTTGAGAAAGAAATACTATTTGTTATTATTGGGTTAATGAAGAAGTGGCAGAAAATTGAAGATGAGAAGATTGATAGAATATTGGTAGAGAAAGAATTAGAGTAGAAAGAAAACGAAGATTCACAAAATGAAGATAATCACCCCGATCAGCAGGAAGAATTGGTAGAGAGGTATAAGAAATGAAGATTTTAAGAAGCAATCTGTGTAATATTTTGTCCACCTTTTATAGTGAACAAAGTTACTTGAGAATTTTGGAAATTGAACAGAAAAATAAGATTGTGGAAGAGATAATAAATCATTTGCTGAAAGAGCAGGGTTTTGTTTAGAATATATGGTAAGTGAGAAGATGAAGATGGATCGTTATATGTCGTGCTTTAATCAAGACATTTGCGATCATGTTTCAACTTTTAATCCTCTAACTTTTGAGGATAAGATTGAGGTGGCAAGAAAAAGAGAGTTAGAAATTTTAAATTGCTCTAAAGAGGAGAAAAAGAAACGAAAGGTAGGGTATATGCAAGAATCATCGAAGAAAGGTAAGAGTATGAGAAGAAACTTTGATAGAAAGATTAAGAATTTTGAAAGAGAGTTTGAGAAGAATGAGTCATCGGTCATTTGTAGAAAGTGTGGCAAAGAAATGTTTATAGTGAATGAAGACGTGTTGTAAACGGTTATTACTTATGTGGAAAGCTCGTTCATGTTAACATAGAATGTTCTAATTCGATCAAGAACGTGTTATTAGTGAAAGGAGATAGAGTATATTCAATGAAATTATTCGAAGTTGTCACAGAATTTGAAAGATTTTGACCGGACTGAGAAACTCCGTTGTTATTCAAAAGAGAGAAGTAGAGTTCAGAGTAGAGTTGATGAATTAGTTGCAAGAATTGTTAGATAAAGGTTTTGTTCGCCACAGTTATTTTCTTGGGGTACATCAATTTTGTTTGAGAAGAAGAAAAGATGGTAGTATGTGTATAAATTTATGATAACTTAACAAGCTAAAAGTGAAAGAAGAAGATGTACCGAAAGAAGTTTTCGTACGAAGAGTAAGAAAGAGTATGATGAGTACTTGAAGCAGATTTTGGAGATTCTTAGATGAGAAAGATTGTGTACAAAATTCTCTAAATGTGAATTTTGGCTAGAATGAGTCCAACTTTTGGGTTAGGAAGTTAATGCTAAAGGTATAAAAGTAGATCCGATAAAGATTTATTTAAGATTTTTCAAAGAAGTATTTTAGATTTTGAAGAAGAAATTGATCGAAGCTTTGGTGTTGCTTTTGCCGGATAGAATGAAAGATTTGGAAGATTTTATGAGGCAATTTATTTTGGATTAGATCGTGTTTTAATATAATATGGAAGAATTACTTGCTTATGTGTAGAAGCAAATGAAAGAATACGAAAAGAAGTATTTCGATACAAGATTTAAAATTGGAAGTTATTGTGTTTGTCTTGAAGGTTTGAGGGCATTACCCTTGTAGAGAAAGATTTAAAAGTGAATATTATTGTAGAGGTAATGAGTAGAAAGAATTTATAACTGAAAAATGAAACTTAAATTTTTGGCTTCGTGTGTTAAAGCGGTTCAGTTAGAAGCAATTAAAGAAGAAGAATTGAAAAAGTGAAAGAATGTCGGGTCAAGTGCAGAATTTTGTAGAAGATAATTGAAGTTTAAAGACTCGATTTGGCAGAATTTAGATTTTGAACTCATCGAGGTGTAAGAAGATTTGAATAGACGAAGTTTATAAGTCTAAATATTGTATTTACTTCGGTAGAGGAAGATATATAAGGATTTGGAAGAAGATTATTGACGGCTAAGTATGAAAAGAGATATTGTGAAGTAAGTAGAAAGATGTTTAACATGTTTGAAGATCAAAGCAAAGCATCAAAAGCCTTATGGTAAGATGTAACCGTTAGAATTACCGGTTTGAAAGTTAGAAGAGAATGTGGTGCATTTGGTGACGAAGTTACCAAAGTATAGAAGAAAGAATGATACTATTGGGTGATCGTGGATAAGATTGACAAAGAATGTTCATTTTTGCAAGATAAAGAAGCTAAATTTTAGAAAAAATGGCGGAAATGTTTGTAAAGAAAATTTTGGGAGGATATAGAGTTTTAGTATCGATAGCATCGGATAGAAGAAAAAGAAAATCGGTAGAGTTTTTAATGTTGACGATTTGTTAATGTTGAAAGTTCTACCCTGAAAAAGAGTGATGCGGTTGAAAAGAGAAGGAAGTTGAGTCAAAATTTGGAAAGAGTAATGGGGAAAAGCTATTTACCGGTTAGAATTTCCGAGAAGTTAAATGAGGAAGAAATGGAATAGAAGTTGTGTTATGTAGGAGAACCGATAGCTATTCATGACCGAAAAGTGAGGTAGCTTTGGAATAAGTAGATTGATATGATTAAGATACATTGGAAGCATATAAGAAGATACAATCTTATTTGGAAGCCGGAGATAGAAATGAGGAAGTTTATCCTCAATGGTTTGCAAGAATGGATTTCGGGGACGAAATCTTTAGAAGGAGGGAAGAGTTGTAACATCCTAGTTACGAAAAAAATAATGTTTGTAAGTATTTATTTATTTTAAATAAGTATTTGTTAGAATGTAAGTTTAAGAAAAGGACTAACTTGGTAAGAAATATAGTTAATTTGAGTTAAAAAGGATGAAGAATGATAATTATTTTGGTTAGATATTAAGTTAGTTAATTGTTGAAAGATGAGGGACTAT
The DNA here is from genome assembly GCA_910822075.1 of Senecio squalidus. Lineage (NCBI taxonomy): Eukaryota > Viridiplantae > Streptophyta > Magnoliopsida > Asterales > Asteraceae > Senecio > Senecio squalidus. Next base: position 33,249,031 of record CAJVGC010000590.1, read on the forward strand.
AAGTGAAAATTCTGGAAAGTATACTTGGATGAGTCTGGAATTAGAATTCAACTTCCAGAATGTTGAAGAAGATCGATTGGAAGGAGTGTGAGGAGAAAAGAGGGAAAAGCTTGATTAACCCGAATTGAAGCTTAAATTTCATAGAATTCATCAATTAGAACAAAGATAAGAAGATTAAGAACCTTAGTTTTTGGTTCTAAAAGGTATGATTTTATATTCAATTTAATTTGATGAAATTGAGTGTATATTTGGTGTTATAACATCATTTAGATGTTTATTTGAAAGATAGAAATGCTTAATTTGGTTAAATTAGGTATTTGATTATTTTGGGGATAATCATGAAGTTGGAAGAATTGATAGAATCAAGCTTGTTTATATGTTATTTTGATGTTAGTAATTTATAGAAAAGCTTAGAAGATTTAAAGATTTGTTATATGAATTTTGTAAAAATTCATATGTTGTGTTTTGGTGAAGTAGTGAAGAATTGGTTAGATGAATTAATCATTGTAAGAATTATGTTAAAATGATTAGTTTGAAGTATATGAAAGGAAAGAATTGAAGAAAGTTACTTAATTTGTAGTTTGGATAAATTGGGGATAGTGTTATCCTAGTTGCCAAACGGGTCGTTTAGACCGTTGAAAATGGCGAATGGGTAGGAAATGGGTAGAAGGAAGAATGTATTACTTGCAATGTGTTATTTGTGAGTTATGTAATGTGTGTAAGATGTTTATAATGTAAGTTTGTGCATTTGATGCCAAACGGGTCAAAAGACCCGAAATAGTGGCAACTTGGGTAGAAGTTGCCAAACATGTCTAGAAAGAGTTAGAAAGGATTAGAAAGAGTTGTAATGAAGTTAATACATGTATTTATATGTATGTAAGATATATTTAAAAGAAAATTTGTGTTTTGGTATAAAAACGCAGATTTGGAAAATAGAAGTGCAAGGAGAAAGAGTCGTGTATAGTTTAATTCGACATTGAGGTGAGTATACGAAGCTTATTTAATATATGTTGAATGTTTATATTTGTATGTAAATATATTGGAGAGTTTGTTTATATACTAGTTATATATATTGTTGAGTTGTTAAAAGAAATGAGAACTAGAAGTGCCGTAAGCTAACGTGCAAGTGCAGAAAAATATCAAAAACGAAAATCAGCCAGAAAATGCCCGAATGCGCCGCCTGTGGGTTGAATGGCGGGGCATTCGGAGGTCCGAGGCTGATTGTGAGTTTTGTCATGTTGAATGCGTCGCCTATGGGTCCGAATGCGCCGCATTCGACCCCTAGACCAGTTTTTAGTGTATTTTAAGGTAGTTTAAGTAGAGAAAAGATATATTAACTTATCATTATGGTAGAGAAGAATGGAGAAGACATTTATGTGTCAATGAGAAGTAGAATCGACTTTCATTAGTCGGGAAAGAGTAGAGTTAGCTATAATTCTATACCGCGAGGGTATGTAGTAAGAATAGTCTTGGAGATATATCACTATGTTATTAAGTATACTCACTAGCTTAATGCTAAGGTATATGAGAATTAACCATAGAAGCTTTGTTATGATTGGTAGTCATATTATGGTGGTTGTTTATGTTATGTTATTTATTATGTGTGTGAAGTATGTTATATATTGTTATAATGAAAAGAATGGTTAGACACGACAATTTGATTGTCGGGAAAGAAAAGAAGTTGACTTTCAGTAGTCGAGAAGAAGTAGCATTAACTTTACATACCGCGAGGGTATGTATAAGTGTTAGATACGACATTTAGTTGTCGAGAAAGAGAAGAAATGTTAGATATGACATTTAGTTGTCGGAAAAGAGAAGAAGTAATAGATACGACAATATGATTGTCGTAAAGAGAATAGATACGACATTTAGTTGTCGGGAAAGAGAAGAAATGATAGATATGACATTTAGTTGTCGGGAAAGAGAAGAAATGATAGATACGACATTTAGTTGTCGGGAAAGAAGTGTTAGATACGACAATATGATTGTCGTAAAGAGAAAAGAAGTAATCGTATAGAAAGAAAGAATAGATTTTAAAGTAGTCATGTTAGATGAGATTAACATAATCGTAAGGTATACTCACTAGCTTAACGCTAATATATTATGTTAATTGTATGTTTTGTAGGTAATCGAGTTTTATGGCAAGGCAAGCTAAAGAAGAAGGGAAGGGGACCGTTATAGAGATTAAATGTTTAAAAAAAAATGTTTTTGTAAGAGCTTCCGCTCCAAATTGTAAAATGAGACGTTAACGGATATTTGTTGTTGACTAAAGAGATGAGATGAGTAACACCTTAGAAGATTAATTACATGTTTTTATAAAATAAAAAAAAAAAATAGAGTGTGTTTGGTTCCGGGTGTTTCAAGTTGGTATCAGAGCCTTGACTTGTGTGATTTGGGTATCGTGAGGATACCTGAACTCAAGTTGAGGCTTTGAAGAAGAAAGATCAATGGGAAGAAAAGCTTTGCCTTGCGGAAGAGATAAGAGTAAGAAAGATTAATTGTAGAGAAAGAGTTATTTACCTTAGTCTTAATTATGCGTTGATGGTATTGGATGTACAAGAGTTAATATGCTTAAAATTAACGTCTGGCCAACGGTAATTTCGAGCATATTATACGATAGTATATCCGATATGGTCAATGTATGTTAAGGACGAAGGGCAAATGGGTAAGAAAGAAAGTGTAAGAAGTATATGACTATAATTTATATGTTATAGTATTTTGTGTTACTAACTGTATGTGATTTAGTTAGTAGAAATGGAAAGAGAAGAAGATAGTCATCGGGTGGATGACGTAAAGAAAAAATAGGGATGTTCAGATGATATAAGCTAAAGAGATTAGCCAAATTTTGAGAAAGAAATACTATTTGTTATTATTGGGTTAATGAAGAAGTGGCAGAAAATTGAAGATGAGAAGATTGATAGAATATTGGTAGAGAAAGAATTAGAGTAGAAAGAAAACGAAGCACAAAATGAAGATATCACCCCGATCAGCAGGAAGAATTGGTAGAGAGGTATAAGAAATGAAGATTTTAAGAAGCAATCTGTGTAATATTTTGTCCACCTTTTATAGTGAACAAAGTTACTTGAGAATTTTGGAAATTGAACAGAAAAATAAGATTGTGGAAGAGATAATAAATCATTTGCTGAAAGAGCAGGGTTTTGTTTAGAATATATGGTAAGTGAGAAGATGAAGATGGATCGTTATATGTCGTGCTTTAATCAAGACATTTGCGATCATGTTTCAACTTTAATCCTCTAACTTTTGAGGATAAGATTGAGGTGGCAAGAAAAAGAGAGTTAGAAATTTTAAATTGCTCTAAAGAGGAGAAAAAGAAACGAAAGGTAGGGTATATGCAAGAATCATCGAAGAAAGGTAAGAGTATGAGAAGAAACTTTGATAGAAAGATTAAGAATTTTGAAAGAGAGTTTGAGAAGAATGAGTCATCGGTCATTTGTAGAAAGTAAAGAAATGTTTATAGTGAATGAAGACGTGTTGTAAACGGTTATTACTTATGTGGAAAGCTCGTTCATGTTAACATAGAATGTTCTAATTCGATCAAGAACGTGTTATTAGTGAAAGGAGATAGAGTATATTCAATGAAATTATTCGAAGTTGTCACAGAATTTGAAAGATTTTGACCGGACTGAGAAACTCCGTTGTTATTCAAAAGAGAGAAGTAGAGTTCAGAGTAGAGTTGATGAATTAGTTGCAAGAATTGTTAGATAAAGGTTTTGTTCGCCACAGTTATTTTCTTGGGGTACATCAATTTTGTTTGAGAAGAAGAAAAGATGGTAGTATGTGTATAAATTTATGATAACTTAACAAGCTAAAAGTGAAAGAAGAAGATGTACCGAAAGAAGTTTTCGTACGAAGAGTAAGAAAGAGTATGATGAGTACTTGAAGCAGATTTTGGAGATTCTTAGATGAGAAAGATTGTGTACAAAATTCTCTAAATGTGAATTGAATGAGTCCAACTTTGGGTTAGGAAGTTAATGCTAAAGGTATAAAAGAAGATCCGATAAAGATTTATTTAAGATTTTTCAAAGAAGTATTTTAGATTTTGAAGAAGAAATTGATCGAAGCTTTGGTGTTGCTTTTGCCGGATAGAATGAAAGATTTGGAAGATTTTATGAGGCAATTTATTTTGGATTAGATCGTGTTTTAATATAATATGGAAGAATTACTTGCTTATGTGTAGAAGCAAATGAAAGAATACGAAAAGAAGTATTTCGATACAAGATTTAAAATTGGAAGTTATTGTGTTTGTCTTGAAGGTTTGAGGGCATTACCCTTGTAGAGAAAGATTTAAAAGTGAATATTATTGTAGAGGTAATGAGTAGAAAGAATTTATAACTGAAAAATGAAACTTAAATTTTTGGCTTCGTGTGTTAAAGCGGTTCAGTTAGAAGCAATTAAAGAAGAAGAATTGAAAAAGTGAAAGAATGTCGGGTCAAGTGCAGAATTTTGTAGAAGATAATTGAAGTTTAAAGACTCGATTTGGCAGAATTTAGATTTTGAACTCATCGAGGTGTAAGAAGATTTGAATAGACGAAGTTTATAAGTCTAAATATTGTATTTACTTCGGTAGAGGAAGATATATAAGGATTTGGAAGAAGATTATTGACGCTAAGTATGAAAAGAGATATTGTGAAGTAAGTAGAAAGATGTTTAACATGTTTGAAGATCAAGCAAAGCATCAAAGCCTTATGGTAAGATGTAACCGTTAGAATTACCGGTTTGAAAGTTAGAAGAGAATGTGGTGCATTTGGTGACGAAGTTACCAAAGTATAGAAGAAAGAATGATACTATTGGGTGATCGTGGATAAGATTGACAAAGAATGTTCATTTTTGCAAGATAAAGAAGCTAAATTTTAGAAAAAATGGCGGAAATGTTTGTAAAGAAAATTTTGGGAGGATATAGAGTTTTAGTATCGATAGCATCGGATAGAAGAAAAAGAAAATAGTTTTTAATGTTGACGATTTGTTAATGTTGAAAGTTCTACCCTGAAAAAGAGTGATGCGGTTGAAAAGAGAAGGAAGTTGAGTCAAAATTTGGAAAGAGTAATGGGGAAAAGCTATTTACCGGTTAGAATTTCCGAGAAGTTAAATGAGGAAGAAATGGAATAGAAGTTGTGTTATGTAGGAGAACCGATAGCTATTCATGACCGAAAAGTGAGGTAGCTTTGGAATAAGTAGATTGATATGATTAAGATACATTGGAAGCATATAAGAAGATACAATCTTATTTGGAAGCCGGAGATAGAAATGAGGAAGTTTATCCTCAATGGTTTGCAAGAATGGATTTCGGGGACGAAATCTTTAGAAGGAGGGAAGAGTTGTAACATCCTAGTTACGAAAAAAATAATGTTTGTAAGTATTTATTTATTTTAAATAAGTATTTGTTAGAATGTAAGTTTAAGAAAAGGACTAACTTGGTAAGAAATATAGTTAATTTGAGTTAAAGGATGAAGAATGATAATTATTTTTGGTTAGATATTAAGTTAGTTAATTGTTGAAAGATGAGGGACTATAAGTGAAAATTCTGGAAAGTATACTTGGATGAGTCTGGAATTAGAATTCAACTTCCAGAATGTTGAAGAAGATCGATTGGAAGGAGTGTGAGGAGAAAAGAGGGAAAAGCTTGATTAACCCGAATTGAAGCTTAAATTTCATAGAATTCATCAATTAGAACAAAGATAAGAAGATTAAGAACCTTAGTTTTTGGTTCTAAAAGGTATGATTTTATATTCAATTTAATTTGATGAAATTGAGTGTATATTTGGTGTTATAACATCATTTAGATGTTTATTTGAAAGATAGAAATGCTTAATTTGGTTAAATTAGGTATTTGATTATTTTGGGGATAATCATGAAGTTGGAAGAATTGATAGAATCAAGCTTGTTTATATGTTATTTTGATGTTAGTAATTTATAGAAAAGCTTAGAAGATTTAAAGATTTGTTATGAATTTTTACAAAATTCATATGTTGTAAGTTTTGGTGAAGTAGTGAAGAATTGGTTAGATGAATTAATCATTGTAAGAATTATGTTAAAATGATTAGTTTGAAGTATATGAAAGGAAAGAATTGAAGAAAGTTACTTAATTTGTAGTTTGGATAAATTGGGGATAGTGTTATCCTAGTTGCCAAACGGGTCGTTTAGACCGTTGAAAATGGCGAATGGGTAGGAAATGGGTAGAAGGAAGAATGTATTACTTGCAATGTGTTATTTGTGAGTTATGTAATGTGTGTAAGATGTTTATAATGTAAGTTTGTGCATTTGATGCCAAACGGGTCAAAAGACCCGAAATAGTGGCAACTTGGGTAGAAGTTGCCAAACATGTCTAGAAAGAGTTAGAAAGGATTAGAAAGAGTTGTAATGAAGTTAATACATGTATTTATATGTATGTAAGATATATTTAAAAGAAATTTGTGTTTTGGTATAAAAACGCAGATTTGGAAAGTGCAAGGAGAAAGAGTCGTGTATGTTGTAGTTTAATTCGACATTGAGGTGAGTATACGAAGCTTATTTAATATATGTTGAATGTTTATATTTGTATGTAAATATATTGGAGAGTTTGTTTATATACTAGTTATTATATTGTTGAGTTGTTAAAAGAAATGAGAACTAGAAGTGCCGTAAGCTAACGTGCAAGTGCAGAAAAATATCAAAAAACGAAAATCAGCCAGAAAATGCCCGAATTGCGCCGCCTGTGGGTTGAATGGCGGGGCATTCGGAGGTCCGAGGCTGATTGTGAGTTTTGTCATGTTGAATGCGTCGCCTATGGGTCCGAATGCGCCGCATTCGACCCCTAGACCAGTTTTTAGTGTATTTTAAGGTAGTTTAAGTAGAGAAAAGATATTAAACTTATCATTATGGTAGAGAAGAATGGAGAAGACATTTATGTGTC
>CAJVGC010000590.1:33256040-33344885 GCA_910822075.1 Senecio squalidus
CTATCTTTTTCTGGCAGAAGCAGTTAACACTGCCTGCTATGTTCGAATAGAGTTCTTCTAGTCAAGGCCCATACCAAGACTCCATATGAGCTCCTACACAAGAAACAACCCTTGATGAGCTTTCTACGCGCATTCGGATGTCCATGCACAGTCTTGAACTCCAAAGACTACCTTGGTAAATTTGAAAGCAAAGCGGATGAAGGTACATTCGTTGGTTACTCATCCCAAAGCAAGGCATATCGTGTTTACAATCATAAATCTAAAATCATTGAGGAAAGCTCGAATGTGACATTCAATGAACACACGTATCCCACGAAGGGCCATGGACCAGACTGGGTGTTTGATTTGGATGCCTTAACCAAATCGTTAAACTCAAACTTTGAGTTCACTCAACACAAGTTAATACGGAACAGGTTAATGCGGCTAGCTCTATTCCTACTGATAAACCTACTACGGAGCCAGTTGCTACGGCTCCCATCACAGGTACTGCTCGTTTGGATGTGATGGAATACATCAATCTTCCAGTCACTTTGGAAGATCCACTTCCAATCCTTGACACCATCATCCCAGAGGAACAAGATGCTCCTCATAATGATGACAACTCTACAAAGGAGGACGAAGCAGTATAACCAAAATCACCAATCGCTACGGGTAATACAACACGCCCTAATGGTGTTCCTCGTCTCATTGAAGAAGATGAAAATGGAGTTGAACAAATAGTCTATGAAGATTTTGAGCCTTACCCGACTGATATTCCTACTTCAGCCACTAATCCTTTATTTACTACTCCTCCATTCAATGCATATAATCCTAACAATGAGATGCCAGATATGAATGATACAAATCTGGGTGTTGAACTACGTCTTGAGAAGATCCCATCTTCACGTGTTGCCAAGAATCATCCACCTTCACAAATTATTGGTGAACTTGACTTCTCCATAGCAACTAGAAGTCAAACCAAGACCAAAAAGGATTCTCAGACTGCTCTTCTCAACACATGTCTATTTGCATGTTTTCTTTCTCAAATGGAGCCTAAGAAAATCCAAGAGGCACTTCTAGATCCACATTGGATCGAGGCATGTCAGGCAGAGCTACTCCAATTCAAAATACAAGGAGTATGGGTACTAGTTGAGGTCCCATATGGCAAGAAGGTGATTGGTACACGTTGGATCTTCAGAAACAAGAAAGATGAACGTGGAATTGTGGTTAAGAATAAAGCACGACTGGTTGCACAAGGCTACACACAAGAAGAAGGTATTGACTATGAAGAAGTCTTTGCTCCAGTGGCTAGGATTGAAGCAATTCGATTATTTCTAGCCTTTGCTTCATTCATGGGATTCAAGGTGTATCAAATGGACGTCAAGAGTGCTTTTCTATATGGTGTCATTGAAGAAGAAGTCTATGTCAAACAACCTCCTGGATTTGAGGACCCTCAACATCCTCACAAGGTTTACAAATTGATCAAAGCTCTCTATGGGCTTCATCAAGCACCACGAGCTTGGTATGACACTCTTTCAGACTATCTTCTTCAGAACAACTTTCAACGGGGCACAATTGACAAAACATTGTTTTTCAAGAAGTCTCACACAGACATTCTTCTTGTTCAAATCTATGTTGATGACATCATCTTTGGATCCACCAAGGAATCATTGTGCAAAGAATTTAAAGACCTCATGCACACTAAATTTCAGATGAGTTCTATGGGTGAACTCACTTTCTTTTTGGGCTTACAAGTTAAACAAAAACCGGATGGCCTCCTTATAAGCCAAACCAAATATGTCAAGGACATCCTCACAAAATTTGGACTAATGGATGCCAAGGTTGCAAGTACTCCGGTGGAAACTCACAAACAAATGACGGCTGATCTTGAGGGGGAGGATGTGGATATACACAACTATAGATCAATGATAGGATCTCTCATGTATCTCACAGCGTCAAGACCAGACATCATGTTTGGAGTTTGTGTGTGTGCAAGATACCAAACAAGGCCCAAGATGTCACACCTCATAGCAGTCAAGAGAATCTTTCGCTATCTAAAGGGCAAGCCTAACTTAGGCTTATGGTATCCTAAAGACTCTCCTTTTGATTTAATTGCTTATACTGACAGTGACTATGGTGGTGAGAACTTAGACAGGAAATCAACGACTGGAGGATGCCAATTTATTGGCTCAAGACTGGTGTCATGGCAATGCAAGAAACAAACAACGGTGTCAACCTCTTCAACAGAAGCTGAGTACATTGCCGCTGCTAGTTGTTGTGCTCAAGTACTTTGGATACAAAATCAAATGATGGACTATGGATATTCCTTCATGAACACGCCAATCTTTATTGACAATCAAAGCACAATAAGCATCATCAACAATCCAGTCAAACACTCCAAAACAAAGCATATAGAGATACGCTACCACTTCATAAGAGATTGCAACGAGAAGAAACTGATTCATGTTGAGAAAATCCACACTGACAATCAACTTGCTGACCTCCTCACAAAGGCATTTGGTGTTGGAAAATTCACATTCTTGATCACCAGCATTGGAATGACCAATATGGATGAATAACTCATAATCTTATCTCTTAGTATTTCTATGTGTTTAAAATAAGTCCCTTCGTGAAGCAGTAGTAACCTTATGATGAAAATCAAGTACCTTACTCTCTAGCATTGTACTATGTTACTACTGCAACATTAATTGTAGAAACAAATTGTGACCAAAGTATGATAAGTACGCTCAAAAGAATAGTTCTAAGGAAAGGTTTAACTACTACTGCCCTAAGACTTCTTATGTGAGCGGAATGGCTAATGCGGACAAATAATGAGTTGCTACGGACCTCTGGGTTAATACTGCCAGTAACTCACGTTACTACGGACAGTCCAGTTAATACGGCCTATGAACCATTACTACGGACGCATAACCAACTTACTACGGACTCATTTGTTAATACGGCAGATTATCATATTAAAAAGGTTTCTTAAGCAATAAGAATGCCCTAATTAATGATGATTTGACAAGTCAAAACACAACTTGCAACCCAACTTTACACGTGTCAAGCAAAGATAACACATCTATAACACGTGGGAAGTTCTGATTGGACCTAATTTTTAAAATTCAGGCGCGAGGCACAGCTACTCGTGACACGTGGCGATTTTTAATTGGACCGTCACTTTTAAATCATTACCCGCGTCTAATCAGGGTCATTAAGTTGTTACAAAATTTCAGTATAAAAGGGGATGTTTTTAACCGTTTGAAACTTACCGTTTGTTAAAACCCCTAAATCTTCCAAAAAGTTACCGTTATACACAAATTTTCTAATTTTCTTTATCGTTGTGACTAATTGTTTACATTCTTGTTCAATACTCACTTAATCAATCAACAGAATACAACAATGGCGGAACTCCAATTGTTCAAAACTCACAATATGGTAGCTTTTCTGGAAAAGAACGACGAAAATGCCGATTTTCATCAAATAATTGATTTCTTTAATCAATCCAAAATCAAGACGGCGTTAACAATCAATCCAGAAATTGATGAATCCCACATTAGGGATTTCTGGAAATCTGCAACAATGGATGAAACAGAGGTCGCCATTAATGCGGTGGTGAGAGGAAAAGCAATCAAAGTTACAGAGTCTTCGTTACGCAAATATCTAAACTTACAAGACTCAGCAGGTATATTAAAAGTTCCTTATGACATCCTGATCGACTCTTTTCGAAATATGGGATATGAGGGGGATTTAAATGTTTCAACCTTTTTAAAAGCAAAACTCTCCCCTCAGTGGAAATTTATGTTGCATACTTTGCAACAATGTATGTCCCAAAAACGAACGGGATGGCATGAGGGCAGTTCTACCTTGGCCAATGCTATGGTGTGTTTGGCTACAGGGGGAACTTTTAACTTTTCCTACATGATTTTTGATGAAATGAGAAGAAATCTTGAGAACCCAAAACTTAAATTTTTAATGTATCCTCGATTTCTTCAACATTGTATTAACTGTGTTCATAGAGATCTTCCAAGATCTGAAAAACTTGTGCACTCACATGCTCACTCAAAGAAAGTTTTTACTAATATGAGACAAGTAAATAAAGGTTTTTCAGCAAATGTGACACCACTATTTTCTTCAATGTTGGTAGTCACCATTCCCACAGCTGCAGGACAAGTAACTCTACCTCTGTCCCAACCCACAGCTGCCACCATCAGTACCACTGCTATATCCGTGGGCACTAGTGCCATATCTGAAGCAGGTACTGCAGGTGGAATCCCGGAGGTTACTACGGCAGTTACTACTGCTCATGTTCCTCCAGTTGCTACTGTGAGTTCTACTCCAGTTGCTACTGCCCCAGTCACTACTGCTAAAGTGACTAAACCCACTGTTTCATCGCCTCACAAACCATCCAAAGTTGCTTCCAAAAGACTCAAGAGGGTTACTCAGCCTCTTGTTTCTAAAACCATCCCCCATACTCTCACTGCAAAAGCATTCCCTGAAACATCTTCAGGTATGCCACAAACAATAGGGGAAAACATTGAACACACCCCCTTGTTCACTGAGGTGGTCCATAAGGAGGGGGGGAGACCATGTAGGGAGGGCTGATACTACTGCAGCTTTCACGTCTTATAGTGAAGCTCAGGACAGTATCAACATCACTAAGACCCAAACTACGACAACACTATCCCTTGCTGAGGACTTGTTCTCAGACTGGGAAGGTGGTCCCTGACGCCAAGAGACCATGGGAGAGTTACATGCTTCTGCTAGGCAGAAGAGTTTCTCTATTCCCTATGATCTTCCACCTGTTGGTACCCAACAGGAAAGGGGTGAGGGTAGTGGTGGTCAGTTTAAGGAATTGATGGGCATGTACCAATCTCTAATGGTGAGGGTGGAACAACAAGGTGAAATGCTCTCTTCTCTTACTTCTTTGGTGCAACAGGTACTGGCACAACAAGCATTGCTATCAGCCCAGTTACTGCCCAAAAGAATCACCACACTAAACACTGGAACCTCTCCAAGACCTTCCAGTTCATCATCCTCAGATGACTCTCCTACAGATGAAAACAAGGGGGAGAAAGAAGCAATTAATGTGTTCTCATCTGGTGAGAGCAAGGGTAAAGACAAGGGAAGCACAGATACTGTCATTATGGATGAAGAAGGTGAGAAGATGATGATAGTTACAGATACCCAACTTGAGGGAGAGCAGCAGAAAGAAGTGAAGCAAATGGTTGAAGAAACAGTAGACGAGATGGAAGTTGCTACTGACACACTTGCTGCTGATCAAGTTGATGCGGATGAAGAAATGTTTGTTGCGGTCTCAGTTGTTGCGGATCAATTTACTACTGATCCAATGATCATTAGTCCAGTTGTTGCGGATCCAGTTGATGCGGACAAAGTTACTACTGACCCTATGGTTACCAGTCCAAGGGCAGATGATGCGGATCATTCATTCCTTTTCACAGATAATCCTCCCACGTTTGATCAAGCTTCAAATACTTTGACTGCAATACATTCTGAAGCTACAACCCTATCTACTACAACATCTCAAGCTCCTGTTCCTACTGTTGATCAACAAGAAGCTGCAAATGTTCTTATACATGAAGAAATGACAAGAACAAGTGTGATGGATGATGAAGATACTATAGCATCACAGCTCCTTAAGATCAAAGAGGAGAAGCAGAAACAAGAAAAGGAGAAAGCAGAAGAGGAGAGAAAGAAGTCAATTGCTGAGGCAGTTGCTAGACAGAGAGCAGCAGCTGCATTGATTGCTACAACTTCAGCAACTTCTCTAACCTTACCTGAACAATCTGCTGGTTTATTTGTTTCTACAGGTAGAATTGGGTATGTGACAGTAGACAAGAAAAAGAAGACAATACAAAGGGTTGATCTTGATGCTCCTGAACACAAAGACAAGGGAAAAACTATTGTGGTGGAGAAATCAAAGGAAGAAAAACAGGAGGAAGAAATGCTTGCTCAAGAAAAACTGCTCTTTTAAGATATGACTGAAGAAGAGATTGAAATAATAAGAAAAGAGCATGCAGAAGCTGAACTGTTCAACAAAATAGCTGCTGAGCAAGAAGAGGAAGAAAGAGCAAGAAAGAGGAAGATAGCTGAAGAAGATGAACTTCATGCTAAACTGAATACAGCTCCAACTCCAGAAGAAAGAGAAATAATGGAGAGAATTGCTGCAGAGGATGCAATAAAAGCTCAGGAGATGTATAATGAAGAACTCCTTCAAAAACTTTGTTCTCAAGGCCAGGAAAGAGCAGATTTTGAGTATGGGATGAAGACTCTTGAAGAAGATGAAGTTGCTCTTAAACAATCAAAAGTCAAAGCCAAGCCTGAGAAGAAGAAAGTGTCCAAGTCCACACAAGCAAAGTTAGCTCAAGACAGGGAGAAATACACCACATACCTCAAAAGTAAAGGTCACAGTGGTAGATCATTAGGCCCTATGAAGTTAACTAACATGTTGGATCTTGTGAAGGAAGAAAGACAGAAGGAAACACAAAGGGAAGCTGCTCTTGCAAAGATTCAAGAGGAAAGAAAGAAAGATGCTGAAAAAGCATTAGACGCAGCCCTGAAAACTGGAAGGAAAGTGTTCATTCAATCTGAACCTGTTCCTGAAGTGAAGAAGTCAGAAGAGAAGCCTAAAAGACACAAGCGGCCATCAAAGAGGATTCCAAGACCTCTAGCTAAAAGGAAAAAGATGAATGAAGATGCTGCTGCTGCTTCTCAACAAGAAAGTCCAGACATTCCATTCATGGATGTTAAACAAGAGCCTGAAAGTATGGAACAAGACCCTCCAAGCACTACTCAAGGGGGAGATTATTTTGCATACATAAACCATGTTGAAGGTTTAAGTTTTACTCCATTGAATGTGAAACCTCCAGTGATCATAGATTGGAAATTTATTGGTGGAGCATTGGGAACTGAATATGAAGTCATTAGAGCAGACAAGTTAAAGAAAGTTCTTCAAGCCTTCCATTGGATAATTAGAGATTTTGATAGAGATGATCTGGAGAGGATGTACAAGATTGGAAAAGTGAAATACTCTCATGAAAGAAGAGGAGTATGTTTTGGTACTGACCTGGCAATGGATATTCTCTGTGGATTATTGGAACCAGGATACAAGAAAAAGAGTTCAGTCTTCAAGAAAGAAGGACCAAAAAATCCTATTCTCAATTGGTATGTCTATGAAAGGAGTGGCATATACTCAATTATAAGAAGACATGGATCAAGAGAATTCTACTTAGTGGATGTTAAATATCCACATTCATTGAAGACATTGGATGAGATGGTTGAGATAAAACTGAATGGACCAAGTGACTCAAGAATTGCTCATGAACTCATTTGGAGAATCTTGTGTCAAAGGGTAGAAGAAAAGTCCAAGGGAAAGTCTGACTGGCAAAACAAATAGTTGTAATTAACTTAAAATAGTTAAAACTATGTTGTTAATAAAAAGTTAGTACTGTTGGAGCATAAAACTTGTACTTTTGATGTGTCATAAAAGTTCAAGGTTAGGGGGAGATTGTTGGGTTATAACTTAGTTAAAATAGTTTAACCATGAACAATTCACTTAACAAACGAGAATAGTAACTTAAACTATTAATGCGAAAGACATTAAGAGTTACTACGGAAGAACAAGTTAGTGCGGCTGTTCAACAAGTTACTACGGCTGGTCAAGTTACTACGGAAGTTTAACAAGTTGCTACGGGCAAGGTCAAATGCTACGGAAGAAGTCAAGATATGGAAGACCAACTTCCCGTGCAAGTATAATCTAAGTTATAGAATTATAATTAGATTATGTTTCCTTTTTGTTAATTAGATAGAGTTTCCTTATTTCTAGATAATGATAGATTTAGATAAGGTTTCCTAGTTTATCTAGGTCGGCCTCAAGGTCTATATAAAGATAGATCCTTGTATTCATAAAAACACGTTGTATTGATATTCTTAAGATTAATACGATTGAGGCTTATAATTCGACAATACTTTTTGTTTATTCTTATTCATATTTTATTGTTCGACAACTTGTAATATTGAAGTGTTCATCCGCTGCTGAACTTCTTCAATAGATCTCGATCTTAACGAAGGCAAATCTATTAGTTTATATTAACTAATACGATCCTGACAGAAACTAAATTCAAAATCAGCAATATCTGAATCATCTAGATCTGGTTCTGGTTCTTCTTCAGGTAAATCTTTTAGTTTAACATGTGGCGGCATTTCGCCGGAAAGTGATCGGAGAGGAGTGTTGCAGGTGAATGATGAGAATGCCGGAAAATTTTCCGGCGAGATGTTGAGTTTGTTTATGCAAATGGAAGCCATGTTAATAGAGATTTTTTTTTTAGTTAGGGTTCTGGTGCTGTTAAGATGATAGGGGAGTGATGTTGATGACTAGAGATATAAACAGAACGTAGCTAGTAAAATTATGGTTTTGTATTTGCAGATCTGAGCCTTTCGCGTGTTTGTGTTCTTGAGTTTTATTATTTGGATTGGGATTGGGATTGTGATTGTGATTTGGGATTGAGATTAATTTTTTTTTTTTTTTTTTTTTGTTATTGTGATTTGGGATATGAATAATTAGTTTTTTTTATGTTTTATTTATTTTTTAAATTGTTAGATAAATTAATATTTATTTATTAAGGGTATTTTCGTCATTTTAAGTGACAAAGGGAACAAACGTGTAACCAAACATATGCCCAGGGACTGAACCCGAACGATTTTCGACCCAGAGACTGAACCCGTTAAATTGGAACAAACACAGGGACCAATTATCTAATTAACTCAAAATTATATAAATTAGTTTAAAGTTAAGTATTTTTCTAGTTAATAATATATGACTAAAAATTTATATAAAATGTTTGATATTAATTTATTTATGTATTTATTAGTTTAATAATATTTTTAATATTTATGTCATTATGACTATTATTGTAGTAATAATTAGTCATATCGTAAAAACTTATTTATATAAAAAATTATATATAAGTTTATACTTTTGATAACAAATAATATTTTCATGTTTAGTAATACATGAACTATTTTTTTTTCTCTTTGTAATTTGGTATCAATGGGCAAACTAAATATATTAATATTATATGTTTGAAATATTTGTTTTTTTTTTCTCAAATAAGAATTAAAAACTATTTTATTTTAATAACTAATAGGAAGTAATATTTTTATATAAGTACTTATACTTTTGTTATGTTATTTGATTTTCTTGTTTATTCCAATAAAAAGTAAATCAAAAGATTTATTTAAAGACTTCAATGGTTATTTAGTTTTATTTCACAAACAAAGAATATGTTTATTGGTTAAATTAACTTTCTTATCTTAAATATAGATGTTACACAAACAAATATGTAAGTTTTCAAATAAAAAATGATTTGACAAAATTTTTGTTTAAATAAATTTTGTTTTTTCTCTCAAAATTAATAATACATATAATTCAAATTAATAAATATATAAGTTTTAATTTTGATATTTTTTAAAGAGTTAATTACATAAATGGTCCCTGTGTTTGTCGCAAAACAACGGGTCTCGTCCCTGGGTCGAAATTCCTTCGGACCCAGTCCCTGGACCCTATCTTTGGTTGCACGTTTGGTCCCTCCCACTAACAACCGTTAAAAAATCCCGTTAAATCCATCACATGCCTGGCACGTGATGGGTAAATATGTAATTTCCCCTTCTTCTTCTTCTCCATAATCAATTACACCACCAGGAAAACCCCCAATTCCCAAACCCTAGAAAAATCCCCAATCCATAATCCAAAAATGGCACCAATTGATCCACATTCATTCAGCGATTCAACCCACCCATTAATAACTGACTGTACATTTCTCATATTCTTCTACTTGTCCTTGCAGACCAATCCGTCTCTCAAATACCTTCAGAGGTCAGTTACTGATCAATCAGATGTTTTATGTAAATCATATAATTACTTTTTCCCATTTTATTAACATCATCCCTTCTCTTTTGGTACTGTGTAGGCGAAGGGGTCGAGGGAAACTCAGCTTGCTTCAGAACCGTCTCCAACAATGATGTCATCATCTACACACTCTGTTTCTTCCTTTTCACCATCTCCTCTGTCTTCTTCCCAACCTCACTTCCTTCCTCCATCAAGATGGCCGGGCCGTTAGCCAGGACACCATTTATTGCGCCAGGTGTCAGATAGCAGAATTCCAGGGATGAAGTCACCAACTTTTTCAATTTCTGAAGATGGTTCGCCTTTTATGCTCCCTGGTTGGAAATCGAAGTAGAGGTTGAGGGATATGTGGGTTATTAATGGGTGGGTTGAATCGCTGAATGAATGTGGATCAATTGGTGCCATTTTTGGATTATGGATTGGGGATTTTTCTAGGGTTTGGGAATTGGGGGTTTTCCTGGTGGTGTAATTGATTATGGAGAAGAAGAAGGGGAAATTACATATTTACCCATCACGTGCCAGGCATGTGATGGATTTAACGGGATTTTTTAACGGTTGTTAGTGGGAGGGACCAAACGTGCAACCAAAGATAGGGTCCAGGGACTGGGTCCGAAGGAATTTCGACCCAGGGACGAGACCCGTTGTTTTGCGACAAACACAGGGACCATTTATGTAATTAACTCTTTTTTAAATTATAACTATTTTCAGACATTTAATATTTTTTTTGTTCAAATATGTAATTTTTGATATCCCGTCATAACGCGCGCGCTAAAAAATCTCGTTTAATATTATAATTAAACAATGTTCAATAAATTTTTTATTTTATCTTTTAAATGAGAAAAAAAAATCTTAAGATTTTTGGATTTTAGGTATCCATGATTCATAGATCCGAAATTTCGATACCAAAACCACTATCCAAAATACGGGTATCCTAAATTCGTACCAATGAGGTACTCCGTCTCATTTAGTTACATATCTTATTCTATTACTTTATGCATTCAATTTATGCTAACAAAACATATCCTTAAGTAAATAATATATTAATGATAATCTATAAGACCGTCTCTATTAAAATCCTTAAAATTTATCAAAATCAGAAAGAAAAAAAACAAGTCTAATAAAGTTAAATTATAAAATACGCGTCAAAAAATTCTAAGAAATACTAAATACATGCATATATTGATGGGTTATTAATTAACAACCCCACTTGGTCTCTTGCTAAACTTGACCTGGCTTTTGCCTTTCTGCTTAACAAACAACAATCGACATATTTAAATTCAAATGTTTTTCTTCTTGTCATTTTTTTGATAATATTCATTTTTTTGTTTAGAGAAGAAAAAAGGAAAGAGGACTCGTAAAACAACTGTTTGAACATAAAATGGAGGATAACCAGTTGAAATTTTGTTTAGTTTTGGATCTTCAGGGCTTTTCTTGTTTACTCTAAATATATGAATGGGTAAACGAAGAAGGATCATGGTGAGAGACAACTTTTTTTGACTTGATGTACGCAATCTAACCGATATTCAGGTATCTGTTTTTCCGAATACTTCTTACCCATTTCAAGATGTTTAGGAGGTTCAAACCCATATCTCTTTGGAAACGGACGAGACGCCTTGCCACTAGTTCATTTTGGATATGGTTATCCTGTTTAATTGACATGTTGTTTGAAATTGTTATTCTAATAATGTATTGAAGCAGCTTTATGAGTCCCTTTAGTTATAAACATATTTGTTTGTAGTTTGTACTGTTTTGATCTTAACAATATGAGCTTGAGAGTTGAGAATATTTAGTTTTTTTTATGGGATTTACATAGTTATAGAGATTGATGGTTATCATCTATTTGTCTTTGATATTATTGTCTATACAGGGATGGTCATTCTTGTCCGATTTATTATGCACTTACGCATGATAAGGTTTTGAAAAGATGGTTTTGTTAAGGGGTGTATGGGATTCACTACAAGAAAAACCGGTTTTTAGTAGAGCAAAAAACCGTACCAAATACATACAAAATCGTGACAAATGGTATTTGGCACGGGTTTGACACATTGGGTCCCTCCTAAATATGATGGTGCTAATACATTTGGCACTGTAAAAAACCATCCTAAATAGTAGTTGGTACAGTTTGCAATTTTGTGCCCGTTGTTGTGTATTTGGCACCGCTACAATACAGTGGTGCCAATTATTCATTTTGTATTGTTTTTAGCCTTGTCAAAAGAATTTTTTTTATATAAGAAAATTAACAATGCGTTTTTTTATTATGAATCAGACAAATGGTTTTAATATATAAATATTCACAAAATACATACCAATTCAAGATTTAATTTATTTATTAAGAGTTCAAAATCATATAATGAAAAATATTCTTTCAAACATATATCTATCATTAAATGAAATGCTTCGATTTCAAATTTGGTAGAATAAATATACGAGATGCTAAGTAAAGAAAGTGATAAACTATATGAATATTTGCAATGAACTATATCATTTCAACTAAAACAAAACTGCTAATCATTTCCCAATTAATTTTTACATAATCAAACACTACTCCAACGCTATTCGTAACATACTAACTCGTCAAATGCTCCAGCAAAACCCGAAATTAGAAAAGTAATAATAACTTCGATCACACAATTATAATGAGCAAAGTTATCTTCAATTTTATGTCAAATAAGATAACCAAAATTCATATACCTTTGTGCATATTTCCTTTGTTGCTTTTCTCAAATCTTACGATGGAGTTCAAGTTCCACCGTACTCAAAACTGCTACGACAAGGTTTATCAAAATAAAAAATTCGACACATAATTATTAGTGAGTGTCATTATTTTAAAAAAAAAAATTTGGACGATTGTAGCATAAGAATGCATTTGTTAGATCGATGTTTGTTCCATGAAATACATTCTTTGTCATTCACATTCACAGCATCACATATCTACAACAAATAAAGCAAACACGTTTCTTGACATTTCGATAAAGAAATAGAATGTAAACAAATATTTTTTGAGGGTTAAGAAGATATAGTGCCAAATACATACTTACTCGGCACGACAAAAAAATGTGTGCCAAATATAACTATTTGGCACCGTTTTTCTACTCTTCCAAAAAATATGGTCTTAAAAAGTCATTTTTCTTGTAGTGATTTGCTTAATGAAGCGCTTATTGCATTCGGATACAGTAGATAAACAGTTTTGAGGGTGTTTAGGATGCTTACTTAAACTACGTATAATGACTATAATTGCTTGTTTTGAATAAACAGTTAAGAGGCTGTTTTAGATTGCTTATATGCATAATTCGTTAAGAACGCAGAGAAACAGCTTGGGGTGTTAAAATGGAACAAATTATATGTTTTATAAGCAGTTTGAAATAAGCATGTAGGTACTTATTTATTACGCAAATAAACACTTTCAATAAGCCTTACAATTTCTTATTCCAAAGTATGTTTAAGATGTAAACTCTAACATAACATTAACTAAATTTTCATTATTTTAGTACAGATAATGTCGGAAAAGCTCCA
The DNA here is from genome assembly GCA_910822075.1 of Senecio squalidus. Lineage (NCBI taxonomy): Eukaryota > Viridiplantae > Streptophyta > Magnoliopsida > Asterales > Asteraceae > Senecio > Senecio squalidus. Next base: position 33,269,458 of record CAJVGC010000590.1, read on the forward strand.
AAAACCTTTCAGGTAAGTGAATTCATATGTATTGATGCTATTAGCCCTTTCTCTAAAAAATTTAATGACTTACGAGTGATTTTGTGTGTCGATATAGCAAAGGAAAAAGAACAAGGGTTTGTGATATTTACAATAATTCGGAAGAACAATATATGTGTTTGGAGCGAGCAGGAATATTATTAGAACGTTTAGATGCCGAGTTACCTAAGTTTTCCAAGTGTATGCTCCCATCCAACGTTAGTTTCTGGTTGGTAAGCATGCAGACAAACTCAAGATACCTTGTGGCAATTTATACCCGTTTACTTACAAATGGCTCGATTTGGGTAACATTTTTATCTTAAACATGTCAGAAAAGAGGGGGAAAAGTTAACTGGTTGAAAATCAGATATGGTATATTTTTAGTCCATTCAACCTCCTAAATCGTTTTGTTCAGACATTTAGATTATAAGTTTCATATATTGTGTTTAATCATAATTAACACATTAATCAAGTTTAAGAAATGGACAAAAAGTGTTTGCGAGTCAGACCAACTCGGTCTGGTCCATTTCATCCCTACTCGAATATGACTCGTTTCAACCTAAACATGTTTTGACCCGTTACCCAACCAGTCCATCTTGCAACCTCTACTTCAACAACATTACAACCCAGTTTATTCTATCTTTGGAAATTGATTTAGTTATCGTGTTCACAGATTCTTCAAAAGAATTTCTGTGTGATGCATTTTCCAGAGCATGACGCGACGATTACACTGGTTGATGAATCTGGAAAGGAATTCAAGACGAATTATTTGAAGGCACGGCATATATTAAGTGGCGGACTGGAGGTTGGAGGGGATTTTCAGTAGCTCAAAAATTGCTATCGGGTGATATCCTGTTCTTTCATCTTGTTGGAAGCTGTAAACTACAGGTAATTTATCGATGTTCCAATTCACTTTTTAAAGCGACTGATCTTATTACTTCAACTTGTGCTGTTGATAACCCGTTTATAATGCTTCATCACATCCAAACAATATGTCCTGCAACTTGTTTTATTTGCAGGCCTGCTCATCTAACCTTTTGGCCATATATTTAGTGTATCTAGACAAGTGTTAATGTGGGCTTAAACTCCCCTTTTTATAGGTGCATATAGTAAGAAGATATGGTTTAGAAGCTGTAGAAGCCGCTGTTTGTCTAATGGAAATGCACCCTCGTGTTAAAAGAACGAGGGCGTTAACCTCTGGAAAAAATGGTAAACTATAAAAAAAAAATCAATTTTCTTGAATTTGCTGATTGCTTAATCGTGTCACTAAGTTCTCAGACTCTATATTAGAAAAACCGAAGCAAGAGAAAATCAAGAAAGGAAAGAGGACCAAGAGAAATCCAAAGGTATTTAAATCCCCCTATGTTTTCTATTTTTCGTTACTTTCTCATTTCGTGGGTATTTCTACCTTGTATGCTGCTTAAAAGGTGAAAATATGATATGGGTCGATGTCAACCTGACTACAACTCAAGGTTTCTAAAATATTTAAACTTCATTTTCTATCAGGATTGGTGTACCCTTGACTTCTAATTCTTTTATCAGTGTGGGATGAATTGTTGCAAGAATGAAGGTAGAACCTACTAAGTGTTAGATTTTATGGTTTGTGATAATCTCGGATTTCTCAATGTATCGTGTAAGTTCACTTTCCGTATTAAGTATTTCGACCCTATCAATTGCCTGAGGGTTGCACGAAATCCTAATCGGGATAATACAATGAGAATTGACAATTTGTGTTCTTGGCAATGATTCACAAATCAGAAATGTAAAGGAGTATGTATGTTTTTCGTTAGTTAGAAATGAGAATGAAAATCTGTATTAGATACAGAATTATGAAGCAGTTACAAACGGTTTTGTGACGGTTTCAACCGTCATAAAACTGTCCCAATTTTAGGGAATTAGGCGGGAAATTAATTAATCAGCTTAAAGCTGATTAGTAAAAATCGTTTAGGTTTTGGGGCGCTGCCCCAAACCCCGCGAGGGCGGCCTCCCCTCGACCCCCGCCCGCTGACCTGGCAGCGGGATCCCAGCAAGGGGCTCAGCCCCTTGACCCCGCAAGGGGGCGCAGCCCCCTTGACCCCTGCTTTACTGTCGTTGTTGAGTTCATATTAGCTCAACGAGTGTGCACTCCACACTTCCCTGACTCGTTTCCGAGCTGATCATGAAATCACATCATTCTCTAGTAAATCTCATTACCTAAATGACCGTTGATGACACTAAAATCACCAACACTAAGATGTGCTAGCATGAGGGTAACCTAGTTTTCGATCGGTTGTAATGTACATTTTTATTGCTAATGTCATATACTTACACGGTCTACCACGAAAACGGGCAATGAGGCACCAGCACAAACCGACGAGACTGGCTGCTGTGCACTATATTTGTGCTACAAAAAGGTTATTAACGGTGGGTCAACAGCCCGAAGGATATTTAGTCCTACATGCAGTTGCAAGCTAAACACAAAACTAGATTCACTAGTGAAATTTTGCGAAGTTTTTAATATTTTTCCCTTATGTATAAACTGTTATAGATTGATGTACCACAAAGGGTATAATAGATTAATAGTTACGAATCTATATCTACAGGATGAGTTTTATATTCTGATCCATTTAATATGGTAAAGATCATACAACATGATTACAAACTTTCATATGTTAATCACCCAAACAAGGTTACCACCAAAAAGTTTCATATTTTTTGCCATGCAATATTTCTTTTAGAACTTTAAACGAATCTAACCAACACAAACGAGACTTGTTCATGTTAGTTCGTTTATTTTTAACCGGACAAATAAACAACACGAACATTGAAACAAACGGATTACCTTGTTTGTGTTCGTAAATTTATAACTAAACTTGTTCATGTTCGTTTATGTTTGTTTGTTTAAGTGTTACACAAACATAAATGATTAATAAAGGAACTAACATATAACTAGACCTCAAAATTATGAAGATAGTTATCCAATATTCAAATAATTGAATAGGTATGATTATACGTTTACACCTATGTAATTATCAATATTTATTTAAGTATTTTTTTGTATTATGTACTTAAACATGATATGTGAACATAAACGAACATTAATGGATGAAGCCAAATAAATGTAAACACACATAAACGAAAGAAGATAAACAAATGTTACATACGTAAATAAATATTAACGAAACATATTTCTTTTTCATGTTTGTTTATGAAGTTAAACGAACAAAAAATGTGTACGTGTTTACCCATAATTTCTTTTAAACATATTTAATTTCATAAATGATTCCTATATTTTGTAATGAACGAGTTTTTATGTACGCGCCTTGTAACGGATTTAAAAACTTATATTTTATCGATATTTTAAAGTTAAAAGCAACAATCTAAACTTAATGAAAGTTAAAAGAAACAACGTAACCCAAAATAAAAAACATTAATGAAGATTTTGCCTTATACAATTGATTGTGTAAAATAAAGGTAAATTAAAACATAGATATCTACAAATAAGTGAATAGAAAAAACTATAGCATAAAATTAACAAACAATCGAAATAAAGACGTCATTAAACCAACAAAAACCAAAACTTAAAAAGGATAAAAAGAAAAAAAAAAAGAAAAAAAAAGAAAAAATTTAAGCAAAATGACTGACTGCTGAGACGTGGTAGTTTGTCAGCTTATCGATGAATAGTGATTGCAGACAAAGACTCAGAATCGGATAAACATCAAGACTTCTAAATGTATGTATATGTAATTGCAAAACTTGGTCCATATGTTTAATAAGAAGCTATCTCACGTTAAAATGACTTTTAGTAATAGGTTGAACCACAAGAATCGGGAAAAAAAAAGAGTTTGAGACTGAATTCGTAATGTAGAGGTGAGCAAAAATCGGACCGAAAAACCAAAATCCGAAAAAAACGATAAAAACCGAACCATAAAACCGGACCGAAAACAAAAACCGATGGTTTGGGTTACGATTTTTGAGAAACCGAAAAAAACTGTTCAGTTTGGGTCGGAGGGTAAAACCAAACCGAAAAAAACCGAACCGAACCATTATATGTTCACTTTTAGTAGATATTTTAAGTTTTCTAAAATTCTAAATCATCCTAATTAATTACTTCCTAAACACACCAACTCTCTATGCTAATAGTGAAGACTCAAAGTTTTCTTTTCTAAATTGTCAATCTCATACTTATCAATATATAATCTTTTGGTGCCATGTAAGCCACAATACTCAACAACATATAGGTTTATTTCTTCAATTTTGATTTTTTTTTTTTTTGCCATGTAAGCTATAGTTTACTAAGCTACATAAAGTATTTTTTTTCTTCTTAATTTTGTGTTTAAAGTTTTCCGATTCATATCATTATGTTATAGTAATATGCCTCGCCAATTATTGCTCCATGTTATAAGTTGTGAACTGCTCCGCCAATTATTGCGTAACATAGACTTTCATTTGAGATTTATTTCATAAGTTTTCCTTGACAGGTCTATGAATTTGCCCATATCAATAAACCAAAATAAGAAACCAAACCGAACCGAAAAAAACCGAAACCGAGTAGAACCGAACCAATGTAGAAACTGAACCAAACGGTTTGAAACTTTTAGTAACCGAAATTTTGGTTTGGATTCGGATTGAGGTCGGAACCGGCTAATGCTCACCCTACCGTAATGCTCGACAAATGAGAACCAATATTTATATGAAGCCATTTTAGTTTGTTTTTGTTTTGGAAATAATCTTTGATTGGATTTGCACTAATATCAAGACAGTAATTTAAAATTTGAACTTATAACACTATATGAGACATTACCGCCCACTCGCCCACCACAAAACAACACAACTCTTCATTTTCTTCTCTTTTTTCCTGTAAAAATCAATCAATCTTTCTTGTAAGGAAAATGGTGGCGCCTAAGATCAACAAGAAGAATGTCGTAAACTACGAAGAATCTCGACAACAAAGACTCGAAGAAAACAAGAAAAGAATGGAAGAATTGAAACTAAATGTTTTAGCTCAGTCTCTCCGTACCATTTCAAAACCTAAACCTTCTCCTGTAAGTTTATGAACAACTGCAGACTCTAATTTCAATTAAGTGTGCTTCATTATTAATTAATTAATGGCAGATGAAGAAGAGGATTATACGGAAGCCAATCGAGATGTCTTCTCTCCGCCGATCTTCTCGTGTGGCCGATAACCCACCCACAAGTTACAAAGAAGTATGCTTTTACTTTATTACAATTTATTTATTTATTTATTTATTTTGCACTGTTTACCATTTGAAATTGTTAACATGAAAGCTTGTAACTTGGGATTGATCATGTTGAAAATGGTAATCAAATTGATATCGCTCAACAAATCAAGTTGACATTTTGGGTTAATTTTTGTTTCATACGATCGAAAAAACTATAAACAGCAAAAGTGATACAACATGTTTGCTTGGTTATTACTTCAACTTTGATTACCATTTTGAACATGATCAATCCCAAATTACAAGTTTTCGTATTAACAAAAAAGTAGCTTGTCTAATGTTTATCGTAATAAGTTGTTTTTAATTGTGGTTAATACAGTATTTGTTTTAACAAAATTTAAGTTATGTTTTGTTTTTAATTGTGGTTAATAAAATTTTATCAATTAAAACAGTAAGAAAATTGTCAATCAGGTTCTGCCTGGTTGGTAAGGGGTTTTCCTGGTGAAGGAGAGGTCTCGAGTTCGAGCCTCTCCAGTCGTGGCACGATGATACTCCATTACTGCCCCGCAGGAGTTGCCGTTTCAAGAAAAAAAAAAAAAAAACAGTAAGAAAATCATGTTATAGTAATTAGCCAACAAACCCAAAATTTGAATTCCGTTTATGGGATGGTTTGGGACAAAAATCTCAAAAGTATTACACTATTGATACACTTTTTTCTTGATTTTTTGTTTCCACTACGGTTCGGTTTTGTACCTTTGAACACCGCTGACAACAGCATTCATTCGATTCATATCCCACAATTAGTAGATAATAAGAAGTGGTACTTTGTCCCTAAAACCTTTCCCATCCTTATATTTAAATGCTTGAACCTAATGACAGGTCCCAATTGAGCCTTTGGGAATTCGTAGTAGGAGGTAAAATTTTCCAACCCTGAATTTTTTTTTTCTTTCTACTTTGAATAACCTTGTAATTATGATTTGTGTTTTGTAACAATATTCATCAGTTATGGCATACGTGTAAGGGATTTATCAAACCGAGTATACGCCTCTTATGAAGATAGAGAGTATGCTTCAGGCAGAGCAGACGAACTACATTCCACCTTGCAATCTGATTTCCCGAGCTTTGTAAAACCAATGCTTCAATCCCATGTTTCTGGTGGGTTTTGGTTGGTGAGTTTAAAAGGGTTATATGAACGTTAAAAGTTCTTGAAGAAAACAAGTGTTTAGTGCTTTTAATTCACATTTAACATATTGTTTTGATTCATGTTAGGGTCTTCCTGTCAGTTTCTGCAAGAGCTACCTTCCTAAACGTGATGAAATAATGACCTTAGTTGACGAGGATGGTGATGAATGGCAAACAAAGTACCTCCCAAGAAAATCAGGACTTAGCGGAGGATGGAAAGGGTTCGCTGAAGATCATAACTTAGCTGACGGTGATGCACTTGTTTTCCAACTCATCAAACCAACGGCTTTTAAGGTTATATAATACTCAATTACTATTGATTACTATGTTATAGCTAACAAAACTACGAGTCTGTGAACTTGAGGGTCCTTTTGTTGAAAGTTACTGATTCATTCCGCATTTGAATTAAGGTTTTTATTATAAGAGTGAATCAAGCGGAAGATAGCAGCGAGGCTTAAGAATTGACAACAGGTAAATCTACAACAAAAAAAACTTCAAACAATTGAAACACACATCTTAACTAGTGTTCTTTTTCTTGGTCGTTTTAGCAGGTAGATAGTAGCATGGTGATTCTCGAGTGTTTGACGACTCTGTTAACCAACTGCAGTTGGATGAGAAAATTCATAAAAAAAACTTTCCTCATTTCCCCTATTATCATTGTGGGATGTGTTTGGATCATTGATCAATGGTCACACTTTTGTTAATTTTATGGCATTTTCTCTGCTCTAGAACTCGTTGATGTTTCGTCCAGCAAAAGATTTATTTAACTGTGAATGACTTTGCAAGTTAGTTTTAGCATTCTATATCGTTTGCTTTTGATTGTTTTTGTTTGGAATTTGAAACTTCAAACAAAATTGATGATAAACCATTAACTTTTGATACATTTAAAAAAAAAAAATGCTAACACTGTTTTATCTTATTTGAAATATATAAAATACTAAAAAACAATAGTCATCACCAAAGTGGTCTAATGGTAAGACATACCTTCTTTGGTTGGGCAAAGGGTTCGAAAAAGGTTACCGTCATATCCCGGATAGTTTGCATACTCAATCCGTCATATGAAAATGAATATAATTTTAAAACTTTTCTATCTTTATCTAAATTTAACTATACCTTATCAAAATGAATATAAAAAAGTTAATCAAAATTGTTTGTTTGATTATTACATCAAAATTACCCATACGTATAATATAGTATTATTAACCATTTTTAATATTGGACTAAGATTATTAAAAATCATTAAAAATTTTGAAACCAAAAGTCATAATTCTCCATTTTAAAACCCATTTAAAATTTAATTTTATTTAAAAATTAAATATTTCAAAAATCGTAAATGTATTAAACGAATAAATTACACCATTATAACGAGTATTAAAATTATCTTCTATAGAATATCCACTTGATATATTTTTGACGAAAAAATTTTCCGGGTTTTTTTTGATAGATTTTGAAATTTTATACTATAAAATCATGATTTTATCACATTTGATTTTAGTAGTTTGAAATATTTTTTTTCATTTTTCTTTTTGATTATAGTTGAATGTATATAATATAACAAATATATGTTTTGAAATTCATATTTACTGTTCAAATAATATGTGATTGTACATTACGAATATCAACATTTGCCCAAACGCGGAAAAATAAAAAATCGACACTTTTTTTTCTCTGGGTCTATATAGATATACCTTATATAATATTTTTGTGTTTTAAAATTAACAATTAAAGTTGAAATCATGTGTTTTATTGCCGTATAAGTTTTTGAAATTTTACATACATAATAAAATCACATATGATATACAATACAATCACATGTGATATGCATACTATCACATGTGATATGCATACTATAACATTTATGTCAAAAAAAATGAACGAAAACAAAATTGTCACATATGATATACAATACTATCACATGTGATATGTGTTCTATCACATTTATGTCAAAAATGAAGAAAAAAAAATCTTCAAAATTCGATATATTTTCTAAATTTAGGTGATAGTACACATATCACATGTGATAGTATTGTAATTTATACGTTTTATAGTACTTCTCTTTTATAAAGTTTTACGAATTGGTGCTAATATCACATTTGATATTATCTTTACAATTTCAATACCAAAAAGAAAAAAAAGAAAAAAAAAAGTTGTCGAAAATATATAATACCACTGCTCTAATTGAAGATAAAAAAGAGTCGGTCGCAACGATGTAATTTGCTTCGTCTAACGATTAACGGTTTGTGAGATAAATTAATTTAAAAAAAATAAAAGAAAAATGAGTTTTGGTTTTAATGTTAACCATTAAATTAAAAGGGAATAAATGATCAAGATTGTGTCTTTTTATCCTTAGAATATTATGTGTCTTAATTGATCATTTACCTATTAATATTAATATAAGGGTTTTTCTAACTTGTGTCCTAGGGGCACATGTTAACACCATTTTTAAATATTAAAAGTACAATCAAAAGTATCAAAAACTACCATTTTTTTTATTGATTTCTTAACTTTTGATACTTTTGATTATACTTTTAATATTTAAAAATGGTGTTAACATGTGCCCCTAGGGCACAAGTTAGAAAAACCCTTAATATAATGTTTATATAAGATACATATTTACAATTAATTTGATCATTTCATTTTTACATTATGATCTATAACATATCTGCTTACGAGGGTGCGGGCATGATTTGAGGTTATGAAGTTAAATATTTTACTTAATGTTTTATTGTCTTTACTAATCCATTGTCTCGCCAGCCTTGCTGATACTCTTTTCAAATGCGTCTTTTGCTCGTAAGGTGCTAGACGTTAGCTTGGTGAGGCGGGAGCACTTGGGGTAGATGTTTTCCCCATTTCTATAGTTTTGTTGTATGCTTTTGGCAATGTAATTCAAGTAACGTATGGTTTGTACAAAAGATGCTTATTCCGCTGTGTAAAACCTTTATAACTTAAAAAGTTTTTGTAAATCGTAACTTTTAAAAACCATGGCGTTACAGTTAACTTCTCAAGACTTTAGCGAAAGTTCAAAGAGCTCTATATCATGTGTGTTCTAATTTTTACGACTAATAACCTATTTCTTATAAACATATATAAACAGTGAATGGTTCCTGCGAGAATTGCGAGAACCAATTTTGATCCATTAGATGATTAGATCAAGGGTTGAAAACAAAAATGGCATATTGGTAATTATATTAAAAACTGGGTAATATTTTATAAGAATCAAAATGGTATTATTGTACATTTACATTTTCTCCTTTACAATCTCTATCTCTCCCATTCTTAATCCCTAAATTCCTCAAAATCATTTTTTACAGTTACTTAGATCCAAAACCCATTCTTAATATTTTATTAGAACGTATGCAACAGTTGCGAGATGAAGATTTTCTTTTCAGGAAACAGGTATATTATAAATTATTATTTAACTTATTTTCTTGAAATATTCAACATATTAAATGTACTGCTGTAACACTTGGATCTAAAACACACTAAATTTTTTTTTTTTTAAAAGAAAACATTCAACAATATTTACATAACTTCACCAAAATAAAAGTGATTGTTTTACTTCTACTAACATAGCATTTAAAATGTTTAGAGCGGAAGCTCGTTACAAAAGGTTTAACTTCATTTTAGGTCCCCCTCCATTCTTCTTAGGCTTGCCTTGCAAATTCGAGATCCTTTTTACCTACAAACATAACAATCCATAATATACATTAGCATTAAGCTAGTGAGTATACTTAATAACATAGTGATACATCTCCAAGACTATTCAAAGTCTTACTACATACCCTCGCGGTATAAAATTATAGATAACTCTACTCTTCCTCGACTAATAAAAGTCAATTCTAATTCTCATCGGCATACAAATGTCTTCTCTATGCTTCTCTAACATAATAATATGATATAATATGATCCCCATGCTTGAACTACTTTAAAACACACTAAAAACTGATCTAGGTACCAGTTGCACCGCAACTGAAACAGTTGCTCCGCAACTCAACATTTCTGGAAATCACCCTTGGCTACTGAAGTTGAGTTGCGCCGCAAGAGAATGTCAGCAGGGGTGATTTCCGTTTTGATCATTTCCTGCACTTTACATGTTAGTACATGCCACTTTTGACCTTATTTCCGCTAACAACTCTATTTATAGCTTGAAATAACTTACTTATGAATCTTCAATACATTAATACAAAACTTTAAACATATAATCATATGAAAAATAAGTCTCGCATACTCACCTTGATGTCGAATTACGTTCACTATCTTTATGTTGCCTTCCCTTTGCCCTTATCTTTCAAATCTGAGTTACAAGGTCAAAATACTAAAACTTCAATACTCATAATCACATAACCAATAACTTTATCATACATTTTCTTCTAACAACTTAACATTACTTGGTTAAATCATTTTCTACCCATCATGTCACTTCTAAAGTCTTTGACCCGTTAACTTTTACATATACATGAAAGTATATCAAATCTCTATCCATTTTATACATATACATCAACAATACATACAAATGGCCATTTCTTTCTCTTTAACCAAATTTCTACCCATTTGCCACTCCTTGGGTCATTCGACCCGTTTGGCAACACCAATTAGAGAAATCATATACCATATTCTATCTCCTTCATAAGACTAAAACATACAATTCTAACATTAAATTAACATATATAATTGCTCAATTTAACAATTCTCAAGATTATCCCCAAATTATAAAAACCTAATTTAACCAATTAAACATTTCTACTCTTCAATTAGACATCCAATTAATATTATAACATATTAACATAACTCAAATTCATCAAATAATAACAAAGATAAACATAAATTTACCTTCTTTATTCCAACACCAAATTAGCTAATTTACTCTATCTTCTATTCTTGATTCTCTTGTAATCGTCACTAATCCAACACAATTGATTTGAGAAATTTCTAATTATCCTTTTCTTACTTTCAAGAACACACACACACACACTCAAAAGCATCTAAATTTTATTTAGAAAAATTCTGCATTTGACACCTCAAAGTCTTACTCATCACATTTCGAAATTTACACCTCTAGTCCCTCAATTTCCTAAATCTTTTTAATTTACAACTATTGTTTAAATTATTAACTAAATAAGTCCTTTCTAACTAAAAGCAACTATCTTTCTTACAATTCTAGTCCTTTACTTATGTGAGTTCTCAAATAACATAAATATAAACATTTATTTTATAAACAAATAAATACTTACAAAAATATTCTAATTTCCGAGAACCGGGATGTTACAAATCTTCCCTCCTTCTAAAGATTTCGTCCCCGAAATCTATTCTTCAAACAACTTAGGGTATAATTTCTTCATTTCACTCTCCGGCTCCCAAGTAAATTCCGACCCTTTTCTATGCTTCCATTGAACCTTAACCATGCTAATTTGTTTATTTCTAAGTTGCTTTATTTTCCTATCAAGAATGGCTACCGGTTCTTCTACATAATTCAACTTCTCATCGATTTCTATATCATCTAGTGGAACAATTGTTGTTTCATCCGCAAGACACTTTCTTAAATTTGACACGTGAAAGGTAGGATGAATCTTACTTAGAATTTCGGGTAACTCTAATCGATAAGCAACTTTTCCAATCCTCTCTAAAATTTTAAATGGCCCAATAAATCTCGGACTTAATTTTCCTCTCTTTCTAAATCGGATCACTCCTTTCCATGGGGAAACTTTCAACATCACAAAATCACCAACTTCAAATTCTATCGGTCTTCTTCTTTTATCGGCATAACTCTTTTGTCGATCTTGAGCCATCTTAAGTCGTTCTTTTATTTGATCTATCTTCTCCGTTGTAATTTGTACAATTTCCTTTTCTCCCAATTCTCGTTGTCCAACCTCACCCCAACATATTGGCGTTCTACATTTTCTCCCATACAACATTGTATACGGTGCACAATCTATACTCGCTTGATAGCTATTGTTGTAAGAAAATTCTACTAACGGTAAATGATCATCCCAATTTCCCCCAAAATCTATTACACATGCACGGAGTAAATCAACCAACGTTTGAATTGTTCTTTCACTTTGCCCATCGGTTTGAGGATGATAAGCAGTGCTAATATTGAGTTTCACCCCTAATTCTTCTTGAAAGCCCCTCCAAAAGTGAGAAGTAAAACGTGTATCTCTATCCGAAACTATCGAAATTGGAACTCCATGTCTTACCACAATTTCTTTCAAAAACATCTCCGCCATTTTCTCCGATGAAATAGCCTCTTTAATTGGTAAGAAATGAGCACTCTTAGTTAATCTATCCACAATCACCCAAATAGCATCATTCTTTCTTCTAGACTTTGGTAATTTTGTTACCAAATCCATAGTAATATTCTCCCATTTCCACACCGGTATTTCTAATGGTTGTATCTTTCCATACGGCTTTTGGTGTTCCGCTTTAACTTGTAAACACGTTAAACATTTTTCTACATATTTTACTATATCCCTTTTCATACCCGGCCACCAATAGTCTTCTTTAAGATCTCTATACATTTTCGTACTACCGGGATGAATAGAATATTTTGACTTATGAGCTCCGTCTAGTAAAACTTTCTTACAATCCGATGTATTTGGAATCCAAATTCTTCCAAATCTAGTCTTTAAACCCCGACTATCTTCCATTAAGTTTTGCACTTGACCCACAATTCTTTCTCTTTTCCAATTCTCCTCCTTAATTGCCTCTAATTGAGCTTCTTTAACCGAATCAAAGAAATTAGCATTAATAATCAAAGCTAAGGAGTAAAGTTTCATTTCCGGTTGTGAACTCTTTCTACTCAATGCATCCGCAACAACATTTGCTTTTCCGGGGTGGTATCGTATATCACAATCGTAATCCTTCACCAAGTCTAACCATCTACGTTGTCTCATACTAAGATCATTTTGAGTAAAGAAATATTGTAAACTTTTATGATCCGTATAAATTGTACATCTTTCTCCATAGAGGTAATGCCTCCATATTTTTAATGCAAACACCACCGCCGCTAACTCCAAATCTCGTACCGGGTATTTCTTTTCATTTTCTTTCAATTGTCTCGAAGCATAAGCAATAACCCTTCCATGTTGCATCAAAACACATCCTAAACCGGTGTATGAAGCATCACTATAAACTACTAAATCTTTCGTTCCATCCGGTAATACTAACACCGGTGCTTCACTTAGTTTCTTCTTTAAAATCTGGAAGGCTTCTTCTTGTTTTTCTTTCCATTCAAACTTCTTATTCTTTCTGGTTAACTCGGTTAAGCTCGAGGCTATCTTAGAAAAGTCTTGAATAAATCTTCGATAATACCCCGCAAGACCAAGAAAACTACGGATTTCCTTCACATTTTTCGGAGAATTCCAATTGACAATTGCTTCAATTTTCGCCGGATCTACTTTTATACCTTCTGCATTTACTACGTGACCCAAAAATTGAACTTCTTCTAACCAAAATTCACATTTAGAAAATTTCGCATATAATCTTTCTCGTCTAAGAATCTCCAACAATTGTCGTAGATGATCCGCATGTTCTTCTTTACTCTTCGAATATATTAAAATATCATCAATAAAGACTATAACCGATTTATCTAACATTGTTCTACAAACTCTATTCATCAAATCCATAAAAGCAGCGGGGGCATTTGTCAAACCGAAAGGCATAACCAAAAATTCATAATGACCATACCTCGTGCGAAAAGCTGTTTTCGGTACATCTTCTTCCTTTACCTTCAACTGATGGTAACCCGACCTCAAATCTATCTTTGAAAAGAATTTCGCCCCTTGTAACTGATCAAACAAATCATCTATCCTCGGTAACGGGTATTTATTCTTGACTGTTAACTTATTAAGTTCTCTATAGTCTATACACATACGCATACTACCATCTTTCTTTTTCACAAATAGAATCGGTGCACCCCACGGAGAAGAACTGGGACGGATAAAACCCTTGTCTAATAATTCTTGTAATTGACTCATTAATTCTTTCATTTCGGCTGGAGCTAATCTATATGGAGCTTTTGCTACAGGTGCAGCACCGGGAATCAATTCTATTCTAAATTCTACTTCTCTTTCCGGCGGCAAACCCGGAAGATCTTCGGGAAATACATCTACATATTCATTCACTACATCTACTTCTTTTAATTCCTTCTTATCTTTCTCTTTATCTACCACATACGCAAGGTATGCTTGACACCCTCGGGACATATATCTTCTTGCTTTCATTAAAGAACAAACCGAAATTTCACCACTCTTTTTCTCCCCATAAATAACAATTTCTTTTCCTTCTAAGTCGGTAACTTTAATAATTTTAATCTTACATAAAATAATAGCATTATTCTTTTCTAACCAATCCATACCTACTATAACATCAAATTCTCCCATGACCATTGGAATCAAGTCTATCGTAAATTTTGTTGATCCTATCTCTAGTTGATTTTTATGATAAACATCTGATACAAGAACAATTCGATTATCCGCCACTTCTACTTCTAAGGGATGTTCTAGCTTACTAAGGGGCTTAGAAAACTTTCCACAAAATTTACTTGACACAAAAGATCTATTTGCTCCCGAATCAAACAACACATAAGCAGGTTGAGAGTTTACAATGAAAATACCTGAAACGACATCAGTCGATTCTTTAGCTTCTACGGTTGTGATTTGAAAGGCACGACCTCGGCCTTTATTATCTTCAACCTTCTTTCCACTACCTCCTCCTTCAAGAAGCAAAGGAGCTTTCGGTCCTACCAACAACTTCTGATTCTGCGGCAACTTTGGGCATTCGCTTTTAATATGCCCCGGGTCCTTACAATAGTAGCAAATCCTTATCGGATTAGGACATTCACTACTAATATGTCCCGGCTTCCCACATGTATAACAACCCATTAGCCCAAATTTGCATTCTCCCTGATGATTCTTACCACACTTTCTACAAACATAATCTCTCCTTGATGACTCTTTCTTTTCAAATTTTCTTCCCGAACTTCTACCCCTTTGTTCAAACCTTTGCCTTTTGTACGGTTCTTGCACGTATTCAACCTTGCGTTTTCTTTTCTCTTCTTCAGTTCTATTCAAAAGATCTAATTCTCTCCTTCTTGCCGCTTCCACCATATCCTCAAAAGTCTTAGGATTATTAGTGGAAACATGTTCTCTGATGTCGGGACTTAAACAACATAAATAACGATCCATCTTCATTCGTTCGTTCACAACATAGTCTGGGCAAAACCCTGCTCTATCTAGGAATTCATTAGTAATCTCATTCACAGTTCTGCTTCCTTGTTGTAATGATAAAAATTCCCGAGTAATTTTATTCACTGCCGAAGGTGGACAGTAATACTCCATAAATCTCTTTTTAAAGTCTCCCCAAGTCATCTTCACAATCCCTTCAGCCGGGAATAACCTCACTATTGATTCCCACCAACCTTTTGCTTGATTTCGAAGTAGATTTGATGCATAAATCACCTTATCTCTATCCGCACACTTGCAAGTTAGGAATGCACCTTCTACCTCCATAACCCACCGCATACTAACAATGGGATCAATCTCTCCAAGAAAGAGTGGTGGATTACAACTTGCGAAGTCTTTATACGCACACCCCTTCTTATAGCCTTCTTTGGGTTCTTCTTGATGAACAATATTATCACCCTCACTTCCCGAATCTTCTTTCTCTTTCTGCTTCAATTCTTTCTCCGCGAGCACGCGGTCTATCTTCTCATCAATAATCTCTACCACATCATCTCTAACCCGTTTAATAATAAACGGTATCGCTTTCTCAAAAGCTTGGCTAATCTCCTTAGCCACAATCGTCTGCATATCTACTTCCTTGTGACCATCATCATGATGGCTACTTTCTTCTTCCATTTCTACAAACTGAAATTAAATTCAGTTAATAATGACATATAAAACTATAATCTATACACAATTATAGTTTATACGTCATACATATACACTTTCTCACTTTCTTGTCCCTTGTCCTTAATATGCTTCAATCATATTGGATACACATAATATGTCCAAAATTAGCGTTGGCCAGACGTTAATTTCAAACATATTAACTCTTGTACATCCAATACCATCAACGCATAATTAAGACTAGGGCAATTAACTCTTTCTCAACAATTAATCTTCTTACTCTTATCTCTTCCGCAAGGCAAGCTTCTTCCCCCCTTACAAAGCCTCAGCTTGGGTTTAAGTATCAACCGAGATACTCAACTCACACAAGCCAAGGCTCTGATACCAACTTGTAACACTTGGATCTAAAACACACTAAATTTTTTTTTTTTTAAAAGAAAACATTCAACAATATTTACATAACTTCACCAAAATAAAAGTGATTGTTTTACTTCTACTAACATAGCATTTAAAATGTTTAGAGCGGAAGCTCGTTACAAAAGGTTTAACTTCATTTTAGGTCCCCCTCCATTCTTCTTAGGCTTGCCTTGCAAATTCGAGATCCTTTTTACCTACAAACATAACAATCCATAATATACATTAGCATTAAGCTAGTGAGTATACTTAATAACATAGTGATACATCTCCAAGACTATTCAAAGTCTTACTACATACCCTCGCGGTATAAAATTATAGATAACTCTACTCTTCCTCGACTAATAAAAGTCAATTCTAATTCTCATCGGCATACAAATGTCTTCTCTATGCTTCTCTAACATAATAATATGATATAATATGATCCCCATGCTTGAACTACTTTAAAACAACTGATCTAGGTACCAGTTGCACCGCAACTGAAACAGTTGCTCCGCAACTCAACATTTCTGGAAATCACCCTTGGCTACTGAAGTTGAGTTGCGCCGCAAGAGAATGTCAGCAGGGGTGATTTCCGTTTTGATCATTTCCTGCACTTTACATGTTAGTACATGCCACTTTTGACCTTATTTCCGCTAACAACTCTATTTATAGCTTGAAATAACTTACTTATGAATCTTCAATACATTAATACAAAACTTTAAACATATAATCATATGAAAAATAAGTCTCGCATACTCACCTTGATGTCGAATTACGTTCACTATCTTTATGTTGCCTTCCCTTTGCCCTTATCTTTCAAATCTGAGTTACAAGGTCAAAATACTAAAACTTCAATACTCATAATCACATAACCAATAACTTTATCATACATTTTCTTCTAACAACTTAACATTACTTGGTTAAATCATTTTCTACCCATCATGTCACTTCTAAAGTCTTTGACCCGTACATATACATGAAAGTATATCAAATCTCTATCCATTTTATACATATACATCAACAATACATACAAATGGCCATTTCTTTCTCTTTAACCAAATTTCTACCCATTTGCCACTCCTTGGGTCATTCGACCCGTTTGGCAACACCAATTAGAGAAATCATATACCATATTCTATCTCCTTCATAAGACTAAAACATACAATTCTAACATTAAATTAACATATATAATTGCTCAATTTAACAATTCTCAAGATTATCCCCAAATTATAAAAACCTAATTTAACCAATTAAACATTTCTACTCTTCAATTAGACATCCAATTAATATTATAACATATTAACATAACTCAAATTCATCAAATAATAACAAAGATAAACATAAATTTACCTTCTTTATTCCAACACCAAATTAGCTAATTTACTCTATCTTCTATTCTTGATTCTCTTGTAATCGTCACTAATCCAACACAATTGATTTGAGAAATTTCTAATTATCCTTTTCTTACTTTCAAGAACACACACACACACTCAAAAGCATCTAAATTTTATTTAGAAAAATTCTGCATTTGACACCTCAAAGTCTTACTCATCACATTTCGAAATTTACAACTCTAGTCCCTCAATTTCCTAAATCTTTTTAATTTACAACTATTGTTTAAATTATTAACTAAATAAGTCCTTTCTAACTAAAAGCAACTATCTTTCTTACAATTCTAGTCCTTTACTTATGTGAGTTCTCAAATAACATAAATATAAACATTTATTTTATAAACAAATAAATACTTACAAAAATATTCTAATTTCCGAGAACCGGGATGTTACAACTGCCTCTTGGTTTGCAGTTGCATGATTGCATGAGCATGGCTTTAGTTGCATTAGGACCCAAAACATTCTTAAAGTTTCTACCTTTGAATTTCGAAGCTCAAGACCCATATGATGCAAATGAATGGCTTATACATATGACATATCTTAAAGCAAAATATAGTCGGTGCTAACTTGAGCTATTTCAATGAATCAGTTTTGGATTCAGTTTCAATATTGAAATTGAGATCTGCACAGGTACCCTTTTTAGAGTTTTTGATTAATATTTTTGTTACTTTTTTCTTTTATAACACGTTTTTTTCTTTTCTTATTTTCATGTTTACTTGTACCAGCATGGGGAATTAGGGCGAACGACATCGGTCATGATCATTGATCGACAGTTATATGCATCATATACATTAAGGTGTATACTCCTTTTCTTTATTTGATTTGTACCTAGTTTTAGGATTTTTATTTTAACATTTTACGATTACTATGAGTTGTTCATATTTGATAATACTTAGTTCATGAATTTGTTTCTTTATCATATCTGAACATCGTCACGTGTTCATATATTATCACAGTTGTTCATATATTATCACAGTTGTTCATTTGTAAACATTAAGGGGCGATCATATGAACACACATAAAAATGAGTTTAGTATTGAAAAGTTAGAGTTCTCTAAATAAAAAATTCTTACTGAAGCATTATATACATTAAAGTGAAATTAATAAATTTATATATTTATATTTTCCCAGTTGCTATGTAAAGAACTATATTGGGTTTTAATAAAGAAAAACATTTGTTGATAAATGTACAAGATTTAAAATACAAACGAATTATTTTTTTTTCCCAGGCCACACATAAGTTTTACGGGAAAATGATAATTACTTTAAAAAGATATTTAAAAAGATATTTAGTGGGAAAAAAGAATATATTAAGATGGGAGAGAAAAGAAAAAGAAAATCTAAATTACAAATAATAAGATTACTATTTTACCCTTTTTTTAATTTTAGAAAAAGGTTTATTATTTAAAAATAAATGAGTGGTTGATAATAAGTTGTCGCAGTTTTCGCAAAAATCTGAGTTCTCGCATGAACTGATACCTATATAAACATAATAATATAATTTATATGCATATCAGTGTTGTTTTTTAATTGCTTTGCAATGTAACATGTTCTATCTCCAACCCAATTCTAAACATAATTATTATAATCTTCAACCTACGTTTGAGGGTGTTGCAGACCAGTTTGTTTCAAAAAAATACCCTCAGCCAAAAAAGCTCCAGCCGCTCCTCCTCCAGCCACCGCCGCCGCCGCTCCTCCTCCAGCCGCTGCTCCTCCTCCGCTGCTTCTCCACCGCCGCTGCTCCTCCTCCAGGTATCATTGTTCTAAATATATTGTTGATTGTTTTTATTTTCGGTTATTTTTGCCTGAATTTCATGATATATCGTCTTATTTTTGTGTACGGTGTTCAATTCGTTGTATGCTCATTTTCAATTTTTTTTCATAATATTCATTGATATTGATATATCGTAACTTGACATGGTACAATAATTAAATATTTAGTTGCTGATTTTCGGTAATTTATCATGAATGTGTGCGATTAATGTTCACGGATATAGATAAGTACTCATTATCAGACAGGAATACATTGTTCACGCTTTGCAGGTTGAACTAAATTAAATTAATAAAACATGTACGAACACGACCTATATAGATTGCCGAGTGATGTTTGATTTCCTAAATTATTCTTTTATTTGGATGAATCTGTAGTTTGATGAAATTGCGCTTGAGTCTGTTTTATCACGAGTTACAGAGGTTTCTACCTTCTGATTTTGTTTGTGTTTATATATTTATGGCTTTAGAACTTTCATATGCCTTCCTGTTGGATCAATTGTCAATTTATATGTTCGGTTTTAAATATTGTAAGGATGTTTGCTAAGAAGTATGATTTTATATTTCATCCGTTATGCATATATGCTTGTTATGCATGTATCTTAAACGGACTCTAATTTAATTTTGTAAGACATTTGGATTTGTTTAATTTGGATTTTGTAAGACATTTGGATTTGTTTAATTTGGAATTTGTAAGACATTTGGATTTATGTTTAATTTGGATTTATGGTTAATTTGGATTTTATACGACATTCAATATAGAAATAAATAGTCATTTTTTTCAGTTAACATAGCCAGTCCGAGACATAATCAAACACAACAAACTCAGTCTGCACCTCAGCTCCAACTCAGTCTGCAGCTATCAAACAACCCCTAATTCTTATTGTTGTATAGTCTTTTCATTTCCTAATATTTTTCGACTAACATATTATGTGTTAATTTGTTACTACGTTGAAATTATCGTGTTGATAGTAAGTCCGCATTGTTATCTGTCTACTTGTTGGCAAATGACAACTCTAAGCATTTTCTATTGTTTTTTTTTTCTTCGAGAAATAATATAATGAATAATTTTTAAATAAATAAATCTAATGACTCTAAATTTATATAGTTAAATTGACTAGATATGTAAATAGACAAACAATAGAGGGACTATTATTGTAACTAAAAAAAAGATATAAAAGAAATAGTGATTTAAGATAATTGGGCAGTCTATCTTCTCCGGTTACAACCGTCGCCGCACAATAGGTTCGTCGCTATTTCCATTAGTTATTATCTAACATCAATTTCATTATTTTTATAAATTTCCAAAATATTATTTATTAGCTTAGATTAAAAATTGTATTTTTTTTTTTAAGTAAATGTATCTGCTATTAGGGTTTTAGGGATTACATAAAAAAAAAAAACTTGGAGAATATTTTGTAAATAAAGTTTCATTTTTTTTTTATAAGAATTAGGGTTTCTTTTTGTAGTAATATAACTTGGATTTGATGTATTTGGTTGTTTATGAAATTTTAAAAAGAATAAATTTTTAGTTGTTTGACCCGATACCCGTTTAAGTAGACCCGTTGTCACCTGCTTATTTCGCAGCTGGTAATATATTGTGGTAACTGAATGTGATTAAATTGGAAAGTTATTTTTAGGAAAGGTGATGATTTGTTGATTTATTTTTTTGTTATATCGCAGAGATACGTTGAAAATGAATTTGGATTTTGGTGATTTGATTTCGAGTGATGTTTCGAATAAAGGTAAACAGATATCTTTTTCTTTTGATTATTTCCGTTGTATGTATGTTTTAAGCCATTTTAATGGTTGTTGCTGTTGTTTATTGTTCTGTTACAGCAAAAGGCGGTACAAAGTTTCAACCCAAAGCTAAGCCAAAACCGAAAGCTAAACTTAAACCGATAACCCAACCAGAAGTAATAGCGGCACCAACTTCTTCTACAAAAGTTTTTGTAAATGTGGTGACGGCTACTTTAGATAATAATGAGATTATAGGTAAGACCAAAGAGGACCTGCCGGAATATGGTGTGAACAAAATATTCGGAAATAATATTGATAACTGCCAGTCTTCATTCGAAAAATCACAAGAAGAGGTGAGTAAGTTTTATTGTTAGCATACATGTTTACGATTACCACATTATGCTAATTTTGTTTACGGTCTATTATAGAATGCTGATTCGTTTCATACATTGGATTTACTTCATGACTTTCTTCCCGAGTCTACAACGACAACAGGTTAGTTTGATTTTATAGAACTTGTGATTAATTCCTTGAAGATAGGCATATATGCAACAGTTGTTATTTTTGAAAACTAATGCCTTAAATTTAATTATAATGCAGTGAATATGACACCATCTGTTAATGTTTCCGTTGACGAGTATATCGAGACAGGACCCGTAGAAATGGATTTGAGCAGTAATGTTGATGCTTCCGCAAACTTAGAATGTATTGCGGAGATAGATCCGTTAACAGGGGAGGAAGCTACTATTTTTAATGATAATGAAGTTTTTCAAATAGAAGATTTATCATCGGGAGTAAAGGTAAAGACATAAGTTTGTAATTTGTTTTTTACTTAAAAGTTGTGTCAATACGCTTTCACTATAAACCATTGATTTTCGGATGATTTTAAATTTAGGATGCGGAAATCCTCCCTTCGTGGGAATCCCTTGACATTTTGTCTCAGTCAAAAACTCGCTCAGGTTTGTCACTTCCTTCATTCAAGTAGAGGTTGGAATTTCGACCCAACAATGTTTTATTTATTAACGGGTCAAACACTTAAAACAAAGAATAGCTTATAAAGAAACAAGTCAAATGGGTTGAAAGTTTCCCCACGAGGTATTTTAATGCAATATACCTCCTAAATCATTTTGTTCAAAAAAAAAAAAAAAATAGTGTTATTGAAATAAACTTGTTATTCATATTTTCCACACTAATTATCAATTAAAAATTTTAAGTTCTAGACAAAAAGTGTTTTGGGTCAACACGAACTGCCCATTTTGATCCTCCAAAAAAAACCCAATTTGACACTAATCCGTTTTCACCTGTTTCTCAACTCAACCCACCCTACCCATTGCCTCGACATATATGTATAGTTCATTACGCTCTTTTACATAAGTTGTTGCTTTACTCATTTAATTTTCATAATTAGGACTAAGGGTGTGTAAATTCAAGCCAAAGCCCAAGGTAAAAACTCGTAAAGTGGAAAAGCTTGTTGACACACCTGAACAGGATGTAGGGCCCACTCAAACTCAAACTGACTTCACGGACATCGAGCATGTTCCTTCATTTACAGGCGATGAAAAGTCCGGCTCACCATCTTTCAGGGAGACCATAAATATGGAAGAAACTTCTCAAGTGGATTCTATGAACGAAGCTGGTAGATCTTCTGAGAGATCAAGAAGACAGAAGAGTAAAAGACTTCAACTTATAGACGAGTCTGAGGATGAAGGTATTGATAATACCTTAGTACACGGAAATGAAAATAACAATAATAACGACGAATATGTTCCGCAAAATGAATCTTTAAGTGAAAAAAAGGGAAGTAAGTCAAAGGAAAAGTCAAAGTCGACGAAACCTGTGAATGATAAGGAAAAACCGGTTAGAAAGCGTAAAAAGGCAGGTGACGTAACAGACGAGTCGACTAAAGTAACTAAAAAGAAGTTCTCTCACCACACTCGAAGAAATAAAAGACCAGGTAACTTTAGTTTCGAAAGTTTAAAGTGTTTCAGCTACATCTTTGATCCGTATTGACTATTTGGTTTTGGCTATAGTGGACCCTGAATTACTTAAAATCCCTGAGGATGAACTTGAATTACATATGCATAATGTGCCTATGAAGGAATTAATCAGACTTGCAGAGCATAGAGAGCGTTTAGCGGTACATTATTGTTATGATTATCACCCTTATTTTTATTTTTTAATGTTATCTAAATCTTATTTATCGATGGTCTTTTTTATTTTTGGCAGAAAAAGGACGCATCTACATCGGGAACAATTAATCAAAGGTACCGAAGCTGTAGATGATTAGTTTAAGATGCGTTTATTTCCTAATTATATCATATCTATCAGGGTTGCGAACAATAATCTGTCAATCTCTTATCTGTGTTACTATGGTTATGCAGTAAGGAAGATGGGGGTATTGCACAAGGCATGGGCTCGGATTACGAACATGATGTACCAACAGATGCACAGAATGCTACCTACTATAATTATCGAACTCATATGAAAATAACTCCGAGAATGAAGTGGTCTAAACAAGATACTGAACTCTTCTACGAGGTACACTATTGAGTGTCTAATTGCTTCGATTTTCATTAACAGAAACCATTACCATCTCAGTTTAGATTTTTCAGAGTTTTTTCATATCCCTTTCTAAATTAGAAACAAAAGTGCTCTTATAGATTAGATCGGGAGTATATTTTGGAGGCAATTCTGACCCATTGGGTCAATGTGGGTTATGTTTTTTCTCTTAATAGTTAAATGTGTTAAGCTAAAAGATTTAATTAAAAAGAAACCGGTCAAATGGGTTAAGATGTCGATAGTCATGCGAAGTGGGTTCAAATGCGTAAAACTCTGAAAGCGCTTTATTGATAAAACTACATATTATTCTAACATATTGATATACTTTTCTTTAATATTAGGTAACTTATTAACAATTTATGAAATTCAAAAGAATTGGGTTAAAAAGTGCCTATGGGTCGGTCCAAGCAGACTTGACCTGTCTTGACGCACTAAAAAATGGTTCTTCTGAGTCAAGTCGGTATTGAGCATTACCTAACCCGTTAGACCCGCCCATTTTGCAATTTATATTGGTTTATTTTGATAAATGGGGGTTACAGTCCTTCAAAGGATCAAGTTATTTTCTAGTCTTGCGATATGTATTGCCAAGTTAATGCATTGCTAATTTGCGTTTTTAAAATGACAGGCCATTCAGCAATTTGGGACAGATCTATCAATGATAAAAGAATGTTTTCCTGGGCGGACACGTGAACAGATAAAATCCAAGTTCAAAAAAGAAGAGAGACAACAACCTTTAAGGCTTAATGATGCTCTAACCACTCGTGCTAAAGGTAACACCTACATATCATTTTACGAATTCATTTATTTTACTTTCAAAAACAACCTGTTATGATTGCTAATATATTAGTAAAAGCGTGTGTTATCTTATAAACATATATTGTCCGCGTATTTTAGGCTGGTTATAGGATCACAGATTCACAGTTAAAACCAAATAACTAATTATAGTTGCAGTATGATTTAGCATGTATTCATGCATGTATATCGTTAAAGATTTACAAATCTGGTCATATTTCTGGAAAATATTTTGCTTGTAAAGGTGACCAACACTTTCAACTTGTGACAAAAATGATTACATTCTAAGTTTGTCGTGTTTATTTATGCAATATTACCGCATATGTAAAAGCAATAAGGGAGTCTGCTTTATTGAAATTTGGCCGCAAAGGGTATTAAAGAATGACTTTTATGATGAACGAACAGATTTCCATTTGGATATTTTCAAGAATCTTTTTTTGTTACACCTATATATATTAAGTCCCCCATAAGTTTCACGTAATTTAAGACCCAACACTTTGCACATGAGGAAGTTGCGTTTTTTTCAGACCTTAAACAGTTTTTTATACATGAGAGGCTATGTTCGTTTTCTATAATGTTATTCCCCCTGTTCAGGTCATTCTCATTTTGAAGTTGTAATCGAGCGTTTAAAACAAGCCCAGGGAGAGGAGTCTGAAGACGAAGAACCAATCAATCTCACAGGCGAGGAGGATGAGGTAGGGGCTAGTAACATTAATGTATGACCTCTTTAGTTTCATTGTTTTCTCTTAACAAATACTATGTGGAGTTCGATAATAATATCAATGTTTTCAATCAATTACAAATTATTGCATTCTAATACAACATATGTTGTTTACAATATGTTGTTTACAGGGAGCTGGGAATGCCAAGAAACCCGAACAGTTAGAAAAAGAAGTTAAAGATGCGGAGAGTCCAACCAAGTCTCATGATAGTGAAGACGACATGTTTCGTTGGAGTCAATATAAGAGTGATATATAATAACAACACGAAGACCAAACCCTATTCTTTCCCCTTCAATTCTAATGTCATGCTCGAATTGAAGTCGATTTTGTTTGACTTGCCTCAATTTAAAATGCACCCATTATTTGTGTTGTGGATATTCAATTTGTTGGATTCCAAATCATCTTGTTATACTATCTTATAGAAAAGCCTTTAAATTGTACATTACTTTGCTAGTCTCTACTTTTGTTTTATCTTTCAAATAAATATAAGCTCTTTTGTTTAACTTATATGTACTTTTATTTTAGATTTGCTGAAAATGATGCATAATTATTATGGCATATTAAAAAAATCATATCATAGACTAGTTTTGAAGACTTTGATAAATTAATGATTTAACACACTTAAGTTTGAAGATTTTATTGTACATTGACTAAATTAAAAACCATTTCAAAAATTTAAAAGAACAGCTAATTAATCTCCCATAGGACAAAATACACGTAATTTTGATTTTTTTGATTTTTTTTTCAAGGATTTTGACGCAATTTAGATGTTTTATAAGGATATAGATGTAATTATCATTTTTAATAAGATGCATCTATTACACTTTCTAATCAATATAATTATATCATTAAAATTTAAAAGCGTTAGAGTTAATTGCAAACAGCGTTATTGTGGTTATTACAAAAATTATGCCTTTAATATTTCAAAATTGCAACATGGGTAACGTTCGAATTCAATTTGGTCCCTAATGGAAAAATGCATTGTTTTTTGTTATTGAAAGACTCACCACCCCTACCATTATTTCAAACACAAATCTACAAGGTTCATATGGGGTGGTGTCGACGCTCAAGGTAGGAATTTTAACGACGGTGGTCTTTCTAAAGATGGTGATGCCATATTAGCATTAGCAGGAAAAACAAACGGTGTTTCAATTTAATGTTTAGGTTTATGAACATTCCATTTGCATTAAATAAAATTTGAACGTCTTTGATATTTATTTCCTTGAGTGTATGGTTTGTGATCAAACATGGTGATATGATGATTTTTGTGTATTTGAATGGATTTGTGAATTGGTCTATGAATGTTTTGATATTGTTAAATAAATACTGAATTTTTTTTATTTCCTTGAACATTCATGATTTAAAAAAAAAATATAAAATCCAAAAGAAAATTAAACGGGGTTAATAAGAAGGGCAATTCAGTCATTTTATTTTTCCAAATGATGGAAATGAACTCGGAAGTTTCATATATGGACAGTGAATACACTTTGGAAATATTAGAGAATGAGCAAATTTTTGTAATAACCACTTGAATGATTTTTGAAACTAACTTGAAATGTTATTTTAATACATACTTGAATAAAAGAATTAAAGATGGGTAATAATATCGGAACATATTAAATTTACCCAAATTTAAAAGTATTTACATCTCACCAATGAACAAGAAGAAAACATAAACCTTACATGAACTTATATATCGTATTTATCTTGAGAAACCCAAATAGATTAGAGTTTTGCTAAACATACTTTAAACATGCATTTATATAAGTGTTGGAGTATATATACATATACTCTAGAAAGCCTTAGAAAAGTAGTCAATATTCAGTTAAGCTCCGATATGTTTGAGATAACCATTTTGTGCCGAAGCTTTATCCCAAAAACAAGCTGACATCACTAAACCGTCAAAAGGGAAAAGTCTTACACAAAACACGTGCATGACTGACACAAGGGAGGCTTGGACAGTTAAAGGTAATACTATATCACGTGGGGTGTCAGCAAAGATGTTGAGGAACTACTAATACCTAATGGATAATAGAGGGAAGCCGAATGAGTATAGTATTAGCCATGTTGGCAGAGAAAAGAAGCATGTGGGCGCCGTAGAAGAGAAACAAACTATTATCCAGAGGATAATAGCCCAAAGCTGAAAGCAATATAAATACAAGAGTGAAAACCTCATTTAGGGGTATCTGGTTCTAACCTTAAAAACCTAAATCAAGAACATTCTCTCCATTGAATGTCTTTGATTCTCTTTACCATTCATATTTACATTTACTTTACATATTCGATCATTAAATTCATCATCCTATCTATATCCACTTTAAGTGTCCATGAATACTGATTCTCAAGCCCGAGCCTTATCGGGAAAGTCCCCCCGATAAGCTTTAGGTTTTTTTCTTGTGAACAGATTGCATATTAGAGACGAGTTGAACGGTGCCTAAAGGTTCAACAAGGAAGATTTATTGACTTTTGTACAAGCGGTTTATTACTTCAACATTTGACGCCATCCGTGAGACGCTTTACCTGACACAAGTTGGAGCAGGAGTAAGGTCATATGGAGACTCCCATGCCTTCAGGGATGTCCACTCTTGTACCCTCCGTTCAACCATCAACCAGTGTCGCAGAGCCACCCCAATCTCAACCACATCAGCAACCACTGTCCTAACCGTCACCAAAACCTCCTCCGACAACTAACACGGCAGAACTACTTCCTCAAAGTGGCGTGTACGAGATCTCATCGGAGTTCGTCGTTAATAACTTCGGACGCTTACGTGGGCTCATGAACAGCTACGTGCAAAGGGAAAGACAACGAGGAATAGACATCGAACTGTCATACGGGGACGTGAACGAAGAAAGCATGACCAACGGGTCGGCTACCCCCCTACCCACGAGGAGGAGGACAAATTAGCCGAAGAGGGGAAATAGTTAGTCCGCTGCAGGGGCAGAACCTCTTTGGAAGAACACACCCGACGGTCTTCACGCAGACACTAAGAACCGGAGTAAGTTGGAGATGAGGCCTTTCTTCTCAAGCCCAGCCCCTTCGGCCCCAAGTGGGTTACGCGCCCCAACAATCTGCACAACTCCCTCCTCGAGTTTTCTTTGATCTACCCCCAGAAAACTTCGCACCGCGATACCCCATTGGAACATTAATGTGGCCAAGCGGAGCGACAGGAGAAAGGACGCAGGGGACCACCTTGCCCCCGTTTACACCGATACTTCCTCTGTTTCCCCACATTTCCTCAGAATACAACCCAAACACGTGGGAGTTACCTCAGGGGTATGCAAGAATGTTGGTAGAGAAGTATGAGGCCAAAGATCTCGCGAAACCTTGTCATCGGCAAAGGGAGGCCAAGTTTGTTAAAAGGATCGTCGAGTTCAAGTTTCTACCAAAAATTAAAAATGCCTTCGAATGTGAAGATGTACGATGGAACACAAGATCCTGGCGATCATCTCAACATCTTTGTCGGAGCTGCCGAAGTGGAACAATGGTCCATGCCGATATGGTGTCACATGTTCGTACAAACCCTTATAGGAGCGGTCAGGTTGTGGTTTGATAGCCTTTTTCCAGAAAGTGTTGATGACTTCGAAGACCTTCAACAAAAGTTTCGAGTCAACTTCATGCAACAGAGGAGATATGAACGAGATCCGGTGGAAATACACAACATAAAGCAGAGAGAGGAAGAAAGCCTGAAGCGTTTCATGGAACGTTTCAATAGGGAAAGCCTACACATCCGGGGCCACCGAAGGGATGAGAGTTTCAGGTTTCATGCACGCAATCCAAAACAAGCAGCTAATAGAAAGGCTCAACAACCAGATCCCCCTGGCTGGATAAGAAATAATGGAAAGGGTGCAAGATTTCATCAGAGGAAAAGAAGCAGCGTCCTGGGGGGACGAAGGGAGTTCCAGAAAGTTGGTTAGGGAGGAAAGACAAAATAATTGGAAAAGAGGAAGTAGGCGATATGCCCCTAACCCAAGAAATGGAAGACCGCCTCTAGATCATCGGGTCGTAGCTCCGAATGCCCATTTTTACTCCCCGGCTGCCAGGCCGAAGAATTTGTTCCAACTGCTGTCAAAAACCCCTTGTGAAATATACTCAACTGAGCCTATCTGTCAAAAGTTCCCTATACCTCCACCCATGATGGGAAACCCAGAGAAGAAGCATGCAGACAGATATTGCGAGTTCCACCAAGACAAGGGTCCCAACACTAACGATTGCTACCAGGTTAAGAAGCATATTGAAGATGCAATTCGCTCCGGCCAGTTGCGACACCTCTTGACTGAAACCAGATCAGGATCCCGTAGAGGAGGTAGGAATTCCAACCAAGACAATCGAAGCAACCAAAAAGGCAAGGCTAAAGAGATACACATGGTGACCAAAACTAAAGATGAATTGGATGAACGAAGGAGGAAGACGCCGAGTGTTTTTAACTGGATGAACCAGGAAACATCGTTCCCACACTGGAGCGAGTATTGTCCTTCCCAAGACCCGATAATTATAAAAAGGGATCTTCGGAAACGCCCCTATCCCAAGAGTCTACATAGACACCGGAAGTTCCACTGAAGTCTTATACGAACACTATTTCAGGAAACTAAAGATGGGAGTCCAGGCGCAACCGAGGAAATCTAAAACACAGTTACAAGGCTTTTCTAGGGAAGTATCATGGCATATAGGAGAAATTGACATGCCGATAACCTTGGGAGATTATTCCAGAATACGGACGGAGATGATGAATTTTTCCGTGGTAAGGGCTCCGTCCCCTTATGATGTCATTTTAGGGAGGCCCGACCTATTCCTGCTAGGAGCAGTGCCTTCCACACTTCACTCTTCTATAAAGTTCCCTACCCCTCATGGGGTATCAACGGTAAGATCGGAGAGAAGGCAAAAGAAAGAATATCACTCTGTAAGACCTCAACAAAGTCTCAAAGAAAAGGAGGTAGACCCAGAAGAAAGTTGATTATCAATCCCGAGTTTTCGGAGCAAACTGTGTCCATAGGTTCTTTGTTGCAGCAAAAATTCAAGGAGCAGTTGTTCATCTTGCTAATTAACAACCTAGACGTCTTTGCATGGCAGCCAATCCGGGGTACCAAAAAGCGTAGCTGAACATAAGCTCAAAGCTTACACTAGTATAGAGCCCATTAGGCAAAAGAATAGAGGTATGGCTCCAGATAGGGCTAAAGTAATAAGGGACGAAGTGTCAAAACTGGTTAAGGCTGGGATACTTAGGGAAGCGCGATATCAAACGAGGATCGCTAAAACTGGTTAAGACTGAATTCTGTATGCTTCAGATTGCAGAAGGAAGAAGATAAATCGGATTTACCCATTAAAAAGGGAGGAATATAAATAGAACAACGAGCAATCGTGAACGATTTAAGAATGAAATTGAAGGAAAAGAAGTTGAAGATTTGCAGATTATAAAAAGGAGTAAGAAAGCAAGAAATGGTAAAAATAAGAAAGTGGTGAAGAATTGGTTTAAATAGGCAAAGAAAGAGTGTGAAGTTTAACCGTCTGGGACACGATAGGCACGAATCCCCAAAAAATCATGGACAAAAGTTGTCATAAGGCGCGTGGAATTTTTTGAAAAACGAAGAGGCAAGCGAGTGGAGAAACTGAAACGGTCACATTAATTAAAAGCGTATGTACCCTAGAAAAGCTGACACAAACGCACTAAAAGCCTAGAAGAATGAAAAGACACGCATAAGAGAAACGACTGCATTAATGGAAGTGATAAGACAAGGTCTGACCTTTAATAAAAACCCACTAAGACTAATGATGACTTAATGGGGGCCCATTATGAGTCACCAAGAATCAAGAGGGGCAACGGAAGACTAACAGAAAATAAAGGACGAAGGTACAACAACGAGAGTCTAGTGTAACGGTGCAGGTGCTCCGTCAAACTAGACTATGGGGAGGCATGCTGGAGTATATATACATATATTCCAAAAAGCCTTAGACTAGTAGTCAATATTCAGTTGAGCTCTAATATGTTTGAGATAGCCATTTTGAGCCGAAGCTCTATCCCAAAAACAAGTTGACATCACTTAACCGTCAAAAAGGAAAAGTCTTACACAAAGCACGTACATGACTGATACAAGGGAGGCTTAGACAATCAAAGGTACTATATCACGTGGAGTGTCAACAAAGATGCTTGAGGAACTACTAATACCTAATGGATAATAGAGGGAAGCCGAAGGAGTACACTATTAACCATGTTGACAGAGAAAGGAAGTCTGTGGACGCTGTAGAAGAGAAGCAGGCTATTATCCAGAGGATAATAGCCCGAAGCTGAAAGCAATATACATACAAGAGTGAAAACCTTATTTAGGGGTATCTGGTTCTAACCTTAAAAACCTAAATCAAGAACATTCTATGCATTAAATGTCATTGATTCTCTTTACCATTCATATTAACATTTAGAGTAAATTACATAGATCGTCCCTAAGGTTTATATGGAATTATGGATTTCGTCCCTAAGTTTGAAAAGTTGCATGGATCGTCCCATTGTTTAAACTAATTACTCATTTCGTCCCTAATTTGGACGTCCGTTAATTTCCACCGTTAGCCTTCCCTCACGTGTTAAACACGTGAGGGGTATTTTAGTCATTTCGCATTCTCAATTTTATTACCCCTTCTTCCTCAAATATCTTCCCCAAACATTAATAAACCCTAAAATCTATCACCATTCACCATCCTCTAAAATCATAATTACCCAGAAAATCATCAAACAACCTACAATTAATTCCCCAAAAAATTCATCAAAAATTCATCAAAAACTCATAAAAACCCATTAACCAATTTCTCCAATTTCCACTCTATAATGGAATCCACCAATTTCCATACATCATTCCTCGGCAATACAATCCGGTGGAATACTTCCATTACTTCTCCTTGTAACTGGACAGGTGTTACTTGTGATGACGTCACCAACTGTGTCATTTCTCTCCGTCTTCCCGGAGATGGACTTACTGGACAAATTCCGGTAGGATCAGTTGGAAACTTGACCGAACTCAGAACACTTAGCTTACGTGGAAATGCACTCACCGGAGTAATCCCGGCTGATATAGAATCTTGTATTCAGCTACAGTTTCTTTATTTGCAGAATATCCATTTGCTGCTCCGATTCCGACCACCACCGCAACCGCTGCCTGCACCACCGCATCCGCTGCCTGCACCACCACCGCGGCCTGCACCACCGCTGCCTGCACCACCACCGCTGCCTGACTAATGAACAAGAAGAAGAAAGAAAGGATTTTTGATTTGGGGTTTTGTTAAAATGAAAAAGAAGATTGGTGATTTTTGGATCTGATTTTGACTTTTGGGATTATGAATCTGACTTTTGGGGTTTTGTTAAAATGAAAAAGAAGAGTGCAAAATGACTAAAATACCCTTCACGTGTTTAACACGTGAGGGAAGGCTAACGGTGGAAATTAACGGACGTCCAAATTAAGGACGAAATGAGTAATTAGTTTAAACAATGGGACGATCCATGCAACTTTTCAAACTTAGGGACGAAATCCATATTTCGATATAAACCTTAGGAACGATCTATGTAATTTACTCTAACATTTACTTTAAATATTCGATCATTAAATTCATTATACTATCTATATCCACTTTAAGTGTCCACCTATACTGATTCTCAGCCATAAACTTTAGGTTTATTTCTTGTGAACATATTACATATTAAAGACGAGTTGAACGATGACTAAAGGTTCGACAAAACTTTTTTATTGACTTTCGTATAATCGGTTTATTACTTCAACAATAAACTTTCGAAATTTGTTCAATTGCATGTTTATCTTTACATCAACTATGGTTGAAAATTAACACAATATATGCAAATTCTTCTCTCATACTTTCATCAAAATTTAATCTATTTTAATAAATTTTAATGCTTTTTCAAAAGGAAAGAAACATGCTGGTTCCATAAGTTATTTTCCAAGTAATCCAAGGGAACACTCTTCGAAAAGCATTAATAAACAATATATATTGTAAATATATTGAGATCTGAACAAGATCCAAGTTTCATTGCCCCATTTTAAACAGCTATATATTTATTATATAAAGAATGTTTCCGTCTATTATAAAAGACAAATTATATTAAGGATTTGATTTTATTTTGTAAAACATATTTAGTAAGTATAGGTTAATTTAGTATTAACTAAAGACAGTATTATTACAAATCAGTGTGTGTAAATAATAAACATATATCTTAAAACACCATATCAATATATATGCGGAAATGATATTGACAATCCTATAGGTTATCAATAAATATTTATTGCATGTTTTATTTTTTTTTTTGCATATTTCTAAAACATCACCTTTTGTATTTAAAGAATCACAAATATATTCCAATTATACAACCAAATTATACATATAAATAGTTTTTATAGACAACCCATAAGGCTGGTAATAGCAAAATACATTTATAATTAGTGACTAGAGCTTATGCATTAAATGAGATAGATAAATAAATAGATCGATAGAAAAGGGATTAAAATTCCTTCAACTGCAAACATTTGTACAAAATACGTACCGAAAAACAGTTAAACGACTTCTCTACAAGCACACATCATTTTTTTTTTAAACTAATAGCACTTCTAATAAATATTAATTAGCTTGGAAAATACCAAAAAAAAATCCCATCCTTCACCCACAATAATAATCTGCTTAATTTCCTTAATTAACTTCTCACTAGTTACTTCACTTGTATCCATTGCTTCCTGTAAGAAAAAAATTATTATTAAATATCATGATAAATCACAAATGTATATGACTAAATAAAGATTAATTCATTCTTTGATAAGAATTTTTATTGAATGAAATCATTATTAATTTATATATGCTGTTGAGTAAGGTCTTCGATAACTCGATCCACATACCTTACAATATATATTTTGTTATCTTTGTAACGAAATACAATAAATGTTTCATAAAATTGTAACATTTTTTTTATAAAAAAAATAAATTAGTTAGCTAAATTACATATTTGACTATTATTAATGAGTTTATTTCAACGGCCTTTACAAACTAATCACCATTCTTGTAGAAACTCAAAATAAAGAATGTTGTTTGCATTAATAGTAATTTTTAACCTAATTAGGGTAAACAAAATTACCCATTCTTGTAACTTTGTAAGAAAACATCATTTATTTCTCACATATCAAAAAAAAAAAAGAACTTTTTTGTGTAACGAAAAACCAAATTCAATGGTTCAAAATGACATACAAAACTAATATCACTTGATATTTTTCGCACATTTGATAAACCCTAAAATATTATTTATAAGTTTATTTTTCGCATACAAAACTATAGAGTTAGTTGGCCCAAACCCGAGGTCTAATAAAAAAAACTTGTATGGTAATTAGTATTTACCTGTGAAACTGCGAGTCTTTGCTTCATCAATGGTTTCTAAGCCTCCAAGATTCTTGTGAGCATTTTGAGTTTTTCTAAGTCCAAACTTCTCTCTCCACCATCCACTTGATGAGTTCTTATTATTGTTCAAGCTGAATCCATCATTATCATCATCATCATGACCTGAAAGAAGCTCATCTCTAAGTGTCACCACCTTTTCTTTCAATGGGGGAAGTTTGCCTTTGAAGAAAACTTCATCAGCAGAATTCGAAGAGAAACTTGGCACCGAAAACTCGAAATCGGACGATACGGGAGCTTCGGTGTAACTGATGTTCTCATGGAGAAGGTTTGAATCAACGAAATTATTTGAGAAAGAGATTCTTGGACCCATGAAACCTCCTCCTTGTTTTTGATCATTTTTTACTTGTTGCATGTTTAAGCATGCCATTGTTTGATTGATTGATTGATTACACACACTAATAGTTTAGTAGTTTTGTTGTTTAATGTGAATTAGAGGTTGTGTGGTTGGCCTAGTATTTATACACAACAACTGCTTCTTTTATTTATTTTCCTAGTATATTTATTTTTATTTTTTTTATTGTCAATGTCGTTATATTAGACATACCAATTCGATAAATCTATAATTTCTTTTGTAATGGTACAAAATATATATATGTTAACCATTAACTTTGAGCAATATTAAGCAAAACTCATAAAAATACTTGTATAAAATGTACAGTAAATGATCCAAGTTTATAAATACCTTAAAAACGACTTATGGTTACACATCTAAATGTACAAATATATTTCCTTTATTCTAGGAAAAAATTTATATCATGAAAAAATAATTTACCCAACTAACTTGTCAAAAAAAATAGCTATTTTTTCATTAAAAAAATTGACAAAAAATAGTTCACAGGTAACCATTACTATTTCTCTGTCCCGAGGAATAGTGACTAACCAAGCTCCAACTCACCCACGAACACACAAGGGCTGCCCTAAAATACTTATCAAAAAATATCAAAATATACATGGACCCTATATTTCAACTTCTTTCTCTCATTTTTGTTTATGATAGATAAATATCGGGTTCGTAGTCTGACGGTACAAAACGTCCAAACACACTATAAAATGTATCAATCCAACGATTTTTATAATTAGATAACTTTTTTCTTGTTATCGTGCAAACCGCTTCTAATATCAACTCACCTTCATCCCCAAATAAGTAGTTTCACAAATGTTCAAACACAACTTGATGGATTCACATCACTACTCGGAATTACTCCATCATCTTCGCAATATGCTCCCATCAAGAGGTCATGACCAAATTTCAAAAGTTTCAATTTTGACTATTAACACAACAACAACAAAAACCACGCATGCTTTCCAACCTTACAGTTGGCAGAACATTTGATTCACATTTTCTGAGTGCCTTAATTAATGTTGTAAATAGTGAAATAAGTGATTCATTTTGGTATCGTGTTCTTGAGTTGCAGAACAAAAATTTGGCCATCCATACACAAAAATTCAACTAATGTGGAAATAAACGCCCACGAGTAGGGGTGTTCAACGGTCTAGAACCGGACCGAACCGGGATCAGACCCGGGTTTGCTTGGACAAAAAAGATTGAATAAAACCATGAATTTCAAAGTACCAATTTCTTCTCATGATTCGAGGATGTGGTGAGTAGGAAATCTCAAATTTGCGTTGCAATGCCCCAAAAACGTGTTTATGTTTTTATAAGCTTTTTTTTTTAGTATCGTAATATTTTCTCAATTTGCGTTGCAATGCCCCAAAAACGTTTTCATAAGATGTTTTAACATCGTTATATTTTTATGTTTTATTATATTAATGCATTTTATTTTCAATTAATTTAATAGTTATTTTTATTCAGAATTAAATACTAATAAAAATATATTTAATGACAAAATTCGTTAGTGACCAAATTTATTTTGTGACTAATAAACTTTTCCTTGTAGCGGTGATAAGTATAGAATGTAATACATCTTTTGTAATTGTAAAGCTTCTCTAGAGATTTTCAACCTTATTATTTTTCAATCATTTAAAGATTTATACCAAACACAATTTAACTTGTTTGTCCTTTTCTTTAAATCTATCAAAGTGAATCCCAAATAAAGTTATTCTTATAAAAAATAGTAGTCACACCGACGTGAGTATAGACGTAGTTGCTTATCCGCCATTCAATCTACAAGCTCCACAGTTAGGTGTTTAGTCATGGTCATTCTCCTGGAAATTAAATCAAAACATTACTGGTTTTTATTTATTCTTTAGATAATATATAAGTCATCCAAGTATGTTTATTATGTCATTTATAAAAATTTTGACAAAAATAAATTATATAAAATGACTAAATGAAGTTATATATGTTTTCTCAAAAGTCATTAGTTAAAAATTGATTTTGTTATTTATCATACTTTTAGTCGAAATTAATATCAATGACAACGAATTTAAACTTGTATAAAATATAGAATACTTATATATAAACGGGTGGCTTTAGTAAAAAGGATTAAAACTTGCATGATCTTTATGTACGTTATCCCAACATTTTATTACAATAAAAATTGCTAGTTTTGGCAATTTGATAGGTATGGTAACCAATGGATTAGTTTATTATTATTATTATTATTATTATTATTATTATTATTATTATCAATTTAGTTACATTGGTTTTCCATAGAGATTTTTATTTTATTATTACTTTTATTTATTATTATCCATTATTATTATTAATTATTATACGAAGCTTTAATATACTATTTTTATTATTCTTGAATATATTATTATTATTATTATTATTATTGTTATTACTATAAATGTGGTATATTATACTATTAATGTCTTAATTGATAATATTAAATCTATCTTTCTTTAATATTACATATTTATTATTATTGTTACTATTATTTTATTTTTGTAATTCTTTCAGTTCATGGAATTTAT
The DNA here is from genome assembly GCA_910822075.1 of Senecio squalidus. Taxonomy (NCBI): domain Eukaryota; kingdom Viridiplantae; phylum Streptophyta; class Magnoliopsida; order Asterales; family Asteraceae; genus Senecio; species Senecio squalidus. The sequence goes on from CAJVGC010000590.1 coordinate 33,307,345, forward strand.
CATTATAATTATTTGTTATTAACATTATCAATATAATTTAGTTATTTAATCATTATCATTATTATTATTACTATTATTATTATTGTTATTATTATTATTATTATTATATCATTGTAAAATTTATTTATATAGTAATTATTTATAATACTTGTTATTTTGGTAATTTCATTTCTTGGCTAAATAAAAGCGTAATTAGAATCAAAATTTTCATAATCAAATTTGTCAGGATCGATTAGGGTTTATGTAACCACAACCACAATATTAAGAATAATTAATTGAACAAGTTTAGCAACGGATATAAACACTTTGATACTACAAGTTATGTGATTAAACGAATATTGTTATCTGAATACGAATGAGAACAATAACGAATATCACCAATAAGCTTCAATGTATTAATCAATAATCAAAAGACTAGTACACGTGTTTTTCTTAATACACAGATCTATATATTTATAGACCTTCAGGCTAAACCTAGTTATTCTAAAAAACGACTAAACAATTGTAATTCTAATACAATTCTAATTATGAAAAGGATAAATACAAATCTATTCTATAGTTATATTTTTCTTCAAAACTCTTTAGGCAGTAGTAATGGATAGAGGACCATAGTAATGTGTGTTGCAGTAGTAACCAATTCTTCATGCAGTAGTAACCAAGTAGTAGTAACTTGCAGTATTAAACATACTTGGTTAATTTCAATCATTTTATTCCCAACAAAATTCAAATTCAGTTTAATTACATTCCTGTATAAACAAATTTCAATTATTTTGACATATTTTATTCCTTTCAACATTTTAGAAAAATCTAAATCAGTTTCAAATGTTAAACTCTAAGTAGATTATTTCGATTTGTTATTTTTCATATTGTAGATGCCTTGTTAACTATTACATTCAACCATGACACGAATTGCATAGCAGACCTTTTAAGAGGTCTTTGTAGATTCAATCAAGAACATCAATTTTTTTTATCTATTATTGTTCCAAAACTCTTTGATTAAATCGAACTTATGCTCCATTTTGTGTTCGTAGAGAAAACTTAGCGCTTAAAGGATCTTAAAAATGAATTTATAAAATTGGGTCTAAAAATGGGGGTAAAAGGGTGATTTATTTTGAGCACCGTGATTATAATATACAAAGTTTTTTCTTTGAAAGATGTTTGTTATTTCTTAATTATCTTTGAAACAAATCCGTTTAATGTTAAGCCACAATTTGTTGGAGAGAAAGAGGTCATTATCGGCCCCTAACAAGACAACAATGACCAATTCCAGATAGAATATTTACTAATCATACTAGTAATAATTTGAAACCAAAGGTTGAGAATAAGAAGTTGAAGAGAAATGAAAGGGAAAATAGTAAGGTTTTGAAAATTCCTTTTTTTACTACAAATGAAAGCTTAGAAGTGTTTATTACTATTGTTACAGTATAAAATATAGAGTAGATCAAATTAAATAAGATAATTCTTTATGGATAAAAATACAGATAAAAATAATTCATTTTACTTGTTTATACATGATATAAAAATCAATAATGATTGAAAATAATGAGGTTTTTATGTGTCGCGTTGTACAAAGTTAACTTACATTTTAATTGGTAACGGTATATAATATTAAAAAGGTTCGGAGAAGCTAAAAAAATGATTTTTTTTTTCTTCTAAATTGTGATTTTAAATTTCTTTTTTGTAAATGGTAATTTTAATTGATAGGGATTATCATTCAAGTATCCAATATTTTTCTGAATTGTGTATGGTGTTTACTTTCTAGAAATAATATTTTGACTCTAATATTGTTTAAATATCAAAGAAATTTGTTATGGATAAAATAGATAATTAATGGATCATCGTAACAAAGCGATAATTAACCACGAAAACCTTCAAGTAACTCATTTCATGTTTATTCATAATATATTTATGGACTTGCAAAAACTTTGGATTTAATTGTGGGTTAAAACCATTAAAAACGATTAATTATAGAGGTTATAAATGGTTACTGGTAGTTATGGGTCTAAAAGAGTCACTAATTAGTTATAATGACTACAAATTGAAGTGACCACCGAGCAACATTAGTTACCAGCTTCATATCTGATGTAGGGGTATTAGTCGGGTCAGGTTTTGGGTTTTTCGAATCTGGTTGTTTTGGTTTTAAGTTTTTTCGCCCAATTCAAAAAATGGTTTTGATTTGAGTAAATACTTGTAGACTTGAATGGAATTCTAAATTCCACATTCGTTTCAACTCGATGAAAATTGGTTTTGCAAATCTGATCAGAACTTCAATTCATCTTAATTTGGTTTAAATATTCGACTCTGAATCAAATTTGAGGTTTCATTTAAAAAATTAAATTTAATAAACCATTTAATTAAATATAAGCTTCAATATCATTTCCCAAAAACAAAATCATACACTTCAAGTTCAATATTTTATCATAGAATATACTTATGAAAAATAAATATAACTATATAGATAGATATAAAACCCCAGCCCCCTTTAACTCCCATTTATGAGTACAACATACCATATACTCTCTAGGTCCGAGTATTATAATTAATCTTTCTATTTTTATTTGTTTTAAAATAATAGTTCGCTTTTAAATTCGGTTTATCAAAAAACTTAAAGTAGTAAATATATTATTTTATTGGTTGAGAGTATTATAAATGTATTTTTCTAAAATTCTTTGTTTTTATATAAAGACAATAATATTGAAACGAAGAAAGTATTAATCAAATGTACATTCTTATTCTTATTTAATATAAAAGAATATCATATTTACTAGAAAAAACATTCATAGAAGTAATTCATTAGTAATTGTCTACACTTTTCTAGAGAAAATGGTAGAAGATATAGGCATAGATTTAGTGGCGATCTTTGTTTCTGTCTTATGCAAACGTCCAAAACATATTCTTGTATATGTAATGACAAAAAGAAATATAAGTAGATCTTAGCATTAAACTCCTCATTATGAATTTTGAGGCATTATTATTGTATTACTCCGTACAAGAAACAAAATTGCATGCAAATTGTATTTTTTTTTTCTTCCAATGAGTTGCAATGGTAACCTTTCAAGGTTGTCATGGGCTATTGTGATGAAAATAAAAATTCAATCATTTTCACTAGGTAATACCCATTGCAAAGTACAAAAGAGTTTGAGTACGTATCCACTTAGGTTCATAAAGTGGTTAAATTAAATGTGGAAAAATCGACGGTTTAAAACATATACATTATCTGCTACATTACAGAAAAATGACCACACCGTCTCAACCAAGAACGCCTAACATATTTCCAAAAGCGACTTGAAAAAACTTATGTTTTGTCAATGTGTACAGAAACTAGAGCTTGTAATTTTGAAATTATATTAAATCAAATCATATACTATAGATCTACTTGTGTAAAAAACTAACACTAAACTATAGATCACATAAAGAAACTATTGAGTGGTTTTTTGATGATGGCCATTTGATATCCAGAATAGACACCTGAAAGGAAAAGGTTTTAGAAGTTATATTTTTCAGTAGATCTGGTTAGCATTGAACTTATCATAAATTATTATAAATTTAACAGCAAGGAGTAACAATGTATACTAAATTGTTCTTTGTTTCTTCTTCTATAAAATGTATGATGGTAACCCTTGAAGATTGTCATGGGTTATTATCCACTCAAAAAGATTATTTATTATGATCGAGTCATTTATAACATATCATTAAAAAAGATGGTGCTCGGTTATTTCTAATTAGTTTGATATTTTTTTTCTTTAACTCACGTAAATAGGATAACATAATATAGAATTTTTTTTTTAGAAAAAAGTCTAAAGATATTCAACCAAAAACTAAAAAATATCATTTAAAAATAAAAGGGATTAGAAATAGGTGTTTATTTTATGGCAAACCATATGAAAAAATATGAAGAAAACATAGTTTTGAAAAGCAACATAAACGTCGGTTTACAAACGCAATTTCAAACACCTTTTTATCATTAACTACTTTTAAAGGAAATCGAGAAACAAAAGTGCATTATTTTCTTCAAGCAATCAAAAAAATCAAAGATCATGTATCAATGCCTTTAAGGAAACTCAAAATCACAACCAATATTTTTTTGTCCAACACTTTCAACTTCATGAAAAAAAAAATTAATAGATCACTATATTTAGTCATTATTATTCCTTATATATGAGCGAAAAAATGGGGAAAAAAACCGACTCATTTTGAAAAACACTTTTTTTTTTAAAAGCGACATCCAAAGAGTAGAAATTGATAGAAATCGCTTATAATTAATAAATTTTATTTAAAAAAGCTTAAGTATTCACTACTCAACCACGACTTATCGGAATTTGAAAAACACTTTAATGTGTAGTAAATCTAAGAACACCACTTATTCTTGCATCTCTAGTGATGGCCATTTGACATAATGAATAGACAACCAAAAAATGAAAGGAAAGAAGGATTAAAAGCAATGAATTTCAAAATGTTATCCTGAATTGAATATGGGTGGCAGTGAATGAGCTGTAGAAGATGCTCCCTACATTTCTTTCAAGTTTGACCACAAACACACAATCAGTGGGTCAAAGGTCAAACAAACAAATACTTTGTTTTGTTACCTACCCATTCCTTTCTATTTTTATGGCATTCAATCCAACTTTTTAACACACAAATAATGCAATGGCATGCAACCCAAATCATTCTAAAACAAATAGTACTATACAAGTAAGAATTTGGTCAGGGGAAAAAGGATAAAAAAGACTCCCATCAAATCTTTCATTAAAAGATGAAAGATTTCATATTTGAATAACCCTTGTTTGTTTGATAGAAAAAACAAATGTAGCTAAATGACATAATTGGTGCAGAAACATGTAGAGCAATAGTTACAGTTCATTCACACCGACCCAAGTCAAAGAAACGTACAAATTTTTAATAAGACAAACTATATCACATCATCTTACACTTTCATCACAACATACAAACAAACAAATTTCATTAGGGCATGTATAGAATAGCATCACCTTACTAACTCACTAGACTATGAGCATTTTGTAACAACATGAATTCATAACGTTTGAGATTTTGTTTTGAAAGTGACTATATGATATGAAATAATAATAATAATAGCATGATGATCAATTGTGGCAAAACATGTTACACGAATAAAACTAGAGAATCGTATTTGGTTTATTTGGAAGGATAATGCAATGTAAATTTTCTTTTTATATGTTGATATTTTAGAAAAATTAGTAAGAATGCATACTCATGCCATTGACGAATAGTGTTTGGATGTTCTAATCCATATTTCACTGTCTTTAGTTGAGTAGTAAGTAGAGTCGTTGATGGCTATCAACTTGTTACCTAGTGCCAGTAAGTGAGCATATTGATCATCTTGTGGTTTTGTTTGATCACTACAAAACCATAAGATGAAACTTAAATGAACGATTACATGACAAGTGGCTTGTCGACCAATCCCAATGAATAATTGTTTGTAATTTCTGATAATCGTTTTTGAGTAGTTTTAACTGTAAATAATTTCTATAATTTCGGTAACTCAATAAATTTAGATACACAAACATTAATTAATATAGTATAATTGGTTTTATATTATCCAAAACATAATTGTTTTTTTCTTTTCCAAAGTGAATTCCGTGATACTCATGCGATAAGAGATTCAAAATTCTGAAAAATGTGTATGACGATTGCAAGGTCCGGTTAACCCTTTCTTTTTTCCCTTCTTTTTCAATCAAGGGTTAACCCTTTCTTATACCACAACCTTTAACACTTATGTTGTTTGACATTCAACTCACCACACAATAAGTCATTTTTAGTCTTTTACGAAGACTTGAATTCACAAATTCTTGATTAGTGGGTCAACTCATTTACCGTTAAGCTAGAAGTTATTTGATAATTATGTAAGGACTTGAAACTTAATTAAAATATCCAAAATGATTATTTAATAATCAGCTTTTGGATAAGTTGCTATCAAACCTGATTTATGGACATTCACAATCACATTGCCTCCTTTCAAACCCTCAAATTTTTTTATTTTATTTTTTTGTGGACCTGTTTCAAACACTACTCTCAAACTATAGTGTGATTAATAGCGAATTTGAAAATGCAATAATCAGATAATTAATGTACAAACGGAATCCAAACACCTTATGACAACGAAACTCGGAAACTGAGCTATCTAATTAGAACCTAACATAAAGACTTAGATTGACTAACAACATGTGGTCTTAGAAAAATGATTCCTTCATGTCCTTTGATCAACAAGTACTTACTGATCAACATCACATGGTTTATCCACTTTTTTGTAGGAATTTTGAATGAAATGTCTACAAGTGTTTGATTCCTCCCACTAGACCCCCACAATCACACACATTCATCAACTCACAAAATGCAATGAATTGAATAGAAAATAAAGCTTGGTCTAAAGGCATTTGTTCCATTTTTTGGTCTGCTAAACAGTCTACAACTTTTGTTTTTATTGTACTTAGTTTATGTTGTTGTTGTTGTTTATCTTAACTAGTGTACACATTGACACAATTAGCTAGGTTAGATCAAGTGATAACAAAACAAAGTTACTGTTTCATTATCTTAATCTGGTGCATTGCATGTTGCTTTATGGTTTTGTCAAACTAATCATTTTTATATTATTTTTGTTATATGCCACCCATGTTCATGGGTGTTTCCTTATATTACAGGCCAGGGAAAAAACTGCCTCAAAGATCTAAATCTATAGAAACTTATAATTAATAATATAGTTGTTATATGCCCTTAGTTAGCCTTAGATCTGCAATTAACTATTTTATTACTATCATATCACATAATCTAATAAGAGCCTTGGATTAAGGAGAAAAAACACGCTAGAGTATGTCCCAAGTATCTAGTTGTAGATCGACATTCATGACTCGGGCAGTCCGTGCTCGTCTATGCTAGGCTTTTAATATACTACGAATTTTTTTTCAATATAAGTGTTCATCTTATTATTTTTAATTTATTCTAAAAATTGACTATATATGATTAATTAAACTCTCATTTTACCCTAAGTAAAATTATATTTCCAAAACCTAAAGAAGCATGAAATAAGTGTCCATCTTATTATTTTTTAATTATAATCAAGACAGTTTTCTAAAGCCGGGTGTAGTGAACATTTATTTTAAAACGAATACATAGGCGGAAAGTTGTTTGTGATAAATGAAAATGATATTGTTTTAAGTATCCTTGTTTTGTTGTTTACATAAGAAAACATGGAAATTAAAACCCGGTGAATCATATAATAGAATCTTGGAAGCAAAGGTGATTACAAAATTCTGCATTAGGGAATCTAGCTAGGAGCAGCTATGATTTTCCATTGTTTGTTTGACCATGAATACAACAAGGTACGTTGATTTTGGTATTTTTCAAGAAAACGAAACATGAAAAATGACAAACTACAATAATAAGTCAATGATATAGATTTAAATTCAAATTATGCCCTGTGTCCAGGTTTTTATTACTTTGTCTTTTTTCTCACCATCCTATTCCTATAGGTGCGTAGCTACTAAAAGTAAGGCTTAAAACTAGGTTAAAGGTTTCAATTTCAGCGTATTTACTTATAAACGGGTCAATTCAGATTACGTTATCTTGCAAACTAGTCAAATAAGAAAACTAACAAAAATGAAACGGGTCGGCTGATCAACCGGTTAATGAGGTTGAAAGTTGGGAAAATGTATATCTTTATCTCTTTAGTCTTTATCGAAAAGTAAGCTATTATTGTAAAAATGTATTACTTATATATTATTTTTGACAAATCATTTCTAATGCAAAATTTAATAATAAGAAAGTTAAAAAAAAAAAAAAAAAAGAGTTCATAGAAAGTGGTATTGTTCAAACAACAAACAAGGCATGTTTTAGTCCGTATGAAACAACTTCTAAGTTTTGACTTGCTACCTAACCCGTAAAAACCACCCGTTTTGCCATGTCTAGCTTAGGAGTTATGTGTAAGAAAAAGAAAAACGAGTTGTTCCTTTTATTACAATGTTTCACACTTTTAATTTCTCTTATACATGAAAACTTGTATATAAACACACCCGAATATCCCTACTCAGTTAGAATCCTAAAATTCGAGCTATGCTATGTATGAAGGATTCATATCATTACAACGTAGCTACCATAAGTTTTAATTCAGTTAAGTTCAATATGTATTTTTATACAAGGGGTTATAAAGAAAAGAAAAAAATGTGGCATCTAACTCATCAGATCATGGTTGTCCGTTAGTAGTGTTGAATGGCTCGTTTAACAAAATACGTTAAACTGAATTTCCATTCTAAACTCGAAAAACACAAAGTGAAACAAGTTGATGATGATTTAATTAATGCCGAGACTTCTTGACAGTGAGTATGCTTAGTTACTCTAAAAAGAACATGTATATATAGCTAAGCATGAGTAATCTATTTATGTACAAGCTAATTTGAGACTGTGAACTCGACATAATTAAGTGACCTGACCTCAATGCTCCGCAAACAACCATTCGGGCCACGTAAGTTATGACTTATAAAGTCTTTTGTTTCCTTGTGCTCTGCTCTCAACATCGTGTTTTCATATTAATTAACTTACGTGACTACATTGACAAGGCGACTATCAAATCTGTCACCTCCCAACAGTTCATAAAATCACATACCACTAACGGATAAAGTTTTTTCATTTCAAGTGAACTCTTTACTTAGTTTGTTGATTATTTATCTAATCAGTACTTTGAAGTATCATTTAGGTCCTATCAGAGTGCTATAATACTGAGGTTAGCTTTCATTTGTAAAAAAATGACCACGCTCGAATGAATTGATATTTCACTCGAGGGTTAGAGGCTCATAGTAAGTATTTAAAAAAAATGTAAACTAAGTAAACAATCAAATTTGATTATTACTATTAGTAAATTGCCTGTAAAACAAAAGTGCCAACTAGAACAAGACAGAGTCCATTCTGATTGATAGGATTCAAGATATACAACAAGACAATTACAGGATAAGATAACTTGAATTCAAATGAAGGATCTTATGGGCAATATTCATTTCAGAATAGACTTATGTTCTTGTTCTTGGATCAGATATAACAAAAACAAAATACGTCAACTCGAGAGCTTACACAATTTCAATCGGGTCACCTACCAATATCTGCTAATTTTATTTATTTCAATCCATCCACCCTGTAAATAGGATCACACTATATTATAACTTAACGATAAGATGATGCTATGATCATAAATAACCCTTCATTCATAAACCGAATTAGTCATTTTATTGGTTTGTTTAATCTGGAGTACAAGTATTTCAAAATTATGGTCTTTAAATTCCTTGGACTTATTTTCAGGACAGAATATAGTATAGGTAAGAAAAGAACCGAAAAAACATAAACGAAAACAAGTAAAGACCAGGGAAGTTTCTTTTGTTTTACGCATGAAGAAGATAATAGTGTTAAGAATTACTTACCTTAATGAAGTCCATTATTAAAACAGATAATTACAGTATTAAGTCTTCATCGGTACAATTTTACAGATGATGTCTGTTTATTGACTGATTCGCAGCATGCATATCATTAAGCTAATGCAAAATAATTAGTTAAGTGTAAAAAAAGGATGACATGTACAATAGATAGGGATTATGCAAAATCATCATCGTCATCAATAGGACAAGGCAACCGCTTTTGTGGCAAATATTTTTCGAGGGAAGGTTTAGGTTTTAACGCTACATTAGTTGTACCTTTCGTGGTTTTTCCTATAAACTCCTTAGGTGATTTCCTAACAGAAGTTGGTAATTTGCTTCTGATACCAGAAGACCAAGAAGATGGTATTGTCTGTTGACGTTTAGATGGTGTCGCATAACTTTTGTATGAATTTCCCTTTGATGAGTGTGTATCTGCTTTCACGTCATCTGTTTTTGACCGATCCACTGATTCAACGGGTACAAGTTTTCCACTAATTTGGTTTGTAAAAACAAAAGAGACCTGCACCATAATATAAACATATTACAAATTAAAATACTTGTATACTTGATATATTATGATGCATTATGAATGGAATGCTATTAATTACCTCATTTCCAGCTGATGCTTGAAAAATAGTATCGGGTACGGTATTTGGGGAAAAATGATGTCCCCAGCTACCTAGATCCTCTTCTAACGGGGTGCCCACCTGTTTCTCTGAGCTTTTTAAGTTATGCAAGCATCCGGAAATACCTGCAAATCCCCCAATATCCTCTTCTTCTTCATCATCTATACAAATATCTTCTGCTTGTTCTCCGGAGTTTTGACAGCGTGTGCAGTTCATCTTCTCATGAATTTCAGATCTGTATAGATAATTCACAAACCAACGAACTAATCACCAATCTGTTAATGGTACGCAATAGGAATTTTCTTGCATTAAAGACACAGTTGATAAAAATCAAGCTTGCCTGGCATTCTCATGGAATGTAAACAGATCCCGCAAATCCTCTATCGAGAGATTGTTCCCCTGTATGTGTAATGTGTAATATTAGTATTATGCACTCACACGCCTTTTAAAATGTTCAATAGGTCAAAGTAACAAACACCTGGATCGTGGAATCAGATTGCTCCTGTTGGATTACTTTTTGAAGCCCTTCTTTCGACATCTGTCGCTGGTACACCTTCTCTTCAATGGTTCCGGTGCTTAAAAACCTATAGATGTATACTCTCTTCTTTTGCCCATCCCTCCAAACTCTTGCAGCAGCCTACATAAGATGTAAAACAGATAATATAATTAACATAGAAGAAAGCATAAATGTCGAAAAATTCATGAAAAACATACTTGTTTGTCATTGGCAGGATTCCAATCGGGATCAAATAGAACTAGTCTATTTCCACCAATCAAGTTGAGGCCACAACCACCAGCCTTGCTGCTTAAAAGAAATGCAAACTCATCCTGCGATATAATCACGTGTTTTGTTATAAATATGTTAAATGATAAATGAAGGAAATTATGAATACCTTTGATTGATCATTGAAGCAGTTGACCAGCTTTTGTCTTTTGCTGATTGATGTAGATCCGTCAAGCCTTAAGAATGGATATCTTCTTTCTCGACATAGTTGAACAATAAGGTCCAGCGTCTGAAGAATGAAAGCTAATATAATCACCATTCAAGACTTGGGAAAATACAGACATTAAAAGAACTGACAACTTTAACTCTTAGACATTCATAACTAAAGATAGAACCTACAAACCTGCGTATAATTTGAAACTAATACAATTCGATCATCTGTTCTTTTACGCAGATGACCCAATAAACGGGCTAATACATGCATTTTCCCTGATAGTTCAACCCATGCTCCATCACCGCCAGTCCAAGAACCAGATCTAACAAAATAGCAGAAAGAATTTGAATATCAAAAGCTAGAGGTGGCAGATCAGGCGGGTCAGACAAGTCGCGTAGTGGGTTAAAACAAGGAAACTTTAGTACTGGTCGGAAGACCTGGTTGAACCGAAAATATTTATTATTCATTTCTAAAATATATTTTTAGGAAGTTGTAAGCATTTGAAATACACATTGGATGACTGTCAAGTAGTGTCAACAAGTATCATTTGTAACCAAACTTTTGATTTAACCCGTTTCGGATAAAACATGACCCAAATCAACCCATTCATAGGAAAGTGGGTCGTAATTTCTACTTCTACAAAAAAACGCACAAGAAGACACAAAATAATAAGAAAAAGGCTTACCTTCCGGAGAACATTTCTGGAGGGAAAAAGCGCATACAGCCCTCAAACCCTGCTGTCCCAGGGTTCCCACTTTTCATCGTATCATAAATCAGCTTCAATATAAACAAATATGCATCAGAAAACATTTACTTTCAATCAAACACCTCATGGCATTTAAAACACAGCAAGATGATCGCATATATATACAAGAGATACTCATGAGAATGATGTTTTGATTATTGCAGCAATGTTTTACCTTTGGATGATTACAAAGCTTCTTTAGGGCAGTTATATAAGCTAGAATTTTAGTCTGTTTCACGTCTTCGGCAATTGCTTGTTTCACCTACAATCAGTTTACCAAAAGAGAAAACCATGTGTGTTCAGATGTTTAGTTTCAGACCACTATCAGCAGATATAAAAAACATATAGTTATAATGCTCGGGCAGAAACTTACATTTTTTGATTGAATAAAGTGTTTGTACAGTTCTGTTTGGAGAGGAGTCAGCTTGCAACAAACAACCTCAACTATCTGAAAATTGTAAAAGTTTATAACTAAACATGGTTTTACTATTACTATAAAGAAAGCGAATAAAAAAATAAAGAATTGAACAACAAGCACATCTATTGTGTTTTGTATCTAACACGACACCTGATTCTTACAACAAAGATAATATTAACTTTATACACTGAGCAAGAGCCTGTGTAATAAAGTTGCCAAATGACCTTTGAAAGCACGTAATTATAAGGTTGCTTAAAAACAACAAAGTGTGGAAGTGTAACAGAGTATGTAAATAAAAACCATGTGAAAATTAGTTGAGAAAGACTTCTATTTTGTAACTTAGACAGGCTTGCTTTGACTAAACATAAAATAGTTAAAACAATGACATAAAGTGAGCCGACCGTAACAAGAACTTAACTTTGTTAAGATGCAGTGAAGACACCATAGTAAATCCTCTATACGACCAATAAAAAAAATACATAGAGTAGGGAATTGATCAAAATAAAATCCAAATTGTGTTCCATATGATGTTTTTTATTAAAAACATCAAGCAATATGCAAGAGAGTACAAAACAATATGAAGAAAGCCAAATAACTACAGAAACTGACAAATAATTTCATACCTTTGGTGGTAGGTGATTTGATAACAATGCATTGGTCCTCCTCAATATAAACTGACAACACAGGTCTCATAAATTAGAAGGTGCAGAAAACAAGTTCACATCTTCATCACATAGATCTAAGATGCTAACTCTATGATATGTCAATTAGAGAAAATTACCTGATTCACCTTCGCACTCAGTTCTGCTGAGCGCTCATTGGCAAGATCTTTCTCTTCTTCAGAGGCAGTGGGTTCTCTTCCGCAAATGATTGGTGTCTACAGAGTGGTAATTGAAAAATTATAGCCCAGCAGACAACTCAAGTTAGATTTATAAAAATTTAAACTATAGTACTAGAAAAGTAACTGTTTTCCAACATTTCCAAATGTTTTCCTCTATTAACTGATGTGCCAGAGTGCCACGCAACACCCAAGATTATATTACATGGGAACTGCTATGTCCAAACTTACTATCTAACAAATCTACAGGTATTAGTTGTGAAATCGATCAAGATATGGTAAGTAACAATCAAAAGCTTATATTTAGCTGACCTCGTAATGACGTCGGAAAAATGCAGCGTCTCCCAAAATGCCTGGGTTAGTGAAGTTGACCATGGCATAAAACTCTTCTAGGTGATTCTGATGTAATTACAAGAAGTGAACAGAAGATTATGTTACTAAACAGACAAAAGAACTGACAGCAACGAGCACATTACACAACATAATCCCACAAGAACTGCAAAAATTGTCATTTTGCAAGTCCTAAACCAATTGCACCCGTACCTATTTGCCAATTTTAACTAATATATGCAAAACCTTGGACAGTAATACAATATTGATTGTGCTAGATTTGTAAAAAGTTGTTATTTTCATGTATTTCAGACAAATAACAATGTTGCTTTATTTTATGGGGAGGGAGGGAGTAGAAATCCAGAAACATTTCTTACTTGCATAGGAGTCCCAGACAATAAAATACGCCTTTTGCAAGATAGAGCCGCCAATGCCTAATTTAACAAGATATAATGATCAAATTGTTATATTTCCATATCCAAAAATTTAAATTACTTACGATATTACAACTTACTCTATTCGTCAAAGTCTGATCATTTTTCAGCCTGTGTGCTTCATCGCATATGAGAAGATCACAAGAGCCACTATCATTGAATTTTGATGAATGCATCCGAAAGGTCTCATAGGAAACAATCAGTACCTGGCATGGACTAGCGTTAGTTGGTGCTTACATTTAACATCAGTACATGTGCCAATTACAGCCCATTCACTTCTGAATGGGCCTGTTTGGTTATGGTTTTTCTCAAACGGGCCAGCTAGAAAAATATAGCTAAACGGAGAACATCAAACAAGTTGATAGTCACAGAAGGTCTGCCTTTAACACATAACAGCCTCCCAAATAATTTTATTCAAAGATTTTGATTATTATTGTAAACATCTTTGTAATCATAATTGACACATTCATGATTTATAATAAACTTTTAAAAATGCATAAAAAAGCTGTTAACGGGTCAACCTGACCAGACCCTATCCGTTTCAAAACTTACTAAAGAATGACATGGTTCAACCCGGGCCCGTTTCGACCTACTACCCAACACGACCAACCCACATATCTTGCCTCTAAACATCAAGAAACTTTAATGAGTTTCACCTGCAATCGGCTGTGTGTGCTTCTGAAGCTATCAATGCTAGAAATGACATCATCACGACTACTTTCACAAAGAGCAACGAGCTTTACCCTTTCACCAACCCATTTCTTAATTTCTGCTTCCCAGTTACTTACTAGACTTGTCGGAGTTACAATTATAGCCTTCTTAACCAATGGTTTTCCATCAAACCCTTGACGAAGAAGAGTATACAGCAATGTAATCGACTGTAAAGTCTTACCCAATCTATGTAAAATTTCACAATGCTAACACATAAGAAACAGTCAATGTACTTATTTACATCATTATAAACGATACCAAGAAGTAATTTATTTTACTTACCCCATGTCATCAGCGAGAATACAACCGTTGATATCAGTGGAGCATAAACCGGTAACACATTCAAACATGAACTGGACCCCTTCCCTGCAAAAACAAATCAGCTACATCTTGTAAGCAAGAAATCCGATAGACATTTAATAAAGCTTCTAACTAAATATACCTTTGATGTGTTCTTAGGAACTTAACAAGTAAATGATCAACTTCTATACGTATCAAACTTCCATCACCGTCTTCCGACTTTTCAGCCTGCCATAAAATCAAAGGTTCAACATCCGGTGGCAGCTTCGTACTCTCTTCCGTCACTTCCTCCTCCACGTTAACAGGAACATTCAAGTTTGTAATGGGAACCAACGCTGGCCTATCTGATCCCCAAGGTACAAAACGTTTACGCGCTGATAGTCTCCGAAGCAACTGCTCATTCTGATTGGAATATCCATCAGCACAAGGAGGTTTAAAAGGCTTCCTAACCACCGCTTCTCTTTCGCTCACAGAAAGAACTCGAGGGAGTAACGGCTGTCGTTTAACAACGAGATTTCCTCTGATACCAAAATCATAATATATCTATTCTTAGGGTTTTATATTAAACAAAACTAATTTAATTGTATAAATTGAGGTGTACCTCAATAGAGCATCGACATTTTGTGATTTTTGATTGGGGTTTGGTGGTTGTACGACGTCGTTTTCGTTGCAAATTTCATTGGTGACGGATTTAGATAATAAATCGTCATCAGATTGAGATTGAGATTGAGAATCTTCGGAAGCGAAATCGGAATCGGAATCGCTGGTTTCGGATATAGATATGACTTCTTCATCGTCTTCTTCCATTAAGTTAGGGTTCTGATGTTGAATGGTGTGTTTGGGAAGATAGATGTTTGTGTGTTTTTGAACTCGTATAACAAAATGGCGGTAAAATGTAGGCGCCCTCTTCAATTTCAAACGGGTCGGGTCATTATGTTAGATTAAATGAGTTAAAATTTAAGAAACAGTTAAAGGTGTCTTTGGTGTGACTAGCTGTAGTTGTAGTTTAAGCTTAAACTTATGACTAGAGCTTGAGATTATTTACAAAAATAAACAATATGTTTAGTAAATAGTTTGAGTTTATAAATGTAAAAATACATAAAAGAATAAATAAAAATATGAATATCAAATAATATGAAGGGTATTTAAGTAATTTTGTTTATCATAAACCCAAGCTCTTCCATAATCTACTTAGGAGCTTATTGTTTTGCGGATTATAAAGGCTTGCATTTTTAATAAGTTCGTATAAACAAACAAACAATAAGCTTGAGCCCCTATAAGCCTCCGAAATATCCGCGCCAAACACGCCCTATAGTAAGATTTATGATACATGATTTACTCCTAATAAAGAAAATTGACATCCCATTTGTCATTCATCCAATCCGGTTCACTAATGATAGATATAGATTAATAATGGATATGGTTATAGATATGAATAGGAAGTCTTTTATATCTATAATTTATAGAGAGAGATTTCAAATGAGAACCACCTAAATATTTAGGAACCATAAGAACCACTCATTTAACAAAATCTACATCATTTATAAAAATAAATATCTTTTAAATTATAATTTTTTACGAAATAAAAAATAAATACCGTTAGAACCAGTATTTAATTTTTTTTAAGAAAAATATAAACTTTTTAAATTTTGACGACTTTTTTTATATTCACGGATGTATATACTACAAAATTTGAATTTTTCAAAAACATTGTATATACACTGATGAATACCATCTTATACACTTGTGTATACGTATGTATTCGGTGGTGAATATATGGTTAGAATGTACGTCACGAACCAGTTCATACACCGGTGAATAGAAGTGTATGCACTTGTGTATATATATGTATTCACTAGTGAATAAATGGTTCAAATGTGCTTTTGGCGAATTAGTTTATACACCAATGTATATTTAGTATATACACTATTGTATATACCGTGAAAAAAAAATCGTCAAAACTATTTAAAGTGGTGCTTGTTGGAAAGAAAATTAAATGATTGTTTTAATGGTGTAATTAGTTTTTCCTAAAACCTAGTTATACTCTATATATGTCAATTTAAAATTAATTGTTAATTTAAAGTCGGTTTTAAATTAATGGTTACTATGGTTCCTAAATATTTAATGGTTCACATTTGAACTTACATCTCTCTCTATATATATATATATAAAGTTAATTGTTTAATTTAAAGTGGGTTTTAAATTAGTGGTTAATATGGTTATTAAATATTTAATGGTTCCTATTTTAACCCATATATATTATGAGGATATCATATGACACATCTTAAAACGACATGTGTTATTTATTTTACTTTGAAATAAAAGTAAATATCATCATTATCTATATTTTGGGTGATTATTATATGATGTACTAAATATAAATAAGTTAGATAAATACTAATATCAAGATTCATTGTCTATATATTGGATGATTATTCTTCTTCTATTCAAATCCCGTCTTTGCCTATGGAATCGCGCCAGGGTCGGGTTCGGGTTGGGCTGGGGCTCCGGATTTTACAGTGTAGAAACGGGTTGGGTTTTTTATTCGGATCGGGTTCGGTTCGGGTTGGGTATTAATCTGGTATGGGTTTGGGTTTGGGTAATCTTGCTGCACGTGTCCTGCTTCTTGACGCGTGTTTGCTTCGTGTCGTCTTTTCTCTACCCCCGTCCCTCTGTTTCTCCCGCTTCTCTCTTTCTTCTCTACACAATATTCTTTCTCTCTTTCTCCAAGGTGAAACCCTTTCTCTCTCCAAGGTGAAACCCTAATTGCATGTCGAAATCGCCGGCTGGTATTCCGATGGATTGCCTATCGAGGTCGCCGGCTGGTCTTCTACCTGTTTCACTAGCGACCTCGTCCGGTGTCGGTACGTCTTCTTTTTAACTTGATTTCATTTTAGGCGCATGAGGTAATTGTTGTTTTTGTTTTTTTTAATTAGTTTGTAGATACGATATTTTCTGTCGGACTCCTAGATCTGCATGTCCAAATCGCCGGCTCGAGGAAATCAACGTTGGTTGATATTCGTCTGTTTCACTGACGAATTCGTCCGGTCCGGGTTCGTCTTCTACTTATTTTGATTTCTAGGTTTTGGTTCTGGAATAGTCTCCGACCAATAATGGTTGTTATGTTTTTTTAAATTTGTTTGTAGATGCGAAATCTGATTGCGTTTCTGGCGGACTGTCTTTCTCCGGCGTATTTTCAGTCGGAATAGTTGTGGTTGCTTTAGAGTGGATGACGTCAAACATTTTCTCGACTCTAACAACAGGTGTGGAGGTTTTGCTGTTCCTTCGAAGGTATGGAAACATCGTTTCTGGTTTTGGTGTTTTTTTCCATTTATGTCGAACTTAAATTACAGAGTTTTTGTTGTTTATGTATATGCATGTTGATTATTGATGTTGTTTTGTTATGCGTGTTGATTATTGATGTTGTTCTGTTTTTGGTATTGCGTTGTGGTGGTAGAATAGTAAGGGAGCAGAAAGTAATCAATCTGCTTCCCAAAAATTGCGAAAAGGCAGGTGAGAATATCAATAATTCAAATTCGTGTTGTTGAATCTGTTAATGTGTTGAACAATTGGATTGACATTTCATTGGTTTGTTATGATTTTGAAAATCAGCAAAACAGGAAGTCCTCATTTGTTGTTAGATTCGAGAGGATCTTTGATTTCATTCGCTTTGAATTTCCCGCAATACGGGTTCCCATGGCTAGACGTGGCTTGGCTACCAAAGGGCAAAAAGCCCAGCTGCTGACCAATCGCCTCGGATTCGACGTCTCTTACGTTGATGGACACTTTTTTTACTACAGTGTATGTTCTTCCTTTTCATTTTAGCAATGTGTTTTTTCTTGAAAAGCTGTTGATTATTTTGTGTGTTTAGTGATACTTTCTTTGTGATGAATTCAAGGGTTTACTAAAGGACTGTGTTCGTGGCAGAAAAAGTGACTGCGGGATCAATAAAGTCAGCAGAATGTCAAAGACATATATGCTACTAGCATGTGGTATAATAAATAAGGATGGTAATTAATTTGTTTTCCATTGTATGCGTAAATTGTTCTGTCTGTAGTTGTTTTTAAATAACATAATTATCCGAAAACAAAATATGAAAAGGTAGAACACAAAACAAACAAAAATTGAAGGATTGAGAAAGATGAATTATCAGTTTGAGCTGAAAATTGGGGTTTCTGGAAAGAGGTTTTTCGATTTGAATATTAGGGTTTTGGGTTGGAAAAACTTGGGTACAGAGTTGTTGAGTCAGCAGCAAAAAAATTGTCTTCGGGTTTCCGTCCTGCTGCGGGCTGTGGTGTGTCTTTTACACTATGTAGCAGCACGGATATGACGAGACAATTTTTTTTGCTGTCGGCTCATTGATTCTGTACCCAGGTTTTCCAAACTCAAAACCTTTCAAATCCAAAAACCTCTTTTCAGAAACCCTAATTTCCAGCTCAACCTGATAATTGATCTTTTTCAGTTCTTCGATTTTGGTTTGTTTTGTCTTCTTCGTTTTTTATGTTTTCTTTTTAGACAATTGTGTCAGTTAAAGCTGAGCATCTGGCTGGAGTTAGAGAAAAAAGTGAAAGCTGCTAGGAACGAGGTACAGGAACCACGTATGTCATAGGGTGCGGTGTACTCTATGGCTTCGGAGGTTGCTGTTACTCCTTTCGACCATCCTTCACTTTTTTCTTTAACTTCAGCCAGATGCTCAGCTTTAACTGAACAGTGTGTATAAACGGTCTACTTATATCTTTTTATATAAAGTGATTAATAGAGTTTAAAGTCATATGAATTGCTTGGAGAAAGTGGGAAATTCCAAATTTAAACTCTTTACTGACGTGTTGATGAGGTCATCTGAGCTTCGTTGAAACGAATATCAGTAGCTACCGAAACTCGTGGATGGGATATAGCAGGCCAAACATTTGGATGAAAAGCTTTTCATCTATCTGTTTGACCTACAGTATTCTGCGAATACTCTATAGTTTCGGCAGATATTGATTTTCCTTCCAACCTACCTCCCGTGACTTCACTAACATGTAAGGACGGAGTTTAACTTTGGAATTTTCCATTTTCTCGTAGCACTTCATATGGTTTTGAACAACGTTATTCACTGTATTTTGTGGTAAGTAAGAAACAAAATTCAAAAAATTTGAAACGCTTGGGAAAAATGGAAATACCTGCTGACATCCTTATGGAGTAACTCGAGTTAGGTTGGCAGCCATCGAATGTGGGGAGTGGAATGCCGGAGGTCTGACACTTGGATAAAAGGTTTTTATCCAACTGTGGGACCTCCGGTATTCCATTCTCCAGGTTCGATGACTGTCAACCTTACTTCATACGAAGTTCCAATAGGTCCATCAGCATGTGGGTATCAACTTTTTCTTTAGAAATTTCTATTTTCCACGGGTAATTCAAATGGTTATTTAATTCATTTGGACCTAATTTTTCAGTTGTAGATTTCATGTTGTTTAATTGTTAATTCAGGTTTCTGTAATTTTAGGTTGTAATTCATTTGATCTTTATGAAGAGGCTATGATGATGAATTTCTTTAACACGTCTGACTGTATTCAAGCAGAGTTGAGATCATCTGTATCTTGGCAGGGCAACTCGGATGGTTATGTCAGATGGCATTGCAACCGATAAGTAAGTTTGCAGCCATGGCAGATTGGTCCACTTTCTTTGGTTGTTAATAAATATGAGCCCCATAATCATTACATGGAAGTCGAACCCATTTGTATATTCAAATTCCGTCTTTGCCTTTGGGGTCGGGTTGGGGTTCCGTATGGGGCAGGGTATTGCCGGGTTTTGGGTTTAATTCTTGGGTTTGGGTGTTTTTTAGCTTATTCTATTTGTCTGGGTTTTTTGAGTGGAGGCTTTGATGATGAATTTCTTTAACACCTCTGAGTGAATTCAGTTTAAGCAGAGTTGAGATTATTTGTATCTTGGCAGGGCAACTCGGATGGTTATGTCAAATTGCATTGCAACCGATAAGCAAGTTTGCAGCCATGGCAAATTAGTCCACTTTGTTTGATTGTTAACAAATCTGAGCCTCACAATCATTTTGGTTCCTGTAACTCATTTTAGTTCCTGAAATTTTATGAAACTGATCTTTCTATTATTCTAATCTTCCTTGCGGATCGAGTGAGTAAAAATATAGGATTATTGTCTTCGTATTGATGTGGGGTAGTAGTTTTGGGCATGGTATTACTTGGCCTGTGGTTGTTGTCGGTCTCCACAACGTTGTTGTGTTTCTCAGATTCCGGTTTCTGTTGAATCATCTTTGCCTAAACATTTTGATTGTGGCGATGCCAGTAGTTATTGTCGTCACTGTGGTGCTCTTTTCTGGTATGACGAGAGGGTTTTGCATTGTTCGACTCGCAGTAATGCTGTTTATAGTCGATGCTGCAAGTGGGATTCTGTCGTTTTATCTATATCATATTATTGTAACAGAACTATGGTTAACATATTCGAAGGAATTATTAAAATTTTATAGACATCATTTATAAGGTGTTTAACTTTGGCATATTTAAAGTGTTTACTGTATATTATAAAAACGCAAATAGATAATTCAAGGTAACAGCTTTCACAGATTAAACGGTAGCGAACCCAAAGAGCAAAGAAATTCAGCAACATACCGGACCTCGTGCAACGCACGAGAGTCCCCTAGTTATATTAATAGTTTGAAGCATCGATTATGTCTATATACATTATAAAGTAATATTGTCGAATTGAACTTACATAACATATCATAAAGAGAGAACTTAATCGGAAGTTTCATTCTTAATCTTATAATCACATACTTATTTGAAGTATGCTTAAAAAGTAATATTGCCAAATTGAACTTTAATAATAGGGTTAATGCACCCAAGGGTCACTCTACTATTCGAGATAATCCAATTGGGTGATTGAACAAAAAAAAGTTGTAAAGTTTTCATTCTACTTTCAAAAAACTTTAAAACCATCACTTTCTATTTGCAAAATGATTAAGTTCGTCATGTGGGTCCAAAGCCACCGGCTAGCAGCATGTAATTTGAACACACAGACCAAAAACTATTTCCATGTCATTATTTATTTTTCTCCTTAATGCCACGTCATACATCCCCTTTTTATATATTTGCTTTACCCTTTCTCTTTCTTCCTCCTTCATCTCTAACCCTAATTCCTTTTTTTTATAAAAAGGTTATTAAAAATCATATAAAAAGCAACAACCGGTTCACTATGTTCCGCTTCATTTTCACCACCACTCAATATTCAAATCGAAACCTCACCACCACCACTACCACTACTATTACTACTACTACTCAAATTCTCATCACGAATTAGATCACGATTAATATTAGGAATTAAACTTTATGATTTATGTTAATCATTATTATTTGACCTAGCTCTTAATTAAAGTAGTTACAGGTGGTTATAGAAACCTGATAATCGAAAACGGAGGATTAGACGGAGACGACGGTGTTCTTAGCGATGAACTCCTGCGTATCGTCGGAGATGTAGGATTGGAATTAAAATCCATTCAAAGCATACCAAATGAAACCCAAGAAAATGTCAAATATTCCGGCAACCTGCAATCTCCGGCAATCCCCTACCGCCACTTTTTCACCACCACCACCTCCCTCCACCCGAAACCACCACCACCGCCACCTCCCCCTTCACCGTCCGCATCTCCGGCAACCTGCAATCTCCGGCAATCCTTCAATCGCCGTTGTCTTGAATGTAACAATCCTTCACCACCGCCACTTTTTCTGGTCACGATCGCAACAATCCTTCAGCTCCTTCGGTCTCATTTCTTAGATTTCAAATTCTAAGATTTTAGAGAGAGAATGTAAGAATGGGATTTTTTACTAATGTAAATGTTCATCCTTATTAATTACTTTATTAATTTGTAAAGAAAATAAAATGATTGCTTGGTTGATTTGGCTTTTGGGTTTTTGTTTATAAACAAAGATGAATGAGGTAAAAAAAATTAAATATAACTGTATAAAAAATATAACATATACATACACACAAGTATATCTATATATATATGTATAGACACAGTAAAATCCCCCACTAGAGTTGAGTATTTGAGAAGCTTATTGCTTCTCTGATTTTGATGCAAGAGAGAGAAACAAGACAGAGAAAGAAACAAGAGTAGTACTGTACAAGTTTTCACACGATGAGTCATTGCCACGTAGATTATAAACAAATATGAGTCATTGCCACGTAGATTATTTAGCCACCTCACCCGGTAAAACTGATTGGTAACTTGCTATACCCCATAAAGTGATGCTTTTAAAGTTTATTTGAAAGTAGAATGAAAACGTTATAACTTTTTTTTGTTCAATCACCCAATTGGATTATCTCGAATAGTAGAGTGACCATGGGGTGCATTAACCCTTAATAATATATAGTAGAGAGAGAACTCAAACATAAGTTTCATTCATAATGTTATAATCATATACTTATTGGTTATCAAAATATGTTTTATGGTAATTCTTTGCTTTATTATTATTATTATTATTATTATTATTATTATTATTATGTCATTAAATGCATGTTAACTGATCGAGATGTTAAACTAGTATATATATATATATATATATATATATATATATATATATATATATATATATATATATATATATATATATATATATATATATATATATATATATATATAGGTGGGTTCATTTAGGAACCATCAATTATTTAGGAACCATTAGGAACCATTTTTAGGCAAGGTGGCAATTTTGTAATTAAGTCAAATCCCCAAATTGGAAATCAATTAAAACCTACTTTAAAATATAATTAACTTTAAATTAACATATCTAGAGTATAACTAGGTTTTAGGAAAAACTAAATACACCATTAAAACAAGCATTTAATTATCTTTCCAACGAGCACCCACTTGATATACTTTTGACGACTTTTTTTTTTTTTTTTTTTAATGAGTTTCGGTATATACACTAGTGTATATACTAAATATTCACAAGTGTATATACTAATTCACCAAAAACACATCTAAACCATATACACTATACACTAGTGTATACACTATATTCACTAATGTATACGAATCTTTATATTAATTTCCTTTTAATTGTGAATACGCAATATACAAAAGTGAATATACAATATATATATACACAAGTGAATATACAATATACACCAGTGAATACGCAATATACACAAGTGAATATACAATATACACCAGTGAATACCATGTATTCATAGAGAATACATCTTATACATTAGTGAATATAGTGTATACACTAGTGTATATTGTATAAATACACTAGTGTATAACTATACATTAGTGAATATAGTGTATACACTAGTGTATAAATACACTACTGTAGTGTATAAATACACTAGTGTATAACTATACATTAGTGAATATAGTGTATACACTAGTGTATAGTATATATGGTTCAGATTTGTTTTTTGTGAATTAGTATATACACTGGTGAATATTTAGTATATACACTAGTGTATATACCGAAACTCACTGTAAAAAAAAAAAAAAAAAAAAAAAAATCGTCAAAAGTATATCAAGTGGGTGCTCGTTGGAAAGATAATTAAATGCTTGTTCTAATGGTGTATTTAGTTTTTCATAAAACCTAGTTATACTCTAGATATGTTAATTTAAAGTTAATTAGGATTTTAAAGTGGTTTTAATTGATTTCCAATTTGGCTCTCAATTTTGACTTAATTACAAAATTGCCACCTTGAGTTTAATTACAAAATTGTCACCTTGCCTAAAAATGGTTCCTAATGGTTCCTAAATAATTACATGGTTCTTAAATGAAACCAACTCTATATATATATATATATATATATATATATATATATATATATATATATATATATATATATATATATATATATATATATATATATATATATATATAAAACCATATAATTTGGATTTCTTTATATCTATTTTTAAATCAAAGATATATATGAATAGTTTTTTCTTTAGTTTTATAAAAATACTAGCTTATTAACCCGCGGAAAACGCGGAAAATTATATCAAAAAAAATATAATGCTAACAAAGAACATATATAACATATATAAAAAAGATTAATATAAAGCTATTAATCATTTAGACAAAATGATTATATTATCCATGTGGAGTTAAAGACAACATTTATTGCGTAATTCGCGAAAAACCTTATTAAAATAAAATAATTATAATATATAAAAAAACTAAAAATATAGCGTAAATAGGAAGAAAAAAAACCAAAGATTTTTTCATATAATATGTTTTTCGTTTATATATATATATATATATACATATATATATATATATATATATATATATATATATATATATATATATATATATATATATATATATATATATATATATATATATATATATATATATATATATATATATATATATATCTTTTCTATCTAATAAAAGAGACTTATGGCTGATGTCATTTGGTTGATGTGTCATATTTTTAAGCTATTCACATAGGATTACTAATTGGCAAGGTGATGTCATAATTCAGTTTATGTTAATTTTATTAGACAAAAAAATGTTATTATTAATGCCTATAGTGGAAGTTAAGGAAAATAATCTAGCTAATTGATTGTGTTGGAGAGTGTGCATGGCAGCTATGTAAGCTTTTCTTTTGATAGGCTCGAAAATCAACAGTCCATGTATCTTTCCCAAATACCTTACTGGGTTTTTAATAATTTTGAAATTTGAATTTCAATCTTCCAACTCTCTTTCTACTAATAAATAGTCCTAATAAAATTGATTGAAGTAAGATTATTATTATTTATGGATTTGAGTTTTAGATTATTTTTTCAATTTGTATCTTCAAAATCTGTTTATCATTCAATTTAATTATGCTATTTCGAATTTCAAAACACCAAGTTTTGTAAAAGATTTGAATTGTGGTTTTTAGGTACGATTGGTAAAGATTTGTGTTCGTTGTTTGACAAGTATGGAATGGTTTTTATATTTGTTTCCGTTGTTTCTTTTTGAGAGATCGAACGTAAGTGTTCTTTTTGTAGATTTGAATTTCTTTTTTACTTTGATTTATTTGGTGTTTGGCGGTTTGTTTGTTCACGGGAATGGTTTGTGTTTGTTCGGTATAAGGATCTCATAAGGTTGTCGAAAATTTTGATGGTAACAAATGAATCTTTATTTGTTTTGATTGGACAGGTTTCATAATTGTTGTTGTTTCTCAAGGAAGATTTTATGAAACAGTAGAAAGTAAAACATCCAAACAACAAAATAATAAATCATAATCCATGGATGTAAGTTTCAAATTATAATTAATTTGTTTGGTAATTCACCACTGTTTGTAGCTATGGCTTGAGAAGAGGAAGTCGGAATACGATTGGATAGGTTTCATTCAAAATTCGTAACAATTCGGTACAACCTAATTAAAATCAGATTTTAAATGTTGGATCTTTTATAACTAACTTTAATTAGATAAGAATTATGATTTTCACAAGATGCACAGTGTTGGAGATTGACTTGTAGCTTCCCTTTCGCTGGGTGATTTTAGAATTCGTCCATTTGATTTGTTTGTTTTTTCTTCAACAACTTTTATTTATGTATAAATTTTTGGTGAAATAAACTCAATGTGACTTGAGTAGGTGTTTTGGTAGTGAAAAGTGAATAGTCTATTATGTGTTATGTATGGTCCGTCCAAATTGATCATTTTTTTATGGTGTTTGTTTGTTGAAATAAAAAAAGTGGGATCTTTATCTTTTTTCTATCGAAAATGTACCCATTTAAACAAGGAGTTGTGAGTGAGATTGTGTCAAGACTAAATCATATAGTAATTTTTAAGTTTTCTTATGATGTCCTATTGACTTTTCAAAATAACATTATAGGTATGATAAGATTAATGAACATTAAATCCTAATCATTTTAACCTAACATTTTTAAAGAACATTGTTTTCATTTAATTTTAAACAGGACCGTGTATAACACGGGCAATAAGCTAGTATATATATATATATGACATGGTAATGACGTATCCCATTTTTTTTGTGTGGCATATGATGTGTTTTGACATGTCATCAACATAAACCTTTGAACATAAATTGATAATCTGTTACTTGATAAAGAGATAATTATTTTATGTTTGTGAATTGAATGTTTAGTCAATAAACTTTTTTTTATATGAGTCAAATAAATATATAATATATAAATAAATGATATGAAGTCACATTATTAAATGACAAGCTAACCAACACCACACACTTGTTTATCATAGTGTCCATATGTTTTCATATTTAATATTTTTTTTATATTTAGACGTGATTTCTTCTTCTTCTTCTATAAACAGACTAACGTGTAATAAAAACAAGAGACAATTGCATATATACCTATTCAAACTTTGATAATTACATATTTACCCACTTAAACTTTAAAATAACGAATATATCCATTTTAATATTGGAAATCACATATTTGTCCATTTTTTTAATATTAATTTAAAACAATTTATTATATGACCAATATACCCTTAAAAAAACCCAAATGCAACTAATAATATATATATGTAATTTCAAAATACTAAATAAAATTTAATCATCCAAAACAATAAAAAAGATACATTAAGTTTCAAAAAATGATAACATACGAGTTTTATATGCTAGTATTAGAAGTCAAAAATGCAAACAAGATCCAAGAGTTGGATATCCATATAGATGTGATAACCTTCATCATATCAACACAAACATGTACATCTAATCCTTTCGAATAAAATAAAAAACCAACGCATCCAATTTTATATGACATCGATAAAACGAATTTCACAATTTTAAAAGTAAATATGACTTCACATAAATAATGGGATATCAACGAAATTAATATGACAAAAAGTTAGTATACTCTTATTGAGAAGAGTGAATGATTGTGACTTTTTCTTGGCTTTGGATATTAGTAGGAGATGTACAAGTAAGGGTATATGTGTCCAAGATCTAATAATTTTTGAAATTGAGGATATTTGTTATTTTAAGTTTTGAATAGATAAATATGTAATTATCAAAGTTTAAGTGGAGATATATATAATTATTTTATTCGAAAGGATTAGATGTACATGTTTGTGTTAATATGATGAAGGTTATCACATCTATATGGATAATCTAACTTTTGGATCTTGACTGCATTTTTGACTTCTAATAGTAGCACATAAAACTCGTATGTTATCATTTTTTGAAACTTAATGTATATTTTTTTATTTTATTGTTTTGGATGATTATATTTTATTTAGTATTTTGAAATTACAAATATATATTATTAGTTGCTTGTGGATTTTTTTAAGGCTATATTGGTCATATAATAAATTGTTTTAAATTAATATTAAAAAAATGGGCAAATATGTGATTTCCAATATTAAAATGGATATATTCGTTATTTTAAAGTTTAAGTGGGTAAATATGTAATTATCAAAATTTAAATGGGTATATATGCAATTGTCCCTTAAAAAAATGGACAAATATGTGATTTCCAATATTAAAATGGGTATATTCGTTATTTTAAAGTTTGAGTGAGTAAATATGTAATTATTAAAGTTTAAATGGGTATATATGCAATTGTCCCAGAAAACAAATGAAAGTATTTAAAAGCTCTAAACACTTTAATCACAAATAAGACTAAAGTTTGATTAGGTAATAAATAATATTTTTATATAATATCAATTAGCAAACCAAAAATGTGAATAGTGGCTTAATTTCTTCCGTTGTTATCCCATTTTTTCCGTTCGATATCAATTAGCAAACCGAAAATGATAATAAATAAAAGTTTATCCCTTTCGGTTTTTATCCGTTTTTTCTTTCCATTACTACATGTAATAGTTTTGTTTTTACCATTAACTTTAATTATGTATATTTTAACCCTTGAAGCTTAATCAAATACATTTTAACTCTTAGTTTTATTAATTTATATATTTTTAACTTTTAACGCTATCTCAGGCAAGTTATGACTTTTAAATACTAATGGAGAACCTACTTCTTTGGTACGTACTATTCTCGCTTGAATCTTCACCTTGACAGAGTTAACCATGCTCGAGCTCGACCATAACTATCTAACTGGGCAACTTCCTAGCTAGCAAAATGTATAGAGAGTCTCTTCACAGCATTTTAATGTCTAACAACTGAATGGGTACAATACCTCCCGCGGTGATTAGTGTGAACTTAATAACTCCATCTTTAGAATCAAATAAGTTTGTTGGCGCAATCCAGTAGAGATATTGAAGTTAAAAAGGTGTACAAGATTAATATGAATGACAATAATCTCACTGCTGAGAATTCGGATTCTATTGCTAGGTACTCGTGTTCAGCTTAAATCAATTGATTTAAGTTGTAACAGCTTGTTTGGTGCATTCCCTAGAGGGATTTTAAGTTTGTTCAATTTGAATATACTAAATTTAGTCACGACTCTATGGTTATTCATGCTGACATTCATCTTAATGAACAAGAAACGCCTCAAGAGGAGGTCTAAAGTAGTGTGGACGCTAACAACATTCCAACGCTTAGATTTGAAAGTTGAAGATGTTCTAGAGTGTGTGAAAGACGAAAACATAACAGGCAAAGGTGGTGCTGGAATTGTGTACCATGGATCAATGGCTAATGGTGTTAAAGATATATAGTTATCTGATATTGTTGGTTGGTTGTACTTTTATTGTGCTTTTCATGCTCAGCAAATTTAACTATTTTTGTTTCCAGATAGATGTTTTACAAATTATAAAACACGTAAGATTCGTATAAAAGGTATTTTATCTATGTTTTACTTTGTGTTTCTCGTGAGTGTGGCTTGTGAGTCTGTTACCCCTCTCATGTTGACTGCGAGACCGGTATTGAGTACCGCCAGAGCGCCGGTTACCCTTTGATTTGTATTTATCGAGACCCGCTGTGATCAATACACACTATACTATATTTAATTTGTAGTTTTAAGTTTGGTGATTTTGAGTAATAAAAGCAATAAACATAGCTTACTCTGTGAAAACCTTGCCTTTTTTAAGCCCTCTTGGATTTCTTGCGTTTCTTGGGATCCTTGACTCTTCCATTCTCGTCCTCATGGTCATTCAACAAATGCTCATAATCCTCAAGATTTGCAAAAGGTGACGCACCTCGCATCTTCCTTTTCCTTGGTTTAACCTCAACCACATCCTCCTCTTCATCACTTACCAAGTCATTTTCGTCCTCATCAGCAACTTGGTCCAAGTCATTATAATCATAACCAGCCTCAGAGTCGAGAGCGGGGTTGGTAGAGTCCAATATGGCATCAATCTCTTCGTTGTCACTTTCATCTCCTATTAAATCATCGTCTGCACCCTTCTTTTTCTTCTTCGGTTTCTTACTGGAATTTAACTTGTTCAAGTAAAACCTGTGGAAGACAACATCTTCTGGTGCTACATCCATTTCATCTAGTTGGAGGATATTTGGCCCGATCAATGGTTTATCCATTTCAAGCTATATAGAAAGAATTTCAGTTAGTTTGCAATGAACACTCTAGGATGGTACCATGTGGTTAAACTCACCTGTTTGGCAGGTTGGATCTTGGAACCACCGTGCCAATTTTTAGCTTTCGGTTTTTTCTCTATAAACTTGTCAAGGAAAGCGCCAAGTGAAAGATCTTTGAATGGATTTCCATTGTAGACAATGTTGGCCCCAGAGATTAGGGTTCTGGCCATTGTGGAAACCGAAGGATGTACATGTGAAGCTAGAACCGTCAATTCCCACCATCCTACACGCTCTGCGTTGCTACAATGCATCAACCATACAAATTATAAAGCTATTATATATTCCTAACAAACTGCAATTCCATGAAAACAATGACATGCTGTTTTAAGTAGAGATACACAAATAGGCTAGGTGTGGCGTGGGTACATATGGTCCTGAACCAGGCACGGACCCGAGGTTGGAAAAATGGGATCCGTTTTAAGGCTCTAAAGTTGCATTTAATTGAATGGCCAGTCCGGTGGTCAGTGTCCGGTCTTTTAGCCATTACATAAAACTTTTTTTTTTCATGTAATATATAGATGTAATTTCTTATTTTAGTGTACTTAATCTTCGGATATTTTTAATTATATATGTGAGGCCCGATTTTCAGATGCTCATGTTAAAGTAGTGAAATATACCAGTAAATAGGTTCTCTATGCTGGAGGTTGTATCCTCCAGGCAACGAAGATTTTGCATTGTCTACTCGTAGTTGACTTGCCGTTTGACCAGACGGTCTTTCAGACTCCCGAAGATTGATCAAACCACCAAAATCAAGCAAGTCAACATCGCTTTTGTCTGAATACTCATCATCAAAACAGATGGCTGCTTCATCCTCTGAAGGTTCATCATTATCATTTTCACTAGAATCTCGTCCATCACTATCTGTTTTATCATCAACATAACTTATAATATCATATATATATAAACATCACACATAATAACTATATTATTTATACTAAAATCACAATATGAAATGTAATTAAGGACCTTATAAATTAATTTTAAAACTATTTATTGATAGTCAAATTCCCCTATTAACTATATATATTAATAATATATATATATATAATTAAATAATAAGGATAAGGATATTATTTAAATTTTTATATATAAGGAAATGTGTAGTCTGAGAACACATTGGTTTACGAGGAAAGCCCTTAATCCTTTTGGACTGTCGGCATAAAACCTCGGGAAGGGATAATAATCCCTTGTCGTTGCTTATATTATTGATAAAACGGTAAAACGTACAAAGTATGAGCACAAATGATCGATGCTAAGTGTTTGAGTGTGTTTTTCAGTGAGATTGTATGTTTTCCTATGTCGATCACTGCCTTTATTTATAATTAAAAGAAATAACAACTATAGCGAAAAAGGTGGGATTTTCCCAGTTCTGAAATATATGGGATCCTTCATAGACTGCTTCTCTAAAGTTCTCTTCAAGTCTTTAAGCTTTGACTCGGACTTAGTCTCTAACAGCTATAATCAGCTAGTCGTAATACCTGTGAACACAAGAGTATAATATATAGAAGAATGATAATAAATAGGATTGGTGATCATGAACCTGTATGTGATCCGTGATCATGTAGTTTGCTCGTGATCATTAGTCAACCTGCAATCAGCTGTGATCAGAGATGAAAATTCTGCCCATAATAATTGTCACCAAGTTATGGTACCGTTGAGATTTCAATGGAATCTATAACTTCTTAATGATAAAGATTTGACTGTTCCTCGGTAACTGAACCCTCATTAATCGCTTTCCCTGGCAAATATACAAGAACTCCATATTTGCCTATCTTTTTATGCCTTTTCTCTGTCACGTGTAACCTTTCTTTCTTCTATATTCCATTTTGATCATGTCTTCCAAAATCAGTCTATGCGATGAACTTGCGAACGATTTCATTGATCAAGGGATTGTCCAAAATCCCACCCTTTGCAACTTTTATGACTCTGACATTAATCGCATGAAATCCAGTCAATCATTTTCTTCAACCGTCGTTTTCAGAATGCATGACCCCTTTTCCCGCTCTGATTTTAGCTCAAAAAATTGGGTATGTTTCCCTGAATATCCCTTCATGATAGATCTCAAATATCCATTTCCTTATTTGATTACTGATTTCTTTCATCGAACTGGCCTCTATTATGCCCAACTTATGCACATGGCTTGGGCGGATCCTTTCTGTTATTCAAAACACGATTGATTTCCATTCGATCGATTTTGGTGTTCCTGAACTATCCTTAACCTATAGCTTGAGAAGCTATAGAGTAGGATACAATCTTTTCGAAATCAATCCTAATCAGAATCCACTCGTTATTCGTTCTACCCAAAATGATTCTCATTGGAAGAGCAGATTTTTTTATGTGAGAAGACTCTTCCCGATGGAAATCTTCTTCCTTTCTCTTGGGTTACTAAGGGTAGGAATTTAATCTTCCAACTGACAATTCTAATTTGAGTTTAAATGCTAATCTATTATCTTTTGATTTCAGTAACTTTCAGCAAAGTCGTTCCCCCATCTACTGATTCAGCTGCAAAAATACAAGATTTTCTTAAAATATCGAAAGAAGACGAACCTTTTTTGCACCATTCCACTCTGAAAGTACATGATCCCGAGATATAGAACCTTCAATGTCTGGTTTAACTCTTTTTCTCACTGGATATTCTTGTTCATTGTTTTGCAAAAACTTATCATTGTGTTTTAAACATGATCTGGAAAATTGTCAGCTCGCTTTACCCTTACAGATATCGATACCGATCTACAAATGAAGCGAGAAAAGGATTCAACTGGTCCTTCAAAAGGAAGCGTATCTCATTTTCGATCCAAATCCAAGAAGAGGAAATCTACCGATGTGGTAGATATTGGTGACTCTTTCCCCAACTTTCAGACCATCGCCAAACGATGTTCTCAGGTATATCAATTTTTCTTGAACGTTTAACTTAATATCTTCTAAAATTTTCCACACACAGTCTTTAGAACAGATGGTGAAAATGTTTGACGAAGGTCAAGAAGTGATTGAAGGAATGAGAAAGATGGCAGCTGCAAGCAACGCAATCATGAACAGATAAGCCTTTGAAATGACAAAGCTCAAGAAGGAACTCTACGATTTGAAAAACAAGTTTGCAACAGCTAGAATTCAGCATCGCAAAGAGTTGGAAGAGGTTGGGGTGAATGTAAAGAAAGATGTTTCCATTTCCGTTTTCAAGGCTCGAATCATGTTAGCTGATCAAGTGAAGGAGAAGGGTTTCCATATTTCTATTTGGGATCTTCAGTTGTGGAAGGATAAATTAGCAATATTGACCGGTGATGGTGTTGTGACTCCAACAAGAGCCAGTAGTGGAGCAGAAATGGAAATCATAGTAGCGGGGTACGAAGCAACAAAATATATCCCTTATGGGTAAGGAAGAAGACTTAGAGTAGGTTTCGAGTTTTAAGTTTAAAGATTTTGTTTGTTTCTTGAAGAAAATTTCTTTTGTTCAAATTGTTTGCGAAAAATGTAAGATTACTTCGTGATCCTTGAGAAAATGTTCAACAGATCTTATGAAAATTCTAACTTCAAACCTGGCGTAGAGCTCTCTGGATCTTGGGAATAATCCCATGACCCTGATTCTAAGATCGAACATTGTGCGCTCCTGGCGAGGTGTATAAACCCATTTTTTAGAAAGGTGAATACCTTTAACCTTTAGAAGAGATCAGTATCTCTTGAAACTTAGAGAGGTGGTCAACCTCTATCTTCAAGTGGTGAGATCCAACTACAAAACAATAAAATCTTGGGTGATGGTGGGTGTTAGTTTTGGCTAACACCGCTCTGATGCTTAAGTCAGTAAGTGTGATAATAAAGAAATAAAAATAAAGAAATAAAAATAAAGAAATAAAATAAAGAGATAAAATAAAGAGATAGAAGATGTACCTAGTTTTACTTTGTGACTTTAATATGATAGGCTTTCAAGTGGATGGCATTCCATGATCTCGGCAGAATGTCTCCTTCCATTGTAGCTAACCAATATGCTCCTTTACCAGCTTCTGAATCGATCAAGTAGGGACCTTCCCATTTTGGTGCAAGCTTCCCATGTGCTAGATTCTTAGTATTTTGAAAAGTTTTCCTTAAGACCAAGTCTCCTACTTGAAATCTTCTTATTCGTATATTTTTGTTATAGGATCTCGAGATCCTTTGCTGATATGTTGCGATTCTAACCATGGCAAGATCCCTAATTACATCCACCGTATCGAGATCCTCCATCAACATCTCTGCATTCGCCTCATAGTATATGAAGTTAAATCTTGCTGTTGAGATTACTATTTCTGTTGGGACCACGACTTCTGCCCCAAATACCAACGAAAAGGGAGTTTGACCCGTTGCGCTCTTAGAAGTCGTTCTATCTGCCCATAATGCAAATGGTAACTCCTCGACCCATTTTTCTTTCTTATCAGTCAATCTCTTCTTTAAGTTGTTGATGATGATCTTGTTTCTTGATTCTGCTTGGTCATTCTCTTGTGGATGAACCAGTGTTGAGGTGATCATCTTAATTCCCCAACTTTCGCAGAAGTTTGTTGTTCTCTTCCCGATGAATTGAGATCCGTTATCACATATGATATTAGCAGGAACTCCAAATCTTGTCAATATGTTTCGCTTAATGAACTTGAGCAAATGCTTCAGCTTCTATTCACTTCGAAAAATAGTCGGTCATTGCTAACATGAATACCTTTCCTCCTGGAGCCTTAGGTAGTTTTCCAACGATATCCAACGAGCCTTATCGGGGGAATTTCCCCGTTAAATTTTAGGGTTTGTTACGTGTGAACAAGTTGGCTTGGTCGACAACTTGAAGTTCATCTAAGTCCCTACCAAGAAGGTCACGCTATTCGAGAAGAAAGAGATTGTTTACTTCAACATAATGATATTCAAGTGACCACAATAACTTATGATGGTCACCTGTCTGGATGGTCACAACAACTATTTAGTTGGAAGAAACAAAGGTGGAACTCGAGTATTGGATCATGGTGCAGTAATAGGATAAAAGGTGGATAACGTGTAAAAGTTTATCCTTGACGAATAAGAGTTGATGACGCGATCCCATAAAACAAAACAGAAATAAACTTGAGAATGCTTAGGCCTCGAGATACATTACCCTTACCATTATTTATGACCTTTTATAGCATTTCACTTTTTTTTTTCAAAGATCAGTCGTTGCCTAGAATAAATAACAAAAGTAGGAAAGGATTGGAAGAAATATATGGTTTTTAATAATAAGCAAAAACAAATAGCTCGTCACAAACAAATTGTTAATCATACACAATAAGCATACGCATTTCTACATGTCATGAAAATATACATGATGGCAAGAACTTGAAAGAAAAAAAATACACCTATAAAATAAAGAAAAAATATTAGTAGAAAAGAGAGATGAGGAAGGTATGAATGGAGGCGGCTAAGATGAGATTAAAGATGGTTATGAATGGAGGCGGCTAAGATGATCAAATGGTTAGGTTTGTAATAGTAAATTATAACTGAATAAATGTTACCAAACGTAAAGGGAGGAAAGTGAAATATTAGACGATAACATCAACAATGTGATATAAAGGCTATTAATCAACAAACAAACCAATCTAATATGTGACATTTAAGCCATTTCTTTTATATATTATTAAGATAGACTGTTCCGTAACCTTACAAAATTTAAATTTAGAACGTCGTCAAAAAGAGTAATTGTTTAATATTTTGATTTTTATGTAAAAGTTAGACTGTGGGGTGTGGGGCGTTGAAAACCTCCACAACGCCGCCACGTCGGAGGGACAACGCCCGACAACGCCCAAGACCACACCGTCGGGGGCGTTGTCCTCAAAAATTGGTCGCTGGCTTTGTCTGCATCACGCCGTGGTAAGGGAGAATCAAAACAAGAGAACAGACTTTGATTATTTCACTCAACGAATCAAACCACACATTCAATCGTTATATATTGATGAATAAGACTAAGACTGATCGAACTATTAGAGTTTCTATTTGAAACCCTAAATACAGAAATGGAGAAGACAGACTAATAGAGAGAGAATGGTGGCTGTATTATTATTGCCAAACCCTAACTATAAATGTGTTTATATATAACACATATTTACAGCTTCAGTCCTCAGCATCTATTACTTGCATCCAAGACCCTCAACTTTCTAAACGATTAATATTGAGTTAGGACTGAATTTGATAACGTCATTTTAACAAAATCAAAAGCAAAAGTGTGAAAAGTAATACTCGAACAGCAAATGAAACAAAGAACTCGAAACTTTCTTATTACCGAAATAAGAACTCGAAACGTTTGTTTTTTTTTAATAAAAATTGTAGTGTTTGTTTTTTTAAATAAATTGTAGTGTTTGTTTTTTTTTAATAAAAATACAAGTTTTTAAATTTCATTTATATAAAAAAAATTATAAATATACAACTTTTTAAAATTACACTCTCTTTCCTCTATCACTCCACATCATCACACAACCACACCACCCATTTTTATCACTCCACATCATCACACTCTCTTTCCTACAAATCACACTCTCTTTCCTACAAATCACCTCTATCACTCCACATCATCACCCAAAACAAACTACCACACCCCATAGTCTTAGAGAATTTAATTTGTTTACAATAATTTCTGTGTGTGTTTCTTCATGAGATTGGACTAAACTTGTAAGTACAAAACCCTCTTACAATCCATAATTTTTTTTGTAACTTTAATGCTATATTAATTCTAAATGATTATAATTTAACAATTTTTAGATTTTATAATTTAATATATATAAATAAGTTTATAAATAATTTAATATATTCGGATTAGTACTAAAATAGATTGTATGATGAAAGTGTATGTTTTGTCGTAGTAGTGTATATTGTGATGTAGTTTTGAATGTAAAAGAGTATATGGGTATGCATATATAGGATTGAATTAAAAAAAAAAAAAAAAAAAAAAAACGACTGTTAAATTCAACGTTATTACTTTTGTAAATTTTTATTTTTATTTTTTATTTTTATAACGGTTATAATTTTTTTTAAATAATATTTTAATAGTGGGGCCCACCACCGACTCGTTGGTTTACTCGTCGCCAAACCGCTTAAAAAAATGAATTTGTCGGAGCGAGTACGGGTAACCGACGTTGCGGTGCCAACCGAAGAGCATTGACGGGCAACCGATGAGAAACGTTGGCAGCGGTCTCATGATTTTTTTTGTCAAATTAGTATTTTCCCATTTGTAGTACCGTTATTTATTAAAACATAATTTGTTAAATGGTGTTCATGGTCGTCAAGAGATTTCGAGGGTCCAGTGTCGGTAACTAGGGGTGTCA